>OU015665.1:10000000-11200000 GCA_907165275.2 Zygaena filipendulae | reverse complement strand
TAAAAATGCGAATGGAAATTTATTTGCCATAACTACTCAACCGATCATCACGAAATTTTGCATACACCTTGACGCCTTAACGGCTTAACCGATCAACGTAAAATTTTGCACACAAATCATCAGGGGCACAGAGAAGGACATTGGGCACTTTTTGTGCGGGAATTCCCGCGGGAACTCCGAAATGAACGCGGAGGACTCACTCGGCGAGCCGCTCGGGCGCGCCGGCGTCGTGCGCCTGGCTGGCGTCCAGCGCCTCGGCCAGCGCCGCCGCCTGCTGCAGCAGCTCGGGCTCCGTCACCAGCTGCGCCACGCGCACGGCGCCGGCGCCAGCCCCGGCCCCGGGCGCCGCCTCCGCCCACACCAGCTTGCCGCCGAACTGCGCAGCAAAGTGGGCGAGTTAACACCGCGACATTGGGCATGTTGATTCAATTTTATTTTTTAGTCCGTCTTGTAGATTATTAAAAAATATTGGACACGTATTTTTTCTTTTTTTACGTAATCAAAAAATAACGGAGATATATTGAGTTGAAATTTCGCGTGACGTCACTATTCGGACAGTTTGTATGGCGGTTTTAGCGGTTAGTGACGTCACGACCCCCTCACCCTAAACTTTAATGCGCTTTATCTCTGTATATTTTAATTTATTTGAAAAAGCAAAAACTACGTGTCTATTGTTTTTTTATTTTCTAACTGACGGATTAATTAGAATTTTAATTTTCACAAGTAGTCCACATCCCCATTGAACTCCCCACCGCTACTACATACGTGATTTACGTCTTTACTTAGTCATTAACCTGGAACATTGACATAGAATAAGCATGACTCTTGTACATGATTATTTTATAATTTCTTCATGTTGTTTTTTAGTGCATTAATTTTTAAATAAATAAATTGTTTTCAAAATTCACAGTTTTTGGAATATTTTGGAAAATATACTCGAGGTGCCAGCGAAAGAGCATTTGGTACTTCCTTTGCGAGCGAGGCTGCGCCGCCTACATGTCCTCTCTACGTATTGTGTCTGTGGTAGACAGCAATGTATTCAATCAATCAATCAATAATCAATATATTATGTTAGGTGCCGGGCCCAGACGTAAAGGGCGCGGGTGCAGGGCCTGGTGAGGTGTGGGTGCAGATACGGGGTGCGGGTGCAGAACCCAGGTAGAGCGCGGGTGCAGGTACGGGATGCGGGTGCGGAGCCCAGGTGGAGTGCGGGTGCAGGTACGGGATGCGGGTGCGGGTGCAGGTACGGGGTGCGGGTGCGGGTGCAGACGGGGTGCGGGTGCGGGGTGCGGGTGCAGGTACGGGGTGCAGGTGCGGGTGCAGACGGGGTGCGGGTGCGGGGTGCGGGTGCAGGTACGGGGTGCAGGTGCGGGTGCAGACGGGGTGCGGGTGCGGGGTGCGGGTGCAGGTACGGGGTGCAGGTGCGGGTGCAGACGGGGTGCGGGTGCGGGGTGCGGGTGCAGGTACGGGATGCGGGTGCGGGTGCAGGTACGGGGTGCGGGTGCGGGTGCAGACGGGGTGCGGGTGCGGGGTGCGGGTGCAGGTACGGGGTGCAGGTGCGGGTGCAGACGGGGTGCGGGTGCGGGGTGCGGGTGCAGGTACGGGGTGCAGGTGCGGGTGCAGACGGGGTGCGGGTGCGGGGTGCGGGTGCAGGTACGGGATGCGGGTGCGGGTGCAGGTACGGGGTGCGGGTGCGGGTGCAGACGGGGTGCGGGTGCGGGGTGCGGGTGCAGGTACGGGGTGCAGGTGCGGGTGCAGACGGGGTGCGGGTGCGGGGTGCGGGTGCAGGTACGGGGTGCGGGTGCGGGTGCAGGTACGGGGTGCAGGTGCGGGTGCAGACGGGGTGCGGGTGCGGGGTGCGGGTGCAGGTACGGGGTGCAGGTGCGGGTGCAGACGGGGTGCGGGTGCGGGGTGCGGGTGCAGGTACGGGGTGCGGGTGCGGGTGCAGGTACGGGGTGCAGGTGCGGGTGCAGACGGGGTGCGGGTGCGGGGTGCGGGTGCAGGTACGGGGTGCGGGTGCGGGTGCAGACGGGGTGCGGGTGCGGGGTGCGGGTGCAGGTACGGGGTGCGGGTGCGGGTGCAGACGGGGTGCGGGTGCGGGGTGCGGGTGCGATAGCGAGCGCACTGACCGCGAAGCGCGCGGCGGGCCGGCGGCGCAGCCAGGAGGGCGCGCGCGGCAGGCGCGGGCGCGGCGCGGCGAGCGGCTCGGCGCGCTGCACGGCCGGCAGCTGCTGGAAGGACGCGGCGCCGCCGAACGAGTCCATTATGTTGCTCGCGCTCGACGGACTCTGCGGACAGACGGAAGAGAAAAAATAAAATAAAAAAAAAGGCTTTTATTTCAACACAAGCAATTTACAATTTATAACACTTTTTTTCACAATAAGTAAATAGTCAATTTACAAATATGTAATCATACAAATAATATCTGTGCAAATGAGTAGTAATATTTATTTATTTATTTATTTATTTACTAGGAAGACCAGCAGCACACTTAAATTTCTATGTATAGATAAAACAAATGGCTTATTATGTTGTGTAATAGTGTAGTCTATCTAATACGCAGTAGTAGTGTAGTATAGTAGTGGTGTAGTGGTCATGTAGTGGTGGTATAGTGGTCATGTAGTAGTGGTGTAGTGGTCGTGTAATGGTTGTGTAGTGGTAGTGTAGTGGTCGCGTGCGCGACCGTACCGTGTCAGTGGCGGGCCCGGCGAGCAGCGAGTGCACGGCCAGCTGCTGGTCGAAGGAGGCGGCGGCGAGCAGCGCGGGGTCGCGCGGGCACCAGGCCGCGTCCAGCACCCACTGCGGCTGCTGCCACACCTCGCACAGCAGCTCGCCGCCCTGCCCACGCAGTGACATTCAATATACATTCACCAAGAACCAATAGGTTTGGCAAGCACAAGAATCTTAGTAATCGAAGAGATGCGATACGTCAGGAAGGCGAGACAATAAGCGTGCAACCCGATTGCGATTGACCGCTTTGGTCAGCTGATGGTTATATTTATATTTATTTCTTTGTTCAACCAATGGGAATCGTCATGTCACGCGATCAAGTAAATTGTCCCATCGAAAGTCCAATTTTGCGTGATCACATGACATTACGATACGTCCCTTACCGCCGCACTCAGAGTCGACTTTAATGATTACTTAGTTAAGTATGGTTTTTAAAACAAAATTGCCGCAATCAGAGATGTTCAGTAAATTAATGTTAATTGGTATTTAATGAGATGTAACTTAATTAGTTAAATGCCAATTAACATTAATTTATTAAACTTGTCTGATTGCGGCAGTTTTGTTTTAAAAATCTATACTTAACTAAGTAATCATTAAAGTTGACTCTGAGTGCGGCGGTTAGTTTTTAAAACGTTAACGATCAGATCGTCAACTTGGCGAAGGGTTCTGAGTCCGTACCGGGCGCGTGTTGTTGGGGTCCCAGCACAGCAGGCGGCCGTCCTTGCCGGCCGACAGCAGCAGCGCGGGGTCCTGGCGGCACCACGACAGCGCCATCACGCCCTTGCCGTGCCCCTCCAGCGTCACCAGCGGGGACGCGGCCAGCCTGCAGCACGCGCCGCACATAATAATGACAACATGACAACTGGACCTCCTGAATTTACTTTCAACTACGTGAAGAAGTGCGAAGTTAGTGTGACTACACTGTAAGCAACACAGTGGTAAGCATTTAATAAAAGAAAGAAGTGGAGAGTCAGCGGTGAATGGCGAGTATTGAATAATCAGAAAAGAATAGTGTATACCAAATAGTGAGTTGCCAATAGTGAATGTCAAGTATCAGAAAACAGTGGTGAGTGGCAAGTGGTCAGTAATAAATGATGAGTGGTTAGCGGTGAGTGGTCGGCTGGCTGGCCGCTGACCTGAGGTCCCACAGCTGTATGACGGGCGCCTGGTCGTCCTCGGAGGCGACGCACAGCTGCGTGGCCACGGCCGGGTGCCAGGCCAGCGCGCGCCAGCGCGTGCGCGCCTGCGAGTCGCTGCAACACCAGTTACCACACTATAATCGACGGCGCCGTCAATCGTGTAACTAGCGATTACTACTACGCCAAGTGTCGCGGGGTCGATTCCCCATAATAATAATAATAATAATAATCCACTTCACAACACACAGATCCACTTAATCCCACACTAAGCTATTATTAGCTTGTGGCGTGGAAACCAAGCAAACATGGTATATACTACATAAAACGCCCAGACTGGAAATTGGAACCCTGTATACATCACACAAAGTCCACCCCCACCAGGAATCAAACCCGGAACCCCTTGATAAGCGCGTAGGCATGGTGTATGGTGTACCATATCAGAGTAAAAATTTATTTTAACAACATTTTTCTATTACATTAATATGTAATATGTTATAATAAATATACTAATTATATTCACAATAAAGTGATATATAAACCCATATTTCAAGCTATGCTAAGTCTGGGATAAAGTTCTGTCCAAACGGAATTAATCATAATAGTTATGATTAATTTTACCGAAGCCAAGTTAAACTCCAATTGGGTATTCTCCAAGGTATGAATATCAAAATTCTAATTAGTCCGTCAGTTAGAAAATAAAAAAATAATAGACACGTATTTTTTTGCTTTTTCAATTTAATGAAAATGAAAATAGATAAAGCGCATTAAAGTTTAGGGTGGGGGGCTCGTGACGTCAATATTCATTATAAGCGCCATACAAACCGCACAGAATTGTGACGTCACGCGAAATTTCAACTCAATGTATCTCTGTTATTTTTTGAGTACGTAAAAAAAGAAAAAATACGTGTCCAATATTTTTTACTAATCTACAAGACGGACTAAAAAAAATTTTTTGTCAAGTAGCCAATTCTTAAATTGTATTAGACGAAGACAGCAATTACCTTAATTTCATTATTGGCTCATTCTTTCTGAGGTCCCAGACGACGCATCTCGTGGCAAACGTCGAACCTAAAATGTGTTGCACCTGCCGAAAAAAAAAATCGTTAATTTCTTTTGTGAACTTAATTCCAATCCAATTTGTGGTTTTATGGCTCCACCATTTTGACGGTGATTCTGCCGATGTCAAAGTTTGAAAGACATGATAAAGAAGGTTGCTTAGCTGGTGGTTCCATGTACTTAAATGAACCTACTCAATTATACTGTCCTGTCAGCATGTAACACAAAGTAGAATACCATATTTATATATGTACACTGTTTAACAAAAAAAATATTAGTCCATAACAAAATTCTAAATTATGTACATTTCCACTGATTAGCCAAATAAACATCAATCAAATTATGACTTTAAATTGGAAATTCATTACAGAGTACAGCTGTTAGGCACGATAATGGCGGCAGAACACTCTATGAGGAGTTCTAGAGAGTATTACCGCCGCACTCAGAGTCGACTTTAATGATTACTTAGTTAAGTATAGATTTTTAAAACAAAACTGCCGCAATCAGACTAGTTTAATAAATTAATGTAAATTGGCATTTAACTAATTAAGTTACATCTCATTAAATGCCAAATGAAATTAATTTATTGAACGTCTCTGATTGCGGCAGTTTTGTTTTAAAAATCTATACTTAACTAAGTAATCATTAAAGTCGACTCTGAGTGCGGCGGTTATTCTATCAAGTTATTTCAATTCAATCAGATATCAGAAACGAAAATAAAATAATATTATAAAGTACTCACAGACCACAGTAATAATGAACAAGTTATTTAATGGATACCAAGCTGGTTGCCACAACTCAACCTGTATACCTGTTTCATGTATTTTAAACTAATTTGAATAGTTCACCTGTTGGTTCCAGGCTAGGCCCTGAACATGGTCATACGGCTGGCTTTTATTGCCGGGCGCCATGGGCTGGCTGGTGTTGTTCAGGTCCCATATGAAGATCTCACTCTCGGACGCTCCAGATGCGAGCAAGTTCTTCTGGTACGGATTGACATCTAGTGCTGATACATGACCTGCAAGAGATATAAGATTAGATTCGACATCATATTGATAGTAAATGTTTGTCTTTATTTCTTTTCAGAAAAGAGTACATTAATTAAAAAATTATTTATAACTTCATATTTAACAAACCAGTGTGCTTGGTACTGCTTCCGAGCAAGGCATCACTGTTGCTCAGCAATTTGTCAGCGCTGTAGAACTGAAGCAATCCTCCGTCACAACCACCCGCCACTACTCCAGCACTCGACCATACCAGCTTATGAAACCTGGAAAAATATTTATATATTAAGTAATTTCCTTTATCGATTAATCTGCTCAATGGAAAAATAGATATTATGAAACAGGAAATAAGTTTGCAACATATTATAAACATTAAGCAGTACTTTTCCCAAAACATAGATTTTTTTTAAATTAGCATAGATTTTTTTTTAAGAATTTCTTTTAATTAGATTCTTATTGATAGTTCACAATATTTTTGCATCAACAGCAGTATATAGGTACAAATATAACTCTCAAAATAGTTTCACAAATATGAAGCTACAGTGTCTTTGAGTAATTTTACACTGGAGAAAGAGTTCCTGATGGAGTCACTAATGTTATGTGGCTGGAACAGCAAAAACAGTTATTTTGTACATAGTAGTATAAATCTTATAAGTTATGGTATTTTTTAGCCTTATAAAAACTAAAAAAACTAGATATTTTGACTGTTATTTATTGTGAAATTTTTTATATCAGTCATAGAACTAAGTACAGTTACTTTGTTAAGAGGAGTGAATATTTTTTTTAATGGTTATTAAATATAAACTTTAGGTGGGTATCAAGTCGTAAAAAAGAACCTAATGAAGATATACAAGTAGTATCATAGTATTGTACCAAGTCACAAATGTAAGCAGTTATTACCATAACAAATTTATTATTACACATTACTCTCCATCTACTAAGAATCCACTAAGAATTATTAACCTGTATATTGTTTGATTTAATAATTGCTCATATATTTAAAAGCGCAAGTAATGATAGTAATTAATGATAATAATAATAGTTTATTCACACAAAAACATCACTAATTAACATATGAAAAAGACAGCCACTCCCCGTACTAGTAAAAACTGTACCATGGCAAAGTGACATATCATCCTCCACTAGACATTGTAAGCGTATATAAAGCAATATGAAAAGAATAGCTAACTGAACCAACTCATGATCACACATTTTTTACACATACATAGAGACAGTTAAAGGATTGTAGAGAAAAATAAAATATTATCATATACAATATATTCACATGATAGACAATATATGTATTAAAAAACTTATTCTCAGAAATAAAATTCATGAAATATAAAAAAATATTAAACTAATAATGTAACTAGTCTATTTATTGAACCACTATAAATCAAAATAATTTAGGGTTTACTATCATAACAGTTCAAACAAAATGTAGGTCACAACATTCTTATCAATTAACATAAACTACACTTACTTGTGCTGTGTCTGTAGACTCGATTTGAGTTCTAGATCCAGCCCAGGGTCTCCTAGGTTCAGTGAATAGAGTTCCAGATAGGAATTGGAATTGAAATTAGCATCGACTTGCTGAGCCGCTGAGCCGGTCGCCAGCATTATAGGATACTGCTCCTCTGGCGACCAGCTCACGTTCACCGTTCTCTTCAACTCTTTAATCTTCATCCTCACAACCTATACCCACTGCAAAATACACGTTATAATCAGAAAAAACAATTAAAATACACAATTACAAGCTTGTAAAACAATTATGTCACCAATGTCACAACACGTCATCAAATTTAAATTATGAGTGAAAATTTATATTCTGATTAATTTTAAAGGTAAATTATAGTTGAAGATTGGTTTTTATCACTATAACTTACATTAATTACCAAAAATCTCAATTTCAATAATCATAAAAACACCGAGTTGGCACTTCCAACGTGGCTGACGTAAATATAGCTGAATTTTTATGTAACCCGTCAAGTATTAGTAATTTTTGAACTTCAACTTATTTTGTCTCATGTGAACTCGTAACAATTTCTTACTGATAGAAAGAGAAAGCAATGTATTGGTGTAAAATGTTTGTACTTCTAAGCAATTTGACATTGATTTGACAGCTAGAACAAACGGAGTTAAAATTTTAAATGCCTGTAAATGCCCATGCAATTATAGACTGAATGTCAAGCGACTAATGTTGATAATTTGTAGAAGCTTTAAATTTTAAGCTACCTACGTGTGGTTTTTGATATTTCCATAGCAACTCCCTTTTAAATATTTTTTCATTGATTTCACAATCTAAATTTTCTAAATATTTTTTTTAATTTTCATGCAATTAATTATACATTTCCTCAATATAATGGCGTAAATGATTTAAAACAGTGAAGAGTAGCATCTCTAAACCTTGGTTAATTTTCGCCCGCCAGTTTTGAATATATTTTTGTATCTCATTTTTTACTATTTTTTTTGGAATTTTCTATGAGGAAAAAGAAGAAAGATCAAACAAAGTAGTGGTTATATACTCTTTGGGTCAAACAGAAACTTTCAGAATCAATGACAGAATCTATCGAAACGTGATCGAAATCTCAGAACAACAACAATCGAAACTATTACTTATTTTGGCTTTATGACTTTGTTCTAACAGTGATTCTACTTTTTTGTTTGTTCTACTTAATTAGGTAAGTAAATAATTAAATATCGCTAGAAACATAAAAACTCCGGTAGGTACTTATTTAATATAGTGATAGACATTATCAATCAATGATATTTTAATAGGTAGGTACTTATATCGTTGGAATTTGGCGAGACCGAGAAATATGGAGAGGTCTTGTGGCCTGTGGGGTACATTACACGTAAAGCTGATGACCTTGGGAGATAACTCTCGAATGCACACGCTGTATCTAGGCAGACCCCCCAAGATGTGGATCAAAGATCCTGTGAAGGTCATGGGAACTTAACTATCTTGGATTAGGTTAATACATTCTAAACTAATTTTTAAATTCTATCAATCTAAGCTGTGCTGCTTTCATCTGAAAGTAGCTTAGATCTGGTCCTCGCTTGGTAATCAGGGGGGAGGCATTTGTACAGCAGTGGATGCAAACGTAAAATATAATTGCAGAGTCCAAACATCAAACAATCATGCCGATAGTGATGAGTAAGTCGGAATGGGCGCGCATCACGAAATGGACGGCCACGGACAAGGAAGACCCCGAGACGGCAAGACGACGCGAGTACGTGAAGTATTTGAATGACGCCAGCAATGAGATGACCAAGAATTGGCCCAACTCCTTGGAGGTAGGTGCAGATCATTGACCTTTCAGACTGATTTTTGAGATTGCTTCTTATTTCCATCTGATCCTGAAGCATAGGTTGGATCGATCGGAAAAAAGGGAAAAGTAGTTAGACGATTATTGTCATCGTTTTCTCCATGTTGTGAGGAAAGTACCAATGTACTTATGTTTTTGACTATACAAGACTGTCATGATAGCTAAGACAATCGACATCTTGGGCTACTTTTTAGTGTAACCTATTATTTGCCTACGTTCTTGCTTATAATATTATAGGTACAACTCCTGAAATTGTTTAAAACATACTTATTCGTTTTCGACTTCTTGCTTTTGACATATATTGTTCGTTCGCCCCACTCGAATGTAGAACATAAACAAACGCAATGAGGAGCTCCGCCAAGCGCGTATCGCGGCCGCCGAGCAGGCCAACACCAAGTTCTACAAGCGATACGTGAAGCGCAAGAAGGAGGAGCAGGAGCGACTCATGTTCAGCGCCAGGGACTCCATGTTCAAGAACAAGGATGCACCTAAATTGCTGCTGGGGTAAGCTGCACTATACCGCTAGAAGCGCTTAGTGCCCGCGTACACTATGCGACATGTCGTTGCGCTTAACGGAACGACGTGTCGTCGACGCAAACATCAGCACTGCGTCTTGTCGCCGCGACTTCACCGCGAACGGACGAGCGCTCCCCGACTCCCCTAGCTTATCATTGCGACTTTGCGACTCTGTGCGAAGTGACGCCAGGTGTGCGGAGTTTTGAACATAATACTTATATGAAAATGGTAAGTCGCAGTCTATCGCCGCGTCTAGTCGTCGAGCTGTCGTTGTCGCGTGTCGCATAGTGTACGCTTGCTCTTATAGCTTTTATTAACGACTGCCTCCTTTACCAAGTTGAAAAGAAGAAAAGCTTCGCAGAAGAAAACCTAAGTATACTGCTCTTTTCAGAGCTGTAATAGAATCAGTAATACAAAAAGAGCGTTCGGAGCAACTCAAATTTCTAAACGAACGCCGGCAAGAGGCAGTCGAGCAGAAGCGCAAGGATGATGATGAGATCATCAGGAAAGCTAAGGAGTGGAACGATCTGATGGATTCTAGGAAGAAGAAGCGGTTTGAGGTCAATAAACATCATCAAAAGGAGATTTTAGATCAGTAAGCTTCCATTTATGTAAAGCTAAATGAGGTTTAAGGTATTTTAGGAACCTTAAAATAAATTCACTTATCGCTATCCATCTACGTTTATAATTCTTAACATCAACAGAAGATATTCAAAATAAGATAGACACTCCACTCCATGGAAAACTAAACATTTAAAAAATATAATTAGATTTATTACTAATATTATGTTTTAAACTTTATTTTAGAGCTCACGAGGTTGCTGAAAGGAAAAGAAAAGAATATGAGGACGAGTTGAATAGGCAAATAGTTGACAATATCAAAGCCGACGAGCAGATGGCGGCCATCAAAGAATTTGAAAACAAGTTTGTAAGGATCGAATTTGTTGCATATTTACAGAAAGCACGAGGAGTTTTATTTAAGTGCGTTACTTTCTACTTGAACGCGAAATTTTCTTTGAAAACAGTAGAGCCTGTAGCCTTCTTTTATACACCTACTTACGTGATCATCATCATCGGCCCATAAGTCGTCCGAGAGTGGATGCAGGCCTCCAAACTCCTCCATGTCCACATGTTGGGCCATCGCCATCCAGTCTCGGCCTCCGTTTCGTCTGATGTCGTTGACCCATCGTCTAGGTGGTCGAACTCGTGGTCTGCTGTTGTCCCGAGGTCTCCACTCCAGTACCTACCCTTTTAATCTATCGAGCCTTATCCATTCAATACGTAGCACGAATGGACATCGACACGAATGGACATCATCATCAACATATCAGCCGAAAGATGTCCACCGCTGGACATAGGCCCCCTCAACAATCGCCACAATGACCGGTCCCGCACTTCCCGTATCCAGCGGCGTCCCGCGACTTTCACCAAGTTTACGATATCTTATATATAGCGGGCCTATACCCGCGTATATTGCAGAAAGCGGCTGAGAAGGCCCGGATATGGTCGGACATGGATCAGTCGCGGCGCGAGGGCGAGGCGCGGCGCCGCGAGCAGGAGGCGCGCGACCGGCTGGACGACCGGCTGCTGGACGTGCTGCAGCGCAGCCGCGCCACCGTCGAGCGGCGCCGCAAGCAAACCGAGAAGGAGGTCACGTCAGATCCACTTGAAAATCATTCTCTTCAACTATTTATTCGAATCGGGACAGAAACTTGATAGCTACTATGGCTATGGGCCCTACGCCCCTCTCTCTGGCGTTTGAGATAAACTACTTGGAAAATCTCACAAATGTGTAGAAGGCGCTTTGTTCGTTAGTTAGTTAGTTAGTTCAGCCAAGTTAGCTTTATAATCTGTTCAGGAACGGGAAGAGAAACTTCGCGTGTTGGAGAAGATTAGTCAGAAGCTGCAGTCGGGAGACGCGGAGCGTGAGGCCAGGGAGCAAGCGATACTTGACAAAGCCATACAGGAGAAGGAGGCTGCGTGAGTGATGGCCATGGATTTGAATATGAAAGCTAATTTTGAGTATTGTTAATTTCATGAACATTTACTCAGATGATAAACAAGGATTTTTTAAATAGAAAGAACCTACTGTGATGATCAATCGTCGTATTAACTGTTTGACTTCCTTTTCTATATAAATCATTATGTAATTACTAGTATAGTATTATATGATCTTTGTCATAGCTACGTTGTACGTATATTTGACTGTCAAATACTTTTTATATCTACGTTTATCTACATCACAATTAGGTGCAATAATGAACATGAGTTCGGATACCGTCGCTACTAAGTAGTAGGTACTCACATCAGTGACATGGGCCCAGATAAGCTCTAATTTAAGTAAAACTTCTATACGCGCACTGGGCTTGTGGAGTAAACTGGAGAACGCGTTACGGAAAGTGTGATGGGGCGGGGTGAACGGAAGTGGAGAGGGAGATATAGGTACGTTGGTAAAGACAGAAAGAGAGAAAGTTATGTGGTCTAAAGCTCTAAAGGTCATTCACTTTTAAAAGAATACTATGATCAAATTTTTCATTCTCTAAAATCTCCCTCCATTGCCTTACCTTCTTTTTTGATCCTTCTTGTTACCGTATGGTGTTCGGGTGGGCAGGGACGAGGCTCGCCGGGAGGCGCAGCGCCGGCAGCGCGAGCAGGCGCGGCGGGAGCGCGAGGAGCAGCGCGCGCAGCAACTGCGCGACGAGGCGCAGCGCCGCCACCAGCAGGACACCGTGCGGCGCTGGGAGATCATGAACAGGTCGCTGCACACTCACCTCTAGAGCTAACTCAAACATCTTCAATGACATCGCATCGTGCATTTCTCGTTGAAAATATCTCCAATTAAATAAGAGAGATAATGTGTCTGTGCACGGGATTATACATAGGTTAAAATATTTTAAACCACCTTTTGTAGTTTAGAATTTTGTTACTCGAGTGGTTTGGTGTGTGGTAACTGGCATTTCCTTTCTGTTTAAAACTAGCAATATTCATGATTCTTTATTTTTAAGTGCTTGTATTGTGTGAAATCACATTGTTCTGACAAATTACATCAACTTTACTTTATTGATTGGTAAAATTACTGTTTCATTGTGTAAATCATAATGCTGAGTCAATTTACACAAACTTTGGTTAGATTTACCTATATTTTCTTTAATTTTAATGACGATTTTCCTGAATTCTACTTATAATCAAAGTAAAATTACATAATTGCGTACTTTTTCAGATTTTATGTAACATCAAGTTCTATTTTGGCAATTTTACACATTTTTAAAGTAAAGTTACATATTTTTTATGTATTGGCGCCCCGGTGGAAACCCAAACCCATGTGTAAAAATACAAATATTTCTGTAATTAAACACATTTTAGTTACTACATATTACATAAATTTACACTGAAATTACAAAAAAATATGAAATTTCGAAGAAAATATGTAAAATAAACGAAAATTATGTACTTTGCCACAATTTTATTTACTTTTACATTTTTTTGGGCACTTTCTACAGGTTTATGTAATTTTTTTTCATGTAAAATTACATAATTTTTAACAGTGTACCTTTGTAAAATTAAAAAGTTAATACTTGTTATATCTTTGATCAAAAGATTCAAGAATGGAGAACTCTATGAGGACTTCCAAGAGAAGCTTCGTCTCGAAAAGGAGCGCAAGATAAAAGAATATCGAGAAGAGATTCTGAAATTATGGGTAATTTTTATTAGTTCACAATATAAAAATATTGATTTCAGCGTGATTATTTGGTGATATTGAATTTTTATATGCTTTGGATAAAGCTTATCACGATTAATCTTCGAGGAACTTTTTTTTTCCCCCAAGTTTTCACTTGCGTGTCCTTCATTTATATTTCAACTCGCTGTGGATGATAGGTGACAGCTATCATCATATTATTTGTATTCAATAGCTACATTATATTGCTTTGGGATGCTTCAAGGACCTCGTCTGAGTCCATCATTTTAAAATAAGAAGTCTGCAACATTTTCACGCACTTTGTTGATATTCAAGCTTACTAGTAGTAGGTACTCACGCATATAAAATGTATATGCATGCAAAACAGAAAAGTGTGATAGAAAGCCAGAGTTTTATTTTAAAAACCGATTTAACTCTAATCGTGATCGCGGTGAGTGCAGAAGGAGCGCGAGGACCGCGAGGCGCACGAGCGAGCCGAGACGCGGCACTTCTACGGCGAGCTGGCGGAGCAGAAGCTGCGGCGCGCCGACAACAAGCTGCTGACGCACGCGGACGCGCTGCTGCGGGAGGCGCGCGCGGCCGGCCGGCCCGAGCGGCCCGTGCTGCGCGCCGTCGACGTGAGCACACTCGCACACCCGCACCCGCACAGCACCCTTAGCCGAGTTGACACACTTGTCATGCCAATCAAAAGTACAATTTTTCGTGATCACGTGACGTCAAGGTTACCCATAGGGTTATAAAGAGGGCTATGTTCAGAGTTTCGTTGCGGGACTGAATCAGAAATGAGCGATAAAAGTACCTTAATATGTCCCTTTCTGTACCCCTAACGACGTGAATGCTAAATTTTATAACGAGCGATAGAGTGTGGTTTATTATTGAGATCTCGAAGCGTTCACATACATTCTCCCCTCGCAGCGCTACTGCAAGTTGTACCGGCTGTACCCGATGCCGGAGCTGCCCGCCTCCATGCAGGAGCACTTCGGCGGGTACGCGCCGCGCGACGCGTCCCGCCCCGACCACGGGTACCGCGAGCCTGCGCCGCCGCCGCCCGACCGGGGGCCCGACGCGCCCGACGAGCCCGAGCGGGGGCCCGACGCACCCGACGAGCCCGAGCGGGGGCCCGACGCACCCGAGCGGGGGCCCGACGCGCCCGACGCGCCCCAGCCCGAGCCCGGGGTCCCCGTCCGGCGCCGGGACGGCCTGCAGCCCGAGGAAGAGGTGAGGATATTATGGCTGCAGCAGAAGGGAGGGAGATAACAGCTGCAGCTGCAGTAGGAAGGGGCGGGGGTGAATCTGCAGCTGTAACCGGAGGATCATTAAAACTTTATAGGAGCGAGATTATAACTGCAGCTGAAGGGGGTAAGGTTACATTTGCAGAAGAGGCGGAGGTAAGGTTACAGCCGAAATTGGAAAAGTCGGTGAGATTAAAGACAAAGAAGGTAAGAGTAGAACTGCCTTCGGGATGAGCTGGGGAGGTGCGGGAACGGCTCAAACTCAAACTCAAACAAATTTACGGCTGCAACCGGGGCCGGTCGTAGTGTGGCTCGTTAGGGGGCAAACACAAAAAAGGTTTTCCCCATATGTATATCGATGCTATCTAAAAATTATACGTAATATTATTATGTAATAAAGTGCTCCGCCGCGTTTGGCCGTCTGTCTGTTCGCGATAAACTCAAAGGTTACTGAACGAATTTTGATGCCATTTTCACCACTAGATAGAGGGATTCAAGAGGAACGTTTATACGTATAGTTTATCCAGAAAATCCCTCGGGAACTCTCAAATTAGCGCGGGTGAATTCGGGTGGGACAGCTAGTTGTCTTATAAGTCGATTGACCGTACAGTTGGGAAGACCCTTATCCCCTCGCCGCTCTTGGCTGTGGCCAAGACCTTAGAGATAAGAGATCGGTGCTTCCTTGCTTTGAAGCATGCCTGATGGTATGTATGTTTGTGTGTGGGCGGCAGGCGGGCGGGGGCGCGGCGCCGCCTGGGCACGGGCGCGGGCAGCCGGCGCGGGACTACGCCCCGACGGGCCGAGCCGACGGGCTGCAGCCGCGCCTGGCGCAGGTGAGCTGTTCCACTCGAGTCTCATTTCAAACCATCCTTTTTATACCACACTAGCTGTCCCCTGCGGTAATTTCGGAGTTCCGGCTTCCTATTCCATTAAAATGCATGGAAATAAAGCACAATTTAAGTGACGCGGTATGTCGTTGCTCGGACGTGGTTATGACGCGTCATTTCCGAGCAACGACATACCTACCGTGTCAAATTGTCATTTTGGATGAAAATTGAATGGAATAGGAAGCTGCCCGTGCCCGACTCCATTTATATGTGGCCTGCGCCCTGAACTGAGCTGAACTTGTACCTACCTTTATATTATACTTTACAGCGATGATAGCTCAGTGGTTGGTGCGTTCGGATCAAACGCCGCAAGGAGTAGGTTCGAACCCTAACAATGAGCTTGAGCTGTCGGTGAAGGGAAACATCGTAAGGTAGGGGCACTTTCTAGTGCCCGGCTGGCTAGCTACCGCCTTCAAGTTGCAAATCTGTCGCCGAGCACTTAACGGTGTGTTCCGGCAGCCCCACTTGGAAGCCAGTTCCCATCCCCGTTCCAGGTCAACAACGCACCTGCAAGCCTTCTGGTGTTGCAGATGTCCATGGGCGGCGGTAATCACTTACCATCAGGTGTACCACTTGCCCGTTTGCCCCTTATGACATAAAACAAAATTTATTGTTAGTTTGAGACCAGGTGGTGCTGTGTGATAATGCCCCACCATTAGTATTATTATATAAATAAGAATAACTATGTCATTATGATCATCATGGGCTCATGGCCGCCAGCACGAGCTGTGCCTGCCGCCGATCGGCGCGCCGGCGCCGTGCGTCTGCCGCGGCCGCCTCGGGCGCTGAGCGAGCCGGGAGGAAATAAAAACAAAGCTTTTAGAAAATATCATTTATTTTATCGTTATTTTCATTTTAAAACTAGCAACTTTTACAACTTTATTTATATTACAATAATATGTCATTATAGTTTGTACAATGGAGCTTTTTATGGCACGAAATGTGTGTGAATGTGTCATGTGTATGTGTGTTTTAGAATATATCCCCTTACAAATTGTGACTAGAGAGATTGGTGGATTAAATTAACTATTTAATTTTTGTCAAATTACATTTTGTAAAATTATTAACTACAAAGTAACAAAATAAAGCACATAATTATTTCAAATCTATATAATCGGTGTTATTTCGTCTATTTGGTTGAATTAAAGTGAATACATTAGGTGTACTTTGAGATTTGTAATGCGAAGCTTTTATTCCCGTATACCTACATAAAGTCTATGTTTTTGTGTTTTATAATTCATTTGTTTGCTATAATTGTGAAACAATAATGCTAAATGTACCTACTTTAAAAACTCATAGAAAATATAGAAAAAAAATAAAAATAATAGAAAATTTCAATATTTTAACAAAATAATATTGTTCATTGTAGGTACTTTTTACAAAATTGATAGGTACTTAAAAAAATAAAACTAAAACTAGCTTGTACTAACAAAAATAAAAACATGGAAATTAAATACGTAGGTAGGTATAAAAAAAAACTAACACGAGTCTTTGGTCAGAATGAGTGTAGCTTCAAATATAGAATCTTTATGGTGGTTTATGTACGAAAACACTTAAACTAAAGAAAAATAACCAAAGTTTGTGCATTAAAATATGGCATTCAATATAGATCGATCGGATAAATTACATTTACTATGGCTGATCGAAGGCGGTAAACCTTACACGCTTGTGATATAAATTCGAAGATAAGACTATCTGCTGCTCAGCAGATGGTCAGTAAAATTATTTAATTATTACGTGTGATTAATACTTAAACAGATCGATCTTTTTAGAAGAAAATCACGTAAAATAAAATAAACAGTCGAAATAACATTAAAAATTAGGTACTAAAAAAAATCTAAAGCTATTTAATTTACAGTTTGTGCGTTTTCATTCGTATTCGTAAAAACGTTCGTCGCGTCCAAAATATATTCTATATATGGACGCAGATAAGCAATAACATGTTAATCCACAATATTATGTTATTGATTCAAAACGCTTTATTGAGAGTTATAGAGTGTTTTTTAATTGTGTTTACCCTATTACATTGTTTAAATACCAAAAAAATGTTAAACATAAAAAATTAGTCAGCCTGTGACCACGGCGTGATGTAACTCAGCCGAAACGTCAGGCAAAAAAGGTAATAAAAAACATCGCGTTCAAGTCCCGCGTAATTTACATAATATAATGTGCTCAAAACGCGAAAATCTAAGAACTTTAACATAAAAAATGCTGAAACAAAATGACGCTATGATTTTAAAACACGATTTACTCGAATTTTCTCCAATGTGGGTTAACACACTATTGCTTATCTATGTCCATATTATTATTACATCCACAATATTTTTTGTTTCATTCATTTATTTTATGGAAATCGTTTCATTCGCACAGCGTTTCAATAATACTTTCGTTTACTTTGGCTTTAGTTTTAATATTATCGTTTAATACTAATGATATTGTCCGTCGTTGCTCGTTGCTCTCCCGTGAACAATTGGTATTTTGTCACAACAAAACTTATGATTGTTTAGAAATAATTTGAAAAAGATCGAAGTTCGATCGGTCGGTAATTTGATATTCAAAAAATATAAACAGTGAGCTTTGACAAAAAAATTACCTAGTAATTAATTCTAACAATTGGCAAATCGATTGAATTTTAATCAAACTCTTACAACAGGTATAAAAAAAAATTAACAAAACACCAATTGTTTTACGAAAAAAATGAGATATTGTTTGTCACCCGAATACTTATGCCTTTTGCAATAAGACTAGACACCATATTGTTAGCTTTTCGGTCAAATGAATTTCATACAAACTTCTTGACCTTATTTCATCAATCTTAGAACACGTAGGTTTTACACATTTTAAATTTCATATGCTCTTGTAAATGCAATTTTTGCGAAATTTCTGTAACATATTTTTTTAAATGAAATAATCACATTAAAGTTAATTTACTTACTTATGTATTTATCTACTTGTATATTGGGTATAGTGGCATAGCCCTAAAGAAATTGGCAAAGTCTTATTGCATACGACATATTCAGCGGCAACAAAGATGCAAGTCTACGAGAACATTCGATAGCGGCTCGTTCGTGTCGTTGCGATAACCATACGAGTACTTACAGTTAAACTATACCTAGGATTTATTAATTATTCTAACTTGTACTTTTTCGTGGCCTTAATTTTAAAACTAACTACTAAAAATTCAAATATCGAATTGGGAATTGTATCTATTCTTTAGAGAACTATAATAACTTAGATTGGAGCAACAGTCAGGGGTGAATCGTGATCGTTTTGCCACTATAATTTTTAATGGTTGACATTTTAAAAAGCTTAAATTTACTGAATAACTAAAAGAGAGTCAATACGTTGAGAATTTGTCCAAAAACTAACGTCATTTTCAAAGGACCGTCAATGAAACTTGACTATTTGGATTCACTCTATGTCATGGTAAGGCAAGAATGGGACATCGTAAACATTCCTACACCTATCAGTACATAGACAGGTCAATCTCCCGTCCACACGCACACAACTAGGCGGACAAACGAAACGAAACACATGGAATTACGTCACGATAACGTTAAAAAAAACTCTTAAAAGACTAAAAAATAAATTAAGTAACACAATCGTCAATAGTATTAAAAAAAAAAAAAAAAAACAGAAATCAATTTGGCACTAGTCTAATACTATTTCGTGTCTATGAAATGCATTGGATGCAACGAAATGCCGTCTTTCATCTCCCGACCAATGGGAGGGCGTGCATTTAATGTGCGCGCTGCGATTGGTGCGCGCGGCGGCGGCGGCGGCGTGACGTCACGGGCGCGGCGCTGCGCTCACGGCACGTCCCTGGGAGCCTCCATCGCTTGGTTGAGGCATCGACTCACCAGCTCCAGTTTGTTGAGATACGACGCTGCCACTTCCCCGCGAGGTGAACTGCGATATTATAATAACGTTAAATAAATAACCTAATTGTGCTTCAATATTTTTATTAATTTATTTTGAACGTGTGGCCAAACAAAACTTATTTTCAGACAAAACATTAGGTACAGTAAAACGGGGTGAATAGAATCCGGTACAAAATTTAAATTATGTATGGAACTTGTCCCTTTCTTTATTCACCTCCGTATTTCTATTCACTCCGTTTTACGGTATTTGAAATTCAAGTAGAAAGTTATGAAAGAAAGAAAACACACTTTTCACAGAACAACATAGTTCGTCTTTTGTACCATCTAGTGCAAAAAGTTTAAATAAATAAAAAAATAAATAAACATAGGAGAGGTAAAGAAAGTAAATGTTGCTGAAAGTGATCGCTTATTAAATTGACAAAAAAAAACTACCTCAATATGAAGGGATCTTCGCTAGCGCAGGGCGAGCCCCGGTTGTATTCGCCGACTGAAATAAAATATATCTTGAACAATAGTGGAACCAAACTTGATGAGTTATAGAGGACCAAATTGAATTTAGTTTACGAAAATCTTATATAAAGTCGCAAAGATCGTTAAAGGTTTTATTGAGTGCTATTCTACAAATAAGAAAACAATTAAATTTATGGAATACTTCACAACACACATGTGACATGACTACTCTGTTACTCCACTTGATCCCACACTATAAGCTTGTGTCGTGAAAACGAAGCAACACGTGGTTTACATATTATATTATAGATATATAAACACACCCAGCCTGGATAGTTTATGTTCATCACACAAAGTCCACCCCCGCCGGGAATCGAACCCCTTGATTAGCGGGACTAATGTCCGTCAGTTAAAAAATTAAAAAACTATAGACACGTATTTTTTTTGCTTTTTCAAATAAATGAAAATATTCAGAGATAAAGCGCATTAATGTTTAGGGTAGGGGCTCGTGACGTCAATAAGCCCCCATACAAACTGCACCGGATAGTGACGTCACGCGAAATTTTAACTCAATGTATCGCCGTTATTTTTTGATTACGTAAAAAAATAAAAAATACGTGTCCAATATTTTTATTAATCTGCAAGACGGACTAAAAAGGATAGGATTGTTTATGGGGTGTGTGTGTGTGTGTGAGTGGTGGCGTGACGCGTGACGGTACCTGCGGCAGGCACGGGCAGGCTCGTGCGCGGCGCGCGCCGGGCGGCCGGGGCGGGCGTGCGGGGCGCGGGGCACGGCGCCGCGCTCGCTGCGGAGCTGGGGGGCGGGCAGGGGGTCACAGGGGGTGTTACACTTGCAGGCGGGGGGCGGGGGGCGCGGGGGCGCGGGAAGAGGGGTCGAGGGGGACGATTTTACGTGACAGTTCGTTCCTAGCCTTATAAGCGTAAACGATTATTATTATAGATTGTCAACTTGGCTAAGGCTTACCTACGCTTGGTTTGGCTTACAATACTAATTATTACGATATAATTTGTACCATATGTAATTTTGATTAAGTTGGGACCTCTTTAAAATGGCTCCCCAGAACACAATCGTCTCATAATCGTAAGGAAGCGTGATTTATGCAACCTATGTGGTATAATGTGCTTTTGAGCAAGTGTAGAGAGGAATCGCCTGTCTATTATACAACGTGTTAATGAATAATTAAAAACTAGAAACTAGTTTGCTCAGAATCGACAAGCGAATCGATTGCACTATAGGTTATATTTTTACTAGCCCATGTTTAACTTATTTATAATACAATATTAGGCGCGTACGCCGCCCGCAGCAAAAAAATTCAAACCAGTAGGCACGGGCTAGTGTTGAATAACTTTTAAAGTATAAATTTTTTCGAGATAAAATATATTTTTATCGTATTATTGTTAACTTTTTTAAATGGGGTGTATCAGGTTTTCTGTTAATTCATTAACACGTTGTATACTACACATATAAAACACACTGGTGGCGATTACGCCTGTGGCACACTAAGTCCTAACTGGTGGTGGTGGTGGTGGCGGTGTACTCACAGCGCGGGCGCGTCCCGGGCGCGCAGCAGCGCGGCGCCGGCCAGCGCGCGCACCTGCTGGCGGCGCCGCACCAGGAACGCCATGCGCAGCACGCCCACCACGCCCAGCGCCACGCATCTACACGAAATTATTATTATTATTCTTTTATGTCATAGGGGGCAAACGGGCCAGTGGTACACCTGAAGGTAAGTGATTACCGCCGCCCATGGACATCTGCAACACCAGAAGGCATGCAGGTGTGTTGCCGACCTGGAACGGGGATGGGAACTGGCTTTCAAGTGGGGCTGCCGGAGCACACCGTTAGGTGCTCGGCGACAGATTTGCAACTTGAAGGTGGTAGCTAGCCAGCCGGGCACTAGAGAACGCCCTGTCACCATGCTATGGTTTCCTCACGATGTTTTCCTTCATTGACAGCTCAAGCTCATTGTTAGGGTTTGAACCTACGCCTTGCGGCGTTTGATCCGAACCAACCAACAACAACATCCCTTGCCCATAACGCGGGTCCCAAAAATACAATCCCAAACGCTCCAGATGCAAAAATAGAATAAAATATTATTTATGACAAAAAAAAAACGTTGTAAATGTATTTGTTTAAAAGTGAAACTTCTTTGAACACGAGGGAAAAGCATTAAGCGGCGCCTTATCTTAACGCGACGCGTTATGGTCATAGTGAATAAGGGCTCTCCCGAGTCAATTTCGGAGTGCCCGCAGAATTGTACAGACGGACTAATATAGGACATGTACCTACTGTAACTTAAAATAATACGTAGGCAAATAAGTCATACCATATCAGTTGAAAAAGGCCGATGTCCAGCAGTGGACGTCTTTCGGTTGATATAGTAGGCGGGTATACAAGCTGTTGTTTTGGTCAACAACGCCCGTCACAGAGGTGGTTGTACTAACGATACTGATGTCAAAAAAAATATAAAAAAAAATAATTATTTTTTCAAGGAAAATCCGAAAAAATTATTTATTTTGTTTATACAAGCGGGCGAGCCTACGCTACCGGTCGTTGACCGCGCGGCGCGGCGCGCATCATATGGCATGCAATAGTACCTACGTACATAGTACCTACATACACCCCGCCTCGGTGGGAACGCGGGCGAATGCGGCGGGGCGGGCGGGCGGCGGGGGCCGGGGGGCGCGGCGATGTGCCACCCCCGCCCGCCGGCGCTAGCGCCAGCGGCCAGCGCCAGGCGCCAGCCAGTCTGCCTCCCACAGCCGCGGCTATTGCGCGTGCGTTGTTTCTATGCTAAAATGGCTCGGTCGTTCGCAGGATTAACCAATAGTGAAATTTACGATTTATTGAGTATTTAGTAATAGCGAAGATGAAGCGAATAGTGTGGCCGAGTGGAGTGCGACGTTTTCAACTCGTCCAAGTGAAACTCGTTACACCATAAGGACTGTTGTTTTTAGTCTCAGGGAATGGGTAACATTCGCTACACCTCGTCACACAACAGGTAGAGGTCAATCTGGGCTCCCTGTTAATGTTCAAGATGCAGTCCTTGAATACCTACTTTCGTGCGCAGCCGCGCGCGAATACCTACCTGGGATGCTGGGCGAAGCTTTGGCATTGACCATTTAACATCGGAGTTTGGTGATCGTTGGATAGGAAGAGGTGGACCCATACCGTGGCCACCACGTTCACCCGATCTAACTCAATTGGACTTTTATTTGTGGGGTGACGTAAAGTGGTACGCATGACGAATACGCCGACACATTAAAACAAGAGATACTGAACGCTTTAGAAGTGATTACGAAGAATGAAACTGTTTTATCGTGATTAAAAAGACAATTTGCGATGTCGTGCTTCTGTGTGCATCGCGCAACGCGGTAGACACTGAACAGATAAACCGTTAACGTAAAATCAGTGTAAATAAAAAAAACTTTTAGAAGACTTCGTGTTATGTGTAATCAATAATTTGTAAATCACGTTTAATGATTGTAAATAAGTTCGTTCACCTTTTTAAATACGCCAAAGGTACTTAATAACAGCGCCATAGAACTTTAATGGATATTATTAATGGATAAAAATGTCATTTCTAATTTAATAATTTCTAAATTATTCAGTTCCTTTGCCGGTCCTAAGCCCAGTAAAGTATGGAGGGAAAGAGAGTCTAAAATGTGTTGTTTACTTACCGTGATCTAAATAGGTAAAACGTTTGTGCAAAAGTAGGTACCTACCTAAGTAGGTACCGGCGACGACGCGACGCGCGATGTAGCTGCTCGTAGCGCGTAGATGTCGTAGCTCTAGTCTACGCGCTAAGGCTTTACCAATTACCATTTAATGTAAACATTTTTAGATATCTTGTGCAGAGATTTTCTTTTAAATAATGTTCCGAATTATAAAAAATATTTTTTTTTTATATTTTTTTTAGAACCCATATTAGTTATATTACTACCTCCGTTACGCGCGTTGCTGACCAAAACAACATTCTGTATACACAAAACAGGGGCCCTTATTCCCTATGACTATAACACGCCGCGCTAAGATAAGACGCCGCAAAAACTGTCTTTCTCTAGTAATCAAAGAAGTTTTACTCCAAAAAAATACATTTGCAACGTTTCTTATGGCATAAAGAATAATAATTTCTAATATTTTGGCATCTAGAACGTTTGGAAATGCGTTTTTGAGACGCGCGTTATGGGCAAGGAATATTGTTGGTCATCTATCTAGACTCCGCGATTCTGTACATTGAATATTTTTACCTAAATTTGAGAGGGGTGATAAAAAAGAGTAACCAAGCCCAAAAAATAAGTTTTTAAAATTATTTTCTGTCTGTCTGTGTTCGCGATAATCTTCGCATCTACTGGACCGATCGTCATGCGGTTTTCACAGGTAGATTAAGCTTAGCCTGGAGCTACATATGGCTTTGTTTCACTGAAATCGGATGTCGGAAAAAAAAATCATTGTATAAAAACCTTTCATGCGGGTGAAACCGCGGGGCACAGCTAGTAGTGAATAAGGTCCCAGATTGTGAGGACATCAAACCAGTTTCCGAGTGCACTCACTTGAACCGCCGGCGGCCGCGGGCGGGCTGCGCGGGCGCAGTCCCGGGCGCGGGCGGGCCCAGCGCGCGCTCCAGCTCCAGGTAGCCGGCCACGACGCGCTGCAGGTAGCGCTTCTGCCACACCAGCGCCTTGCGGCAGCTCTCCAGCCGCAGGCAGCGCCCCTGCAGGTAGCGCACCTGCACACGCCACACAGCGCACACAACATTTTAACCACAGAATAGAAAATAATAGATAGAACGGACACAAACTTAGTTTAGTACGAAAAAAGATGAAAACCAGTGTCGCCGGGTGATTTTCGCACAACAAACAATTCATCACGCACTAAAACATTCATTAACGTAATGTATTAAACGTTTTATAGTAGGTATAATGCTTAGTCTCTCTTTCAAAATTCACAGTTTTGGAAATATTGAGGTAAATATACTTGGGATGGTAGCAAAAGCACTTTTGGGCAAGTGAAAGCATTTGCTCTACCTTCCTTTGCAACGGTAGTGCACCTACGTCTAATTAACTTATTTGCTCTGTGATTTTAAGCAATTCCTTGCGGGACTAGAGTCGAGAGACTAGAGACTAATCGCGAGAACTGCCCACTTCTATCCGTTGACTCATTGGCAGCGAACAAATATTTCGTGACACGACCGGATTATCATGCGGTTTTCACAAGTAGATTAAGCCTAGAGCTTACATACGAGCTTTTTTTCATTTAAGTCGGATGTCGGAAAAAAATATGTTATACAAAACAGTTCCATGCGAGTAAAACCGCGGGCCTATAAAAATGAAAATAATACAACAACTCCTTGCGTACAAATCGAATCAACTCAATGAGTGATCAAATTAAAAACGGAAGCCGTTTTGACAGCTCAATATAAACTGTCAGCAAATGTGACACACACGATTTACACAACTTTTATTTTTTAATTATTATTTTATTTATTGCATGTTTTTTTATTAAACGACAGCAATAATACACTTGTTTTATAATGTCCACCGCATCTCATTGAGTTTAGTATAATTACAACATCATGGAGCCGGCGAAGAGCGACGCGCCTAAGTTACCCGATATGGTGTAAGTAAGATATGTTTCAGAACCATTACTTCTTCCAATTGATCTTAAGCAGTCTCTACCCTAATACACTTTCTTTCATTCGAAATCTTGTTCATTTACCTCAGTCATTTTAGACTCATTTGGAGCGCAAAGATTCATTCGTCATTGTTATAGCCGACATTGGAATAAAACAGAGGTATATAGCAGCTATTCTTGCTATAATAAGTACTTAGAAATCGCAGCCCATCTCTGCGGAAGATAGGCGGAAACTAATCTGACTGATCAATCAACGCACCGCTAGGTCTAGAACCATGTTTTGCACAAACGTTTCTTAAGTAACGTAGGTGTGCACCAAGAAAAGATTTTTGAAAATTCAACCCCTAAGGGGGGTGAAAAGGGGTTGCAAAGTTTGTATGGATCAACGAGTTTTCTTGGAAGAAATTTTAGGTCATCTTGTTTTATTCGTTTTAACCGCGTCGATGTCTGATTTCGTCTACCACGCGGAGGAAGTCGCGGCCAAAACTAGCTATATATAACTGTTTGCAGAATGTGCGGCGACCACCCGTCCATAACGAAGACGGAGCTGAACGCCAAAGACACCAAGCCCGATGATAAGGACAAGGAGAAATCTCCCGTCCCCTATCCGAGGATATCACCAACGGTGTGTAGATAATAAAAAAGATATATTGTGTAGAAATTAAAAGACGTTGGATTAATCTAAAAAAATGAGCAATTATTTAATTAATTTTATTTATGGCACTAAAATACAGTTTGAACATATTAATATGTAATCATTTTGAACTTTACAGCAACAGAAATAAGTTTCAACGATTGACAAAAATCCTTACTAACATTATAAACGCGAAAGTTTGTATTCATTGATGTTTGTTACTCTTTCACGCAAAAATTACTTAATGGATTTTAATGAAACTTTACAATAATATAGCTTATACATCAGAATCATAGATAGGCTATATTGTAACCCGGATTTCCCACGGGAACTCCGACATTACCACAAGGAACAGTTAGGCACTGCATATTTCCGATGTCGACTGTACGTCGGTACAGTCGTCGCGCACGGAGCGCGGCGTGTCGGAGGCGGAGCGCGAGCTGCGCGAGACGCGCTCGCGGCGGCTGCGGGCCGGCTCGGCGCACGCGCTGCGCCCCGGGCTGCCCGCCGCCCCCGCCGCCCGCGCGCGCGCCCTCGAGCTGGCGCGGCCCGACGCCGACGCCGGCGGCGGGAAGCACGCCCTCGTGCAAGGTAACACACCGCTCCCTTAAGCGCTTATTATACTATCCAATTTGCTTTCGAGCTCATTGTTACGGTTTGAACCTACGCCGTGCGGCGTTTGATCCGAACGCACCAACCACTGAGCTATCGTCGCTGTTGAATTATACCCAGAACCCCATGATTAGCGGGTAGGCATGGTGATCTTCTGCGCCAATCCAGTCGCAAAGTTGTTAGGAGAATTCCTCCTTTGTCCAAGTGAGTGCGTTCCAAGGAAGTCGATGTGTGCGCGTGTTGCAGCAGCGCTGGGCAGCTTCCGCTGGCCGCCGTACCTGCTGGCGGCGTGGGTGTGCGTGCTGCTGGCCACGCACGCGCTGCACTGCCTCGTGGGCCTGCTGGAGCGCGCGCTGCCCAGCCTCAGGCGAGTCGCTCGCAAACTCAACCTTCACCACTCGCCTTGCACTAATCGCAAACTCCAGCGGCACCAGTCCCCTTGTCGACTCATTAATCGCAAACTCCACCTTTACCGGTCTCCTTGTCGACATATTAATCGCAAACTCCATCTTCACCTGTCGCCTTGCCGACTCATTAATCGCAATTCCACGTTCACCAGTCCTTCTGTCGACTCATTAATCGCAAACTCCACCTTCACCAGCTCCCTGATTAATCGCAGACTCCACCTTCACCGGTCTCCTTGCCGACTCATTAATCGCAAACTCCACCTTTACCGGTCTCCTTGTCTACTCATTAATCGCAAACTCCACCTTCATCGGTCCCCTTATCGACTCATTAATCAGACTCCACCTTCACCGGTCCCCTTGTCGACTTATAATCGCAAACTCCACCTTACCGGTCCCCTTGCCGACTCATTAATCGCAAACTCCACCTTTACCGGTCCCCTTGCCGACTCATTAATCGCAAACTCCACCTTTACCGGTCCCCTTGCCGACTCATTAATCGCAAACTCCACCTTTACCGGTCTCATTGTCAACTCATTAATCGCTTCTACTCCACCACCAGCTTTAACTCCCGGTGTCTGTGGCCGACAGGAGTTTCTGCCAGTACTTCCGCGCGTGGACCGAGGCGACGTGGCGCGCCCAGCGGGACTTCAACCAGCGCCTGTACCCCGCCGCCCTGGCGCTCCTCACGGCGCTGCTGTACGTGGTCTACTTCTCGCTGTACGTGGTCTACTCGCTGGCCCTGTGGTCCATAGAGCCGCTGTGCTCGGAGGTGGACGACCAGCCGAGCGCCACGGAAGTCACAGAGCCGAAGGTGACCAATTATATGGAGGAGATCGGCAGAAACAATTAAATTTTGTACTATCAAAGTGTTGTCTCATTGGGAACTTGTTTTGTGTAAATCAAGATACAATTTGGTCGGATTAAAATTCTTTGTTTCTAAACTCGTTTTGTTATTATTATTATTAAAATAACAGCTCAAGATTACAAGTATTAAAAAATATTGTTTAATTTTTTATAACACCTACGTTTAATAAAACGCAACAACTGTATTGATTTCTTATTTATTAAATTACTTTATTTAAAAAAAAATACTTTGGGAAAATGTTTTAAATTACAAAAAACTATTCATACATCAACTCTTTGTCGTCAATCACAACTTTAATAATTAATATGTTATATAATATTATAAAATATACATCCAATATTGCTTATTTACTACAGACAAATTACATCCCGGAATTCACAGACTCGTATCATTCTATTTTCCTCTCGACCATCCATTCTCGTTTAGAAGGATAAATGCTATTGCAACAGAAGAACACAATGTACACTTGTACGATCAGTCGTGTGGTGGTATTAAAATAAACATAGAACATGTAACAGACATTTTAATTTATCAGTTGTTTATCAAGTTCTAAGTAGGCCATAATTACTCAAATTCGGAATGTATTTGTAAAACAATCTGCTATAGAAATGTTATTAAATCAGCTAGTGTCGAGGGCGGGTTATTTATTTAATATCAGGATCAGGATTCAATTAAATGTCTAGATCCAGTATTAGCTGAACTAAGATTGTCAGACAGTGGTTTATTAAATTTTTAATTTTCTAGAGAAAACGATTTCTCTGGAATAAGTTTTGAGGTTTTACGGTGAAAATTCCCACACAACAAACCGACGATCACACATGATATTCTATTTCGGGTTAGCTGAGGGTGTAAGCAGCATCAGTGGGTCCGCGCAGCCAGGGCAGCAGCAGGGGGGCGGGGGTGGGGGTGCGTGCACTCACGGCCTGGTCGCGGTCGGGGGCGGCGACGGGGGTGGGGGTGGGGGTGCGTGCACTCACGGCCTGGTCGCGGTCGGGGGCGGCGACGGGGGTGGGGGTGGGGGTGCGTGCACTCACGGCCTGGTCGCGGTCGGGGGCGGCGACGGGGGTGGGGGTGGGGGTGCGTGCACTCACGGCCTGGTCGCGGTCGGGGGCGGCGACGGGGGTGGGGGTGGGGGTGCGTGCACTCACGGCCTGGTCGCGGTCGGGGGCGGCGACGGGGGTGGGGGTGGGGGTGCGTGCACTCACGGCCTGGTCGCGGTCGGGGGCGGCGACGGGGGTGGGGGTGGGGGTGCGTGCACTCACGGCCTGGTCGCGGTCGGGGGCGGCGACGGGGGTGGGGGTGGGGGTGCGTGCACTCACGGCCTGGTCGCGGTCGGGGGCGGCGACGGGGGTGGGGGTGGGGGTGCGTGCACTCACGGCCTGGTCGCGGTCGGGGGCGGCGACGGGGGTGGGGGTGGGGGTGCGTGCACTCACGGCCTGGTCGCGGTCGGGGGCGGCGACGGGGGTGGGGGTGGGGGTGCGTGCACTCACGGCCTGGTCGCGGTCGGGGGCGGCGACGGGGGTGGGGGTGGGGGTGCGTGCACTCACGGCCTGGTCGCGGTCGGAGGCGGCGGCGACGGCGGGCGCGGCGGCCTCGAGGCGCGCCACCCGCGCGGCGAGCGCGGCCCGCTCGTGGCGCAGCGCGCGCAGCTCCGTCGTGTCGTCCTCGTGCCGCTGCTGCACGATGCACTGCCGCAGCGACGCCAGCTCGCGCGTCAGCTCCGACTTGTGCGAGCGGATCTCGCCCTGAGTGGTGGTACATCGCCATCGTCACTATCATCATTGTCATATCAGGCGAAAAATACTTTACTCCTAAAAACGCAGTTCAACGCTTGTGACGATCGTTTTTTTTGTACACCTTCTTGATGGCAATAAACAATTTTATTATTATTATTATTATCGTTCAACTTTATTGGTCAACACTATGACGAGTTACCACGTATGTACTAGCTCTGAGACAGTTTGTATGAGATGGGGCGCGTAGGGCGCGGCACTGACCAGCGCGTCGTTGATGAACTCCGCGCTGGGCTTGCGCGGCGAGCCGCCGCCGGGCGCCGCCAGCCGCCGCTCCAGCTCGGCGATGGAGGCGGTCTGCGCGGCGAGCAGCTCGCGCGCGCGCACCAGCTCCACGCGGTTGTCGTGCTGCACGCTGACGACATAGGTTTTTTTTAATAATAAATCTAGACACACGGAAGCGTTTCCTGTGAAGTTCAAAGAAAAAGGGACTGTAAAAACTAGAGCAACTTGCATGATCCTTTGAATGAATTTCAGGATTATCTACAGAACTTGACAGCTATTTAGATCTCTTGTCGGCGAGATCGACAACCAAGCATAATACTGCTGCTTAATACTGAACTTGGCTACCACTTTTACATTTATGTTTTTACTGGGATATCATAACCTAAAGTCAGTGACGTACAGTCGACGGTCATTGACCGCTAGCGTGAATGTGATCGGTGCAATCGTGTAGATGCGTGTGCGCATCGTGAAGTTGACAGCGAGCCGACAGTAAATGGCAGCTGTCAGTAAATATAACTGTCACACGTAGATTCTACATGATGTGTCAAACTTTCCTCGGAATTTACCAAGACCCTTTGGCGTGGTATTGCGGGGTATGAGAAGGCATGAAATTTGTGGGAGGTGTAGGGTTGCGCTGCTTTATATTATATTTTGTACTCTTTGATATTACTCTCTGTGTGTGTGTGTGTGTGTGTGTATGTGTGTGTGTGTGTGTGTGTGTGTGTGTGTGTGTGTGTGTGTGTGGGTGTGTGTGTGTGTGTGTGGATGTGTGTGTGTGTGTGTGTGTGTGTGTGTGTGTGTGTGTGCGCGTGCGTGCGTGCGCGCGCGCGCGTGTGTGTGTGTGTGCGTGCTTGCGCGCGTGTGTGTGTGTGTGTATGTGTGTGTGTATGTGTGTGTCTGTGTGTGTGTGTGTGTGTGTGTGTGCGTGTGTGTGTGTGTGTGTGCGTGTGTGTGTGTGTGTGTGTGTGTGTATGTGCGTGCGTGCGTGCGTGCGTGCATGTGTGTGCTTGCTCGCCACTGACCGCTTGTGCTCGGCGAGCTGGTCCCGCAGCTGCTGCGCGAGCTGGCCGCCGGCGGCGAGGTCCCGCTCGAGGCGCGCGGCCTGCGCCTGCAGCTCGGCGGCGCGCTGGCGCTCCGCCTCCAGCCGCGCCTTCGCCACCGACAGCTCGCCGCGCAGCCGCGAGCTGCACTCCCGCTGCGAACAGAAGCGCACAGTCCAATCACATCGCAAATTTATTTTATACTAGCTGTGCCCCGCAGTTTCACCCGCGTGAGTTTCGGTGGTGAAAATGATGAAAGTAACCTCAGTTACCCCTTATACCATCAGCTCATTAGCATTGAAAGTCTTATCAAAATCGGTATAGTCTACTGTAATCGATTGAGTAGTTTAATTAAAGCGTAATAACGTAACAATCAAACAAACAATATAATATTATGTGAAATGCACATTCCCTGGTGCATAAAAATGATCTCAGAGGCTAACAAAACCCCACAATCTATCTTGGAACTATTAATACCTTTTTAAAAACCACACAAAATTCATTGTTAAAAAAGGGGAACTACACTGCTAGCGTTTTTACATATGAGCGATAAGTTTTTATGGACATAAAAGCGTCTGTAAAAAGTATTTTCATTAGATTCGGTACCTCGTGGTCGAGCTGGTGCTGGAGGGCCGACGCCGGCGCGGGGGCGGGGGCGGGGCCCCCGGCGGGCGCCAGCAGCTGCCGCTCCAGCTGCGCCACGCGCGCCCGCAGCTGGCGCTCCGCCTGCTGCAGCTCCAGCTCCGACTGCATCGAGCTCTCCAGCCGCTTCTTCAGGATGCCGATCATGTTCGAGTCCTGCGTCTGTACGCACACCAATACACACGTCACTACTTGAACTTCTAGTTAAACGGCGCTAGTTAACAGCGTCACTAGTTTGCCACTAGTTTATAGCGGCATTAGTTTACAGCGTCACTAGTCGGACGTCACTAGTCAGACGTCACTAGTTTACAGCGTAAGTACTGGAACGTCACTAGTTTACAGCGTCACTACCGGAACGTCATTAGTTTACAACGTCACTACTGGAACGTCGCTAGTTTTAGCGCCACTAGTTGGACGTCACTAGTTTACAGCGTCACTACTGGAACGTCGCTAGTTTATAGCGCCACTAGTTGGACGTCACTAGTTTACAGCGACACTACTGGAACGTCACTAGTTTACAGCGCCACTAGTTGGACGTCACTAGTTTACAGGGTCACTACTGGAACGTCACTAGTATACAGCGCCACTAGTTGGACGTCACTAGTTTACAGCGTCACTACTGGAACGTCACTAGTTTACAGCGTCACTACTGGAACGTCATTAGTTTACAACGTCACTACTGGAACGTCACTAGTTTATAGCGCCACTAGTTGGACGTCACTAGTTTACAGCGTCACTACTGGAACGTCACTAGTTTACAGCGCCACTAGTTGGACGTCACTAGTTTACAGCGCCACTAGTTTACAGCGTCACTATTCGAACGTCACTAGTTTACAGCGTCACTACTCGAACGTCACTAGCTTACAGCGCCACTAGTTGGACGTCACTAGTTTACAGCGTCACTACTGGAACGTCACTAGTTTACAGCGCCACTAGTATCGGTAGTGTCCTCCCTCCCCGCCCCCGCCCCCCTCCCCCCGCCCACCTGCAGGCTGTCGGCGGTGGCCCGCTGCGAGTCGAGCAGCAGCTGCAGGCGGCCCGCCGCGTCGCGCTCCGCCTCGCAACGCAGCCGCGCCGCCTGCCACTCCTGCACCAGCTTGTCTCTTATCCTAGTCCCATAGTATTATAACAAAAAAATATATATTATAACAAAGTTTAATAAAATGAAATAAAAACGGTTGCTAAAATATAGTGAATATTCATTTTTTGATGATACTTAATACTGTACTATTAAAATTTGACAACTTCAGAAGGAGAAAAACAGCATCTGAATTGGCTGTATGGAATAAGTTCCCTTTGCCTTTTCCGAAAGCGGTAAACTACACCAAAAAAAAATTAGATGTCACTGCAGTGGAGACTGCGGTGCGTGTACGAGCAGGGCGCACCTGTTGAGCTCGGCGATGAGCGCGTCCTTGTCCCGCAGCTGCGCCTCGAGCCCGTCGCAGCGCGCGCGCAGCCGCGCCGCCTCCGCCGCCCGCTCCGGGGACGCCGAGCGCGCCGAGCGCGCCGAGCCGGACGACCTGACACACATGCACACATACACACGTACATAGCAGCGCCAATATGTTAACACTTTGGTTAATCTTTGAACTTTGTCAGAAGTGATTACATATTTCTGCTATTGACTGTACAGGGGAGGAAAAGGCTAAAAACGAGGAGTTACAAAGAACTAGCTGTTCAAATGTTGCCTGCAATTTCATCAGAGCGAATTTCGAGACTCCCTCGGGAACTAATAGTTTTGATTACTATACATACTTGGAAGAATTAAGCGCCAACCGCGGTATATCTTCACGTTCATCGCTGCTCGCCGAAAGTATCTGTGTAAAAGAACAATAAAATGTCAGCCATTTACGAGTATGATAAACTAAATAAAAGGTTCCGTCAGTGGAAGTTTTCCTCGCGACACCGGGCACGCAACGCGTCGAGCACAGGTTGCGGAAGCGGTCAAGGTCAAAAGGTCAATGGTCAGTGATCTAGATCAGTGGCCAAAAGTCAGTATCAGTAATCAGCAGTCGAAATCGATAGTCAACGGTCAGGAGCATCAGTGATGAGAGTCAGGAGTATCAGTGCGGAAAGTCAGTAAGTAGTTAGCGATTTAGAAACATTGCAGGTAAGCTGCTAGAATTAGTAGTCAGCAGTCAGCGTTTGGGATCGAAATCAGTATAGTTCAAAGTCAGCAGTGTGCTGAAAATCAGTAAGAGTGTTAGAGTCAACGATAAGCTGTCACAATCAGTAGTCACTAGTCGGTGGTCAGCGCGCAGAGTCAGTGGTCAGCTGTCAGGGTCCGCACCTGGTCCATGATGTCCTCGTCGAGGCGGTGCGAGTAGTCGAGCTGGGCCCGCACGGCGCGCTCCAGCTCGGCGGTGGGCGAGCGCGCCCCCCCACCGCCCCCGGGGCCGCCCCGCGCGCTCAGCACCAGCGCGCCGCACTCCTCGCGGGGGGGCGACCGCTCTCTGGGGGGACGAAGTACCAGCATTCGGTTACGGTTGATTCGACGTGGCTAGGGTTCTCACAAGTAAATAATCGCTACATAGTATAAAACAAAGTCGCTTCCCGCTGTCTGTCTGACCCTATGTATGCTTTAAAACTACGCAACGGATTTCAAGCGTGTTTCACCAATAGTGATTCTATATTTTATCTTGGAATGGGCATGTTGACTAATTTTTAATTTTTTCGTCCATCTTGTATTTATTTTATTGGAGAAAAAACAGACACAAGTCGGAATACAATTAACATTGCAAAAATTAAGTTAGAGAAAATCACTTATGTCCTAAACATTCCCACTAATATATAAATGGTATACACATAACATTAGCATCGTGGCAAGAACGTTAGTCGGTGAGTTTACCACTTATACAAATAAATATGTATAATATACTAGGTAAATTTGTTATGCCCTAGGCAGTAACAGTAACAATTACAAAAGAAGATATAGAAAGATTATACACAACTGGGAAACAACTGCTCATCATATTATGTTACAATATGTTACTTTTTCTTTATACATATGTATATTTTTTTCACGTAATCAAAAAATAACGGCGATATATTGAGTAGAAATTCCGCGTGACGTCACTATTCTGACAGTTTTTATGGCGGTTTTAGCGGTTAGTGACGTCACGACCCTCTCAACCTATACTTTAATGCTCTTTATCTCTGTATATTTAAATTTATTTGAAAAAGCAAAAAATACGTGTCTATTGTTTTTTATTTTCTAACTGACGGACTAATTAGAATTTTCATTTTCAAAAGTAGTCCACATCCCTATTCCCGCGGGAACTCTGAAATTACTGCGGGGTACAGCTAGTACCTAATAAAATAAAAAAGTTTATAATAAAATTAACAGGCCCTATCCTACTGCAAAGGCTAGTAGGAGTTCGCTTTCTTCCCCTACTTATTGCATGACTGCTCTATCCAGACAATTTAGTTTAATCGAACCTCTATACTCCACTACAGTACATTGTTTTATGATTTGAGGCACGTTGATTAGAGTAAAATGGTAGTTTCTAAGTTTCGAATGTCAGTAAACTGCAAAGGCCACAGTTTTTATCTACTAGCAGTGCAATGCTGTAGTTTTTTTCTTTCTTTCTTTATCTCTTTCCTAGATTGTTACCTGTCGAGCAGCTGCTTGAGATGCTGCACCTCGGCCTCCAGCCACTGGCAGCGCTCGGCCCGCTCGCGCAGCTTGCCCCGCAGCTCGGACACGTCAGACTCTTCGCGTATCCTGCACGGAAACCCATACACTACAATAAATATCAAACAAGGGGAAAATGCATTAGTTAGTTATCTATTTATTAGCCGTCTCCCGCGGTTTCATCAGCGTTAATTTCAGAGACCCCGGGGAATTCCAGGATATATATAATAGAATTCTCCCCGCGCAGCAGCTCGGCGTCGCGCCGCAGCTGCGCTTCCAGCTGCCACTTCTCTCCATGCAGCAGATGAACTGCGCACTCCCCCCACCCCTACCCCCCAGCCCGCACACCTGTCGGCGAGCGCCTGCAGCTGCTGCTTCTCCCCGCGCAGCAGCTGGGCCGCGCACCCCCCACCCCACGCACCTGTCGGCGAGCGCCTGCAGCTGCGCCTCCAGCTGCCGCTTCTCCCCGCGCAGCAGCTGGGCCGCGCACCCCCCACCCCACGCACCTGTCGGCGAGCGTTTGCAGCTGCGCCTCCAGCTGCCGCTTCTCCCCGCGCAGCAGCTGGGCCGCGCACCCCCCACCCCACGCACCTGTCGGCGAGCGTTTGCAGCTGCGCCTCCAGCTGCCGCTTCTCCCCGCGCAGCAGCTGGGCCGCGCACCCGCCACCCCACGCACCTGTCGGCGAGCGCCTGCAGCTGCGCCTCCAGCTGCCGCTTCTCCCCGCGCAGCAGCTGGGCCGCGCACCCGCCACCCCACGCACCTGTCGGCGAGCGCCTGCAGCTGCGCCTCCAGCTGCCGCTTCTCCCCGCGCAGCAGCTGGGCCGCGCACCCCCCACCCCACGCACCTGTCGGCGAGCGCCTGCAGCTGCGCCTCCAGCTGCCGCTTCTCCCCGCGCAGCAGCTGGGCCGCGCACCCCCCCACCCCACGCACCTGTCGGCGAGCGTTTGCAGCTGCGCCTCCAGCTGCCGCTTCTCCCCGCGCAGCAGCTGGGCCGCGCACCCGCCACCCCACGCACCTGTCGGCGAGCGCCTGCAGCTGCCGCTTCTCCCCGCGCAGCAGCTGGGCCACGCACCCCCCACCCCACGCACCTGTCGGCGAGCGTTTGCAGCTGCGCCTCCAGCTGCCGCTTCTCCCCGCGCAGCAGCTGGGCCGCGCACCTCCCACCCCACGCACCTGTCGGCGAGCGTTTGCAGCTGCGCCTCCAGCTGCCGCTTCTCCCCGCGCAGCAGCTGGGCCGCGCACCCCCCCACCCCACGCACCTGTCGGCGAGCGTTTGCAGCTGCGCCTCCAGCTGCCGCTTCTCCCCGCGCAGCAGCTGGGCCGCGCACCCCCCCACCCCACGCACCTGTCGGCGAGCGTTTGCAGCTGCGCCTCCAGCTGCCGCTTCTCCCCGCGCAGCAGCTGGGCCGCGCACCCCCCCACCCCACGCACCTGTCGGCGAGCGTTTGCAGCTGCGCCTCCAGCTGCCGCTTCTCCCCGCGCAGCAGCTGGGCCGCGCACCCCCCACCCCACGCACCTGTCGGCGAGCGTTTGCAGCTGCGCCTCCAGCTGCCGCTTCTCCCCGCGCAGCAGCTGGGCCACGCACCCCCCACCCCACGCACCTGTCGGCGAGCGTTTGCAGCTGCGCCTCCAGCTGCCGCTTCTCCCCGCGCAGCAGCTGGGCCGCGCACCCCCCCACCCCACGCACCTGTCGGCGAGCGTTTGCAGCTGCGCCTCCAGCTGCCGCTTCTCCCCGCGCAGCAGCTGGGCCACGCACCCCCCACCCCACGCACCTGTCGGCGAGCGTTTGCAGCTGCGCCTCCAGCTGCCGCTTCTCCCCGCGCAGCAGCTCGGCGTCGCGCCGCAGCTGGGCCGCGCGCGCCGCCGCCTCCCCCTCGCCGCGCTCCCACTCGCCCAGCCGCTGGCTGCACGAGTTCAAGTTACTCCTCAGCTCCGTCACGTCCAGCTTCGCCTTAGCTAGCTCGAAGGCCTACCAAATACAAAAAATATGCTAATGTACTCAAATTGACGGTGCGTCGCGACGTGTAGATTAATAAAAAAATTTGGACACGTATTTGTTTTTTTTTTACGTAATCAAAAAATAAAGGCAACACATTGAGTCGAAATGTCGCGTGACGTCACGCCTTGCTATAGTTTAAGGTCAAACTGCCGCGCACTTGAGCGGCGCGGCGCGGCACTGCAGCGGCACGGCAAAACATTCTCCAGGTGGCAACTCTGCCGCGCCGCGTCGCTTAGTAAAGTTTATGTAAAAAATTGGAAAGAATATTTTTCTAGCAGTGCCGCGCCGCTGCCGCTCAAGTGCGGTTTGACCTTTGTACGACGTAATAACGTCACGAATCCCCCACTCCTAAACTTTGAAGCGCGTAATCTATGTTATTTTTCATTAATTTGTATTCGTGTCTGTTATTTTTTTATTATCTACTACCCGACTTTTTTATTTTGATTGCTATACCCCGGACGACTGCCTTATTCCAGATAAAACATTCCTCAATTTACTTAGTCAAAAAAAAATCCGTTTAGCATACACCACACGCCAGTCTTATTTATTGTAACACGCGATAGTAAATATTGCTAACTTGTTACTACTAACTGGATTATCTACTGAATGAATCTTACCTTGTCGTTTAGCTCTTTCTTATTAAAATCCAGCTCATGCTGCAGCAATGATATCTGCTTCCGTATCTTGACAAGCTGCTTCTTATCGCTGTTCGTCTGCCGGTCCATCGGCCTCTTCTCCTCCCCCTTAGGACTCCTCGGCGAAGGAGACCTGGACACCATCTTCAGCTGTTGCTTCAAGTTATCTATCTCCTCATGGAAATAATTTATGTCCTCGTGCAGGATCTCTATTTCGGTTTCTTTGTCTTTGAGCTTATCCGTCAGTTGTTTCAACTCGTCGATCTTCGAAGTCAATTCGTTGTTTATGGAATTAACCTTTTGCAGTTCCACTTCGCTGTTGGCTAGTTTCAGAGAAGCGTTTTCGTGATCCTTCTCTAGTTTTGTTAGTTTGAGTGTCATTTCTTTATTATTCGTGTTTAATTTCTCGTTTTCCTCGTTCGCTTTGGCTATATCGCGGTTCAGAGCATCGACAGTATTTTGCAAATGGAAGAGTTCGTTTGATTTCTCCTCGAACGCTTCTTTCAGGTTATCCAGCTCTTCTGTTTTGTCGCTCAGACTTCTTTGTAAATCATCCAGTCTGTCTAGATGTTGATTGAGGCTGTCAATTTGATGATTCTTCTCAGAAACTAATTGCTCTAGCTTCTGCAACTCTGATATTTTCTCCCTCATCTGGTGATTTTCAGTTTCGAATTTTTCTAATGTGGCATTTCTGCTTTGCAATTCGTCAATTTTAACTTCTAACTCAGTTAATTTGTTCGTTAAATTACGTTTCTCTTTGGCCAATTCTAGTATCATATTCTCTCGTCGAAGTATATCTTCTTTGAGCAAATGTAGATCTTTCGATTTCTCGTTGACTTCTTGCGTCAGTTCCGTCAGTCTTTGCTCTAACAGCGTTTTATTCGAGGAGAAACTCTCCAATTGGTTCTCGTAGAATTTTTTATCGGTCTCCATCGTGGCCATCGTATTTTCTAACAGAGTCTTCAATTGTTCCACTTCCTCTTTCAAAGCGGGGAATTCGCATAACTGTTCTTCAGCATTCTTCAAATCAGATTTACAATTTTCCAATTCACTGCGGGACTTTTTGATTTCATGCTTCAGTTGAGTCAGTATATCCGGGAAGTTCTCCTGTTTTATATCAAGAGTGATACCTAATTCCCTCAGAGACGTGAACTCTTCTTGCGTCTTGTTATCGTTGGAAATGGAAGGTTCGAGAGAGAAATTGATTTTCTTCGGTTCGACCGAGATGGTCCTGCCGTCGCTCGCATCTCTGTTGGGAAACATGGAGCAGTTATCCGGGATAGTTTTTTGGGTGGTGGAATGTTTCACGGCCTCGCCGAACCTCTCTATCGTGCCGAACATTGTCGTCTCGTTCATATTCCTCTTGTATTCTTTGAGCAAATCTTTGTTTTGCGTCGAAGTGAGATGGTTCGGCAACGAGTCCGCTCGAGGGGTGTAGCTGGGCATATCGAAATGGTCAGCGTGCTCCATGTTCAACGAGCTCATGTTGGGTCTCTGTAGTTCCGGAGGCATTGTCCTGTTGAGATGCGGTTTGTTCTGCTCCCCGTGGAAGGGCGCTTCTGTAATGTCGTGGTTGTGCGATTTGATCTCAGCTCGGCGCATTTGCAGATCTTGTTCGTCGAACTCCGATATGGAAACTATATCGCTCAGCGTCCGTGCTGATGTTTTGGCGCCTTCAACTATTTCTTGATCGTCGTCCTTTTGGTTTTCGTCGTCTAAATTTAGAGCTGCAAGAACGTCACTGTCATTAACATTGGTATAAGCAAGTGTTTGCAATTTTGCTGGTACAATCATTATGTAATAAATTATGATAGTGAAACTAAAAGTGGACAAACATGTGTATTGTGTAAGACGAGTTTTGTACTTTTATGAAAATACTAGCTTTTGCCTGCGACTTCGTCTGCGTGGTAGTCGAAATCAGACATCGAACAGGTTAAAACGAATAAAATCCTACTAATATTATAAACGCGAAAGTTAGTAAGTATGTATGTATGTATGTATGTGTAAGTATGTATGTATGGATGGATGGATGGATGGATGGATGGATGTTTGTTACTCTTTCACGCAAAAACTGGATGGATTTAAATGAAACTTTACAATAATATAGCTTATACATCAGATTAACACATAGGGTACTTTTTATCCCGGAATTCCCGCGGGAACTCTGAAATTAACGCGGGTGAAACCGCGGGACACAACTAGTAAGATCATATTTGAAATTTCTTCCAAGAAAAAACCTTATTCCATTCAAACTTTGCAACCCCTTTTCACCCCGTTAGTGGTTGAGTTTTCAAAAATCCTTTACACAATATTTAGGTCACTTATGCAATATTTGTGCAATATTTCATGTATTTCTGTGTGTTGATCGATCAGTCAGTCAGTTTCTGGTTTTATATATATGTATAGATTGTCTGTGTTGTGTGGAGTTAGCAACTAACAAAACATTTAGTACTGTTATTGCAATTACAGACGTTGTTATTGTTTGTTTGTGCCACATACAAAGCGCACGAAGTTTGGATCGGTTCCAAGTGAGCAATTGGTCTAACTAGAACTCTAATTCCGTCTGGCGACGCTTCAAATGTCTCAATAAACAGCTGTTCCTTAAATGTATGATCAAAACAGGAATTTATTCAATTTTAAGCATTTGAAGTCTCACATATTAGGTGTATAAAAGAAGACATATTGTTCGCAGGAATTTCGAAAGGAGAAGCCAAAGTAAAAATAAATCTTTGATCGGTAATCAACAAGAGGTACTCATAACTTATTTGGTGAATTACTGTAAGATAGTATTATACTTATTAATTATTTGTGCTGTAGGTCTTGAAATAGGACAGGACTTTTTTCCTTTCCGATAAAAAGAGAATCTGATGATATTTTGATATTGAAACCGCAAGTAGTGTTCGTATAAAATAAATTGAAGGTAAATAGCACTTCGACCAGACTATATTTTTGCACTAGCTGTTCCTCGCGGTTTCACGTGAGTTTCGAAATACCCGCAGGAACGCATTTTTTCTAAAATAAAAGTAACCTTAGTTACTTCTTATAACATCAGCTGCCTACCAGTCCTGTTAAAATCGGTCCGGCCGTTTCAGAGATTATCCGGGTCAAACAGACAGACAAACAATTCAAAAAATGTAAGTACCGTACATAATACATTACATACGCATTTAGTGAAAAGTTGTTAATTTAGAATTACAAACGGACACTTTTACTTATATGTCTAGATGTCTAGATTTTGTGTTCCGTACTGTGTGTGTGTGTGTGTGTGTGTGTGTGTGTGTGTGTGTGTCTCTATCTCACCCACGAGCCGCCGCATCTGGCCGTCCCTGTCCCGCAGCGCGCGCCGCAGCCGCTCGCCCTCGGCCCGCAGCGCCGCGGCCGCGTCCTCGAGCTGCGCGCAGCGCGCCGCCGCCGCCGCCAGCTCGCGCTCCAGTATCACCACCTTGTCCTTGGGATTGCCTGCGAGTAATAATAAATTTACAGTCAATTAATTATTGTAATAGGCTATTTAATTGATTATTGTAATAAGCTTTTTTTAGTCCGTCTTGTAGATTAATAAAAAATATTGGACGCGTATTTTTTCTTTTTTTTACGTTCTCAAATAATAACGGCGATACATTGAGTTGAAATTTCGCGTGACGTCACTAACCAGTGCAGTTTGTATGGCGGCTTGTAGCGGTAAGTTACGTCACGAGCCCCCACCCTAAACTTCAATGCGCATTATCTCTGTGTATTTTCATTTATTTGAAAAATAAAATATACGTGTCTAATGTTTTTTATTTCCTAACTGACGGACTTATTAAAATTTTAATTCTGAATACTCCATTAACCCCCACCCCCACAATTTAATACTCCATCAAATTCTAATTCTCCACATCACCAGGAGCTACTTACACGAGTTCCCATAAGCGCCATTTTCATCAGTCTTGCTCTTCTCTTCCAAGTTCTGTTTGAGTCGCGCCAGATGTTTGTCCTTCGACTCCAGCTCGTCCTGCAATCTTTGCACCTAAACGGGTAGACGGTATAATAGTTAATTATTTGACTTGATTTAACTTGAAATTCATTATATTTGTATGGTTTGGCATCAAAATAAGCTTTTGGAACTGGCGTTTAAAAATGGCACAGTATGCATGACATGCATGATGTGCGGCGTGTAGTATACGGTGTATGAGGTGCGGTATACGATGTGCGGTATTCGATGTGTGGTGTGCGGTATACGATGTGCGGTGTGCGGTATACGATGTGCGGTGTGCGGTATACGATGTGCGGTGTGCAGTATACAGTGTGCGGTGTGCGGTATACGATATGTGGTGTGCGGTATACGATGTGTAGTGTATGGTATACGATATGTGGTGTGCGGTATACTATGTGTATTGTGCGGTATAAGATGTGTGGTGTGCGGTATACAGTGTGTACGCTGCCTGACCTGCGCGAGCGCGTCGTGCAGCTGCACGGTGAGGTGCGAGGTGGCGTGGTGCGCCAGCGCGTCCGCGTGGTGCCGCTGCTGGTCGAGGCGCGCCGACAGCGACGACACGCGCAGCGCCTGCTCCGACATGCGCGCCTGCAGCACGTCGCGTTCCGCGCGCACCTCCTGCCGGGGTCATGGACGAGTTTAGTGAGGAGTTGGTGGGGTTTGGTGAAGTTTAGTGAGTGGTTCATGAGGTTTGGTGAGGTATAGTGAGTGGTTTGTGAAGGTTGGTGAAGGATTGGTAAGGTTTGGTGAAGGTTCGTGACGTTTGCTGAATGTTTGGTAAAGTTTGGCGAGGTCTGGTGAGTGGCTGGTAAAGTTTGGTGAGATTTAGTGAGGGGTTAGTGAGGTATAGTGATTGATGAGGTTTGGGTTGGTGAGATGCATCAAGTGGTTGATAATATTAATCATGAAAAGACATGTAAATTAGTAAACATTACAAACATTTCAATTACTCAGCTTAACCATTTCTTAATTGCATCTAATTGCGAGTAAAAAGAAAAGGTTCAATATCAACTGTACGTAGTTTAAAGACACGATGTCGAGGGTAATTGTGTCAATTGGCGTAATGAACGCTAAACGCCAGTATCAGTTGTAGCGTCATGAATACACTCTCTGTATTGAAATTGCCCCCAATTCAGTATTCATTGCGAAGTGCAAACTGAAGTAATGGAGATCGTGACGAGCTGGTTATTATTTTATTTGCATTCTTTATTCTAGTGACTGCGGAAGTTTTCTCAAAGATGATGATTTATTGCCAAGTATACAAGCCACATTTATTTATTTATTTAAAGAACTTTCCTGCACTTTATCGTACAAAAGGCGGACTTAATGCCTAAGGCATTCTCTACCAGTCAACCTATTGGCTAGGTTATAGTTGTTTTTTTTGGTTAAATGGTTTTCGTCTCATAAAAAAAAAGTTATATGGAATGAGCTGTTGCCCGCGTTTTCTGCCGCGGCAATGTCAGAGTTCCCGCGGGAGCTCCAAGATAGAAGTACTCATGTCCTATTTTATACTAATATCTCTGTGCTAAATTTTATTTTGTTTTATTATTTATTATTTATTTATTATCCGATTCCGTTGCGTTCCGATCCGTTTCGATCTGAACATTTGATGGATGTTTTTGACTCATATCTCCAAACTTTCATATTTATAATATTAGCACTGTTACATCCTCAAATATAATCCATTGATTCGGGAATATCCTAAACATAAAGAGCATACATTATCTGGGCAAATATTTGACTTTGACTTCGAAATACACGTATAAATAGTACATTGTTATCCTAGGGGTGAAAGTAACTTATCTAGTCCCGAGACGGGGTTTGGCGCCCGAGCGTAGCGAGGGCGCCTATAGATCGAGGGACTAAATAAGTCTTTCTCCCGAGGATAACACTGTGCTTTTCATTACGAATGCAAGGAAAGTCAAAATAAAAATAGGAATTAGCTAAAGAAAAAATGAGTGAAGATCGGATAGTCGCTTGACACTTTCCCACCTATTTCTTTTTCTTTGGCCGGCTAGCTATTCAGCCAGTATTTTTTATTTACATTGTGGCGACCTAAAAAAAATATTATCTTTAATTATTAAGTATTAATTAAAGAAAATAAAAAAATATAAGTAGGAATTAGCTTAAGAAAAAGTGAGTGAATTTTATTTTAATTAATACCTACTTAAACTTTACGTTATTTCAATTTTACATCGCGCTGGCTGTATAGAAAGTTGAAACATGGTTCAATAGAAATGTGAAAATAGACCTAGTTTTTTTTAAATAATTTGACAGTTGTCAGTTGAAAGCGATTCTCCCTAGGGCTGAAAAGGGTTACTTTCAACCCGCTTCTCAGGCAACTTCAGACCTACTTTCCGAGTATGAGTAATGAAAAAGCTTTTTTAAACAGTTTGAATTCCAATAAAATATCTTCGCTCAACTCACCGTCAGATCTGGCAGGCCCATTTTGAAATATTTTCTAATATAATTCACCACGAACATAACACATAACTATGACATGTATTCGAGTACGCATATTATGAATAAAAACACTATACTAAAAAAACGATAGAATTTCGCCTACACAAAAACACTTTTCTCAACTACATTTTGGAAGATGTAGTACTGTACCGAAAAATGGTCCAATCAATGATATTTTACAAATGGAGGGTGAGGGGTGAAACAAAAGTGGTAGATCGATCTACGAGACCTTGCGGCAGCAGAACACGCTCTGAAGCATCGGAGGAGACTGGCGCGGGAGTGCGGCGCGGCCGCGCGCACCGCCCGGGCACGGATGTCGGAAACGTAGTACATGTGTAGATGTGGCGGTTGTCTTTATATAATCTAGTCACACAAGTAATTCAGTCTTCTATGCCCTTTGGGTTGAAAATAACCGAAAGAAACTTTCTAAAGGTTTCGAACAATGATATCTAGTAATATAAATACTCTTAGCGGCTGCTCTATATCATAATATGGTAAAGAACACACTTCTAGGAATTCTTTTCTTCAAGTGTACGTTTTAGGAGTGGTATTTTTGGAAAATTGGACGTTTTAAGAAAGTGGACGTTTTAGGAAAGTGGTCATTTTCGACCTGTAAGCTAGGAAGCAATTTCGTAGCAGTTTAAATAAAATAAAAATACACAAAAAGCGAAACTTTGAAACTAAACAAAACTATTTCAAAAGTTTTACTGATGATTATGGGCAATTCACAGATCAATTTGATCTTACACTAACCGATCAATTGTGGCAACCAAGCAAACGTTATATAATAGATAAATATACATATTAACATACTCAGACAAGAAAGTTGAAACCTATGTTCGTCACATTTCCACCGGAAATCGAACCCAAAACCTCTTGATTAACGGAAAAGCAGTTTATTTTCAACTCTAAAAATAAATATTTAAAGTAGAAATAGAAATTTTCTTTTGAGCCACCTTACATTTTAGATATGGGCTATGGCTCATCCATCGCTTCGCTGCTTCTTGGGCCGTCAACAAATTTAGCTTACACTAGTCAGCGTCCGCATATAGAATAGAGTAAAATATATAGGAGATAGGGACGCGCGCGGGCATAGAGCGGGCGCGGCGGCCCTAGGGTTGTCGTCTATTTCTGGCGCCGACCGCCGGCTGAACTTTGCGTCGCCGTGTTTATCTTCCTCAATGAGGCGCTTGTGTAACCCCTACGGCCATTGTAACACCAGAACGGATCTAGGCTAACAGTGTTTGGAGTGAAACGGTTTTATTGCTTTGATGCGTCCGGCTGGGCGGTTAAAAGTTGTTTATGCATTTTTTTTTTACAACTGGGTATTCTCCAAGGTATGAAAATCAAAATTCTAATTAGTCCGTCAGTTAGAAAATAAAAAAATAATAGACACGTATTTTTTGCTTTTTCAATTTAATGAAAATGAACATAGATAAAGCGCATTAAAGTTTAGGGTGGGGGGCTCGTGACGTCAATATTCATTATAAGCGCCATACAAACCGTTGTGAATTGTGACGTCACGCGAAATTTCAACTCAATGTATCTCTGTTATTTTTTGATTACGTAAAAAAAGAAAAAATACGTGTCCAATATTTTTTACTAATCTACACGACGGACTAAAAAAAATTTTTTTGTAAAGTAGCCAACTGTAATTAATACTAACGAATTAATGCCTATGTGAACATTACACTAGCGTCATTCGCTAAAAAAAGATTTATGATATTCCATTCGAAAGTAGGTAAATGAAACGTTCAATATAATATTTTAATATAGGTTAAATACTAAACTAATAAAAGATAAATTTACAGATATAGAAAGTAGCAAAACACGTTACAGAAAGAAGTAACCTTCAAAGAACAAACCATTTGATATGTAAATTTAAAACGATGAAAGATAACTGAAAGTGGAAAAAAATCTGTGAAATTAAAACACACCACGACAACATTCCAGTCAAATTGAAGCACACTGTACAACCCTAAATATAAATTAATGACAAACTAGAGCGCGCAGTGTGAGCTAATCTGTTGTATTAGGGTTGCCCCGCGTGCCGTAAATCCGCCAGTATTGAGGGGCTGACTCAGCGGTGTAGACTGTAGCTAGTTACAAGACTATAATATGATATTACGCATAGACACGTTAACTAGTTGTAGGCGTCTATTACTAAGACACAGCTTCCTATTACTAAGACTCCGCAGTCCGTCCGTCCATCTGTCTGTTTGTCTGTCCGCCTGTCATCAGGCTGTATCTTATGAACCGTGACAGTTAGACAGTTGAAATTTTCACAAATGATGTTTCTGTTGCCGCTTTAACAACGAGTATTAAAAAACAAAACAAAATAAATATTTAAAAGGGCTCCCATACAACAAACGTGTATTTTTTGCCGTTTTTACTTTTTATAGATAATAGCACGAAACCCGTCGTGCACGACTCCGACTCGCACTTGGCCGGTTTTTTCTTTCTTACTTTCAAGGAAGAGTTAGAACTAGAGATATTTTCTTTAGCTTTTCCTTTCTATCAGTGAAAGAATTTTTCAGAATCGGTCCAGTAGTTCCTTAGATTGCCACCCACGTACATATACAATCTTACAAATTTTACCTCTTTATAATATTAATGTGGACGGCAACGCCCTGCCTATTCTCTCGCATTGACGATCTGATCACTTGCCAAAACAAAATCGCAACAAAACAAATAACATTATGTTTTGGAGTTGTGCCTAAGCGCGATGACGTTCAAAAGAAAAATTAGTCATTGTTAAGGTGAAACAAAAGAACGATAAGCTCACGCCCCGAACGATAAGCTCACGGCGGTGGAAGGGGCTGAGTTGGTCCTATCCTAGACTTGACTCTACCCACCTTATCGATTTCATATAGATTACTGATTTATAGGCCCTAAAATTAACGGCGCTTAAAAATCACCTCACCACATTGAAATTTAGTTTATCGAAGCTGTTCGTACACACATTACAATATTTGCGTATACATAATACCGATGCAATATATGATAAAATAGGATTGGCGCGCGGCCAGACGGATCAACGTCGCAAGCAGTACTGAGACGATCATAAGGACTTGTAATTGGAGACCATTTCTCCATAAATATGGTATAGCGTATATTTATGACGGCAAACCTTCGTCTTCCAGAACCGTCAGCAGCAGTCTAGGTCTAGAAGTACTCTATCTCCTTATGTCATAGGTTCTCTTTACCAAAAAAAATCAGAGAGACATTTATCGGGGGTAGAAAAGCTTGGTCTTTGTAATAACATCGTCTTCCTGTGATAATGTTTGAAAAATTAGACAAGAAATATGGAAATTGAATGAAAAAGAAAACTAAAGACCCAATGAAAAGAAAGGTAACCAAAAGAAAACCAATTGCTAAGACACTGACCCTCCTCTATCCCAGGATACTGCGAACCCATTTCGATTATAAGGACCGTATCTTGGGCAGGTACGCCCCAGTCGCCCGCGACGCACTTTTTTTGCTCTCATGCTTGTCTTTTGCACTCTTCCCTTTTAGAGGCCAGAGGACGAGACGGTCGTAAGTTTTCTATAACGATAATAGATAATCAGCTTGGCTAAGAGGGTAGGTAAGGCGGGGGCGGGGGCGGGCTCACCTGCGCGACGACCTTGAGCTGCTCGCGCTGCATCTCGAGGTCGGCGACGCGCTTGAGCACGGCGTCCTCGGCGCGCGCGCACGCCGCCGCGCCCTCCCACACGCGCGCCAGCTCGGGCAGCAGGCGCGGCGGGGTGTCCGCCTCCGGGGACTGCGCCTGAGGACGCCACGTCAGCTTAACACTAAAGCGTGCACCGGACTGTTGTAAACAAGAACAAAACCGAAGTTTTCAACCGCGGTTTAAAACAGTGCGGACGGTTGTGTGCAACGAAATTACGGTGGTTCTAAACCAGCCTCCCGTCAAGGTCACCTTGTGGGGAAGCTTGTGTAAAACAGTATGGTACACGCTTAAAACTTGCAGGAGTGGAACTGACACTGCCCTACACATCATGCACACATGCATCTTTACAATTATTATAATCAAAAACAAAATCGCTTTCCGTCTTCTGTACGTTTAGATATTTTATCCTACACAACGGGTTTTGATGCGGTTTTCATTGATAAATAGAGTGATTCAAGAGGAAGATTAATTCGAATTCCCGCAGGAACTTCGAGCCGTGGGCTGCCGTACCATTCAGTATATTCAGATATTGTCGCGAACAGACAGATCAACAGAAAATAATTTAAAAACTTTTTACTATGGTTGTAGAGGTAGAATGGTGTGATCCCAATTTTTAGTAAAAAATATTCAATGTACAGAATCGCGAATTGTAATCTTTTATTATAGAACTAGCTGTGCCCCGCGGTTTCACCCGCGCGAAAGGTTTTTATACAACAACTTTTATTACTGACATCAGATTTCAATGAAACAAAGCATACAGGTATGTAGCTCCAGGCTAAGCTTAATCTACCTGTGAAAACCGCATGACAATCTGTTCAGTAAATTCGGAGATTCAGACAGACAGACAGAAAAGAAATTTAAAAACTTTTTTTTGTGCTTGGTTACTCTTCTTTTATCACCCCTCTCAATTTTAGGTAAAAATATTCAATGTACAGAATCGCGAATTCTACACTTTTATTATAGTATAGATAGAATAGAATAGAATACACTTTATTGTACACCAAAATAATGTTACACTGTGTTAACAAAACCTTATAAATAAAGGCATACAAAAGGCGGTCTTTTACTAGCGATCTCTTCCGGACAACCTTTCGGTGGATAGGAAAAAAAAACAGAAATTTATATGTTGATTTGGTATATATAGGTAGAACAGCTGGAATCATAAAATAATTTATACTTAGTATAGATTTAAGATTATACTTAGTATACAACGTGTTAACGAATTAACCGAAAACCTGATACACCCCATTTAAAAAAATTAATAATAACATGATTAAAATATATTTTATGTCGAAACATTTTATACTTTAAAAGTTATTCAACATAGTTTGGAGGTTACCTATCTACGAAATTCCAAGCGCTACGCCCGCGCCTACCGGTTCGAATTTTTTCGCTGCGGGCGGCGTACGCGACAAATATTGTATTATAAATAATTTCGACATGGGCTAGTAAAAAATAAAAAATATAACCTATATTAAAACATGGTGCGATTGATTCGGAATGCGATTCTGAGCAAATTACTTTCTAGTTTTCAGTTAATTCATTAACACGTTGTAGAAGATAGACAGGTTAAATATACATACCTCGAGCGGCGGGTGCTTCTGGTCCCGCAGCGAGACGTCCTCGCTGGGCTCGCTGCAGGGCGCCGAGCACACCTCGTGCGCGCGCTCCAGCCGCTGCAGGCGCCGCAGCAGCCGCCGCTCCAGCCAGCGGGCCTGCGCACAAGCACGAGCACGAGCACGTAACAACAACAAGCCAAGGACATTACACTGTGTCGTCTGGCCCCAGACTAACCAGAGTCATGGAGACCGGACAACTGAGATACTGGTTATCTATACTAATAATATCAAGAGGTAAATGTGTAAGGTTGTAGGGGGTAATCTCTGGATCTACTGGACCGATTTTGATAATTATTAATTTATCAATAGAAAGCCACGTTATTTGTGAACGCCGTAGGCTATATTGTAACCCGAAATTCCCGCGGGAACTCCGAAATTACCACGGATGAAACCGCGGAGGAACAGCTAATCCCTACTAATATTATAAATGCGAAAGTAACTCTGTCTGTCTGTCTTAATTCTATCTGTCTGTTACCATTTCACGCCTTAACGGCTCAACTGAACTGCACGAAATTTTGATACACATTTTTAGGACTACAGAAAAGGAAATAGGGTAATTTTATCCTGAAATTGATGCATTTTAAATTTGATGCATGTATTACTTTTAAGAAATTTTGTGATGCCAAATAAAGTTATGTCTATGTCTAAATTCGCGCGGGAACTCTGAAATTGACGCGGGTGAAAACGCGGAGAGCAGCTAGTATTATATCATTTTTAAAACGTAACCCGCGACACGGAGACCGAGTCCAAATGACGAAGTTAGTCTAAGCTCTGGAACAATGGACCTCAGCAGAAGATAATGGTACCGTATTCTCAATGGAGACCAACCTCAACCCCCGGACAGATGTAAACTGATCCTATTGATGTAAACTGATCCTGCTTGTGTAGAACCCACCTGTTCCCGGACCTTCTCCATCAGCTCCTCAGCTTTGTCACCCTCGACGCTGCACTTGAGGCACACCACCTCGCTCTGCTCCAGGCGCTCACTCCTCATCGAGTCCAGCTCGCCCAGGACGCTGCGCATCTTCCTGTCCCTTTCATCGATCGTCTTCTTCATCTCCTCCAATTGCTCGAGAATTTCCACCTCGTGAGCCGCTTTCTGCTCCAACTGGCCCTCCAGGTTGGCTATGACATCCCTTAAGATGAGTATCTTTTCCGAAGCAGCCTTCGACTCTTCTTCTGCCGCAGACTTTTTCGATTCTAATTCAATTATGAGCTGGTTCATTTCTTGAGTTTGAGCCTCTAACTGCTCCACCTGCAGGAATTATTATTGTGAAACGACTAGATCTTTTCCGAGCAATCAAATAGCTGGTTAAAGCAGTATTAGTGGAATACTATTTATTTTTTGATCAAGTACTTATTATAATACCACTTTACTTATTTTATATTCCGAAATAATGTTTGTCAATAATTAATTTTACCTGTGTAATTGGTATGACTAGAATTCTTAGGTTTTCTCTCATAAAATAAGTAGTACCTATGTACTAGTACAATCAGAAAGCTGAACTACAAAAAAAGACTGCTTGCAAGTGTCAACTCAGTGTCGACACAGAAATGAAGCTTCTTTGCGTTTGCTCGTTTCGTTCAGAAAATTCCACTCAAACTGACCTTGACATTTTACTTTCATTGCAACCAAAGATGTTTCACTTCAAAGTACTCGCATACATACATGCGGATAGGGCAAAAGTCGTAAAAATGCATGGAATCAAGCGTACTACAATTTATTTCTAATGGTAACACAACTTCAACCTATATTCATTCCAGCATTCCAGGGAATTGGAAACATTGTCGCGTATATAAAAAAGAAAAAGACCTAAACTCAAATTACACGCGTTACGTAACGCGGAACGAATTTATTTCCTACTCCTTCCAAGAGTTTTAATTCAAAAAATATATTTTTGTCGTAATCTATGCATAAACATACGCTTTAAGGTTCGTTTACATCTACAGACATTGAGCGTGTCAGACACGTGCAGAAATGTGGGCAGAAACCAACAGATACCGTTTATATATATACATACATATTTATACCAGACGTCTGTACGGTTCCAATGCTCTATTCATACTGCTCGGCACGTAGCCACAGACACGTACATAAATGAACCGCGAGACAAAACGAGAGAACGACCCGTGTCTGTCGGCGTCTGCGCCGCCGTGTTACGGTAGACATACGTATAAATACTTTAATACACACTGTATAGGAGATTATTATTTCGTCTGCGACGGAACGTGTCTGGCACGCTCAATGTCTGTAGATATAAACGGACCTTTATTGTCTATAAGTTCGGGGAGTGTGGATATTTTAGTTACACCATGTATAAATACAAAATTTGTTACAAAACTACAAGACAAGCGAAAGCAGTGCGACCAAATAATATTATCGGATAGATCGAAAAGCACAGTGAAGAGCTTAGGGCGTGCGTATACTTACGTGCGGAGCGTGCGGGCGACACTTGCATCGCATGAGGTGGAGGCAATGCATCTGTTGGTAGTACGAACACACACCCTTATATTGAATACCGTATATACTATCTTAAAAACCTTCCATAAAGAGATTCGAGGTAAAAACGTATTAAGTTTTTTTTTTTATTTTCGCAAAAGTGATTAGTGATTTATTTAGTAATTTTAATGCGTGTTGCATTACTTAAAATCTTTATAAAACTGAGTTCATATATACACAATGTTGAATTTAAATATCAACCCAAGCTCAAATTCAATCACTAAAAACTCCAAGTCTCGCTGAAGGTTTTTAAGAAAATGCGTGCATTTTAAAGTTAGTTTTGTTAGACTAGCTACTTGAGTGCACAGAAAATTATAAAATTAAACAGTGTGATATTAGACAATGTTTTATTGAAACCATCTAAATACATAATTATCTTCCAAAAGAGTACATAGATAATTCAGCATCTAATTTTTTTAATAGGGTTAATTTTAGTTTAGAGTTTAGATCTTAACCTTGACAAAATATACATATACTGCGGAAAAATAGTAAAAATACATTTATATTGTACTGCAATACACCTGAATATTACACACAATATGTTAATAAGTACAAAACAAGTAAAAAGAAAACAGAAGTGACAGGGTGTTAAACAGAAATGACAAAGACATTAAAAGCATTGAGACCATTGGTGTACGACCGAAGTCGTAGTAGGTAAAGTGTTCGTTTCCATGATTGTATGTGGTGGTCGTAATGTGCTAGTCATCACAATAAGTCATGCTGCGATATTCCCTAGTTGTCGACCCTAGGCGAAGTTTTCATCTCTAATCCCGCACCAACCTCAAAAATCAAACTGCTTAATTTGTTTTTTTTTTTTTGCTAAAACTTTAAACAAAATCTACATTATTGCCATAATCATGGCCGCTCCGATTCACATTCGGCTCGGTGCCCGCTCTCCAGCTAACTTACCACACGTTTATGAGTGCGTGTACGCGTGTTATATGGAGTATATTTGCGTGTGCGTGTGTGTGTGTGCGCGAGTAAGCATATTATATTTTGTGTTGCTCGTCCCCCCCGCCCCTCACACCACCACCTTCCGCGGTTATTCTACTACTATTATAAATGCGAAAGTGTGGATGTTTGGATGTTTGTTACTCAATCACGCAAAGCCGACTGAACGGATTTGTATGAAATTTGGCATGCACACTGTCAGAGGTACAGAGAAGGACATGGGGTACTTTTTATCCCGGAATAGGCTAGTTTCCTGGGTAAAAAAATCAAAATTCTATTTAGTCCGTCAATTAGATAATAAAAAAAATAAAAGACACGTATTTTTTTGCTTTTTTAAAATAATGGAAATATGCATAGATAAAGCGCATTAAAGTTTGGGGTGGGGGACTTGTGTCGTCACAGCTCGCTATAACGTGCGAACAAACTGTAGCGAGGCGTGACGTCATGTGAAATTTCGACTTGATATATCTCCGTTATTTTTTGGTTACATAAAAAATAAAAATAGTATATTTCATTATAAGTGCGGAAAGCCTGTCATTGCAAAGAGTTCCGACAAATGTCTACCCGAGCCGAGGCGCAGCCGAAGGTGAGGGTTGACAGTCGGAACTAGTTGCAATGACGGTTCCGCACGTGTACTGAACAACTATTTTTAATACAGTTACGAAAAAATTAAGCAATTTAATAAAATATAAAAAACACAACAAACTCAACTAAGTTCCAACTGTGATCAAGAGATGGCGCTAGTCGTATTAGTAATGCTAAACCTACGTTTCGCAATGCAAAGAGTGTGTCAAAGTCGTGTCGCCATTTTTGACAGTTGGCAAAGAGAACGCACGAGTTCGGGAAAGGTAAACAAAAAGCTCGAGTATGTAATAGTCCACATCCCGAACGCTAAACGTCCCTGCAATACGTCACTTTTTGAGCAACTGTATTAAAAAATACGTGTCCAATATGTTTTAATAATCTACAAAACGGACTAAAAAGAAAAATTTTGGAAACTAGCCTATTCCCGCGGGATCTCCGAAATTACCGGTAATAGGTACGTACCTCGTTGAGTATCCTGGCGTTGCCGTGCAGCCGCGCGGCGAGGCGCGCGTTCTCGTCGCGCGCGTCCTCCAGCCGCGCCGCGAACTCGTCGCGCTCCGCCTCGCGCTCCGCCGCCTGCTCCTCCACGAACTGGCGCGTCGAGCGCAGCTGCCGGTTGGCCGCCTCCAGCTGGCCGCCCGATGGCATTGTGTTTACTGTTACTTGTTAGTTATAACCACCGATGGTAAGGCTCCCCCCACGATAGCACGCGAGAAAAAAGTATTTAACCATGGAAAAGCTTGAGTTTCCAAGATAAGTAACTACTTAGTTAAGATGACAACGATAAACGATATTATCGAGACACAAACACGACATAAATTAATAACATATTTTAATAATATTAATTAAGGATAATTAAAAACAGCGTACTTCGCATAAACACGTAAAATGTTATTAGATCCTCAACATAAATAGATAAACATGTATAATATAGGTACCTACATTAAAAAAAAACATACATACAATCGAACATATAAACCTCCTCCTTTTTGGAAGTCGGTTAAAACATGAACTAGCAGACTTGAACGTGTAATTAACGCCATCTATTGTGTGTAATTGAGGATTTTCTTCTCAATTTAAACTACATGCAGGCACCGAATGTAGAGCTCGTTACCGACTTCATGTGCGTCACAACTGTTGTTATATATATATATATTACTCTCAACGCTTCAAAAGAAATTTATAATAATTTGTAGTAGGAAAATTAATTTCTAGTCGACTCACTCGTAGCCATGCAATAAAAACCATCGAGTAAACTATGCGAGGACAAAGGTACATCAAGCCTCTAGAAACATAAATTATACAGCGTGTAACAGAAATGTGTGGTCATGTTTGAAGCGTGCTGGCAACTGTATAGGTATACTTGGGCCACACAGTCACAAATTACACACCGACCGCCTCGCACGAGTCTTCTATAACTATTATTAATCATAATCATAAATCATTTATTTGCATAAAACATAGTTTGTTATGGTGGTACATTCTAAAAGTAAAATTGTCCTAATGTTTTGTCTTTGGGTGACATGTAAAATATCAATTTTTTCAATCAATTTTAAATTATGAAATTAAATAATTATTAGATTCGTTACAAATATTACAAAACAATAAGAAATAGAATTTTTCCTATTTAATTGATCTATCAAAATGAGAGAATTGCAGTTACACGCTGTATATTTCTAGGTATACCTACAGCGTTGGCGGTGGGGGGTTTACCTTCTCGCAGCACAGATTGTGCGCGGGCGCGCGGGTGAGCCGCACCTGCGTGCGCGTGCGCAGGCGCGTGCGAACCGAGCGAGCGTGTTGCAACAATCATACACATACAGGGATGTTACGGAGGTAGTTCATCGGGAGCAGAATCGGAGGTGATGACAGAAGAGAGAGGTGTTCATCATCATCGTCCGTAAATCAACAGTATTGCGTATTAAAGTTTTTAGATTTTCGCGTTTTGAGCACGGCGTGATGCAACTCAGCCGAAACGTCAGGCAAAAAAAAGGTAATAAAAAACATCGCGTTCAAGTCTCAAGTAATTTACATAATATAAGTATTGCGTATAGCGAAAAACTCATCGAAATCACGTGGAGGGGGGGGGGGGGACATCAAGGGGAATTTCCGACTTCCGGAGTTTTTGAAATTCAATTTTTGAAGCTCCGTAACATCCTTAATAGACAACGAGTCCTTGCATGAATCTATATCACCCCTCATTTCACTATTTACCATACCATTTTAATTATACATGTATTTCAGACTCATTAAAAATATATTATACCCAAATTAAATAGATAGATTACTGACGAAATTTTTGTTGGTATTAACGCGGGCATCAAAAGAGTAGGCACATTACATGGACATATACGTAATCTATACTAATATTATATATATATATACTAATATTATAAAGAAGAAAAGTTTGTGAGTTTGTAGGTATGTGAGTTTGTGGCGTTGTAGGGAGGGGGTAATCTCTGGATCCACTGAACCGATTTTGAAAATTCTTCCACTTATGGAAAGCTTCAGTGATCTTGAGTGTCATAGGGTACTTTTTATTCCGGAATTCCCGCGGGAACTCCGAATTTCCCGCGGGTAAAACCACGGCGGAACAACTATCTCTAGATCTACAGGACTTACTTTGAAAATTCTTTCACTTATAGGGAGCTACAGTGATCCAGATTGATATAGGGTACTTTTTACCGCGGAATTCCCGCGAGTATTCCGAAATTACCGCAGGTGAAACCGCGGGGGTCAGCTAGTATAATATAAGCGTAAAGATAAAAATGTATAGGTACCTACATAATATTATAATTATGTGTATTATAAAGTGCACATTACAAGTCAGTGTAGATAATTTTGTATTTCAGTCGATTGAGGCTTTCAAAAAGTTCGTAAGTATTCATATTTAAAATTTTTGATTTTTATTTTCATTTTCATAAATTGTTAAAATTAATCTCAGAGTTTTATTACTACAAGCATGCAGATTTTCATTAAAAAAAAACTTTTTTTTTCTTAAGAATCGATTTTTTTCCCCATTTAAACCGACTAATCCAAAACCGATTATTATCAACGAGAAAAAAAACGATTAAAAAAGTCGTTTTTTTTCTCTCAATGTCACATCCCTATACTTATCTCAAATCTGATTGTATGCAAGTTTATTCATCAACACAATATAACGATATTAAAATCGTTTTGTGTTCCCAAAAATTGTTTTAATCTCCACGACGACTTTTCGGTCCGTCGCTGAAAATTCTTCCAACATTAACATCTAATTCAAAGCTAGGGAACACAACGATAGCTTCTCTTTTTACGAGCCAGCGACATCTGTGATCTATCTTGTGCGCGTCAAAATCTATACACATAAATGAAATTAAAGTGTTTGTTTGTTTAACAGAAGATTTCACGAAAATCGGTCGAGCCATTTCGAAGGAGTTCAATTACAAACACCGAGACACGAGAATTTTATATATTAGATTAATCGCATAATTAACATCCACCCTTTAGTTCATTACAAATTAATGTAAGCAAACGGTTACAAACTTCTTAAAGCAGAAAAGTTACGAAGATACTGACTGTTTTTTGAAGACGGACTAATTATTTATATTTATAGATAAATAGATAGATACAATAACACACACACACACGCACGCACGCACGCACGCACGCACGCACGCACGCACGCACGCACGCACGCACGCACGCACGCACACACACACACACACACACACACACACACACACACACACACACACACACACACACACACAGTGGGTAAACGCCCTTTTCAGGGCGGAGTCCCACATAACCACCGCCCCGTTAACAGCCCTGGGCGGTGGTATGCATAAAGCATTTTCCCTGGGTCAAAAAAAAGGTTTGGACTGTTGACCACGACAAAATACTATCGCCGTTGTCCTTTAGTAATTCAATTAAATGTCTCGTCATTCAATGAACGCGCTAGTCATTCAATTGAATGTCTCGTCATTCAATGAACGCGCTAGTCATTCAATTGAATGTCTCGTCATTCAATGAACGCGCTAGTCATTCAATTGAATGTCGTCATTCAACCAGATGACTGCGACATATACATACCTGTTGCTGCAGGTCGTCCCGCTCGCGCTGCAGAGCCTCCAGCTCGGCGGCGGCGCGCTGCAGGTGCTGCTGCTGGCGCGGCGAGGCGCCCGCGTCCAGCGACACGGCGCCCGACTCCGGCCGCGCGCGCGCCTGCGGCGGCTGGAAGGGCGGCCCCGTGCCGTACCTGCACACATCACACATCACATATACCACGTGGGTGTTACTGATAGCGGCGCCTACTGTTCGCAGTGAGGACTAATTCGTTTTTATTTTTGGTGAAGTTTACCCCTTTCGGGGAAGGCAGAAGGAAACTTAGTCCATATAGCCAATAGGGTACTTGCATGATTTTTTTTTTCAGTCTATTTTAAAGATATAAGACCTACTTAAACAAAGCAAGAAAAAGAAAAAAAATATGGAGGGTGGTGGGTGGTGGTGGTGGGTGGTGGGTGGTGGGTGGAGGGTGGTGGGTGGTGGGTGGTGGGTGGTGGTGACACTGACCCCTCGGCGACGAGGTCGGCGTCGGCCGCGAGCTGCGCGAGCCTGCCCAGCGCCGCCTGCAGGTCCCCGCGCAGCAGGCCCTCGCGCTGCAGGCACTCCGCCATCGCCTCCTCCATGTTCTGCGGCGGACGGGGGGCTAATCATAAATCCTGAATCACCTGAATGACTATGATTAGTTCTAGTTATTATTATTATAATATCCACTACGAGCTGTTGCCCGCGGTTTCGCCCGTGGTAACTGCGAAGTTCCCGCGGGGATTCCGGGTTACAATATAACTCAGGGATAATGTAGCGTTCTAATGGTGAAAGAATTTTTGAAATTTATTCAGTAGTTTTTGAATTAAAACAAACAAACCAAAAAATTAAATCTTTTCCCTTTATAATATTAGGTTCGATTAGCCGTACCCCGCGGTTTCACCCGCGTGAATTTCGGAATTCCCGTAGGAACTATTTTTCTGAAATAAAAGTAGCCTAAATTACTCTTTATAACATCAGCTATCTGCCAGTGAAGTCCCGTTAAAATCGATCCAGCCGTTTCAGATATTAAACTGAACAAACAGACACAGACAAAAATTGCAAAAAATATTTGTTTTTATGTACGTGAAAGGCTGTTCATTTTGAATTACAAACAGACACTTCAATTTTATTTATCTGTATAATTATATACATAGATATCATAACAGTCCAATAGTCGGTATACCATTGCATCAATTTAGATGTACTCGATCCTAATACGCCTAGACAGCTACCCACCGTCTCGCCTGCAAACGGCAGAGAAGCCATAACAATCGCATACCTTTCTGTGCAGCTCGCAGTTCTCACACGAGAGGCGCGTCGCCTCCAGATCGTGCGTCAGGTCCGTGACAGGAATCTCCTTCGAGTCCTCCAGCTCCGGCAGACCCGATGGTCCTGGGAAGGGAAGTTTAGTGTTTATTTTTTATTATTATTTTATAAACCATTAAAAAAAATAGTTCCTGCGGGAATTCTGAAACTCACGCGGATCAAACCACGGGGCACAGCTATTACCAATACCTTTTTTATTATACTATTATCGTTGGTAATTTGGTAAATGGTAATCCAAATAAAGAAAATAAAAGAAAAATAAAAAAATAAATGGACGCCGATAAGCAATACCTAACATGTTAACGCAGAAAATTAAATTGTTGATACAGAATACTATATTGAGAGTTATAGAACGTTATTTTTAATGTGTTTACTTTATCACATTGTTTAAATACCAACAAATTGTTGAACATAAAAAAATGTTGACACAAAATGGCGCCATAATTTTAAAACACGATTTACTCAAAATTTCCCCAGTGTGGGTTAACACACTATTGCTTATCTATGTCCAAATATAAACATGAATGTGAGTGTGTATATAAGTGTGCCGAGACGCGTCCCCAGCGACTCACTGCTGTGCGCGAGCCGGGCCGACAGCTGCAGCAGCTCGTGCGCCTCGAGCCGCAGCCGCCGCAGCGAGTGGTCCAGCTCGTGCTTGATGTCGAGGCTGAGGTCGCGCTGCTCGCGGAGCAGGGCCGCCAGCCCGCCCTCGTCCAGCTCGGCGAGCAGGCGCAGGTCGCGCAGCTCGGGCGCCAAGTGCACGTGCGTGGTGCACTCCGCCTCCCCGTCCCGTTCCGCCTCCGCCTCCGCCTCCGCCTCCGCCGCGTAAGACAGCGCCGACTCGTCCAACGCCAACGTCCTGCCGAGTCGAAACAGTGGGGTCAATCGACCATCGATCCTTGTGATATCCATATCCGATAAAAGAAATTCAAAATAAATGTATACTATAATAAAAGAGTAGAATCCGCGATTCTGTACATTGAATATTTTTAACAAAAACTGACAGGGGACGATAAACGAAATGTAACCAAGCACAAAAAAGGGTTTTTTAAAATCTTTTCTGTCTGTCTGTCTGTCTGTTCGCGATAATCTCTGAATCTACTGAACGGATTGTCATGCGGTTCTCACAGGTAGATTAAGCTTAGCCTGGAGTTACATATAGGCTTTGTTTCATTGAAATCGGATGTCGGGAAAAAAAAGTTGTTGTATAAAAACCTTTCACGCGGGTGAAACCGCGGGGCACAGCTAGTAATTAATATAATAATTTGCATCTCCGTATGGGCTCCGCTGAAGACCAGCGCTGCCGCGTTTTATGCGACCGCATATACTGAGACGGTGTTAATTTTGGCATCACAAATGTTGCCATTCGATTCTTTTTAATTTTGATGCATGTGTTTATTATTTTTTAAAAATTCTGTGTTGCCAAATAAAGATGTCAATGTCTTAATGAATAAAATCATCGTATTATTACTGTTTGGCAATATTTTTGAACCTACGGCAGTTCCTAGAAATGCATGAACAATTGCGCGCCGCATTACACACCGGCAAAGAGCAACGGTATTGGCCGCCTTCCAAGACTGGACTCGAGTGGATCACTCATTAGCGGGCACACTTGTGAGGTACATACATGTGACATATCGAAGGATCAGAAAAGCCGATGATTGATAGAGAGGCACGTAGCGTGAGGAGTGTGGAGTAACGTGATAATATGTCGATGGCCTGTGTGGGATGGCTCAGCGTGATGTAGAGTAAATATGTGGTATGGAGTGACGTAGTGTGAGATGTCGAGGCGTGTTATAAAATGACGTAAGGTAGTGTAAAATGGCGAAGTGTGGAATGGGGTGGCAGGCTGTCGTGTGAAGTGGCGTGGTATGGTATAGGAGTGGCGTTAGACAGTATGAGATGACGTGTGTGGTATGTAGTAGCGCAGTGAGGTAGGGAGTGACGTTGTGTGGTAGGGAGTGACGTTGTGTGGTAGGGAGTGACGTTGTGTGGTAGGGAATCACGTGTAAGGAGTACCGTAGTGTGGTATAGAGTGATGCGGTGTGGGGTAGTGTAAGATGGCGAAACGTAGCAAGGTGTGGTGTGAAGTGCCGTAAGATAGTGTGAGGTGGCAACTGGTATGGCGTGGTATGGTATTTTTTTTTATGTCATAGGGGGCAAACGGGCAAGTGGTACACCTGATGGTAAGTGATTACCGCCGCCCATAGACATCTGCAACACCAGAAGGCTTGCAGATGCGTTGCTGACCTGGAATGGGGATGGGAACTGGCTTTCAAGTGGGGCTGCCGGAACACACTGTTAGATTTGTAATTTGAAGGTGGTAGCTAGCCAGCCGGGCACTAGAGAGCGCCCTACCACCGTATGGAGCAACGTGGTATGGTGGCGGCGTCCTGCACACTGCACAGTGCACTCACGTGTCGGGGTCGGCGGCGCCGGCGGCCAGCCTGGCCAGCAGCTGCGTGAGCACGGTGCGGTTGAGCTCGTCCTCGGCGGCCGCGAAGTACGCCGCCAGCTGCGCCACCACGCGCTGCAGCGCCGCCGCCACCAGCTTCAGACCATCTCTGCACGAGCACAAAGTCAAACCACCCATCACATAGGTACTGTAACATTGTTATTTTATGTGCAATAAAGGATTAAATAAATAAATAAATAAATAGGTGTGCATATCTACTAGCTGTTCCGCGCGGTTACAACTGAGTTCATTTCGGAGTTCCCGCGGGGATTCCGGGATAAATAGTCGATTGAGTAGTTGGGGCGTGAAAGTGTTACAAAAACACATACATTTGCGTTTATTAACGCTTTAGTGCTCTCTTATTGTATAGCTATCTGTGTTTAATAAACGCTTTTTTCATTGTTTGTGTTTAATAGACGCTTTTTTCTTTTTTTCATTAGAAGATTTAAATAAATCCATTTTTATTTATTGGATTGGATTAGAATAGTTAGGCTAACATTGGCTGCGATCTTCATTTTCACGTCCCGACTGAGGTAATACCGGGTGTAGGTACTCGGTACAGTGAGCATCAAAAACACATCCAAAACACTTCTGAACAGCCATTGAATCTTATTGCAATAGTAATAATAATAATAATAAAATTCAAAGCCTGACTAAAGTGTTTATAAATTACTATTGAATAGAATTGAATATTTTTTATTGCTAACTTTATTACAGTAAAAACATTCAAAAGCTGTAAAAAGCAATTAATATGTTTCTAAAGACGACTGTAGGTACGCGAAGCAGTCGTTGTTGTACTGACCTCTCTTTAGTGACCTCCTCCAACTGGCGGTTCTGGTCGAAGCTGTGGTTGCGCCGCTGCTTCCATTTGTCCGCCTCGCCGCCGGACAGCTCGTCGCGCAGACTCGGCAACTGGTGGAAACACATACGATTAGATACAACACGGAACCCATAGAGAACACAGAACAGAACATCAGTTTCAATCAAAATTCCTTTGGAAATAAAAAAAAAATACTATTGTCGCGTAAAAAGGCGCGAAATCACGTTCGTTCAGGTTTCAACAAAAATAAGATTGCATGACTCCGAGTGCGATAAATGCGTTTCTATACCTACACTTGAATTCTATGATAGAAATATCTGCAGACGTTAATACACGTCTGCAGATATTTCTATGCATTTCTATTCTATGCAGATGTTCCGACGAGAGATATCTTCGAAGCTTGAAACCGCGTGGACAATTTTAAAAACACAATTAAACAACAGTTTACATATATGTATTTGTTAATTAATTCTTAATTATTGAAACTATACCTTGGGTTAGGTTTGTAAGTTTGGATGTAGGTATGCAGGGAATAATCAATGGAAAAAATAAAAAGCTAAAAATAACAAAATACCGATTTAATCCAAAAGACGAAAACACACGTTATATTATTATTGGTTTGTGCTACCACTGATCGGTTTGAATTCGGTGACAAGCCCGCTGGTGTCTGCCCACTTGAGTTGTTTTGCTCACGAAGAGCTGGTGGCAGGAGTCGACTTAGCCCATCTACCCCCTCCATATTTGGCTTGTCACCGACTTCATACCGATCAGTGGTAGCACAAACCAATAATAATATAACGTGTGTTTTCGTCTTTTGGATTAAATCGGTATTTTGTTATTTTTAGCTTTTTATTTTAGTTTTTTTAGATTTGTGTTTTTGGAAGTCGGTTTTAATTTTTTTGCTAAAAATTTGTTTATTTCTTGCTTTTTAGTGAGTCGGTTTGTAATTTATCTAAGTTACAATACCCTACTGTCAATTGCTCATAACCTTTTACAAAATATTGCTTTTCCCGATGCAGGGACGTTAATTTTCGAGGAGTTCTGCTGGTACACCACCATCAGTTCCACTTCACCATATACATTGTGACGAACATAAATTGTTTAGAAACCACATTTAAGTTAACGAATCGGAATCTGTGAAATACCTATTATTTAGTTGTTCTGATGACCATCTGCGGTCTTCATCATCAGTTCCACTTCTTCAAATTTTACTTTTCAAAAGCAAATAAACGATTTACTATAAAAAATATCCAAATCGCCATAGGTGTGCCTATAAATTTTGAAGAGTTCCCTCGATTTCTCCAAGATTCCACCATCAGATCCTGACTTGGTGACAATGTGACCAATTCGGAAGTATCCCCTTTCAAACAAAAAAACAATTTTCCAAATCGCTCTAACTAGAACCCCTGAAATACGTATTATTGTTGAGTAGTTCCGATGACCATCTGTGGTCTTCATCATCAGTTCCACTTCTTCAAATTTTGCTTTTCGAAAGCAAATGAACGATTTACTATAAAAAATACCCAAATCGCTATAGGTATGCCTATAATTTTTGAAGAGTTCCCTCGATTTCTCCAAGATCCCATCATCAGATCCCGAATTGGTGGCAATGGGACCTAATTGGGAGTATACCCTTTCAAACAAAAAAAGAATTTTTGAAATCGGTCCAGCCGTCTTCGAGTAATCGGTGAACATACATAAAAAAAAAAAAAAAAAAAAAAAAAAAAAAAAAACATACATACAATCGAACATAGAACCTCCTCCTTTTTGGAAGTCGGTTAAAAACTAAATTTATTCTAAAAAAAATATGGGAAGGAAGAATCATTGATTATATGTATTTTGCACTTTTTACAAACACATAGTGCAAGTGTGTCGTGCACAATTTCATTTTAACCTAAGGTACATACCACAAATTTCCTGAACATCACCATAGTCTTTGTTGTCACATTTTCAACACACTATTACGTCCGCACAGTGCACAACAGTTCAAAACTACTATATAAACACTTCACAAGTGTCCGCATCTCAACGATCCTAGGCCGATGCACGTTGGTTAAAATCTTTATCATCAAAATTTATGTTGAAACGTTATGGCTATGTTACTATGACAAGAAACGAAACGAACATATATTGATATAGGATATAATTATGGATGTACTTTTCGTCACGATAAAAAGAGTTCCCGAAAAACTCGATACCAAGACATCCCAAGGGAGTCCCGAAATTTACGCAACGAATCACTCCATAGTATAAACTACCAAACAAAGTCGCTTCCCGCTGTCTGTCTGTCCCTATGTATGTTTAGATCTTTAAAACTACGCAACGGATTTTCATGCGGTTTTCACTAATAAATACATATAGTGATTCATGAGGAAGATTAATATCTATATTTTATCCTGGAATTCCCACGGGAACTCTGAAATTTCCGCGAGTGAACTCGCGGTGGACAGCTAGTATCTTATACATCGCGTGGCTGATGCGTTTTTTTATATTACGCACTATTGTTCGTTTGTCGTACTTAAATGTATTTTATCAGACCGACGAAATAAAATAGACCACTTGGATAGTAAGCCAAGTTAAAACAAGTAGAATTAAACTAAGGCATAAGACTTACGACAAAGCAGACTTCTTTTTCAGATGGCAAATATCGTATGACAATCAAATCACCCACTTTTCAAACACAAATAACCAGAAATCGCAGACACGACTCGAGACAAGTAGGTATCTAGTATTTTTTTGTCTAGAGATATTTCCGCAGTTCCCGTCCAACTAACGGCAGATTACACACTTGTTTTTAAATAAGGGGCTAGTGTCGATTGATGTTCGATGTTCGTTAGTTATTTATCTTAAACTACCCTCAAATAGAAATTATCTATGTGTCAAATCGAGTCAATCATAGCTAACTTTGTACAGACAGACCTCAGACCAAATAAAAACTCAAGACGGAACGCGTAGAACAAACCAGTGAATCCAAGAAAAAGACCACGTACACAGAAACACGCACACACTTACAAGAAAAAGACACCATACCTGGGAATCGTTGTGGCACTTTACTAAGCACCACACGCATACGCAACCGGCTTCACTTCGTTGTTCGAGACGTTCCGTCTTTAGTTTTTATTTGGTCTGAGACACAGACATTTTATATGTATAAACGTGTGTTTACTTAATAATCAAAAATTGTAACATAAATCCAACTTAATATGCAAGGTCCATGTCATTGTACTAATTTTAAATAGAACAAAACACAAATTTGTTCAAACAAGATATGTATAATAGAGCAAGTTAGATAAATAAGAGGTGAAACCAAAACAAGCCTACCCGCATAACAAATACAAAACAAAGGCAGCTGTTGCTACAGAAATAGAAACAAGGGAGTAAAAAACACGGCCCATGTGTGGGCACATCAAACGGATGCACGTGTGCGAGATGTCATATCATAGAGCATCATCGTTCTTGTTGCAGTAGAAATAAATGTGACTTTTGCTCGTCTTGTTACAGCTAAGTCTAAGAAAATAAATGTTAAACTTATCGTTCTTGTTTCTATGGAAATAAGGATCATACTTATTGTTGCTGACTTTTCTCTGGTGGTTAAATCAATTGACAACTTATAGTTTTTATTTTTAAAGCTGCAAGGGTCATTTTTGTTAAGATGTTTCAGTCTACTGGAGATGTTTTGTGTACTACAAATGAATAACGGACAAAAGTAATGCGAGTAATGGGCATGTTGACTAATTTTTATTTTTTAGTCCGTCTTGTAGATTATTAAAAAATATTGGACACGTATTTTTTCTTTGTTTACGTAATCAAAATCAAATTTTACGTAATCAAAAAAAAAATAACGGCGATATATTGAGTTGAAATTTCGCGTGACGTCACTATTCTGACAGTTTGTATGGCGGTTTTGCGGTTAGTGACGTCACGACCTCCTCACCCTAAACTTTAATGCGCTTTATCTCTGTATATTTTAATTTATTTAAAAAAGCAAAAAATACGGGTCTATTGTTTTTTTTTATTTTCTAACTGACGGACTAATTAGAATTTTGATTTTCAATAGTAGTCAACATCCCTATTAGTGTACTGTAATAAAATTACCGGATATGTTGTTAGAAATGGCGCGACTTATGGTGTCTTATGGGACATATTAACATGACTTTGAAATCTGGGTCAATTTTTACCTACTTTCATAATGCTTTCATTTCAGGTTTTATTCAGGGTTTGCGATTGATCGAAACATAATATCTGTCGCGCAGATGCTGTTAAAGTTTGCGATCCTTTTCGCATAGTTTTTGCGCGACATACAGACAAAAATAAGATACATCTCTATCAATGTTCAGTTGATTACTCACAATTTTACGTAATTATACTTACCATACAAAAGTTCTGTTACAACGAAAAAAAAAAGCATAGGTACCTACAGCCGAATGCAAAACCTCCTCCTTTTAGGAAGTTACCGCCGCACTCAGAGTCGACTTTAATGATAACTTAGTTAAGTATAGATTTTTAAAACAAAACTGCCGCAGTCAGACAAGTTTAATAAATTAATGTTAATTGGCATTTAACTAATTAAGTTACATCTGATTAAATACCAATTAACATCAATTTACTGAACGTCTCAGATTGCGACAGTTTTGTTTTAAAAATCTATACTTAACTAAGTAATCATTAAAGTCGACTCTGAGTGCGGCGGTAAGTTAATAAGTACAGAATCTGACGTTGAATGCAACATTAAAATTACTTCTATAAAAACACTCATATCGACGCTCCATTATTACCAGTGTTACAATGTTGCTATACGTATAGTATAATATATAGTACGTTGCTATTATAGTAAATTCGTTTAGCGAAGTTACACCGCTTTGTCACCAGTTTTGGGGAGACGTTGTAAACACTTGGGAGTTGGGGTCACTGTTCAATCTGTGTTTGGGGTTAGAAGTGTACCTAAGCTACGCTTCGACTTCATTTGTTTGGGTTCCGATTGAATTAAGTGTTATTTATGTACGGAGTACAAGGGTCTTACATTGACAAAGGCGAGCTTTGCGACCGAATTCTAAGTTAATTTTTAATAAATAGGAAATCAACTAACATAATGACTTTGTTATGGGCGGGAATGCGAGATTTTTATGTTAACACTTAACAAAATATTGCATTTCAGCGTTCGCAATAAACAAACTACCTAAGTGCGTTCTAGGTTCTCTGACCTAAACTTTGTTTTAAGCTACATACTTAATTACTTTAGGCTACAAGTTTTTCCTTAATCCATACACAAAATAATAACAACTATATTATAATTAAAAAGCTCCGAGTCACAACACTCTCTTGTTGTTCAATTACTTTTGAACGAATCATTTCCATAATCTAAAAGTACACTATGATTCACTTGCTTCAGACTTAAGACGGACGACAAAGATAGATTTTTGCACTAATAAATACATAATAAAAGCATTGTACATTTAATTGAAAACAGATGAAATAACTAAGATCATAACTGTGCAAAAGAGAGACAAAAACCAAAATTTACATTATTGTAACCCTTATTTTACAATGTCTTTTACAATAATATTCCGACCGATTCTAAAGCTCATAAGTAGAGGCGGGATACGTGCAACACGCTCCGCGATCCGAAATGCACTGGACTTGGGACTTGTTTGAAAAGTGTGCAAGCAAAGAGAATGAGGACTTAGGAATCGAGGGTTCGGTTTATAATTTCACAACAGTTACGAGTGCGACACCTTTTTCTTAGATAAAAAGATGTAGAATTATCCTCATAAATATTGAAGATCAAGATAAATCGAGGAAAATTGTTTTGCATGTTCATAAATTATGGCTTTACTTGAAAAAAAAAAAAAAATTTTTAGGAAAATAATAAGAGTCTGGCTAAAACTTAATTATTCATAAAATTTACATTTTTTACCCGTATTTGTACAATCTATTTAAATTAATGCTAAATTAGGATTACAAAACAGTTTACATTTATATGACGACCCGATTGGCGTAGTAGGTCACCATGCCTGCCCGCTAAACAAGAGGTTCCGGGTTCGATTCCCGGTGGGGGTGCACTTTGTGTGATGAACACAGGGTTCCACTTTCCAGTCTGGGTGTGTTTATATATCTATAGTATAATATATTTGTAATTCTATGTAGTATATACCACGTTTGCTTGGTTTCCACGACACAAGCTAATAATTGCTTACTGTGAGATCAAGCAGATCTGTGTGTTGTGAAGTGGATTATTATTATTACTAGCTGTCCCCCGCGATTTCATCCGCGGTAATTTCGGAGTTCCCGTGGGAATTCCGGGAAAAGTACTCTACGTCCTTCTTTGTACCCTTGAGTTCTGGGGTTCCCGCGGGAATTCCGGGATAAAAACTATCCTATCTTTTAAGTTGGACCATTTTATGGATGGTTACAAAATTTTATCAAAATCCGTTCAGTAGTTTCGGAGTCTATCGCGGACAAACAACGTGACACGTGATTTATATATATTAGACTAGCTGTCCCCCGCGATTTCATCCGCGGTAATTTCGGAGTTCCCGCGGAGGTTGCGGGAAAAAAGTACTCTATGTCCTTCAGTTCCCGAGGGAATTCCGGGATAAAAACTATCCTATCTTTTAAGTTGGACCATATTATAAATGGTTGCAAAATTTTATCAAAATCCGTTCAGTAGTTTCAGAGTCCATCGCGGACAAACAACGTGACACGTGATTTATATATATTAGATTAAGATTATTCTTATATGTAGTGTGTAAAGATAAGATGTATAAACAAAAAATCAAACCAATTATCTACTCTTAATTAAAAAAAAAGGAATTTGTTATTCTAGTTAGTAGTTTTAAATTTCATATTATTTGTCAATAAACATATTGTTATCTCTTCGAAAATAAGATTGCTTTAGGCAATATAACATGGCGCCTAATTATATGTATGTATTTATATATTATATATCAAATAGTATAATTATTTGATTTGATTTGTATCGATGTTTGTCTAGCTAGCCCTTAACCCTCAAAACACGTGCTGCATCGACCAACGGCCACAGTTCACGCGAGACCGTATGTATTTACGAGCGATTCTAATTGGACCAATAAAAATGTCTGTGTTGATCGACTTCTATTTACTTAATAATGGTTTTAAACGTCGTTACTGTTATGAGAGAATCCCTAAGTTTGTCCCGACATCTGCCACTAATGGGTGTGTTGCACAGCCCGATATAAAGATTAATAGCTTCACATATTGTTTCTACAACGAAATTTAGCGGATCTTTATTCAAACGAGACGCCACAAATTAAACCCTTCTCAAACAAGACGGGTTGTCACTATCGGCCGCACTCAGAGTCGACTTTAATGATTACTTAGTTAAGTACAGATTTTTAAAACAAAACTGCCGCAATCAGAGACGTTCAGTAAATTATTGTTAATTGGCATTTAATGAGATGTAACATAATTAGTTAAATGCCAATTAACATTAATTTATTAAACCTGTCTGATTGCGGCAGTGTTGCTTTAAAAATCTATACTTAGCTAAGTAATCATTAAAGTCGACTCTGAGTGCGGCGGTATGAGTCACAATATATTGTATCGAGTCTGTCTCCCATCTCGTCTTCACGAATCGTCTCGGAACGGTCGCCGGCTGTCATGGCAACCGATGCTCTTGTCATTGCGTTTGACAGGTGACGTCAGTAGCGAGGGCGATCATAGAGAAAATAATATTTGCTAACTAGAGGCGATGTAGGCGTTCGGGCGCGCCAAGTTTATGAGCGGTGCTCGTAACTCTCCAAAACTCTCTGCTTTTCCACGATTCAAGCAATAAATTACGAAAACTGCCTAAGTAAATAAATGCGCAACCAAATAGCGTTTAGAACATTTCATTACTTTAATGAGTGTGTGCGTGGCGAATAGCTTTGTGTGTGAATATCAATCAGCCGGCGACACTGGTTTTAATTCGATTTCATATAAAACCGAGTTGATCTGTTCTGTGGTGAAGGCGACCCGCGGTTCGATGGCGTCATTGCCGTTGGACTTGTGTTTGACACTGCGATGGTGGATAAAGTGTACAGCATACCTAAGTACTTTCGAAGCAAGCTTTGTGTAGTTTTTCGCTCGTCTCTTCTCTTGGGAAATCTACCTTCCGAGCCGAGCGGGCGGTAAATAAAAAAAAAAATTATACTTACGTATTTTAAATACATAGTATGATGTAACTGTTAAGAGTCAGAGTTCAATTTCTTTTTGAGTTTAAGTATTCTTATTTATTTATTAAAAAATTGAACAGGAAATAGATTTACAAAGTTGCCCAAACTATTTCTAAGCAGCACCTAACAATACACACACTACTACTTCATTCAGACAACGATCTTTTCAACAAAACACGATGCAACACTTTAAAAATAGCATCGAACATTCAATCGATAACATTCACCAAAATTCATTTTACCAATTTGTTTATCGTACATTAAGCCGCGCCGTAGAACGAAAGGCGAATGTAACATCTTTTTAGGAAACCACAACCATCGAGGTGCAACACCGACCGTGAACGCGCTAACTAAACAAAATTGTCTATGGGTATGGCGCCATGGAAGCCAGGAAGAAGAATGCAATGCAAGTACCCACGTATTTATAATGAGTTGAGATTTATTTAAGAACTGAACTAGCTGTTATCACGGCTTCGTTCACGCGATCTTTTCCGACTAAGTACAGAAAGCATCAAAACAATATTGAACATTATTAGTTAACTAGCTGTTCATCCGCATAATTTCGGAGATCCTGAGGAAATTCTGGCGATAGCAGTACCATATATGTCCTTCTCTGCTATCCTGACAAATCTGCGTGCCAATTCTAGGGTAGGCAGTATGACGTCATAATCGTCGCCATTTTTGCACTATGAGCACTGGCGTTTTCGAGGTAAGGTGCTCTCAGTGGTTCGATCACGTGATCAACCTCGGTCCAATGATTGGTCAATGAGTGGTCCACAGCGTGACATGACAATGACTTGGATGACAGTATACTGGACTGCATTCAGTATACTACAGTAGTCCAGTCATGTCAAGCTGTGGACCACTCATTGACCAATCATCGTTGACAAGTGAAAGCCGTACCGAAAACACGCGTGTCACGTTGTCTTCATTATTTCAGTCACTTTTCAGCATCTATTTTGGACCTTGAGCAGGAAACTGGCTTTCAAGAGAGCCATTTTTTAACTTGGGGAACAATCTAACATTGTCATTGGCGTTTCGCCATAATTGAAGTAGATGAAGAGATTTTTATTATTAAGAAACATTGTCATTAGCCAATTATAATTGTAGACGCCATTATTAAAGAAGAAGAAGACAGTAACCAGTATAGCTCAGTATAAAGGAACAACTTCGCAGTATACTGAGTTGACGTCATACCTTACAGAGCTATCCGTAGTAATGGAACATACCCACTATCACTGTTACGCTAGCAGTTAGCATAATTATGCGCCAGCGCAATCTATAAACCACACGACCGATGCTGCGGGCAGTAGCTAGTGCTCACGTGTAACCACTCTCGGTAATGGATAGGAAACGAAATTAAAACATCGTTATCTGGAGTGGTCTGCGGGAGGAATGTATCTTTGGCGGGCTAATCGATTACATTAGTGCGGCGCTGCGCAGCGTCTGGCGATCCGGCTCGAAGGATCAAGTTTATCAGCGCTGCTATTACACGGAGTGCGCGGTCCGCAACGCTTCCTGCACGTGGTCGGATGTTCTGTATCATTGGACACGGGTATTTGGTGCAATTACACAATATCTGGTGTTCGATTCCGCTTTAGGATAGTCACACTCCAACCCTTCTATAAAATCTCATACAAGCTAAGTTAAAAAGAAATAAAAAAACGAGAATTATCTGGTGAATATGATTTAAATATAATACCAATTAATACTATTTAATGACACACACGCAAGAGACCAAAATAGGGATGTTGACGACTTTTGAGAATCAAAATTCTAATTAGTCCGTCAGTTAGAAAATAAAAAAACAATGGCCACATATTTTTTGCTTTCTCAAATAAATGAAAATATACAGAGATAAAGCGCATTAAAGTTTAGGGTGGGGGCTCGTGACGTCACTAACCGCTACAAGCCGCCATACAAACTGCACCGGTTAGTGACGTCACGCGAAATTTCTACGCAATGTATTGCCGTTATTTTTTGATTGCGTAAAAAAAGAAAAAATACGTGTCCAATATTTTTTATTAATCTACAAGACGGACTAAAAAAAATTAAGTCAACATGCTGATTGCCGGACCGGTGTTATTTGGCCACCGGCAATAACTGCGGCCGTATTTTTGAATCGCTCGAATTACTTTTCGCACACGGAATAGGGATGTTGACTACTTTTGAAAATCAAAATTCTAATTAGTCCGTCTTGTAGATTATTAAAAAATATTGGACACGTATTTTTTGCTTTTTTAAATAAATTAAAATATACAGAGATAAAGCGCATTAAAGTTTAGGATGAGGAGGTCGTGACGTCACTAACTGCAAAACCGCCATACAAACTGTCAGAATAGTGACGTCACGCGAAATTTCAACTCAATATATCACCGTTATTTTTTGATTACGTAAAAAAAGAAAAAATACGTGTCCAATATTTTTTAATAATCTACAAGACGGACTAAAAAATAAAAATTAGTCAACATGCCCATTGCAAGATTCACAAAGTGAATGCTTAAAAAATGTATGTACATTCGCACGTGAATTCGCGATTCCGTGTGTGAAAGTAATTCGAGTGATTCAAAAATACGGCCCCTGGGACCCAATTCTCGCCTCCTTCGAAAAAATCTCGAACTCGACTTTGCTGTTCGATCCCTATGTCGACCACAAAATCTCGATACTCGAACCTGTTTCTTCGTATCTCCTATTCTCAACACAAATCGAACGGCTTTCATTCGAGAAATGTCGACTTCGACATGTCGAGAATTGCTCAACTTGGCTTCATCTCGATTTAATGTTCGAATTCGAACTTTATCTCGAGTTCGAATCTACATCGAATGTGTGAGAATTGCCTCCCTGGTCGCGCTCGGTCGCGTCGAGTGCATTCTAGAATTTCTAGACGATTTTAACGCATTTCGCACGAGCCAAATGGAATCCTGAACGACGGCGGTGGAATTTTAAACGCTCCGTTTATGAGATGGCGGAATTCCGCATACCCAAGTATGAGCGAAAGAAGAAAAAACTATTGTAATAACAAATATTTAATGATCTTTTATCAAGATCGAGGGTTTCGGCATTTTTGCTGTATTCAAGACTTGTCAATCTGTCAGGTTAAAACTTTTAGCTTCGAGCTTTGTAGTAATCCTACTAATATTTATCTTAATATATAAAGATAAATCACGTGTCACGTTGTTTGTCCGCGATGGTCTAATATATATAAATCACTCCGAAACTACTGAACGGATTTTGATAAAATTTTGTAACCATTTATAATATTATAGTTTTTATCCCGGAATTTCCGCGGGAACTCCGAAATTACCACGGATGAAATCGCGGGGGACAGCTAGTTACTAATTACTATTATATATGGTGTTTGTTTGTTATGCTTTCACGCCTTAACGGCTCAATCGATGATCATGAAATTTTGCATACATGTTGTCAGGGATACGGAGAATATACGAGAACTCCGAAATTGGCGCGGGTGAAACCGCGGGAACAGCTAGAGTTTTTGATGACACTCGCATATTTTTTACTCTCAACTATACGCACGAACGATTGAATGGATACAGCTGAAAATAATGCATTAATACCTAGGTAATTTTTTTGCGGGAATTCCCGAGGGAATTCCGAAATTCGCGCAGTGAAAGCTGCTGCTCGCAATAGTGGTGCTATAATTGTATTTGTAAGTAACATGACGTAATAACGTTTCATTGAAAATAGCGAGGCAGGTGTGACGCTACTCGCTTACTAATAAATCATCAGTCGCCGACTGTAGGTAGGTACAGTCAGCAGAAATATGTAAACACATTTGACACTTTTGACAGACATTGCATGTTATTGTAGGTGACCCTTGCTATTATGTATGCGAAAGTGAGTTAATTTGTTTGTTATGCTTTCACATCCTATCGTCAAGGGTAGGTACAAGAAAAGAGCGTATGATTTTTTTCATCCCGAAATTCCCGCGGGTTCTCGGAAATTCACTCGGGTGAAACTGCGGAAAACAGTGGCAGTAACATTCAACGACTAACACAAGCGCTCACTGCTGATGACTGTACGTATAAACTACTTGTAAGTGACAGGAGCAAAACGCAGCTGACATTTGGCCGGCACAATTCGGCGGCGGCGTCGCGCGTAGTAAATAAAACTCCAAATGCTAAGTATAATTAGAGCCCGCAGTTCAGTGACCCGCGCGGCGCGCCCCCCGCACCCCCGCCACCACCACCACCCCCGCGGCCCCCGCTCATTGACACGCACTCCTTTTGTATGGCAATCGCTTAAGATGTGTCTAGATTGACTCTCGAAGGCATCCCTTCGTGCGGGAGGATGCTTGCTATGATAACAACGGAAGTGCGTCGATAGTAGGTACCTAATTTTTAGCTGTGCCCCGCAGTTTCACCCGTTTATATTCAGAGATCCCGCGGGAATTCCGGGATAAAAAATAGCCTAAGTTACTCCTTATAACATCAGCTATCGGCCAGTGAAAGTCCCGTTAAAATCGGTTCAGCCGTTCCAGAGATTACCCGGAACCTGTGTGGTCGATGCCCGGAACAAACAGACAGACAGACAGAGAAAAATTTAAGAGTTGTTTTTTATGTTAGTACCGCATATACATTTCGTATGCATTTAGGGAAAAGCTGTTAATATTGAATGGGCATGTTGACTAATTTTTATTTTTTAGTCCGTCTTGTAGATTATTAAAAAATATTGGACACGTATTTTTTTCTTTTTTTACGTAATCAAAAAATAACGGTGATATATTGAGTTGAAATTTCGCGTGACGTCACTATTCTGACAGTTTGTATGGCGGTTTTGCGATTAGTGACGTCACGACCTCCTCATCCTAAACTTTAATGCGCTTTATCTCTGTATATTTAAATTTATTTAAGGTGGGTCTAAAGGTCTAGTTTTCATACAAACTGCCGTAGCTATATTAAAGGCATTCCGCCTGTTTTTATTTATTAGACTTCATTTAATAAAATACTACTACTTGTTACGATAACGCACAGCCCAAAATCTTTGCATATAGTGAAGAAATAACATAATTACAATCATTTCAAAATGAATTAAATTTCGGTCGAACCTTTGCTTGTGTGAGAGAACGAATACACTATAAGTGTACGAAAATGGCGGCCCGGTCTATAAACAGCTGTAGTTTGGCTGTAGACTGACAAGTCCCCCGAATGCAGTAGTTTGTAGTGAATTCCAAAAAGATCACAAGGTGGCGCGGCGTTGAGCCGTGAGTTTTGACAATTTTACCTAACAAGATAATTTAGAATTGTATTTGAAAATATACCTATTACTGATGTAGTAGGTAGTAGGTACCTATTAGTAGCCGAAGCGAATACAAATAACTTGTGGAAAGTTGGAAAAGACGTTTTGGTTCTGAGGTATAACTTACGGGTACAAGTATTTTTACATTTTTGTGTTGAATAAATTCTTGCTATCTCTTTCTTGTTTTCACGATGAGTAAAAGAGAGAGACCATATTTTCGAAAGGTTGTAACTCACCACGGCCCGGGGTGATAAAATTCAGCGTTTATCTCCAAATTCTCCGATGCAATGAAAAGAATATTTTTATTGTGTCTTATGTGACCACGTGATGCAATTTTTTCATACCTTCAATTTTTTTTTTGTAAAGCTTATATCTCGGAACTACAAGTTACAGACCCATCGTGTTGGTACTCAAACTTCATGTTTTCGTGATATCTATATGATCACGTGATCAAATATTCGATAGGCTATATCTCGGAAACTACAAGTTACAGACCCATCGTGTTGGTACTCAAACTTCATGTTTTCGTCATATCTATGTGATCACGTGATCAAATTTTCGATAGGCTATATCTCGGAAACTACAAGTTACAGACCCATCGTGTTGGTACTCAAACTTTATGTTTTCGTGATATCTATGTGATCACGTGATCAAATATTCGATAGGCTATATCTCGGAAACTACAAGTTACAGACCCATCGTGTTGGTACTCAAACTTCATGTTTTCGTCATATCTATGTGATCACGTGATCAAATATTCGATAGGCTATATCTCGGAAACTACAAGTTACAGACCCATCGTGTTGGTACTCAAACTTCATGTTTTCGTCATATCTATGTGATCACGTGATCAAATATTCGATAGGCTATATCTCGGAAACTACAAGTTACAGACCCATCGTGTTGGTACTCAAACTTCATGTTTTCGTCATATCTATGTGATCACGTGGTCAAATTTTCGATAGCCAATATCTCGGAAACTACAAGTTACAGACCCATCGTGTTGGTACTCAAACTTCATGTTTTCGTGATATCTATGTGATCACGTGGTCAAATTTTCGATAGCCAATATCTCGGAAACTACAAGTTACAGACCCATCGTGTTGGTACTCAAACTTCATGTTTTCGTGATATCTATGTGATCACGTGGTCAAATTTTCGATAGCCAATATCTCGGAAACTACAAGTTACAGACCCATCGTGTTGGTACTCAAACTTCATGTTTTCGTCATATCTATGTGATCACGTGGTCAAATTTTCGATAGCCAATATCTCGGAAACTACAAGTTACAGACCCATCGTGTTGGTACTCAAACTTCATGTTTTCGTCATATCTATGTGATCACGTGATCAAATTTTCGATAGGCTATATCTCGGAAACTACAAGTTACAGACCCATCGTGTTGGTACTCAAACTTTATGTTTTCGTGATATCTATGTGATCACGTGATCAAATATTCGATAGGCTATATCTCGGAAACTACAAGTTACAGACCCATCGTGTTGGTACTCAAACTTCATGTTTTCGTCATATCTATGTGATCACGTGATCAAATATTCGATAGGCTATATCTCGGAAACTACAAGTTACAGACCCATCGTGTTGGTACTCAAACTTCATGTTTTCGTCATATCTATGTGATCACGTGATCAAATATTCGATAGGCTATATCTCGGAAACTACAAGTTACAGACCCATCGTGTTGGTACTCAAACTTCATGTTTTCGTCATATCTATGTGATCACGTGGTCAAATTTTCGATAGCCAATATCTCGGAAAGTACAAGTTACAGACCCATCGTGTTGGTACTCAAACTTCATGTTTTCGTGATATCTATGTGATCACGTGGTCAAATTTTCGATAGCCAATATCTCGGAAACTACAAGTTACAGACCCATCGTGTTGGTACTCAAACTTCATGTTTTCGTGATATCTATGTGATCACGTAGTCAAATTTTCGATACCCAATATCTCGGAATCTACAAGTTACAGACCCATCGTGTTGGTACTCAAACTTCATGTTTTCGTGATATCTATGTGAGCACGTGGTCAAATTTTCGATAGCCAATATCTCGGAAACTACAAGTTACAGACCCATCGTGTTGGTACTCAAACTTCATGTTTTCGTCATATCTATGTGATCACGTGGTCAAATTTTCGATAGCCAATATCTCGGAAACTACAAGTTACAGACCCATCGTGTTGGTACTCAAACTTCATGTTTTCGTCATATCTATGTGATCACGTGGTCAAATTTTCGATAGCCAATATCTCGGAAACTACAAGTTACAGACCCATCGTGTTGGTACTCAAACTTCATGTTTTCGTCATATCTATGTGATCACGTGATCAAATATTCGATAGGCTATATCTCGGAAACTACAAGTTACAGACCCATCGTGTTGGTACTCAAACTTCATGTTTTCGTCATATCTATGTGATCACGTGATCAAATATTCGATAGGCTATATCTCGGAAACTACAAGTTACAGACCCATCGTGTTGGTACTCAAACTTCATGTTTTCGTCATATCTATGTGATCACGTGGTCAAATTTTCGATAGCCAATATCTCGGAAAGTACAAGTTACAGACCCATCGTGTTGGTACTCAAACTTCATGTTTTCGTGATATCTATGTGATCACGTGATCAAATATTCGATAGGCTATATCTCGGAAACTACAAGTTACAGACCCATAGTGTTGGTACTCAAACTTCATGTTTTCGTCATATCTATGTGATCACGTGATCAAATATTCGATAGGCTATATCTCGGAAACTACAAGTTACAGACCCATCGTGTTGGTACTCAAACTTCATGTTTTCGTCATATCTATGTGATCACGTGATCAAATATTCGATAGGCTATATCTCGGAAACTACAAGTTACAGACCCATCGTGTTGGTACTCAAACTTCATGTTTTCGTCATATCTATGTGATCACGTGATCAAATATTCGATAGGCTATATCTCGGAAACTACAAGTTACAGACCCATCGTGTTGGTACTCAAACTTCATGTTTTCGTCATATCTATGTGATCACGTGGTCAAATTTTCGATAGCCAATATCTCGGAAAGTACAAGTTACAGACCCATCGTGTTGGTACTCAAACTTCATGTTTTCGTGATATCTATGTGATCACGTGGTCAAATTTTCGATAGCCAATATCTCGGAAACTACAAGTTACAGACCCATCGTGTTGGTACTCAAACTTCATGTTTTCGTGATATCTATGTGATCACGTAGTCAAATTTTCGATACCCAATATCTCGGAATCTACAAGTTACAGACCCATCGTGTTGGTACTCAAACTTCATGTTTTCGTGATATCTATGTGAGCACGTGGTCAAATTTTCGATAGCCAATATCTCGGAAACTACAAGTTACAGACCCATCGTGTTGGTACTCAAACTTCATGTTTTCGTCATATCTATGTGATCACGTGGTCAAATTTTCGATAGCCAATATCTCGGAAACTACAAGTTACAGACCCATCGTGTTGGTACTCAAACTTCATGTTTTCGTCATATCTATGTGATCACGTGATCAAATATTCGATAGGCTATATCTCGGAAACTACAAGTTACAGACCCATCGTGTTGGTACTCAAACTTCATGTTTTCGTCATATCTATGTGATCACGTGATCAAATATTCGATAGGCTATATCTCGGAAACTACAAGTTACAGACCCATCGTGTTGGTACTCAAACTTCATGTTTTCGTCATATCTATGTGATCACGTGGTCAAATTTTCGATAGCCAATATCTCGGAAAGTACAAGTTACAGACCCATCGTGTTGGTACTCAAACTTCATGTTTTCGTGATATCTATGTGATCACGTGATCAAATATTCGATAGGCTATATCTCGGAAACTACAAGTTACAGACCCATCGTGTTGGTACTCAAACTTCATGTTTTCGTCATATCTATGTGATCACGTGATCAAATATTCGATAGGCTATATCTCGGAAACTACAAGTTACAGACCCATCGTGTTGGTACTCAAACTTCATGTTTTCGTCATATCTATGTGATCACGTGATCAAATATTCGATAGGCTATATCTCGGAAACTACAAGTTACAGACCCATCGTGTTGGTACTCAAACTTCATGTTTTCGTCATATCTATGTGATCACGTGGTCAAATTTTCGATAGCCAATATCTCGGAAAGTACAAGTTACAGACCCATCGTGTTGGTACTCAAACTTCATGTTTTCGTGATATCTATGTGATCACGTGGTCAAATTTTCGATAGCCAATATCTCGGAAACTACAAGTTACAGACCCATCGTGTTGGTACTCAAACTTCATGTTTTCGTGATATCTATGTGATCACGTAGTCAAATTTTCGATACCCAATATCTCGGAATCTACAAGTTACAGACCCATCGTGTTGGTACTCAAACTTCATGTTTTCGTGATATCTATGTGAGCACGTGGTCAAATTTTCGATAGCCAATATCTCGGAAACTACAAGTTACAGACCCATCGTGTTGGTACTCAAACTTCATGTTTTCGTCATATCTATGTGATCACGTGGTCAAATTTTCGATAGCCAATATCTCGGAAACTACAAGTTACAGACCCATCGTGTTGGTACTCAAACTTCATGTTTTCGTGATATCTATGTGATCACGTGGTCAAATTTTCGATAGCCAATATCTCGGAAACTACAAGTTACAGACCCATCGTGTTGGTACTCAAACTTCATGTTTTCGTGATATCTATGTGATCACGTGATTAAATCTTCGATAGCCTGTATCTCGGAAACTACAAGTTACAGACCCATCGTGTTGGTACTCAAACTTCATGTTTTCGTGATATCTATGTGATCACGTGATCAAATCTTCGATAGCCTGTATTTCGGAAACTACAAGTTACAGACCCATCGTGTTGGTACTCAAACTTCATGTTTTCGTGATATCTATATGATCACGTGATCAAATTTTCGATAGCCTATATCTCGGAAACTACAAGTTACAGACCCATCGTGTTGGTACTCAAACTTCATGTTTTCGTCATATCTATGTGATCACGTGATCAAATATTCGATAGGCTATATCTCGGAAACTACAAGTTACAGACCCATCGTGTTGGTACTCAAACTTCATGTTTTCGTGATATCTATGTGCTCACGTGGTCAAATTTTCGGAAGTTTATTTTTTTCAGACAATAATCTAATACTGAATGCCATTTTACAAAAAAATACCCTCCGTTACACTCTGTATAAGATAGATTTTACTATTGTATTTTTTTCCAAATGATGTAATGGTTCACTCATTGCTATTTACAAGCTGACCCCCGCGGTTTCATCCACGGTAATTTCGGAGCACTCGCGGGAATTCCGGGATAAAAAATAGGTACCCTATGTCACTTAAGATCACTGCAGCTTTTAATTATGAAAGAATTTTTAGAATCAGTTCAGTAGATCCAGAGATTACCCACTACAATCTCACAAACTCACGTACTCACAAACTCCGGAGTCCCCGAGGGATTTCCGGGATAAAAAGTACCCTGTATCACTCTGGATCACTGTATAGCTCCCTATAAGTGAAAGAATTTTCAAAATCGGTTGAGTAGATCTAGAGATTATCCCCTACAAACGTCACAAACTCACAAACCCACAAACTCATAAACTTTTGCTCTTTATAATACTAGTATACATTATCTCCTTGATACTGAAGTCAAAGAAATACAATAAATAAAATTGATGCAGGCAAACCCGCAGCAGGATCAACTGCTAGTAAAATCCTACTAATATTATCAACGCGAAAGTTTGTAAGTTTGTATAGATGGATGGATGGATGTTTGTTAATCTTTCACGCAAAAACTACTGGATGGATTTAAATTAAACTTTACAATAATATAGCTTATACATCAGATTAACACATAGGGTACTTTATATCCCGGAATTCCCGCGGGAACTCTGAAATTAACGCGGGTGAAACCGCGAGGCACAACTAGTACATTAAGTATAATTTATTACAAACTGAGACTGAGATTCGCTCGCACTCGCGTGAGTTTCGGAATTCCCGCAGGAACTCTAAACTTCTTTTATTCTTCTTCTTACAATAACAAACATAATAAAAAAAGAATTAGCGAAATTGATCGAGCCGTTCACGCGTGATGCTGTGCCCGTAACGTAACCAAGTGAAATAGGGATTAATTTTTTATATATATACCTATTCATCTATTATAGCTAGCTGTTCATCGCGGTTTCACCCTTGGTAGTTTCGGAGATCCCGCAGGTATTCCGAGATAAAAATATCTACTACCTACCATATATTTGTTTCTCTACCTAAGTAACTACTTTTCACGTGTAGTATACAAAATTTCATACAGTTTGACCCGCGTTAATTTCGGAGTTTCCGCGGGAATTCCGAGATAAAAAGTACCCTATGTCCTCTGTACCCCAGACAACGTGTATACAAAATTTCATGATGATCCGTTGAGTCGTTGAGGTGTGAAAGCGTAACAAACAAACAAACAAACTCACTTTCGCGTTTATAATATTTATTTATGTTTTGGCAACAAACAGTCATATATACATCTTAATTTTTACAATATTTCGTATTACTATGTTACAGACCTACAGTGCCGATACATGATAATAAATATACAGTACAAATGAGAGATGGCACATAAGTTGTCATCAATATCAGTAAGGATAGATAATACCTAAATAGATTACTAGCTATACCGCGTGGTTTCACCCGCGTGAGTTACGGAATTCCCGCATGAACTCCAAAGTAATCTAATTTACGCCTTATAACATCACCTAATTAGCTGTGAAAGTCCCGTCAAAATTGATCTAACCATTTCGGAGATTCACCCGCGTTAATTTCGGAATTCCCGCAGGAACTCCGAAGTAGCCTAATTTACTCCTAATAACATTAGCTAATTAGCAGTGAGAGTCTCGTCAAAATTGGTCCAACCATTTCGGAGATTCACCCGCGTTAATTTCGGAACTCCCGCAGGAACTCCAAAGTAGTCCAATGTAAACCTTATAACATTAGTTAATTAGCAGTGAAAGTCCCGTCCAAATCGGTTCAACCCTTTCGGAGATTCACACGCGTGAGTTCCGGAACTTCCGTAGGAACTCCAACCTGGTCCTGACAATAACGAACACAAAGGAAATAATTTCCCAGTTTGGTGCAGTCGTTTGGAAGTTACGCGCTTAGCAATACATTGAGCGATTCATTTTTATTTATATAGATTTCAGAGTTCCCGTGGGAATTCCGGGTAAAAATATAGCCTATGTTACTCAGGAATAACGTAGCATTCTAATGGTGAAAGAATTTTTAAATCGATTCAGTAGTTTTTGAGTTAAATCGTAACAAACAAACTACAAAACAAACAAACAAAAAATCAAATCTTCCCTTTTTATAATAATAATAATTATTGTCAACTTCCCAACGCACTGACGAACTAAATAAAAGAAGATCAATATGAAATAGAATGACGCACGAAGTTTTTCGACAGGAGGATCTATGCGATAATGGTTTAGTGGCTAGAACAACGGGTAGCGAAGACGTAGTAGTTTTGTAAGGCCCCTGTTCAAATCTCAGCCCCCACTGTTATACTATGATGTTTTTTTTTTGTTATCTGTCATTTTTTATTGCAATGTTTACGATTTGAAATCTATACTGTTTTTTCTGTAGATTATTATTCACACTTCTAGACAAACCTATTATTAGAAATGTGAGTTTGTTTGTTTGTTTGGTACGCTTTCACGGCTTGATTACCTAACCGATTATTAACAAACTTTGCATACACGTTATTAGGGGCACAGAGAAGAACACAGGGTAGTTTTAATCCAGGAACTCCCGCAGGAACTCCGAAAAACCCGCACTATAATTTCTATATTGTATAGCTAATAATATTATGAAGTAGTAAAGAACCAGTTTTAAAAAAATATTTTACTCATAGGAAACTACAGTATCCCTGAGTGATATAATAGATAACAACTTGACAAAGTATCCCATGTTAGTAGTCGCAAAACTCGAAAACGATCTATCGCGATGGATTGACTTGAAATTTTGACTGGACTTGAAGTTTTGATTAGACGGGACCTGGTTTTTTTTCCAATACCTGTATATTTTTATAGCTGTTCCCCGCGGTTTCACCAGTAATAAGATAGAAGTTCCCGTGGGAATTTCGGGATAAAAGTACCCCTTTGTCCTTCTCTGTATCTCTGACAACGTGTGTGCAAAGTTTCATGATGATCCGCAGAGCTGTTGAGGCGTGAAAGCGTAACAAACAAACAAACTTACTTTCACATTTATAGTGAGGTTATCCTACTAATATGTATTATAAACTAGCTGTGCCCCGCGGTTTCACCCGCGTGAGTTTCGGGATTCCCGCAGGAACTCCAATGCAGTCTAATTTACTCCTTATAACAATAGCTAATTAGCAGTGAATCCCGTCAATATCGGTCCAACCGTTTTGGAGATTCACCCGCGTGAATTTCGGAATTCCTGCAGGAACTCCAAAATTCTTTTATATAAACCTTGTCCTGACAATAACGAACTCAAAAAAAAAATCAATTTTCCAATTTGGTGCAGTCGTTTGTAAGTTATGCGCTTACCAACACATTTGACGATTCATTTTTATTATATAGATGTGAAAGTGTGGATCTTTGTTACTCAATCACGCAAAAACGACTGAACTGAGTTGGATGAAATTTTGCATGCATGGAATTCCCGCGAGAACTCCAAAATTACCGCGGGTGAAACCGCGGGGTACAGCTAGTGTTAAATATTTTTACCAAAATAAAAGAAGAGTAACCAACTAAAAAAAAAGTTTAAAATAATTTTAAGTCGTTTTCACAGATAGATTAAGCTTAGCCTGGAGCTACATATGTATATATAGGCTTTGTTTCATTGAAATCGGATGTCGGAAAAAAAGTTGTTGTATAAAAACCTTTCGCGCGGGTGAAACCGCGGGGTACAGCTAGTCTTAAATATTGTTGTTCTATACCATAGAATTTCTTTTCATTACAGTTTAAAATCCTAGAAAGAACGAAAAATAAATCGTTTATAAATAAGTGTGTATAAATAAGTTTGACAAAATAGTTACAAAAAGTGGAATATAAATCTAAGGTTTGAACACAAGATTTTCACGATTCATAGTTTACAAAAAGAGACGCATTACACCACAGCGCCACCGAGACTCTTGTTGAAATGGCCAAATTACGAATCTTATTCGTCTAGTATTAATCGATTTGCATGTGTGTGTGACTACGTTTCGGCCGGTTATTCGATATTTTCGTGTAGTTAAAGGATAATAATGCGCGTAAAGCCATATAAAATTTTTAAATCAAAGATGTATTAAACACTCATCCTCTCGCACCCATCATCAAAATCTATTTTTTAACCTTGTGATTCTCTGTAAATTGAGAAAACTCTTTTATGGCGCCGTCCGCGGCCTCTATCGGAAGGGAGCTGCGTCATATGCTAGAGCGCACCCTTAAAAAAGCAAAAAATACGTGTCTATTGTTTTTTATTTTCTAACTGACGGACTAATTAGAATTTTGATTTTCAAAAGTAGTCAACATCCCTATTATAAACAGACGCGTCAATTTTATTTATTTTCGGTGTGCAATTAATATGGCACACACTGACTAACTGACTAATCCCCAAACAATACGCAGCATCCGCCGCGCCGCCGCAAACAAATCAATCACACGAAAATAGACAACAAAACTAAAAATAAAATCCAATGAATTCTCGTAAACGCCGCGTAAAAAGAGTAATCATTACTTGGTCCGCGAGCCGGACGTTTAGCGAGGCGCGTCCACACTGGGGTGGCAAGCATAGCTAAGATGCGCGCCACGATATGTTTATCGAACCAAAGATAAAATGGGCATGTTGACAATTTTTTTTTTTAGTCCGTCTTGTAGATTATTAAAAAATATTGGACACGTATTTTTTCTTTATTTACGTAATCAAAAAATAACGGCGATATATTGAGTTGAAATTTCGCGTGACGTCACTATTTTGACAGTTTGTATGGCGGTTTTGCGGTTAGTGACGTCACGACCTCCTCATTCTAAACTTTAATGCCCTTTATCTCTGTATATTTTAATTTATTCAAAAAAGCAAAAAATACGTATCTATTGTTTTTTTATTTTCTAACTGACGGACTAATTAGAATTTTGATTTTCAATAGTAGTCAACATCCCTATTGTCGACACGACAAATATTTGTGGGCGTCCAAGCAAAAAAGTGCAGTAGTGGGGTATTGAGTTTAGACTAGATTCGGTTAAACATTTTTTACCACTGGTAAACAAAACGATATATATGTCGACGAGTATCGATAAAATGGCTCCATAAAATTTTATCGTGTTGCGCATCCTAGCTCCGCAGTTTGGTTTCGAAGTGATTTCAGGGAAGCGGACCTTCAAGGAACAGATCAAACGAACTAACTGGGCGATTAAAGCAACTGCAGTGAAAACTTATTTATTACTAGATGTGCTGAACAATTTTATTGCTTTCTAAAATAAAAGTAGCCTAAGTTACTCCATATAACATCAGCTATCTGCCAGTGAAAATCCCGTTAAAATCAGGCCAGCCGTTTCAGAGATTAGCCGGAACAAACAGACAGACGGACAGAGAAAAATTTGAAAAATTGATTTTTTTTCTATTCAAGTAGGTACCGTATATACTTTCATATGCATTTAGTGAAAAGCTATTAATTTGGAATTACAGACACTTCAATTTTATTTATATGTAGGTATGTACATACATATGTATGTATGTATTGATGTATAGATTTTTGAAGGTCTACTTTGACAGTTTGCATCACGCCACGTAATACGTACGTCACGTCAGTCACGGGAGAATTGATTTGTTTTACAAACTAGATTTTTAAATTTACTACATAGCTTCGATCACCGGTATATTCACGTTTTTCCCATTTTACTCCTTTGAGAACTGATATTTCCGAAACGCCTTAGTGCTTGTCTACATTGTAAACAGAAGATTTGTGCAGAATTTTTAATTTCTAAACTCAGGGCGTAAGGAAAATGTAGAAAATTGGATTTTTTTGTAACCAGTGAGTCAATGACGACCCGATTGGCGCAATGGTCACCATGCCTGCCCGCTAATCAAGAGGTTCTGGGTTCAATTCCCGGTGGGGGTGGACTTTGTGCGATGAACACAGGGTTCCATTTTCCAGTCTGGGTGTATATCTATAGTATAATATATATGTGATAATATGTGTAGTATATACCACGTTTGCTTGGTTTCCACGACACAAGCTAATAGCTTAGTGTGGGATCAAGTAGATCTGTGAGTTGTGTAGTGGATTATTGTTATTATAATTGCACCACTACCCCATCCCCATCCCCCAATATATACGCGCCTAAACGCGCCAGTGTGGAGCGGCCCTTAGGAGATTCGTATGAAAACTCATTACAACTCACGGCAATAGAATTCGTGGGGTGCGCGGGCGCATATTTATAGGCGAGCCCACGGCGCGGCGGGGAGACTGGGGACTGGGGACGGACTTGAATGTCCTATTCAATTCTACACCATGACCAGTGGCGCTTAAATAGAATTTATTGACAGAAGAAAGAAATAAAGAAAGAAAGATTTATTTAAGCAAGATGAGACACACAACACAAATGAAAATATTTAAAGAATAACAAAATAAAGAATAACGAAATAAAACTAAACAAGAAACAATAACATATTTGGTCATATTGCAATAAAGAAGAGTAGGCAGCTACTATATCTACTGACAGTCAAAGTCAAATGTTTTTATTCAAAGGCCCCTGTGACTGGGCTCATTTTGACTTCAATGAAACTACAATAATACAGCTTTAAAACAACCAACTAAAGTTTCACACCTGTATAAGGGCACGTAGGGAAGAGACCAACAGAATATTTTTTTTTTGTAAAGTATTTTAGCTAGAAATATTATGTAGCTGTTCCTCACGGTTTCACCTATGTTAATTACAGAGTTTCCGCAGGATTCCCGGCATAAAAAATACCATGTTCCTTAATTTCGGAGTTCCTGCGAGAATTCTGGATTACAATATAGCCTATGTTACTCAGGGATAATGTAGCTTTCTAATGGTGAAATAATTTTTGAAATCGGTCCAGTAGTTTTTGAGCTAAATCGTAACAAACAAACAAAAAATCGAATCTTTCCTCTTTGTAACATTAGTATAGGTTAATTAGAAATATATCATTTTATCTATAGTGAAATGAGCGTCTTCGGCGAAGACATAATATCCTGCCCATATAAATACATATAAGTTACCAGCTCGTGGCGTTTTAACATAAATTGGGTCACTTGAAATATACGCATCCCGTTCGTTTTCTGTTTATAGACAAATTTTTCCCGTTAAACTTTGCCGGTTGAAATTTACGACGACGTTTCCCCGCAACCGATCGAATATGGACCTTAATTAAAAACGTCGTGAGGATCAAATTGGATCGACAGATACAACTGAGAATATCTTTAAAATGTTTTATGCCCGTACGAGGTAAACAGATGGTGTGTTTACAACGCACTTTACAACCGATCGAACGTTAAATGGTTTCGTTGTTTTATATGGACATAGATAAGCAATAGTGTGTTAACCCACATTGGAGAAATTTTAAGTAAATCGTGTTTTAAAAGTATAGCGCCATTTTGTGTCAACATTTTTTATGTTCAATATTTAGTTACATATTTAAGCAGTGTAATAAGGCAAACACATAATTAAAAAACGTTCCTCAACTCTCAATAAATTGTTCTGAACCAATTACTTTATTTTGTGGGTTAACATGTTATTGCTTATCTGCGTCCATATAATAGTTCTTTAAATAGACACAACGATAGTATATCTGTTAGAGCAGTGGTTCCGAACCTGGGGGTAATTACCCCCGCGGGGGTAAATCAGCTTTCTTGTGGGGGTAACGAGGAACCTAATAAATTAAGACCTGAGTAATACCAACCATCACACTGTTTTTGCTTAATTAATTGTTTAAATATATGGACGCAGATAAGCAACACTGTGTTAACCCACACTGGAGGAATTTTGAAGAAATCGTGTTTTAAATTTATAGCGCAATTTTGTATCAACATTTTTTTATGTTCAATATTTTTTTACTTATCTAAACGATGAATTAAGTTAAATACATAATTAAAAAACGTTCTCTAACTCTCAATAAATCGTTCTGAATATATAACTTAATTTTGTGGGTTAACATGTTATTGCTTATCTGCGTCCATACAAAATAGCTACTTTAAAATTTAAAGACAGATAATATCCAATATTTATGATATTGATAACATTTTAAGGTCGGGGTAAAATCGGTTTTCCTAATAGGTCACAGGGGTAAAAATATTGGAAAGGTTAGGTTAGGCTACAGACCAGGAGGTTTTTTTTTACCGATCGGTCAGAAATTTGTCATAATCTCGCCTGATGGTAAACGGAGATATGGACTACGGTGTTACACGTCTGCCAATGGGCATGTGGACTTATTTTTTTTTTTTAGTCCGTCTTGTAGATTATTAAAAAATATTGGGCACGTATTTTTTTCTTTTTTTACGTAATCAAAAAATAACGGCGATATATTGAGTTGAAATTTCGCGTGACGTCACTATTCTGACAGTTTGTATGGCGGTTTTATCGGTTAGTGACGTCACGAGCCCCTCACCCTAAACTTTAATGCGCTTTATTTCTGTATATTTTAATTTATTTAAAAAAGCAAAAAAATACGTGTCTATTGTTTTTTATTTTCTAACTGACGGACTAATTAGAATTTTGATTTTCAAAAGTAGTCCACATCCCTATTAGATACCTATTCACTCTGGTCTTGAAGAGGTCCAAATTACAGTTCTTGGGAAACACAGACTCCGGCAGGTCATTTCAATCCCTAGCGGTACGCATAATGAAAGATGAAGCTAATCGCTTCTTGCGGAGGTTAGGTGGTAGAGGGATGTGCAAACGCAGATAAAGAAAAATTTGTTAAACGAATTCTCTAAAAGAAACACACTAAGTTAAGTCCTTGAGGTCATAATTCTACGGTAGTGATTTTCAGTGGTGGTGATAGAAGATCCTTTGTTGGTGATGTGAGGTCCTTTGTTGGTGATGGTAGGCTTGTGGTGATGAGTGGGCCTTTGTTGGTGATGGTAGGCTTGTGGTGATGGGAGGGCCTTTGTTGGTGATGGTAGGCTTGTGGTGATAGGAGGGCCTTTGTTGGTGATGGTAGGCTTATGGTGATGGGAGGGCCTTTGTTGGTGATGGTAGGCTTGTGGTGATAGGAGGGCCTTTGTTGGAGACTGATAGCGGTGGGACTCACGTCGTCCTGGCGTTGCGCGCCGTGAATCTTGTCGCGCAGCGCCACCAGCTCCAGCGGCCAGCTGGACAGCTCCGCGTCCGGGTCCGACAGCAGCACCTGTCACACGCAAACAAACAGTACACGTTAACACACACTGTATATGTATACACGTACACAACACCCGCACTAACTGTGTCTGTCTTCCACCTGGTATATAAGTTTTAATCACTACTAGCTTTTTACCGTGGTTTCACTGGCGTCAATGTAGATTTTGTCGATAAATTGTCTATCTGTACTTGTTTTCTTGATGGAAGATTACCTTTGTCCTTTTTTCTACACCTGACAACGTGGCTATGAAATTTCACGATGATCGATTGAGTAGTTGAGACGTGAAAGCATAACAAATAAACTCACATTCTCATTTATAGGTTAGGATTTTAGTGTCCAGAATGATGAATGGGGTGAAACTGCGGGGCACAACTAGTTTACAATATTAGTAACCGCCGCACTCAGAGTCGACTTTAATGATTACTTAGTTAAGTATAGATTTTTAAAACAAAACTGCCGCAATCAGACAAGTTTAATAAATTAATGTTAATTGGCATTTAACTAATTAAGTTACATCTCATTAAATGCCAATTAACATTAATTTACTGAACGTCTCTGATTGCGGCAGTTTTGTTTTAAAAATCTATACTTAACTAAGTAATCATTAAAGTCGACTCTGAGTGCGGCCGTAAGAGTGCGATGTTTGAGTATTACCTATATATTTATTAAAAGTAAATATACGTAGTAATAAATAAGTCATTTATCAGGAACAGTATTCTATCGGAATTTCTTATTATTTATTTATGACAATTTGTCATAAATTTCAGTGTGCCGGTGCATTAAATAAGTTCTCATCTCACCTACTCATCTTTTACATTATGTTCCTCTTGTGTTCTTTTACCTATTATTTTCCTATGAGTACAGGGAGAAGCATAATATTTTCATTTGGGAGTTTTGAAAATCTTCGGTTTCGAAAACCTAAAAAAGTCCTAAAAACTCTTCTAAAATTTTATCAGCAGGCTCAATGAATGAAGATGATAATATCATGAATCTATCAAAAATATCATGGTTTTTTTTCCTGAAATTTGTTCTCTATTTTTATTCCACTGTACCTACCGAGGCGAGGTAGGGAAACAGAAAGAAAGCGAGAATTAATGGTATTAAAATAACTATATTGAATATTCTCTATAACTAACATGAGTTGACTCACATAAACTTCAGGCATTGTAACGATATCACACATCCACAATAGACCTAAATCGTCACTATATCAAAGGTAATAATTTGGGTCTAAACAAGTCGCACTGTTATAGATCTCCAATTTAAACGGTGTCTGTTTATTCAGGTCTAAACAGTCACACTGCCACAGTTTTCGCACTGATACAACACTAATCTCACTCAGAGGTGATAGTAATTAAAACACAACATTTACATAAATCAGATACAGTCGGAATAAGCGATCGCCTCTGTACGACCAAACCGTATGAACTGACAGGAGGAAAGTTTCTTGACAAATATATAGAACAAATAATGGCCGACCTCATCCCTTATCAGTGAACTTGGTATGATCACGTCGTTATTGCATCGAGCGAAGCATTGTTTGAACGAAGCACAACAAATTAGCTAATATTGTTTGACCATGCTTTGTTTTTTTACACTAACTACAGTCAATTTCTCTCACAAACCACCGCAATTAGATTGTAATTACGTATTCACGTAATAAATGAGATTATTTTAAAACACATGAACGTAATCGACGTTATAAAAAATCGGAATGAATATAAATAAACTATTTCATGCTTGCGCCATGCGTGCATTTCGCAACCCTTTCCACCAAAATATCTAGTACGTAAGACTATGCTAACATTATGAAGAGCTAAATTTTATAAGTTTGTTTTTGTAAGGCTACTAAACCCATTCGAAAAAATAATTCAAATTCACTTATAGGAAACTAATCTACAGTTTGAGTGACACAGAATACATTTTAGAGTTCCCGAGGGAGCCCAAATCCGACCGCGGACTTACCTACTTATACAGGGGGACATCGTTCATCTTCCAGTCATAACCAAATTCAAGATCATTAACCTAAATAAGTGAAAAAAAAAATACCAATGCGGCGAGACAGCGTGGGTCACCCAGAAAAATATTGGGTCACCACTTCATGAGATTATCAGTAAAGCACCATCTGGCGGGCCGCCAAATATTTTTTTTCTTCATAACATTAGGTATATTTTAAAAAGGCGATGACCTCTAAACCGAAATAAAAGATACAAAAATATATTATACCTACACGTCACGTTTTAAAAAGTTACAGAGTTTCCAAGTGGTGGAATTAATGGAAACAGATATAATTAACAAGGCCTTTCAACATCTACGGTTACTGATAGGACCCTAGAAGTAAGGAGCTGAAAAACTGCCACCGAGGTGATGAAACCAACTAGTCTGCTATGCAATATAAAACAAAGTATAAAACAAAGTCGCTTCCCGTTGTCTGTCCCTATGTATGCTTAGATCTTTAAAACTACGTAACGGATTTTCATGCGGTTTTCACTAATAGATAGAGTGATTCATAAGGAATGTTTATATCTATATTTTATCCTGGAATTCCCGCGGGAATTCCGAAATTACCGCGGGTGGAACCGCGGGGGACAGCTAGTTAAGTATAAAAATAAAAACTCACACGTCGCCCATATATCCGCAGATGATTGCGGTCCGGCATCACTTTTATCACAACACTATAATTATCATGTTGAACTTATGAACAAACCGACCCGACAAAATTTATCATAACTCACTTTATTTTGCACAAAAATACATATCCTTTATGTTCAAAGAGATTTTCAACATCGTAATATATATTTAAATAGTTCTTCAATCAACCGAGAGCAGCTGAACTTTAACAGGCGTTATAAAATCGTACATAGACTAGTCTGTTGTCTCTTATTTGAATTAAACAAACAATTGTTACACGAAAAACCTCACTTCTTCGTTTTTTCTGTACCTAACTTCTGTATGAGTTTTACTGGATGTCTCCAGCGCAACACACATGTGACATGACACATCCGAGGTGCGCACGAGTGTCTAATCTGCGGTTTATTAGTTGTAGGCACAGTACCCGATTCTCCACCAGTCTACAAGGGCTGGCCTGAAGCCAACACGCACTAGTTTCCCGTACGCAAAGAATTCTATTGAAACTAGCTGTTGCCCGCGTCTCCGCTCGCTCAGTGCACCTCTCTAGTAGCTATATGTACTTTGCACGCTTTAAATATCGTCATAATCTCCTCCTTCCTTGAACCGATTGCGATAAAACAAAGCCTATGTTTTAGATTAGACTGAAGCAAGGCTACAACAATATAGCGGGTAATTCTTGTTCGGACACAAAATGTCATGATAAAAAGATTCTAGATAGTTATTTTTGGTCCTGCCACTGAATGAAAAACGGCCCCTTTTGCTATATTACTTTGTTTGTTGTTATTGGAACTACGTTCCTTATTGCACGGTACAGATGGGGGCTAGGAAAATTAAAGTGTAAGAATTTTCCGTCACGGCCCCGCTTCTATGCTGCGCCAGTCAGTCATAGGCGTTATTGGCGCTTATTCGTCAATGCTTGTCAACGTTCTTCATATGTGAAATACACAAACCGAATAGAAAAAGTCAACACCCCCCCCCCCCCATTTCAAAGTCAAATTAATTTATTGAAATTTGGCCTATAATGTGGCTCTTTTTGACGTCAATAAAGTTACATTTATTATGACAGCACCCATAAAATATCCACCCTTCACAGCTTCCTAGTGCTATGGCTGAAGAGAAGAAGCTGCGCAACAAACTCTCCAGTAGCACGCTGTCTGTTTAAAATTATAATATAATATTAGTAATAAATCAATTTGCAATTAGTTATGTGAGAACAATAAGCCGGAACCCGCAATAGGTAGAATTAAGGGCCGGGCACGCGCCCGATGTCGTTATAGCTCATACCTGTATCTGGTCTTGGAGCTGGTGGACCACCTCCTGCCTGACCTGGTCCAGCCGCCGCCGCAGCCGCGGGTCCTGCCCCGGCGACGGCCCCAAACCAACCAGGCAACGGGCAGGGGTTAGTCGCAACGCAACCATGCATGCAGGAGATAGAAAACACACCGCCGGTTATCACATAGAGTTTTATTTACAGAGGGTGTTCAAGGACTATACAAGGTGTGAGATTGAGCGATGGGATATATTGAAGGAGGGTTTTTAGTTGTCACAAATTAGTAAAAAAAAACACAGGAATATAAGTTTTGACTTAAAAAATATTCATGAAAAACATGGGTACATACAGTCGAACATAGAACCTCATTTTTTAAATGAGTTGAAAAGTGTGTGTGTTGCCGATTCGCTGACGGGTCTATACCTTAAGAGATACGCTCCCTTTTTTGTATTCCCACCCTTATATTTTCATCAATTATTTGAAAGCATATTTAATTATCATTAAATTTTTTATAGATGCTTATCTTGTACGCAACTTTTGTAATCATAGGCCTGTAATAATAAACTCTACTGAAATTTGGTAAGCTCTCAAGTCTTAGTTTGTCTTTTTCTTTTCCAGCGAAATGAGCGAGATAGACAACATCTTAACTGATCCTCTCAAGATGTCTCTTGAGTAGTATTAAGCTAAAATGGTTTTAAGCCGACTGTACATAGAGCGGGTTTTTGTGTGGCATGAGAGATGGTGTGATATCTGTGTGAAGACTTTTATGCATTATCAATAAGTTGAAATTGAGTGCTCGGTGAAAATAGAAGAGAAGCCTCAAGAGGATTTCAAGCGTTCCGCCGACCCCTGAAGGCATGATAAAAAAACATCCCCAATTTATTTACACAATACAGAAAGCTACTGAAATAAAAATAGTAAGTACAGTCGGAAGTCGCATTGAACTTGTAACAAATGCAACACAATACAAATGTTTAACTTTATTGCAATAAGATTCAACAGCTCGCAACAGTATTACACAGTTATTTGATGTGCCAATCGTACGAGTAACCCATATTTTTTAGGATTTTGGAGGATTTGATTGCCCGCACTTTTAACCGACATTCGAAGGTCATGATATTTCATACTACTATTTATGTATGTTGATCCTGGCACTCAGTTCTAGCAAAAATATTGTTTCAAAATAAATGGTCAATCACGTATTTACACAACATCGATCATGATTTATAAAGGCACATAAAAACTGTTAGCTCCAATTTTCCTGATGAGTTTTTAAGTCAAATAAATATATAGTCAGCTCCGAAACTAAGCGAACTAGTTTGACGTTTGTCCGACAGATTAAATGTGGCTAAACACGCAAGAAATAAAATCTAATAGTATCTAATAAAAGAGAAGTTTCTTCACTTTTTATTTTTGAATTAATAAAAAGACAACAGGTCTCTAATAACAGCTTGTATTTTTATAATAATATAACACAACATAACTAGATAAATTGAGGAAATATGTTATGCATTATTAAGATTTGTAAACACACAAGATGTGGAAAAATTGTGACCAAGTTCACTTTAGAAAGAAAAATATGTGAATGAATTTGAATAATTTTCAACGGTTTTTTCATTGTTTTAGATCAGGAACTACTTTTAAGTTTAAGTCCAGTAAGTACACTGAGCTTCGATAAATTAAAATAATAAACACTCAAACTAGTTGGCTCATTTAGGAGCTGATTTGGTATCAAGAGATATTTCTATCACCTCCATGCATCATCAATTATATGATATGTTGTTAAACATCAACACACAAACTCAAATAAAATCAGAACTGAATACCGTTTTTCTATGGTAAGTATTGATTATATGGTACCTACTTTCATTTAAAACTAAATTATAGTTAACACTCATTAAAAGATCATACAATTTTTAATTTGTTAATTTAGAAAAACAAACTAACACAAATATATTATGTTGGTATTTGCTGTAGGGCTTCTTTCAACGCAACATTTTTATTGAAAGTACCTAACTGTAACTCTTGGACTCAACAAAAAGTAAAAATAAGGAATTCGACAGCAAAATATGCATGTATGTTCGACCGCAGCTCAAAACTACTAAACGTAAATTAAGAAAATTATTGTTTTAATTACTATATCACACAGATATATCATAATTTATAAAACTTTTGCTATTTCTGCTATTTTAAAATTGCCTCATTCTTTTTTCTTTTTTTTTCAAATCTCAAATGTCAAGTTGCAGCTGGCCAGTTACCACATTGCTTACTTCCACTTGCTGCAGTGCAGCTTGGAGTCTTCAGCTGCTACGCCATCTGTACCTACAGTTCCTGCTGCGTGTTGAAAGAAGCCCTAGAAGCGTTTAGGTAAAAATAGATAAGTGCAGCTGACCTTCTCCAGCTCCAGGTCGATGTCCTGCTGGTACAGCGACACGCTCGCTTCTGTGTTCTCGGCCGTTTGCAGGTCGGCTTTCAGCTGGCTTATCTGTTTATACACACATAACTATGCAACACTTACTAATTAATACTTAATCTTGCCTAAATTTAAAATTCAAATTTGTTTATTTAAAAGAATATGGTATTATAAGAAATGAGATGTTGCATTTTTAAACTAATTAACCGTTCCTATTCGCTGTGCGAATGCGAGTTTGTTCGTTTGTTACGCTTTCACGCGGTAGCTGCTCAACTGATCATCACAAAATATTTTACACACATTGTCAACGGTCCAGAAAAGGACAGTCTGTCTGTCTGTTCGCGATAAACTCAAAAACTACTGAACGGATTTTCATGCGGTTTTCACCAATAGATAGAGTAATTCTAGAGGAAGGTTTATGCGTAAGTTTATCCTGGAACTCCCGCGGGAAACACCGAGTTACAAACAAATGCAAGAAACGAGTGCAGCCAACGCCTCGCCGCGCCTACACGCTACTATATACTTTATGCCAATACGAATAGAGTCGCTATCGCGGCGCACCTGTTCGTGCAGCGCGGCCACCGCCTCCGCGTGGCGGCGCTGCAGCGCGGCGACGTGCGCCGCGTGCTCGGCGCGCAGCCGCTGCAGCCGCTGCTCGGGCTCGCTGCCCGGCTGCGACGCCGCTTGTTCCGGCGGAGGGGACTGCGGGAAGGGCATTATGGAGAATCACAGAGCAAATAAATTAACTAGAGAGAACATGTAGGCGGGGCAGGCTATAGTACCTAAGAAGGTGTCAGAAGCTGAATAAAGTGTTGCTGGTGATACACGCTACTTAGAGAATCCACGTTACACATTAAGGGTGAAACTAGCGCTACCTGTTATTATAAAATCATACTATATAATTATAGTCAATACTAATTTTCGAAGATACTTCTGCAACATTTAAGATGGATATCAATGATAATAAAAAAAATATCGTATTATAAAAGTGAAATAGGGCCAAAAGCGGCAAGTTTTGGCGGTTTTCATTTATTTATTTTTTTTTTCATTAAATATCACAATCTTATAAGCTGACTGAGTAGGGGACAGGTACCTGTGGGGCGTGCGGCGGCAGGCCGGCGCCGGGCGCGCGCTCGCCGCCCTCCAGCGAGCAGGCGGAGCCCGAGCGCGCCGAGCCCGCCGGGGACGCGCACAGCCGCCCGCGCATCACCTCCTCCGAGTAGCTGCAGCGTTGCGTTACGTTACGTTACGTTATTTGTATCAACAAACCGCTCTGGCGGTCAAACGATGGCATCTCATTATTCTCATCATTCTCTCATCTCAACTGGCTCTTCCCAAAAATTCAAAATTTAAAAGCTATTTATTACTTAGGATTGGTTACAATCACTTGTAATCGTCAGCAGGTTCTTAGAACTATAAATTACCGTCAGTTCGGAATACGTCCTCTGCTGAGAAAAACTGACAAAAAACTCAGCAGGGCTGTCTTTCCCAGCGGTTTCACCCTCGTAAATTTCGGAATTCCGGGATAAAACTACCAAACTATACAAAATTTCATATCAATCGGTTGGGTTTTTAAGGCGTAAAATGTAACAAGCAGTCACATTCGCCTTTATAACATTACCGGCGGTTTCACCCGCGATAATTTTGCAGTTCCCGCGAGAATCCCAAAATAAACTATACGTAACTACCTTCCTCTTGAACCATATTTTAGTATATCGCAGAGACAGACAGACAGACAAATGCCACAGAGGACTTAGTTTTATAATACAACTAGCTGTCCCCCGCGATTTCATCCGCGGTAAATTCGGAGTTCCCGCGGTAATTCCGGGAAAAAAGTGCTGTACTTTACGGTGATTAGCTGTTCCCCGCATTAATTCCGGAGTTCTCGCGGGAATTCCGGGATAAAAACTATCCTATCTTTTAAGTTGGACCATATTATAAATGGTCACAAAATTTCATCAAAATCCGTTCAGTAGTTACAGAGTCCATCGTGGACAAACAACGTGACACGTGATTTATATATATTAAGATATATGTAAGGATATTAGATAGGATTCCCATTGAGATTTTAGAAAAGGAAACGACAAGACTTACCCACGTTTTGCCCTTGTAAGCGAGAAAACAAAAAAATAAAATTAGATCTAAAAATGCGAAAAATATGTTACATGTATAAAATGGATTTGAACTTTTACAAAAGTAACCGTACCTTCTCTCCATGTCCCGGCATTTCTCCTCGAAGTACGTCCGCAGATTCGCCATATCCTTTTCGTGCATGATGTCCAGTTGTTCTCTCAGCGCGTCCACATCAGCGTTCCCAGATTTCACCGACGCCAAGAGTTCTTTCAACTGCCTCGTTTCCACCGAGTAGGCGTGCCTGTCCTGATGCATGCGATGCTCCAGCTCCTTCATCTCGTTGTCATACTCCATCCTAATCTTACTGGTTTCTTCGCATAACACCCGTATTAAACTCTCTCGGAGTTTATTCTTCAGATTCTCTTCGATAGACTCGTCAAAATCGTTTATAACTTCGTTCACTTTGCCCTCGAAACCTGTTTGGAAATCGAAAGATCCGGATGACTTGAGATCCGATTTTGAATAGTGTACAGTGATCTCTTCGCGGTCTATGTCTTTCTCGCCGTTCGAGCTTTGCAACGATGAACCGCCACTCATTAGGGCCGAAAAAAACTTTGTGCTGTCTTCCTTGGTCATATTCTGATATTTAACAAAGTCGGACAAATGTGCTTTGATCGTGTCGTGTTCAGATTGCGAGCGTTCGCCGACTATGTGCTGCAAGTTCTGCACTTCGTTAGTGAGGTGGTCATTTTCGTGTCTCAAGTGCTCTTGTTCACTGACGGATCGCTGTAATGAGATGGTCAGTTCTTCGATTAGTTCGTCACGCTGCGTGATAGCTGCTTCCATATGCACAAGCTGAAAGGACAGACAAGCATCCAATGTACATGTAACATTCAAATTGATGGCGTGAAAAATAATCTTAAAAGCATAGCGCAAACATTTCAAATAACATAATCTGTTTAATTAAGTCTAATCCAATCTTGTTTATTTTGAAGGGATTTACAGTGCTACTTTATTTCTAAATTGGTGAGTAAACAGGCTCATGAGTGTGGAATCACTAAGTAACTATATTTTTATTACAGTAACAAAAATTCACACAGGTATATTAGCAGAATTTGACATTAGCATCATATCTACAAAAGGCAAAAAAAAAATGTTATTTATAATTTAAAATAGCTTTGGAACAAAAACTAAAAACCAAGCTTTCAAGCTGGATAAATACTTATTTTACTATCTATTTTTTGTGTTACTTCCTAACACATTATGGAATATTTACCTACCTAGCATTGTCACAAATTCCTTCAACCTACAAAATGGCTAAAATCTCCTTAACCCCTTAGTTCTTTTATAACTCAAACAATGCCAATAAACAAAAAATGCAATTAACAAATAACATTTATTTTTTAAATTGTTAGCAAAAACAACATCAACACAAAGTGTGTGTATAATATTTTGACATATCCTCATAGAGTAAAAAATGCAGTTTGTAATAGTTAAGAACATAACATGCCATTGGTGTTAATATCAAGACAATCATGCAAAGCAGTGTCACACAACAAACGAGATAAACACAGTAGCCCAGGCCGTGATTAAAGAACAGTACCTTCTCATGATACTCTTCACATATTGTTTTATAGTCTGTGGACAGTGTGCTAAATGACATTGTTTCATCTGGAGCCACAGATTTGGCGTGAGTTGGCATAGATGTCTCATCTTCAGGCAACATTTCACCAATTTTCTCTTTTAATTCATGATCTATAGTTACTTCTTCAATTAATAAGTCACTTTGCTCAATTTTGTCACTACAAATATTTTTTTCAGGTGTCACTTCACCGGAAGCAATGAGGTGTGAGTTTTCAGAGTTTTCAGTTTTTGACAAATCACTTATTTTGAAGTTTTTGAAGTATTGTGCAATTTCTTGTGGTGGTTGGTTGTCCATAACTTCATCTAGTTTAATGCTATCACCAAGCCCAACTAGAAATGGTGACAATAAATTCTGAAATGTTGGTAGAGGTTCTACAATTGGTTCAATAACTACACTGCCTTCGGGTGGAGGTCCAAATATGATTTTCGTACTTGTCATAGGTATTTTTGGTGCTCCTTTACCTCTTATATCTAACTTTATTATTTCTTCAGATTCTGAACTTTCTTTTCCAAGAGATTTATCACTTTCACTAGAGTTAATTGACTGATGAGTGGAATCATCAGTTTTGTGTCCTGATTGATCTTCCTGTTCAGTTAATGAATCTAAAAATTCGTTGTTTTCAAGTGATTCATGTAGAGACATTGGAGACTTGTCTGCATCATGGGCATGTTCTCTAGATCCATCTGAAGACAGTGCCAAATTAACAGGACTCTCTTCACTAATGTGATGGACATCTGAGGGGGGATTGACTTCTAAAGGCCAAGACGTACTTAGCTTATTGGTGTCTTGTGCACTTTGGTTTTCACTTGCAGAATATGTTATAGGTATATTCAGTGAACTATTCTTTGATACTTTTTCTTGATCAGTTTCTACTCTAAGTATATCCTTAGATTCGTGAGATTCAGCTGCCTGCTCAGAGTCTGATATTGATTCGAGGTTAGAGGGGATGTCTTCTGATATGGATTCTGTTTCACTAACTTCAATAATATTTTGTCTTTCAGCAACACCCTCAACATTTTGGCCTGTATTAATTTGTGATGATACCGTTTCAGTTGCAGCCGCGGTGGGAATCTGTTGAGAATGCACAACATCCGGTAGAACCGTCTAAAAATAAAAATATGAAAAAGAAAATCAGTTTCCTTCGAAAACAAATTATTTTCGACCTTTTTGGGCAGTTATCTTTCGGGGAATTCATGTATTTTAAAGTTAGTTTGTTACAAGTTTTTGATTTAACCTTCTGTTGGCAGGTAACGTTGGGTAACGTGCCGAGGCGATGCATTTCTTCTATCCTATTTTTAACGATGCCACTGATTTCTAAAGGGGCATTGGTTTGATCCCAAACTTAGTTAATATACTGCTATCGAACACACTCTTACCTTCTGATCAGATCCTTGTGGCGAAGAACTATGAGGATCATCCATATTTTAACATGTTCATATTAAAATTAATCAAATAATTCTTATAAGCTCCACAAATCGTTACCAAGACGACGACGTTTACTATATTCAAATCAAAACACAAACTTTGACACATCAAACGCCATTTACGCACATAGGTACGTTCCATTTTACATACTTTGAGCATATTACTTACGTTACCTACGCATGTCTATAATACTCGGTGTAGCGCGTGGCGTGCGGATGCGGAGACTGAAAGGTGATTTAACTTTTCTGAAACACACTCTATCTATGTTTATTGCCTTTATTTTATCTAACACGTTTTTCATAATAAGATTGATAAATATTTTATTAAAAAAAAAAATAGATCGTCTTTGCTGATAACGAAACGTGTACATAATTATTTTCTCGATTATGTATCATAACCGATTAACATAAAGCTTAGTTTTGTGCCTACCTTCAAATACGTCTTTGTTGTCAGCTTGCTTCGTGGTTTCTTCCGGTACCAACCTACCTATTCAAGGTTCGATTCTGCACGACACAATTATTAAGGATGTTGTTCGAAAGTTAAAAAAAGACCAAGGTGGTAGCATAAAACTTTTATTACTATATACAATACATTTTAGGTAAAGCGATTTCTATTCTGTACAATTTTTATTTTTGTAGGATTTGACTTAAAAATTTGGTTTTCATGCTTTGACCATTGGCGTATCTAGGGTTATTTTATATGGCCGATGCGAAATTCTGTAGGTGGTACTAACAACACAAGCTTCGTTGAAAAATAAATAATAATACTCGGGGAGTCGCGGGTGCAAACTTTTAAATATTAAGTCTATTTTGAAGAGCCTTCTGAAGTTAGTTATTAGTATTATAGAATTTCGAATCAGTAGCCCAACATCCTGGGGTGGGCACGGCCCACCTGGCTCCCCCCTATAGGTATACGCCCATGGCTTTGACTCCTTTTAAAATAATGTGGATGGATGGATGAATAGGTACATAGACAAGACGTCTTAACGGATGCAGTTGATTATTCGATATTACTTGGTCCAAAGCGTTGGATATTGTATTAGAGGCACGCCAGTAATGGGCAAGGAATACTGTAGGTCATAATCAAAAAGCATTTACACACAATCATCCATTTTCATCCAATTTCTCAAGTCCCAAGTTCCAATGTAGTTACAGGAAGCTCATACCCACTGGCTATCTCTCCAATGTTACTAATAAGAAGCAACTTTATTATATAACACTTCTGTCACAGATAATCTTCTGCGCTTCTTAATTCCATGGCAAAATTAATTAGTAAAATACTCTTCGACAAAAATCGAATTATTGTTAGCACAAACAGGGAAGACTTCCCATTGGGGCGTTTTCTACATTCTAGAAACATATTAAGGCAAACCTAGTGTTTGTAATTTTTTTTTATTTAATTTTTTTCATTGTGTCCACCCAAATCTAGTGGGCGAAACTTACACGTGAGACATCAATAATGCAAGCTATTTCCCCGTACATAGAACGCGAAGAAGTCCAAGCAAAAAGTACCAGTTCTCTGCATTTAGTTAGTTGGGTGAAAAAATTGCGTCCGCGATTTTAATTCATTATTGTTAATGAATGCTCAATTTTTTACAATTTCATATAATATCTTAATATACAATAATAATTAAAAATCTATATCACAAGCAAGTAGAAGTGTGCGTTTTTTTTTGCAATCCAACTTTTATAGTGCTTTTTCTCAAATCAAACTTTTCAGAATTTCAAATTTTTTGATTTTTTTTTCAGAATTTTGCTAGTTTTTCAATCCTTACTATCAATTGATACTGAATCTAGTATTGAATCAATACCCCACTAAAACTTTTTGCTTGAACTCCCACATATAGGTAATACTATAGGTACATTCCGCATATCCAAGTTGGTATGCTACTAAAACTTTCTTGTCCTACTTCTTTCGAACCGCTGAATGCATAAATTAGCAATAAATTAGAAGGTATTATCTATTTAATAAAAATGAATCGCCAAATGTGTTGGTAAGCGCATAACTTACAAACGACTGCACCAAATTGGAAAATTGTTTTTTTTTTGTGTTCGTTATTGTCAGGATAAGGTTTATATAAAAGAAGTTTGGAGTTCCTGCGGGAATTCTGAAACTCACGCGGGTGAATTTCCGAAACGGTTGGACCGATATTGACGGGACTTTCACTGCTAATCAGCTGTTGTTATAAGGAATACATTAGGCTACTTTGGAGTTCCTGCGGGAATCCCGAAACTCACGCGGGTGAAACCGCGGAGCACAGCTAGTTTTTAATAAAATCCCTAAAAGCTTTGAATACAAAACAGTATCTGAACATTCTTTACGAGTCTAACTCAAGCTAGCTAACATTAAAAACCTTATTACAAAACAGTTTAAAATCTGAAATCTCGAACTGTTTCACCATGGTGTTTTGTAAATTGTAACTATTATTTGAACGTACGGCCCTAGGACTTTATTGTAAATTTTTAATATCTTCCCACTCAGTAAACCGATCGCAAAATATATTATTTTTAATTAAACAAAAAGCAAGGTCTGATTCAATTCTCTTCAATACAACTGACATACAGATAGAAACTGTTTATTCAAACCTTTTCCTTTTGTTGGATGTACAGACTACTAAAACCTCGCTTCTAATTAAAAGCAATAAGGCAAAAAAATATCATAGGTATACTTCAAATTTCCTTGTCTACTTGTTCCTTGGGCAAATCTTTAATGATGAATTTTACAGTGGGTGTTTAGTAGTTTTTGTACATAATATAATATTTTATAAATAAATAACATATGTATTTTTTTAAATTTTTAAATAAATAATTTCATTTTTCAAACACATAATACTTCCGTATATATTATACCTAGGTATATACCATAGTATTATATCAATTGTGAATTGTCTGGTAGGTACCCTAAATACCAGATGGCAATAAAGTCAAAATATTATTATCATTATTAAATTTTTAATGTTTAATTAATGTTAAATTTGTAATTTTTAATTTTTATTTTTAATTAATTTTTTATTATTAATGTACTCATTAGCTACCCAATAGGTCGATCGCACCACATCATACTCAAACTTCTTATAATCATAGCATCAACTTAGGTGGGCATACAATAAAAACAACACCCTATAACGTGGACTGTAGGTCTATTTTTGAAGCGATTGCTTGCCAGACGGCAGTGCTTACGCTCGCTCGTGCTACATTAAACCACAGACCACAGTACTTTTGCAACATAATATTATTGTCGCGGCGCGTGCGATATCCATTGAGTAGTAAATCATATCCCACCAAAAACATTTTCATGTAAAGTTATGCCAAGACGAGACCATATGACGGGCACTCTCAAAAAGTTATCAGATCACATATAGAGCCAAGCTTATAACTCTACACACCCTAACTCTACAAGGCCTAACTTCTCAAACTCTACACCTTAGTCAGAATATGTGGCTTGGCCATTTCGCTCCATTTACATGAGCGTAAGGTAAAACATTTATCCACTCTAAATTACTTTTCTGTTATGCAATAGTACTTGAAGTAACGAAACTGCCAAGCCACATTCTCACAAAACCAGCAAGGACAATTGGTGACTAGGTTTTTTAAGTACTTTTAGTAAAGCAATGTTTATTAATAAGGAAACAGTTAAATGGTCGTCCTCCATGGTTAAATGACAACAAACTTAACCAGTCTTTTAATAAAAAATAATATATATTTAGGGATTACTTAGGTAAAAATGCGAAGCAATGTCGAAGAAAGTTTAATAGGGCGAGAGTGGTGGATGTGAAACAGGGGACCGTCTAAGGATGTACACCAATATAGAGGGAGTCCGCTACCAAGATCACTAATCAATGCAAAATAAAATAAAAAATTGTCGAATCGAAAACCTCCTTTTTTAACGTCGGTTATAAATGATAAGTACCGACGGGCGATGCGAAAGATCGTCAATGCAAAAGAGGTATCATAGCAAAAGAAGGAAAATAATATAATCTCTGCTAACCCCTTTAGAAGAAGTTATATAATTATGTATGTATGTACACAAACACAATACAACAGTCATTAGGTATTATAAACTATCAGAATATGAAACCAAACGAAATGCGCAGACCAAATCTTCAATGGAAACCACCTACACTGTTTAGCAAACTAACAGATTAAAATATAAAATTGTTTCATTATGATTGCCCGAAAAACATACATATTGTAAACTCAATAGCTTTATAAAATATAATATGTATATTTTTACTCTGCTATCTTAGAATTGGATATGGCAACTTTGCGCGGGGAACTAACAACCAAAGCTAATTCACGAATTTTGTTTTTTCCCACTACATATTTCATATTAGTTTTAAATGTAAACAGTTTTTGTATTAATATAAGTATAATAAGTTTTGTTTCAAAATCAACTTAGCTACATTGAAAAACGAAATATGATAGAAAGATCACAAGTCCTGTTACACTCGACATTTTAATCAAATGATTTTTCTTATTTACACGATGACTTAGGAAAAAAATCTATGAATGGAACATCAATAAATATCTGTTGTCTTTATATATTATCTACATATAGTATATAAAATAATGATAAAATATTTATTAATTATATTCAAAAGCGCTTATTATGAGAAGGTGACATACAGGTCAGACTGAAAACCTCCTTTTTTTCAAGTCTGTTAGAAATTATTAACAAGATTAAACCAATAAAAAACAAAGAAATGTCATTGGAAATTGAAAAATGGCACCAATACATGGCAGCACCTCACGAGTGAATCCAAGTTTGTCACAGAAAAATTGTTAATTCGTTTGTATACAACCAACTGTCATATTACTGAAAATGGTAAACACTGCTACTTTGTATTTGCTAGAACCCAGATAACATTCTAGGTTAGGTTTTAACTTTGACCAAAACAGAAACAAATTGTTTCGGATTCCGACTAAATGTTGGCAGTTTACAGACAAATTAATTATACAGTATTTCACTGTGTAGGAACGCAAGTGTATATATAGGTATGTCTAATTTTTTTCTATTGCCAGTTTTGATCTGCATTTGTACTGACATAATCTATCTCCTTCTTTTTTATTGCAACATCATTGGTTATAATTTATTTAAAAATAAATTTTAAAAATTTCGAAATTTCGACTTTAACAGTGTCTGTGTGTTCACCCATCAGCTGACAGCCACACTCAGTATTAACAATTACAATTACATTGCACACATCAGTCAGGTGGCTTGAGCCTGAGCTTTGTCATCATCTTCTTCCTCCTCCTCCTGTGCCATTAACTGTCGCGCCAGTTGAAGTGCCTGGAATTAATACATAATGCTAAAATGCATGAATACCTTTTCAGGTATCCAAAATTTAATTGCCACCATTATCTAATCCATACTAATATTATGAACAGGTAAAGTTTGTGAGTTTAACCGCCACACTCAGAGTCGACTTTAATGATTACTTAGTTAAGTATAGATTTTTAAAACAAAACTGCCGCAATCAGACAAGTTTAATAAATTATTGTTAATTGGCATTTAACTAATTAAGTTACATCTCATTAAATGCCAACTAACATTAATTTACTGAACGTCTCTGATTGCGGCAGTTTTGTTTTAAAAATCTATACTTAACTAAGTAATCATTAAAATCGACTCTGAGTGCGGCTGTAAGACGTTATAGGGAGTAGTCTCCTCTAGATCCACTGAACCAATTTTGAAAATTCTTTCACATAAAGGAAGCATGTAGTCCTGAGTGACATAGGATACTTTTTATCCCAAAATTCACACAGGAACTCTGAATATACCACGGGTGAAAACGCAGGGGACAGCTAACCCCGTATCTTATCTTATAATATATATAAATCATGTGTCACATTGTTTGTCCACAATGAACTCCTACACTACTGAACCGATCATGATGAAATTTGGTCACTTTGTTGTAATTTGTCCCAACTTAAAAGATAGGATAGTTTTTATCTTGGAATTCCTGCGGGAACTCTGAAATTACCGCAGGTGAAACTGCAGAGGACAGCTAGTTATGTTATATGTTTTTTGTTTATGGGTATATAATAAAATTATTTCATATAATTTGAAAAGTGAGGATTTTTGCAAGTTTGAATATTTGTCTGTATGTTACTCAATCATCCATAAACAGCTGATATTAGGATATGATGAAATATGACACAGAATATCTTATATGTATTAACATACAGTAATGGAATATTGATTTTTCCAGGATTTTCAAAGAACTTCTTTACCAACTTTGGAATACTTAACCAAATTCCTATGACCGCATCATACATTGCACTGGTAAGGTTGGCACGAAATACCTTCATAGATCAGTTCAGCAATTAGTATGAAAGTGCTGACTCTTAAAACGTAGTGATTATTTGTTGTGACACCGATCTAGTGCGTGAACATATAAATATCTGTCATACAGTAAAAAGTAACCTTAAAATACCCAACCTGGAATTCATTATAATGCATTTTCCGTTTCTTCTCGAACTCGAGCCGTCGCTGGCGCACGTCTTCGGGCTCGTCCATGTCGTCGTCGCTGTCGCAAGACTCTACGCACTTCGGCGGCTTGTTCATGCTTGCTGCGAGCTTCGCCGCCAGAATATTCGCATCTAACTCATCCGTAGGCTCCAAATCTACGTCGACAGGCTCTGAATACGGCGTCTTAGGCTCATCTACTTTCATGTGCCCATAGTCCTTGTTCGCCGGATGAAAGGTCTCTATGATATTCATCTCATCAAACCTCTGTTCTTTTGCTCGCTTACTGGTGGAAGGGTTCCCATCTTGCGCGTCAACACTTCGTGATGTTTTCAATATGCCTTTGGATGGCTTCTTTTGTAAATTCTGTGCCATTATGTTCAGACTAACTGCATTTTACAACTTTAGGTAGTAAGTTAGTAAGTACCGATTTAATTTTTGGCTTTTGCAATGAATGAAATAAAGAATCCTTGATTGAAGAAATGACTATTGACATCTGACAAGGAAAATAAAATTGAGTTTGACAGAGACAGATCTATTTTTATTAAAATTTGCCCCAATGGGGAAGGCATAGAAAGCTAAGTCCATACAGTCAATTCAGTAATGTTTTTCTTCGTCTAAAGTTATTTACATCGAAATGCATTGGTGAGATGCATTTTGATGCTTTACTGGAATTTTTGGCAGCAACTCTTCACAGTTGAACCTTAATAGGACGCTCTGTGGAACGTTGTACAGTAAAACGACAACCTTCCGATGAACGCCCCATTTCATCTTATTTCACTGTTTCCACACACTGTTCAACACTAATGAATCACTATTATACAAAATCCACCACATTCACACAATATTAATCACGATAAAGTAATTTGCAAAACAAAGAAATAAAACTGAGGTCCGTCACTATTAAAATCCCACCAAAAGCTCCGAATACAGAGACCACCGAATAGCAGCCGTTCGAGTTTTATTGGTCCATGTAGCCGTGAACATAGAAAAATGATTTTAGGAGGAAATACTATTTATTTTCTTTAAAAAGTTTTAGTTTACGATGATATTGTATTATAAATAATTGGCAGAAAAATTATGCAAAAAAATATCGATCGTTGAAATCGATAAATATCATATCGAACCATCGATGTATCGATATAAATTAGTTTATCGTGATTAATATTGGGCAAATGTGGTGGATTTTGCATAATAGTGATTCATTTAGTGATGAACAGTGTGTGGAAACAGTGAAATAAGATGAAATAAAGCGTTCATCAGGAGGTTGTCGTTTTACTATACAACTTAACACAGAGCGTTTAAGAGAACCTATTAAGATTCAACTGTGAAGAGTGGTGAAGAGTGCTGCCAAAAGTTCCGGTAAAGCATCGAAATGTATCTCACCAATGCATTTCTATTAGAAGAAGAAAAATACTACTGACTTGACTGTATGGACTTAGCTTCCTTTGCCTTCCCCATTGGGGTAAAAACCAAAAAAAGTCCATTTATTTACTATTATTTAGAAAAAAAAGCGCGGGAACGTTCGAAGTGAAAGGCGCCTTTTTTACAATTTTGCGAAATAAAATAATTTTTAATAGTAAAAAGCGTTTATTTAGTTAAAAAAGTATGGGAAAACATTCGGGGAAGAAGCGAAGAAAAAAAGATGGTGTAGATCCAGATGAAGCGAGTATCTTCTCACTGCCGTCTGAAGATTCCGGGGACGGTGACGCCGAGGAGTCAGGCAGCGGTGCTGGAGCGTCGTCTCAAGTGAAGTCTCAGCAGGAGAAGGATGCGTACGCGTCCTACCAGGTACCAGGCTACATTCGACTGTATCCTGAAGATGGAGGTTCGTTTGAATACATTGTTTTTTACGAAAGTACTGAAGTTGACAAACCTATTGGGGACAAAGACATGATGTGGCTTTCGAATTGTCTCAAAAGACATAATAAGGGCATTAAACAGTTACAGCGAATTAATAAATACAAAATCGGTGTCATATTCGAAAGGCCAGGGCTGGCAAATGCCGCCATAAGTAATAAGGCCTTTTTAGATCTGTACAAGATAAAAGCTTCGTTACCTGCCTCAGCGACAGAAAAGACGGGTGTTATTCACCACGTTCCTACAAATCTGTCCAACTACCAGATATTTTGTGCATTATCAAGCTCCAAAAACATTATCTGCGTACGTCGGTTCATGCGCAGAGAGAAATCAGATAATACGGTAAAGATGGTACCTACTAAAACTGTTGCTATCTCTTTTTCGTGTCCAGAGTTACCAGAAAGCGTCAATCTTAACAGCTGGAGATTTGAAGTTCGCGCATACATTCCACCAGTACAGCAATGCCTCAAATGCTTGCGTTATGGTCATATTGCCAAATTCTGCAAAAACTCTCAGCGTTGAGTGGCCTAATTTTCGTAATAAAATCTGAGCGATATCGCTGCGATTCAGCTCTCAAAACGGGTTTTGCTATTCTCGTAACAAAAATTTTCTTAAAGTAGAAACGATCCTATCGAAGTCCGATTGACGAATCGTTTTAGCGTAAATTCGTATTCGCGTATGAAAGTCGAACGTAAATCGAATTTGAACTTTTCGCTTTCGATATTCTGCAAATTTTTGACGTATTTGCTCGATAGATTCGAAACGATTAGATGTCAAAATTTGCGACTGGGGAGTCGTTGAACAAAAGTTCCTTTTTTAGTAGTTGTGCATTTTTGAAAGTGGGTTTTGCGTTTTATTTACAAGTGAAATTGAAATTATCTTTCATAAATTATACCTATATTATATTTTAACATGAGTCTAGGCATGTCATGACTCCTTTTAGATCTTTACTGGAAAGGCCTTATGGTCATCTACGGGCTGTAGATTATTATTATAAAACAACATAATTAATAGTACTTATTAGTACTTAAAACACAAGTACACAACGTCAACAACTCACTTTTACGATGTGCTTACATTAATTCTATCTATTACAGATTTTATGATAAATTTAAAATATCTGGCATTATAGGCTGTATTGATGGGACACATGTGGCCATTATTAAGCCTACATTATATGAAGAATGGTATTTCAATAGAAAAGGATACCACTCATTAAATGTAATGATAGTAAGTGTACCTACTTTGTATGTATAGATGAAAGTAATCATTGTGCATTTACCTATTACATGTTTGTCAATCAATCACATCAAGTAATCAAAACAGATGATAATTGGCACAGTTAACTAATTCATTATTGTATTTTCAGATATGTGATGCAAACCTTAATATATTGTGTATAGATCCTAGTAGTCCAGGATCAACCCATGACTCCATTGTGTGGCGGGATCATCCTCTTAATTGCTATATTAATGAAAAATATAATAATGGAGAGATAATGTTTTTTCTCAGTATGTTTTGAGAATCTGCAAACTTGTTAAATAAAATGAAGTAACACCCAGCTTTGCTTGGTTTAATTTATTTCCCGAGGATTATCATTGGTATGACACTATTTTTGGTAAAGTGTGAATGTCTTTTGGCACTTATCTCAATGCAAAATGTCTGTCTGCCACAACCCTGCTGTTTCAGCAGCAGAGTTTATAGAGATCACACCTATCTGGATAAACTAGTTAAAAAAAATCATCTAAACCCTTTTTTAACAAAGAGAACTTCTCAAAGTCATTGATAATATTGATATGGGGGATTCAACACTAACAATAATACAAATAATATTAAAGGTAGTGTTTATTTCTAAAATCACAATTACAACAATCACAGAATCAGACTTTTGTTATCCATTTTAATTGGCAGCTATATTTTAAAATGCTTAATACTAATATTGCTGTTACAAAAATTTTTCTTTTCCTTATGACTAATACAACTACTTAATTAATAGGTATTACAATTTAATAATCACAGAATCAGATTTTGTTATCCATTGCATTTATTTGGTACTTTGGTATATTTGTTTAATACTATGCCTTAGAATCAATAATTACCTTATATGAAAGAGATTTTAATATGAGTTTAGGCATGTCATGGCTCATTTTAGATCTTGCTAATCAAGCAGACGCTGCTGATAATCGTCGACAACGAGCCGAAATGCGTATATTAGCTAACAAACCTTTTCAAATGACGGAAAAGGATTTTCAGAAGACAATCGCCTCAGCATATCATTGGTCAATCATTGGTCAAAGACTAGTGCAAGAATTAAGCACAGTAATACCCATATTTACTCTGAGGTAATACCTCAAGAAAAAAGATCTGACGCTTTATCAGTCGAAAATAAAGTAAGCCATATTATGTACCTATTATTTCTTCTATTGAATTGTGAATGGGTAATAAAACCCATGCCAAATTATCTTCTTCTTGTTTAATAATGGCGTCTATAATTATAATTTGCCAATGACAATGTTTCATTAGTAAAAATCTCTTCATCTAAAACGCCAATGACAATGTTAGATTGTTCCTCTGAGATAGTTCCCCAATTTAAAACATGGTTCTCTTCCTTTCTCTTCTGAGGTTCTCTTGCAGTTCATAGATGCTGAAAAGTGACTGAAGACACAACAGACAAAAAACAAGTTTGGCAATGACATACTCAATATTTGACTTGACACGTAAAATATTACCATTTTCTAGGACCAAAGAAAATTTCAATAGTTTGTATCATCAAATTAATTGGCAATTTATGTTCCAAGTATTGAAATATCTGTGAAATGAGTTTTGATGTAAGAGCATGGTTTAAATTTTGTAAAAAAATCAGGTTTTCCTATATTTTTCTCCAAAATAAGTACTTTGGTATGTTTGGTGGCAATCATGTGGCAACATTATAAATATAACAAAGTCAATGGCTCTAAGGGCTAGTACTCACAGAGCCGTAATAAACGTTTAACAAAGTCAATAGTTACGAAAACGTTTAGAACTCGCCGAGCTCCAATCCTATTGTGTATCTATCCTATCGAAATGGTAGGAGAATAGGAAATTTGAAACGTTTTTCGATAGGACGATTTCGGAACTGCAACGATTTTTCGATCGTTTGAATTTACGAGAATCGGGCTAGCGGCGAGGGTCATAGCTTTAAGGAGTGCACTGTAGACTCTAAAGATGCAAAATGTGTGCACTGTTCTCAAAATCACATTGCCATTTCAGCCCAGTGTTCTGTTAAACAACAAAAGATAGTTGAAAACAAAGAGAAGGTACTCAAGAGACAACAATCCTATGCCCACATTGCAAATGCAAACTTCTCTAAACTGACAAACAGCACAGAAGATTTATTGACTTTACTCAGGACAGATTCCATAATGAACGTCTTAGTAGAGACTATTGTAAAAGTAATTACTTTAAATAAAACAGAAAAACAACCAGTAAGTTCTAAAAATATTTTAGATATTCTCCGTAACATTATAAATTCCAAAAAAATTTAGTTTATTTTTATTTTTAATGGATCAGTTACGAATTATTCAATGGAATGCTCAGAGTATATTAAACAAACATCACATATTTTTTCAATTTTTAAGGGAGAATGATATTGATGTTGCTATATTATGCGAAACTTGGCTCAAATCTCATCAACATTTTAATATTAGAGGCTACAATTTAGTACGTTTAGATTCAGGCAACGACCATAATGGTGTTGCCATATTGGTGAAAAATTATTTAGATTTTGATAATATTAATACAAGCTGGGATAACTCCCTTCAAAATATTGCTATTCGTTTAAAATACGGTAATAATAAACTTTTAACTATTGTTAGTCTATACCTACCCATAAACAGTACTCCTAGATTTAGTAAATCCAAATTAGATAACTTGATTGCTAGTCTTCCAGAGCCAGTCTTGCTTGCGGGCGATTTTAATGCTTATCATTCAGTATGGGGTTGTGCCTCCACAGATGTGAGAGGTCGCACCGTATTTCAAAGTATCGTAGATAATAATCTTGTTCTTTTAAATGATGGGCAGATGACGACGGTGGGCTCTCATGTGTGGAGACAAAATGCTCTTGATTTATCTATAGTTTCTCCATCAATTTCTTTATTGTGTGACTGGTCCGTCCACGATGATGCACTGGGTAGTTATCATTTTCCTGTAATGACAAATATAAAAATTAACAATGCAGTTCAAAATATTGAAGGTGATGTTGGTGCTGTCCCTTCTCGACCTAATTTTCGTTTGATTGATTGGAACAAGTATCAGGAAACAGTTTCGCATCTGATTAGTAATTACAATTTCAATAGCTCAGACCCTACGGTGTCATATCAGGAATTAATAAATATTTTAAATTTTGCTTTAGAAAATTCTTGTTTTTGTAAGAGTAAGTCTAAGCAACCTCCTACAATTTCTTCCACAAAAAAGAAAACCAGAATTCCACTGCCGTGGTGGAACAATATTTGTGCTGAAGCTTCACTAAATGTTAAGAAGGCTTATGTTGCTTTCAAAGCTGACCCTTGTGAGGAGACTTACATCAATTTTAAAAGATTGCAAGCTGTTAGAAAATTAGTTATAAAGAGAGAAGCCAAATTAAGCTGGATGTCACTCTGTGAATCTTTTAATAGAAATACCCCTCTATCTTATATCTGGAATATGATGAAAAAATTCAACAAAACACAAACAAGCAGTAAAAAACATAGTAACTTTTCTAATCAGTGGCTTTCGGAGTTTCTTCAAAAATATACTCCTGATACAGTTGAGTCCTTGTTTCAAGAACCCAGTAATACACATAATATCAATAGTGGTAACGAATTTTTAGTAAAACCTTTCACTTTAAAAGAACTTGAATCTGCTATATCATCTAGAAGAGACTCAGCTTGTGGACTTGATAACATACCATTCAAAATGTTTAAAGCTCTTGACAAACAAAGTAAAACAGTAGTCCTATCAATTTTTAATCAACTGTGGAGTAACTCAGTCATTCCAGCTGAATGGAAAACAGATTGCATAATCCCTATTTTGAAGCCAGATAAAGACAAGAATAATATTAACTCATACAGACCCATTACTCTAACTTCTTGTGTAGGAAAGATTTTTGAACAGCTCTTGAAACAAAGAATCGAATTTTTCATTGAACACTATTGCATCTTACCTTCAAATCAATTTGGCTTTCGGCGTGGGCGCTCCACTCGTGAGAGTCTGTTGTATCTTCATCTGGACATAGCTAGGGCTTTTAGTAGTAAACAGATCTTGATTGGTGTGTTCTTTGATATAGTGGGTGCATTCAATAATGTTAACCTCCATGTTCTGACAGGTGAACTTGCTGCTATTGGCTTTCCTTTAAAAATTATATCATGGATTTTTAATTTCTTACATGGCAGGCAAGTTTTTGTTAAACTTAATAATAAACTGCTGGGGCCTAGACTCTCATATAAAGGTGTATGTCAAGGGGGTATTCTTAGTCCCCTTATTTTCATTTTGTATATCCATAAATTGAATCAAGTTTTGGGTTCTCATGTGACAAATTTACAATTTGCAGATGATCTAGTAGTGTATGCTGCTGGCACAAATGTTGATGATGTAGCATTGAAGTTAAATACTGCTTTACAACATCTTAGCAACTATCTGTCCTCTCTTAATTTGGATGTAAGCACAGATAAAACCAAAGTAATGGTTTTTAATAAACTCCAGCCTTGCAATGTTAACATTATTTACGACAACATTAGGTTACCTATAGTCACAACAATAAAATTTTTAGGAGTTATTTTTAATAATAATTTATCATGGAATAAATATGTGGAATGTTTATCTGTTCGAGCTTCCAAGGCTACCAACATTTTAAGATCCCTCACTAGAACTTACTGGGGGGCTGATCCAAAAATTCTTTTAATACTATACAAAGCTATTGTGCGCAGTCATTTTGAATATGGATTTCTGTGTTATGCCTCTAACAATAGGCTCATGGACAAACTGACAGTCATACAGAATAATTGTCTTCGCTGTATAACTGGTGCCTTTCGTACTACTCCAATAAATTCTTTAGAGGTCGAGTGTAACATTCCTCCACTTAACCTAAGGTTCAACTTTCTCAAAGTAAGATTTCTTATCAAATTATTGGCCATACAGAGTCACCCATTATTCCGTAAACTTGAATCACTCCACAGACAAAACATAATTTCTTCCACAGCTATCTTTCCATTTGCACTTAAAGACTTTCAGGATATCTTGAATTTAAATCTTACTTTTAAAATACACAAGACTGACTATAACTGGGATTGTTATAAGGGCAATTTTGATAGCAAATTTACAGACATGGAGATAAGTACAACTTACCAAACTAAAACTGTGGCTGTGAGAGAATAGCTATGTACCCTAGTCATATCTGCATTTATACTGATGCCTCCAAAACAAATAATGGTGTGTCAATGGCTTTGTACATACCAAGCCGCAAAGAAGGATATGGCAAAAAACTATCCAATGAGATGAGCATATACTCTGCGGAAGCTTTAGCTATCTTCTCGTCGCTTCAATATATACAGCTGCATGCGCCCAGCTCCAGCTACTGGCTAGTTATCAGTGATAGTTTGAGCGTCTTGAAGTGTCTGGAAACTAACAAATTTAACACCAACACAAATTATATTATACATGATATCAAGAACTTATGGACTGACCTCAAGAATAAAAACATTAGTGTTAAATTCTTGTGGACGCCTTCTCACATAGGTGTCCCTGGTAATGAAAGAGTGGACTTTCTAGCCAAAACAATTGCAGATTGTCCAACTCCCAGTCGTGTCAACGAAAATGGTGACAGTGCCGACGATGTTGCCATACCACATAGTGATCTCTTTGCCAAGCTTAAAGGGAAAATGATAGATGACTGGACTGAATACTGGAATTCCACCCTTCAGACAAAAGGATCATACTATGCAGCTGTAAACAAAACTATAGGAACACCGTGGTTTGGAAAGAGCACCTTATTCATGGGAAGAAAATTCTACTCTATCATATGTCGCTTGAGGTTTGGACATGCAAGATTTAAGGCACATTTACACCGCATGCGGATTATTACATCGCCTGCTTGCACAAATTGTAATTCGCTAGAAACTCTTGACCATATATTTTTTGACTGCCCAGCTTATAATATACATCGACTCAGTTTAATCGATAGCCTGCTAGAAATCTATAAAACCCCGGAAGACATCCCGCGCTCCACCCAAGAATTAATGCAAAACAAGGAAAATTATATACCAATTTATCGTTTTATAATCACCACTGGCGTTGACATTTAAAAATACGTCCCCGGAATAAGGAATAAAAGAAAAAACAAACTATTAAGACTTCACGGAAACGATCAAGAGAAAAACAACTAAAGACTTGGCTCCGGCCTTGACAATATCGGATTTTGAATTCACTTACTAAAGACTTGGCTGTATGGCTCAATAGCCCTCGCCTGTCCCAGAAGGGGCGAATATAAAAAACAACAACAATTACTATTATTTACTATTTACTTTTAGTAAATATTGTTAATTGTTAAATAATAAATAGTACCTACTATTTAAATTTTAAACTACAGTTTATTATTTATTTTACAGTTTATTACCTATTAATGCTAAATTATATTGATAATACTTTATTTATTTGAGAGCGTCTACGTTTGAGAGCGGATATTTTTTTTTTCTAATATTGATTGTGGAGTGTGGACAAATTGTGAATTAGTTTGTTGATCAAAATTAAAAATCGTTTGAGAGATTTGCTAAATCATTTAAAACTATAAAATTATTGATACACTAAAACCTGAAATGGTTGAAGATACGAGTAATTCTAACAAACCAAAGGTATGTGTCCCGATTCATGTAATAAAAAATCATGAAGAATCTATTGAAGTATTTTATAGCAAGTTTATACTTTATATTCTGCATTCAAGAGTTTTCAACCTGATTTATGTTTTGGGTACCATGTCATTGAAAATGAAAAGTTTGGATGAGAAGACGATGTTTGGTTTAATTAAAATAATTATCTGCTAGTGCTATCCCTTATGGGTATCTACTTTCACTCTTTACTTTGCAAAATTTGACAAGTGCTCTTCCCTTTTATGCATAGTAGTGTAGGCAGAGTTGTTGCAATGTATTCACATCAAACTTCTCCCATCAAACCACAAATCCTTGCTAATCCTACTAATATTATAAATAAGATAAGATAAGATACACTTTATTTAGCAGAGTAAACACATACACCATGCAACAACTATTTAATAATTTGAAGATAAATAAAACTATGTGGTGCAGTGCCTTGCTAAAAGGGACTCCACTCAGCATTTGCTGTGACCGTAGTGGTCCCAGCGCTGATTTTCAGTGGAGCCCCAGCGTTCTGCCTGCGAAATTGTCGGAGAGTAGGTACATATGATATAATTATATACCTGTTATGCAATTATAATACTTATAATATTTGACATTTAATAATTATATGATACTATATACCTATCTATACCTACCTATATTTAAACTTAGATATAACTAGAAATAATAAACTACACGGAAGTATTATGTACATATTTATATGATATATATGGAAAAATGATCAAATATAAATAAATAAATAAATGTGAAGGTGTGGATGTTTGTTACTCAATCACGCAAAAACGGCTGAACGGATTCAGATGAAATTTGGCATGCATACTGTCAGGGGTACAGAGAAGGACATAGGGTACTTTTTATTATTATTATTATTATGTATTTATTTATAGACTAGCAGCTTTCGCTGATGCGCCTATATCTACACTTGTGTTATTCAGTTAATTGCGTTATCCCGGAATTCCCGCGGGAACTCCGAAATTACCGCGGGTGAAACCGCGGGGCACAGCTAGTATTATTTATAAATGCAAAAGTGAGGTTTTTGTTTGTTTCTTACGCTTTCACGCCTCAACGGATCATCATGAAATTTCGCATCCACATTGTCAAAAATACATAGGGTACTTTTTACTCTGGAATCCCCACGGAAACTCCGAATTTACCCTGGGTGAAACTGCTGAGAACAGCTAGTTTTATATAATTGTTAGTAGCTGCTATCTAAATTTTATAAAAAAACAATTTGTTGGTTTCAGACAAAAACAACACGTCCCAAATCAGTTTACCTTTGGACTGAAGCAGACGTTCAAAAATGGTTGAGAAGACACTGCAGTGATTATTACAATTTGTATTGGGAAAGATTTCATGAGGTATTTGTCTTTTTTTATACTTGTAGGTACCTCCTTGAGTACAAAATGAGTGATCTTTCTTATTGGAATGAAGCAATTTATAGATGTGATTTATTGGACTGAAGTATTTGAATATCTGTTACTCCAATTAAGCATCCAAGCATGTCCAGTTTACTTTATTTATTTATCCTTTATTGCACAGTATGTAAAAATGGCGAACTTAATGCTGTTACCATTACCGTCAAAAATATATAAACACTGGCCAGTTGTTGAATTTTTTAGGGTTCAGTAGCCAAATGGCAAAAAACGGAACCCTCATGGATTCGTCATGTTGTCTGTCTGTCTGTCCGTATGTCACAGTCACTTTTTTCCGAAACTATAAGAACTATACTGTTGAAACTTGGTAATTAGATGTATTCTGTGAACCGCATTAAGATTTTCACACAAAAATAGAAAAAAAAAACAAGAAATTTTGGGGGTTCCCCATACTTAGAACTGAAACTCAAAAAACTTTTTTTTTTCATCAAACCCGTATGTGTATCTATGGATAGGTCTTCAAAAATGATATTGAGGTTTCTAATATCTTTTTTTCTAAACTGAATAGTTTGCGCGAGAGACACTTCCAAAGTGGTAAAATGTGTGTCCCCAACCTGTAACTTCTTAAATAAGAGAATGATAAAACTAAAAAAAAAAATATGATATACATAACCATGCAAACTTCCAACGAAAATTGGTTTGAAGGAGATCAAGTAAGTAGTTTTTTTAATACGATACGTCATAAATTGTAAACCACAAAAAAAATACACTATTATCAAAACATTGATCAAAGTTACAATGAACTACAAGAACTTTTATACTATGTTACTTGCTGCTACAGAACCCTTCATGGGCGAGTCCGACTCGCACTTGGCCGTTTTTATTACAATTGAAATAAAATTCAACAAATGTCAAAAGTGATTACATATTTCTGATGCTAACTGTAATAAGGGTATGAACAATGAATAATATAACACTTACTTGCCAGACACAGGGCAAATACAATGTTGATGTGTTGAAGCCCAGATATGAGAATCGGAACGGCGACACTTGGCGCATTATCACCCAACAGTTTCTTTTTGTTTCTGTTCAGACATAGATCTTTATGCTGATTAATTTGTCTATAGCATGACATAACTGGTCGAGCTCTGGTGCGACTCAATGACAACACTCTGCTGCGAATGGGCATCGCCAACAAGGAGCACCGAGAAGCTATATGGCGGGAGATACTCAAGCTCCGTCTCAAGACTGACATCGTCGAGATAAGGGACTTGGAGAGGCGACACAACTATTTCAACTACGATTTGTGACAGCAGGATGTAAATGATAATGATACTTTGTGAAAAAGATATCATTGTCATGGTCATGTGTATCACTTAATCCATTTTAATTATATTTATTTTATTTTTTATTTCTTAAAAAAGTTTTAAAATAAAATAAAAATAAAAATAGCCTTTATTATTGAAGTGAAATAAGTGAATACTTGTTAAATTAATTATACATTTTCATCGACAACTTCAACTTGTCTTGCGACATAGGCCTCCTCCAAAGCCTTCCACGCTTTTCTATCCTTTGCCGTTCGCATCCAAGGGGTCATCAAGCAAGTGTGTCTCAAATCATCTGCCCATCTGATATTTGGTCTTCCTCTTTTTCTTTTGCCGTCTTTGGGGCACCACTCCACAACATCCCTTGTCCATTTATTAATGTGTTGTCGCATCATATGACCTGTCCACCGCCATTTCCGTTCTTTTACTATTTTGTCAATTGCTTTCATTTTAGCTTTGGCTTTTATCATATTAAGATTCATTCTATCTTTGAGTTTTATATTGAGGACACTTCTCTCTATATTATTTTGCAATACTTTAATTCTTTGATAGTCCTTTTTTGTAAGTGTCCATGTTTCGCATCCATAAATCATAACAGGAACTATGCACATGTTGACTACTTTAAACTTTTGGTTTGTCGGTATTTCTTTTGCTTTTAGAACTTCTTTTAAAGACCAAAACTTCTTCCATGAGTTCGTTATTCTTCTTTCTATTTCTTTATTCATTTGGTCTGCAGGTGATATTATCTGGCCAAGATATTCGTAATTATCAACATATTCTATGGCATTTCCGTTTATTATAATTTGTTCTTTAATATTATTTGTCATCAATTTTGTTTTGCTCATGTTCATGGTGAGCCCAACTAGTTTACTTTGCACATCTAGATCTTCTAGCATACATTTCAGTTCTATTGGACTATCAGATAAAAGTATGAGATCATCCGCAAACCTAAGGTGATGTAGTCTTGCCCCATTAATATTGAGCCCGTAATTTTCCCAGTTTAGGTTTATACGTCTGAATACGCTTTCAAGAACTGCGGTGAAGATCTTTGGCGATAAGGGATCACCCTGACGGACTCCATTCTTTATTTGAAATTCTGAACCTATTCTTTCTAGTTTAATCTTTGCCATGCTGTTGGAGTAAACTTCTTTTATTATTCTGATGTACTTATTCGGGACTCCTTGTTCTTTTAGTGATTTCCATATTTCACTATGTTTTAGTGAGTCAAATGCTTTGTTATAATCTACAAACGCTACATAATATTGTTTCCCATATTCATGATATTTTTCGACAATTTGTTTTATCACAAGAATGTGATCAATCGTAGAGAAATTTTTTCGGAATCCCGCTTGCTCTCTGGATTGGTTTTCGTCTAAAGTTTTTGTTACACGTCCTAATATTAATTTTGAAAATATTTTGTATAAATTACTCATTAAGCTTATTGGCCGGTAATTATTGATTTCGTTTTTATCTCCTTTTTTATGGAGAAGAGTAATCGTTGTCTTCGTCCATTGTGGTGGTATAATCTCATTTTTTAAAATTTCATTAAATAATTCCGTGAGAGGATCCAGTATATCGTCGAGAACTGCCTTTAATAATTCATTACTTATACTATCGTCTCCCGGAGACTTGCCGTTTTTTTGAGATAGAACAGCAAATTCCACTTCTCTTTTTAAGAAATGTGGTACCTCATCATCATCGGTTAAAGAACCAAGTGATGTAATATTTATAAACGGCGTTTCGTCTCCTTTATACAAGTCCCTGTAGAACTGAGTGGCTATTTCCATTATCTGTAATCTTTTTGATGTATATTTCTTATTTTTGTCCTTTATAGATGGTATCCATGATTTTTCTTCTCTAAGTTGTTTCATAGCTTTTTTAACTCCTCCTGTTTTTTCTATGCAATTACTTATTTGTTCTAGTCTTGTTTTCTTTCTATACTGTCTTATGCTTTCGTTGATTTTTTTACTTATCTCTGTTATTTGACTTTTATTGTTCTTTCTGTCCCCAAATAATCTTTGTCTTTGTGTTGATAGATTTCTTGCTTCTGGTCCCATTTTGTCTTTTTTATTTTGTAAGGTATATCTGAATTGCTGATTTATATGTATTAACCCCTTTTCAATTATATTGTATTTTTCTTCTATGCTAGTGACATTTTTTATTTCTTCTATTTCTTCTACAAATTTTTTTCGTATGTTATCAGATATCACTGGAGGGATTGTAGTTTTGTTATTAATTATGTGCTTTCTTGATCTTTGATAATTTTTTGATGTTATTTCACCACGTACAAGTCTATGATCCGAGTTAAAATTTACGTTGTTTAATGGTTCCACATTTAAAAATATTCTTTTGTTGTTAGTTAATATGAAGTCTCTCTCATCTTTCTGCCCTTGTGGAGAAATCCAAGTCCATTTTTTACTAAACCGTTTTTGAAAAAATGTATTCATTATATATAATCTGTTTTCCATTGCAAATTCTAATAATCTTTCACCATTATCATTTCTTTTTCCCGTAGTAAATTTTCCAATTGTAATATTGTTTGTTGTGTCCGGTCCCAGTGTACTATTGAAGTCGCCCATTATAATTTTATTTTTATGTGTATTTTCTAAAGTTTGTCTTAGGTCTCCATAAAAGGAATCTTTTTCTACTTGACTGGCTACATCTGTTGGTGCATATACCTGAATTATTGACCAGGTTTCTTTATAACCTGGTATATTTATGTTCAAGACTGCAATTCTTTCTGACACACTTCTAAATTCTTTAATGTCATTCCGTAACTGATTTTTAACTAAGAATCCAACTCCAAACATACCTTTTGTTTCGCCTTTATAATAGAAAATATATTCATTTCTATCTAATATTTCTTCTCCGAACCTTCTTACTTCACCCAATCCAATGATGTGACATTTTATATTTTCTATAGCTTGTTCTAATTGTATTAAAGATTCTTCGGTTCTAAGAGTTCTAACATTGTAAGTCGCAATGTAAAAAACATTTCTTTTTTCTCTAGTTATACTGTTATGTTTTTGATATTTTTGTTTCTTGGTTGACTTTGGAGGGTGGTGGTCGCTAACCCCACGGTGACCATCCGGCTTGGGGTTGTATTTTATTACGTTACTTATATTATTGTTTGTTGCTAGTCTCAAGTTGTCGATGTTTGTATGCTATTCTTTATTACTTTGATGTGGTATCGTGGTTAAAGAGTTTGCTCTGTTCCTCATGATATCGAAGGCGTTAGTTCTGGTGGTTTTTGAGGGGTTACTTTGTTCTGGTGATGTAGATGGCACTCTTTTTCTGTTATTATCTTTCATCGATTCCGCTTTCTTGACTACGATTTTATCATATTTTATGTATGCGTGATTTCCTTTCTTTCTTTCTTCTTCGAGTTGTGCTTGAAGTTCCTTTCTTTTGTTTAATATCACCTTTGGGTAGTCTTCTTTCATGTACACGTCGCGAAACTCTTTTTTGTTTTTCATTATTTCTATTTTCTTCCATTCATTAACAAAAGATATCAAAACGGGTCTCTTTTTATCATTGTTTGTGGTTTTCTTACCAATACGGTGCATTCTGTTGATTTCTGAGTTTTCTAAAGTAATTTGTAGGTCATCCCAGATTTTTTCTTTTACGTTTTCAAAGAGTTGGTGCTGATCTTTTTCCTTCTCCTCTAACCCAAATAATATCAAGTTATTCTTTTTATATTGCCTCTCCAGACTAACGACTTTTTCTTCCAATATTTCAATTTTTATTTTTAATACTTTGTTTTCCTCCAAGATCGATGTTATCTTTTCATCCATTTGTTCACTAATAGTTTTGGTGACGGAATCGTGGATTTTTTCTGTTTGTTTCTCCATCTCGACTTTTAAACTATCGAATAATTGCTGCAAAGAACTATTCATATTGGAAGCGAAAACGGAACGACTCAGTGACGGTGGTAATGTTTTTTTTTTTTTTTTTTCTGTATGGTATCTACCTACTGGGTCACGCTCGCTCTCGTCGCGTTGTATTGATATCTAAAGACAGTCTGTAGGTAGGTATTGATATTTACAGTCTGTCAATCAATTGATCTTGTCTATTGTTGGTTCAAAAGACACTCTTAATTTGGTCGGATTATAATTTTCGATGCTTTGCTACACAGTTTTCACGTTTTTAAAAGGATCTTAACACTAAATTTTCACTTTTATAATATCCACTAGTCTCTTATGTATTCGATTATACGATTTTTTTCCATCGCACTCACTATTATACAATTTTTATTATTATATTTCGCTGGAGCTGCCCACAATGATGTTGATAGTGAACTTAAAAGTTTTACTTATGGTTAAACTTAGAGTAATAAACTAATATTGTGCCAATGTAAAAAGAATGAAAAAAACAAGAATGATCATTCTTTTTACGACCCAATAAGTTGGGCTACTTAATAAGAATGTAAATATATATATCATAGATAAAAACATAAAAAAATAAAGTTAGAAATGTAGCAAAGACCAACAATAATGTAATGTAATAATAGAATGTATGTACAAAGTGGCTAAAGTATGTAATGATAAAGTACCAAAATTACTAGCTGTCCCCCGCGGCTTCACCCGCTATAATTTCCGAGTTTCCGCGGGAATTCCAGGATAAACTATACGTATAAACCTTCCTCTTGAATCCCTCTATTGGTGAAAACCGCATGAAAATCCGTGCAGTAGTCTTTGAGTTTATCGCAAGTTTATGATTTTTTGTTTAGAAAGTGACAGACAGTGGAATTTGTGATATTAAGTTGTTATTCCAATTAATCATTTAACTACGCTAATTATTATCACATTACATAATAACCAAGTGTTAAACTGTACATAAACTTAATGTAATTCTTCAAAAAATAAAGCAGATCACTTTATGAAATTGGCATTTATTAAAAATCCTATCCGTTATTTCAAATGCACATTTCAGTGGTAGCGTGGCCGAGCGGTCTAAGGCGCTGGTTTAAGGCACCAGTCTCTTCGGAGGCGTGGGTTCGAATCCCACCGCTGCCAAGCTTTTTGCTATGCATGTTAAATTATCTAGTTATCTGCTGCAAAATTTCTTATTATAGAGAAACTTGAATGAACACGTACTGCTATATCTTTCTTCAATAATAATCTATTAATTATTATTAATTATTTTTTTTAAGTTTTACCACAATCGGACCAATGGTTTCGAAACGCATAGAAGGCAGACATACAAACATTCATTTTTATTTGTAAAGAAGAAGATTAAACTTCACGACTTCGCTTTGTATCCACTATCCTTACATCTTCTACATTTATAGATAATAAATAGGTAAAAATGAATCCCTATTTCCTTTGGTCACGACATCACGCGACTCGCGCGTGAACAACTGGACATCACTATGAAATTTTGCATACCCACACGTCACGCTTTCTCTGCAGAGAAAGAGGTACTTTTTATCCCAGAATTCCCGCGGGAACTCTGAAACTATCGCGGTTAAAACCGCGGGGACAGCTAGTAAATTATAAAACGAATTCCACCGCCGCGTCTGTCTGTCTGTACATAAAAACATTTAAAATGTTTGTTCTGAAATGTTACTCTCCAGCAGATTCTTGAAATTATGAGTAAAACTAAAAAACGCTGTAATATGTGATAGCTTTGTGCGTGTACTGAGGCAGATAAAAACCGGGTTGCTAAACTATTTCAAACCAAAATGTACACTGTAGACTGCGTTGTGCACCATTAAAGCGATTTTGGCATGCTACCATTGCCAAATTAACTCCTGGGAAAGCTGTCCCGCAAATCTTGCATCTCGTATGGTTATTACGACACCCGAGCGGCTCGCGTCGCGTCGCCAACAGTTTTATTGTAACGTACCAAATAACAAAATCAAAATTATATCTACGCGGCCATTGTGACAAGCTGTGCGCGGGAAAACGGTCGCGCGCCCAAACGCAGCGTAACGGCAATAACTCGCGCAAACCGTGTTCTTAGAAGTAAATAATATAAAAGTTGATAAGATTTTCCTAAGCATTATTTTGTTCGTGTATCGTGCGGCCTTGTCGAATGATTTATATGGACATAAGACACTGTTTTTCTAAGGTTTGTACAGATTTTGTTGTAACACGATACCTACCTACCTACTAACCAAATCAAACAGTATGTATGCTTAGATCTTTAAAACTACGCAACGGATTTTGATGCGGTTTTGAGTGATTCAACAGGAAGGTTTAGGTATACGTAGGTACAGTTTATCCTGGAATTCCCGCGGCAACTCCGAAATTATAGCAGGTGTAACCGCGGGGGAGCTGTTATCTTGCAATGTTTTTGTTGCGAACTTGGCTTACCTACCACCTGCTTCTTTCACATTTATGTTTTTGTTGGGACAATTTACATCTAAGTAATTCTTGTATAAATGTTATCAAAAACTTCGTGTCTCGATGTCCTTCGACGCCTATATACGAAACTACTGAACCTATTTCAATGAAATTTTGTACCTACGCGTGTCTCGCTTGGTCCAACTCGAGTCCGAGTTCCCGAGGCAGTCGCGAAATTCACGCGGGTAAATCCGTGGGAAACAACTAAGTAGTAAACTAAGTAGTAAATGTTTTTGACATAAAACAAACAGACAACACAACATCCAACGAGAACATGCTAGTTTACAAAGTGTTTAGTGTAGGTAGGTTAGATACGTGGTGTAGAGTTGTAGACTAGACACAGTGACACCATCTATCTCGTACCAACATGGTGTAATATGCCAAGACGTTGAGCAGAGTCCAAGCAAAGCCCCTTATTGCAAGCTCATGAAGCGGCTGACCAGCTGTTATGATTTACTACAGCTGTCGGTAGGTACCTATACTGATGTAAGCAAAATAAGATCTTTGGAAGGTGTTAGCACCTAAGGCGAGGTACCTACGTATGAATGAGTTATTGTTCGAAAGAAATTTTATTGAGCACTACAGTAGAAATTACCTACCAAAATCACTATAAAGTGATCTCTTCCAGGCTGCGAAACCTAAAGGCTACTGCACTTTTAACTATTAGACATGGACCAATTAAACTATATTAGATAAAATCTCTAGGTAGATAGATACATCTATAAATCTATACAGTCATATAAATAAAATGGTAAGTGTCTGTTTGTAATTCCAAATTAACAGCTTTTCACTAATTGCATATTATGAAAGTAGGTATCTAATACGGTATACTTACATAAAAAAAAACAATTTTTAAAATTTTTGTCTGTCCATCTGTCTCTCTGTCTGTTTGACCGGCTAATATCAGGAACGGCTGGACCGATTTTAATGGACCTGGCAGATAGCTGATGTTATACCTAAGGATTACCTAACTTAGGTATAGGTTAAAAGTTTATTTTAGAAAAAAATAGTTCCTGGGGAAATTCCGAAACTCACGCGGGTGAAACAGCGGGGCACAGCTAGTATATGTATATTGTCAGCTGTGAGCTTGTTTACACACATGAAAATACCTAATATTATTAGTAGGTACTTACCTAAATTAGTACAGTTTTCTGTTAAACTTAGTTTTCAATTGGAATTGGCGATGGGAGGTCATTTACCTATTATTCGTACAGTATGGAATCCTTGTACCTACCTACGCTCAGACTTTTTATTTCGTCTGAGTACCTACGTCCTACATAAACAAATAGTAAAGTGCACAAGTCACCACACTGTTTTAGTCAGTGTACGTACTATGTAGGCATATTTTCCGGGGAAAGATGCAAGGCGATCATAAAAAAGTAAAAAAAAATGATATAATAAAATAAAGTAGGTATTTTTACACGAAATATACTGAGAAAGATCTAACGGAATCCATCTAAAAACACACTTTTTACACACAATGTTTTTATACACAAACAGTAATATAATGTGAGTTTAAATCATTGGAAAACATTTTTCTAATATGTTTTGACGCATTCTAACTGCGCGTGTAATGTGCGAGCGCAAAGTCAAAGTTTAATTCCACCTAAATATTAAATAAATTTATCTATTGGCATACATTCAAAGATATGATTTAAAATAATAACAGACGGCGAGGAGCGTGTGATTTCTTTGTAAATGCATGTATACTGAATAATAAAATAAATACTGACACCTACTGCTTATTTCTTCGGAAGAATGCCATTTGTTTTTTTTTTGGGAGCGGAACTTGAACTTTGGTAGCTGCCGCATCAATCCTGAAAATTGTGTGCAAATAGCAGAAAAAATACAATGTAGGTAACGAAACGAATTGTAAATAAGAAATCTATTGATAAAAGTAGATTTATATTGACTCTCATTACTTTACGAAATCTCTAAAATTAGGTAGGTACATGACCTAGGTATCTAAAGTTATACATATTAGATAAGTTGAAAGATAAAACCACGGAAAATAGTCAATAGACATAATTCTTTATTGTAATAAAAATTTAAATTGTTGTTCTTTTCATTCCATAGGTACACAAAATAAACTTCATAAAAAAAATTGCAGGGTTATAAGGGGACAGCAAACTTTGGTGAAAGTTAAGTAGGCAGGTACGTGAGCGTAACAAACAAACAAACTCACATTCATAATAGTTAAATGCGATAAATTTGGAACAAAATATAGCACCTTAGAAAAGGAAAAACACAAGCAAAAACATTTTTGAAACAATGAGGTCGTTGGCGTGGCGTCTAAAATTCATAACTAGCTTGTCCTCGAACCGAAAAGCTCAAAAAGCTGACGCTTGCACGTAATTTGTACACATGAATTAGGTAAATAGACTGTTATAAATCATTGAGCTAACTAGAGTCATCTGCGGGGATGCCGCGACGTGACTTCTTAAGAAAACAGGTGAAAATTTAAGTCAGTCGTAATAAAATTTGACCTGGCACCCAAAACTCCGCAGACACTTTTACGATCATAATATCTTCATCGCGGTTTGATTTGAAATTATTTGTAAGTATTAGAATGTTACTATGTGACAGCTTAATTTTATCTGATGACACAATGAATATACATTTCGCATAAACATTTTAGTCTCTACAAGATGCCCTCGTTTTGTCTGTCAAACACAAGCATCATTTTCAATTAAACGACCGCCGGCGTCGGAATGCGGGACTTTGTGAATAACAAAAAGAGTGGTTCAGGGATAAAATTAAACCATACGAAAGTCTACTAAGTATTTAGTAAAGTCTATCATATACAGGGTGTCCCGTAAATCGACGTCAGAACCGGGTGATAGGATAACTTAATAGAAAAATTCACAAAAATAATCTTTAAAAAAATGGTCATTTATAAAAGTTTACACCCTGCGACGACGGTTCTTTAACTCCCGTTGCTACAAACCTTAACTATTTTCAATTTTCTTCTTATTGTGTAAAAACTGAAACTGAAACTTCTTTCTGAAAACTACCTAGTGCTTAAAATTTAATTTTTTGCCAATGAAGTTTTCAAAATTATTGCTTCCGTCAGTTTTTAATTTCTGTGCTTTTTTAAATAGGCATAGTAAAGATTTTTATATTTTTCTGTTAACAGCTGTTATGACTGAGCCGATCACCTGGTTCTGGCTTGAAGTCGATTAACGGGACAGCCTGTATACGAGTAGCTCACAGATAGCGCTTCTAAGAAGGTTTGCTGCGCGGTGTTTCTTGGGATTTCCAACGGGATTGAGCGGAAGATAGGATATTTATTTACATATCTAAATTACTTATTAGTTGTTTAGACAGCTCTTAGGCAAATTATATACACTTTGAAGGAAAATATTGTTTTTGTTTAGACAGGTTGGTAGGTGTAGGTACACACTCTTAATCAGATCTCTATCTACTTGACTTTCAGGACACAGAATAGCTTTTTATTTATGTTAATCTTTCTTTATTGTTATAATATAATTGAGTGAAAAAACATACGCGTCGAATTGAGAACCTCCTCCTTTTTGGGAAGTGGGTTAAAAAGGTAAGTCGTTTATGTATATAAACTAAATATACCTAATTATATTGTTACAGACTGTGGATTATTAAAAGCTCGTCATGAACAAGAAGTCCCATAAGAAAAAGGTATGTAAATTCTAACTTATATTATAAATGCGCATGTGAGTTTGTTTGTTACGCTTTCACGCCTTAACTGCTTAACCGATCAAGGTTTGCAATTTGCATACAAAAATGTTATGCTATGTCTTTTCATGTAGAGTTTCTTTCATTCTGGAAGTTACCTCCTGTTACCGGGGGATAGAAAATTGATTGGCGAACTCTACATCGATGCAAGCGAAGTCGTGGGCAAAAGCTAGTGCATACCTAGGTAATTAAATCACGCAACGCCCGCCTGCGCAAACGCAGGCCGGGTAAGGGCACAATCGATGCAAGGTCCGTCGAACGGCATAAGTTTAACGATTCACAAAGTACCTACCTACCACAGTCCGAATGGAGTACCTATCCTATATGTAAGTACGTTCTAAGAACTAAAATACTCGTTACTAACATACCTACTATAAACAGCTGTTTCCGGAGATTCTATTCGTGTCAATTTCAGTGCTACCTCGGGAACTCTTTGTTCAGGCGTAAAAGTATCCTATGTTACCCAGGTAGGTACTGGTATTTGGATGGTATTCGGATTTGGGAATTCCGAGGAACTCCGCAAAATCCATTCTTAGCTGATGTCTCTTAACTGGACGCAGATAAGCAATAACATGTTAACCCACAAAATTAAGTTATTGATTCAGAACGATTTATTGAGAGTTAGGGAACGTTTTTTAATTATGTGTTTACCTTATTACATATAAAAAATGTTGATACAAAATGGCGCTCCTACTTTTAAAACACGATTTACTCAAAATTTCTCCAGTGTGGGTTAACACACTATTGCTTATCTATGTCCAACTATAAACTATCTGCCAAATTTCAGCTTCATAGATCAAAATACTCTACATTATTTTCGAGGTTTCGTGTGTAGTCATTGACCTTTATCTTTTCAATTAATATGTTTCTAAACAGAAGAACTACATTTTTATAAAATGAGATCGGTGCCATCTTGGGTGCTATTATTCCCCTTTAAAAGCAATAAATTGCCACGCATCGCATGCACCGCACAATTTGCCCTGAGCCAGGCGCGGCACGCCAGCAACTATCGGCATTTTGGCAGACTGCTGGCGTTAAATATTGGCAGCGGGCGGGCGGCACCATCGACGTTAGGCTAGCTGTGTACCACATCCACACCACCCGTACTGATTGATTCCATGTCACTTTAATTGAGAGTGATGTGGGGGCGATGCCAAGTTTTACAATCGAACTTTTAGTTTAATTTACGAGATCCTTGTGCCGTTTTCTATTTCGATCTTCTTAACCAGACCTTTTTATTATTTTAATAGGTATAATATTCAGATCTGTAGGTAAGTACTAACTTTATAATAGAGAACGAGCCGATTGGCGCAGTATGTCACATATGTTTACCCGCTAATCAAGAGGTTCCGGGTTCGAATCCCGGTGGGGATGGACTTTGTGTGATGGAAACAGGGTTCCATTTTCTAGTCTGGGCATAATATGTAGTACATACCATGTTTGCTTGGTTTCCACGATTTGTTTGGATCAAGTAGATCTGTGTATTGTGAAGTGGATTATTATAATGGGCATGTTGACTAATTTTTAGTTTTTAGTCCGTCTTGCAGATTATTAAAAAATATTGGACACGTATTTTTTCTTTTTTTACGTAATCAAAAAATAACGGCGATATATTGAGTTGAAATTTCGCGTGACGTCACTATTCTGACAGTTTGTATGGCGGTTTTAGCGGTTAGTGACGTCACGACCGCCGCACCTTAAACTTAAATGCGCTTTATCTCTGTATATTTGAAATTATTTGAAAAAGCAAAAAATACGTGTCTATTGTTTTTTTATTTTGCAACTGACGGACTAATTAGAATTTTGATTTTGAAAAGTAGTCAACATCCCCATTATGCTAATACAATTTCACATTACAGAACTATAATAATTTTGATATAGGTACCTATATTATATTTAACGTGCAATGAGGCACCGAACACTCATTACTGTCTGCGCGAGTAAGCATTGCCAAAGAGATTTGCCAACTGGAAATCTAGTTTTGTTATCTCACAAAAGCTCAAGGGCTGCTTTATTTATGTTGTTAGTTCAAGAGAGTGGAGGCGGTGTTAGGTACCTACGTTGTATATATAATATGTTATATTATGACCAGCTGTTCCTCGCGTTTTCACCCGCGTTAATTTCGGAGTTCCCGCGGGAAAAATGTCCTTCTCTGTATCCCTGATAACGCACATCCAAAAATTCATGATGATCGGTTGAGCCGTTAAGGCGTAAAAGCGTAACAAACGAACAAACTCACTTTTGCATTTATAATAGTACTAACTGTCCCCCGCGGTTTCACCCGCGGTAATTTCGGAGTTCCCACGGGAATTCCAGGATAAACTATACGTATAAACCTTCCTCTTGAATCACTCTATCTATTGAAAAGAAACACATTACAATCCGTTGCGTAGTTTTAAAAATCTAAGCATACATAGGGACAGACAGCGGGAAGCGACTTGTTTTATACTATGTACCCTCATCGTCTGAGTATGTACCTAGTGAAGTAAGGATTAGTTGGTAGATTTACGTTCCTTATTTATCCTAAAATAGTGCTGCACTTAGATAAAAAGTATGTAAAAAAATACATGTTAAACTATGGTAAAAAAATATGTACCTAGTTTAATTGGTCCATGGTACCTACCTAAAAGTGTTTTTCATTTTGATAATATTTAAAACGAATTCTGTACATTATACTAGATTGTAGATGGATGGAGCTCAAGACAAGGGCCGTGGGCGGCTTGCTCTAAGTAGTTTGTGGTGGCTTGTCAGCACTCCGTCAACCCTCGTCAGATAAAATTCTAGGTACCGCGACGCTTGGTATGCTTGTCTTTGGACACGCAAATAGATCGGCCACGGTGGAACGTGCCTTATCGGCTATATCATCTCCGTTGACATTCACTTAATTAGAGAGGAGAAAATTTCAAAAATACTTATATAATACCTACCTACGATGGAGTTTCATTTACTGTAGCACTTTTATGGTACCTAGTTGTTGTTTTAGTTTTAAACTCTGGAACGTACCTCCACGCACCGTTCATGCAATGTCCCACTCTACGTATGGTTAACTGACTACTTTATACAATTACACTATACAACTTTCGGAGTTCCCGCAGAATTGTCCCGTACAAACTATGCCCCCCTTTTTCACCCCCTTAGGGGTAGAATTTCGGAAAATCCTTCGTTATCGGATGCCAACGTCATACAAAGAACACACCCTCCAAGTTTCAGGTCTCTACGATTAGCGGTTTAGGCTGTGCGTTGATCCGTCAGTCGTGCAGTCATTCAAGACAAAGCATTTTATATGTATAGACTAGCTGTCCCGCGCGGTTTCACCCGCGATAATTTCGAAAATCCCTTGGAATTGTTCCATACAAACTTTGCCACCCCTTTTCGTCCCCTTAGGGGTTGAATTTTCAAAAACCCTTTCTTATCGGATGCCTACGTCATACAAAGAACACACCCTCCAAGTTTCAGGCATCTACGATCAGCGGTTGATCCGTTGATCCATCAGTCATTCAGGACAAAGCATTTTATATGTATAGATTTTATAGATGATATAAGTATTCTTCATATTAAAAACTAGTTGGTCCCCGCGCTTTCACTCGCGGGAATTAGCATTTCCCGTGGGAATTCTGGGATAAAAACTACAGTAAGTAAAGTATATGCAAAATTTTATGTGATTTTATCCGCGTTAACTTCGAAGTGTCCACGGGTGTTCCGGGTTACAAAGTAGGTACCTACCTTATGTCCTTCTCTGTACCCCCGACGTGTATGCAAAATTTCATGATGATCGATTGAGCCGTTAAAGCGTGAAAGCGTAACAAACAAACCAACTTACTTTCGTATTTATAATAGTAAGGAAATATTATGTCCTATTTACTTCAAAGATTTCATAAATTTTAACATTTATCTATTTCCAATCTGTTATTATAAACAGAAAAGCTTATTAAATTTTTATATGTATATTATTGTATAGGTAAGTATTTATTTATAAGTACTCGTAAAATAGTTTTCGGCGTAAAATTAAGACTTCACTGGTGTGCTACGCGTAAACAGATCGTCTAAATCGATCGATAGTGATGGTGAAAGATTTTACGGCGCTCGCTCTATAAAAACCTTCATTATTCCCGCAAAAGTGCTAATAATAATGTTGTAGCCGTGAAACTAAGTAAAGTATATTATAAATAAATAGCAGGTAGGTAAACAAGGCTAGTCGCAAAACAATTACCAAGCAAAGGGTATCAAAACATCCGCGACGCTGACAACAAAATAACTTGTTGAATTTATAGATTCATGAGTCATTTAAATACGCAAATATTTACTGCGGCTCACTCATAATCATCATGATTATCGTCAGGACCCGATATTATGTTGCACACTCTTCAAGAGTCCTTCATCGTGAGTGAGCGAATGAGTGAGTTCTTCCACAAATGTCGGGTTCATCCTGACAATTAACCGTGAGAAAGCCGCAGTAGAGATCCTAACTTGCATTATAAAGGTTGTCTGGAAGAGATTGCTAGTAAAGCAATAAGACCGCCTTTTGTATGCCTTTATTTATAAGTTTTTGTCAACACAGTGTAACATTATTTTGGTGTACAATAAAGTGTATTCTATTCTATTCTATTCTATTCTATTCTATTCTATTCTATTCTATTCTATTCTATTCTATTCTATTCTATTCTATTCTATTCTATTCTATTCTATTCTATTCTATTCTATTCTATTCTATTCTATTCTATTCTATTCTATAATTGAGAATGTGAGTTTGTTTGTTTGTTAAGCTTTCACGCCGTAACTACTCATTCGATCATCATTAAATTTTGAATCCATGGTTTAAAGAGTATTTACCTATAGAAGAAACCAAAGACATTAAAAGAAAACATAGGGTACTTTCTATACCGAAACTAGCTGTCCCCCGCGGTTTCACCCACGGTTATAGGCTATTTGTCTTTTTTTTATTTTTAGCCCGTCGTGTAGATTTATAAAAAAATATTAGACACGTATTCTTTCCTTTTATCACGTAAGCAAAAAATAACGGAGATACGCTGAGTCGAAATGTCGCGTGACGTCAGTCACGTCACAAGCAGGCGCAGTTTTTAGCTGCGTATGACGTTACGACTTACTTAAAAAAAAGAAGTCAAATAGCCTATTTCGGAGTTCCCGCGGGAGTTCCAGGTACCTTCCTCTTAAATCACTCATCTATTAAAAAACCGCATCAAAATCCGTTGTGTATGGTTTTAAAGATCTAAGCATACATAGGGACAGACATCAGGCAGCGCGGGAAGCGACTTTGTTTTATACTACTACTAGCTGACCCCCGCTATTTCACCCGGTTATTTCGGAGTTCCCGCGGAAATTCCGGGATAAAAAGTACCCTATGCAGTCAAGATCACTGTAGCTTCCTATAAGTGAAAGAATTTTCAAAATCGGTTCAGTTGATCCAGAGATTACCCCCTATAACGTCACAAACTTTTGCTCTCTATAATATTAGTATAGACTATAGATGTAGTGATTCCCGCGTAAACTCCGAAATTAACGCGGGGTTAGCTATACCCCGCAACTAAAAACTTCTGCATAATTTTTTTTACGCCGCGCCCTCTTCCGAACTCCACTGTCCATGCTCTCTCATCGCCGCGATAGGTATATCCAATATCAAATTGAACTGGATCCAAAATCTCAAATACGTTCGAGATACAAACGTTCGTAGCAAGAACAATGAATTTCGTGTTGTTTGAACCGGCAGTTTTACAATGAAGCACTGCCAACAATAATACAAGTACAGGCGAAAAGGGTTCCGTCAGTCAGCTGGCCTGACAGCTATCGTATCTTTATGTAGATTGTAGTTAGATATTAATCTACAGGAACTTTTATGCATTGTCTAGAGTCTAGACATTGGACACTCGACAAAAGCAATGTTGGAATGCCGAACGTACTAGGAGTATTAGCTCAGAGAACTAATTTTTTTATTGTTTTTCAATATAATATTTACAGCTATAAAATAAAGCAATTGATTCAAATAAAAAGTACACAATAGAAAACTAGCGCTGCTTAACTACTTAATTCAAACAACAGATAGAAAATAAATAGAAAACTCACGTTGTTCCGGAGTTCTGAGTTCCACTTCCATTAGGTATATAAATTCAAAATTATTTACTAACTGTGCCCCGCGGTTTCACACGCGGTAATTTCGGAGTTCCTGCAGGAATTCCGGGATAAAAAGCACCCTATGTCCTTCTCTGTACCCCTGACAACGTGCATGCCAAATTTCGTCCAAATCCGTTCAGCCGGTTTTGCGTGATTGAGTAACAAACATCCAAACATCCACACTTTAACATTTATAATATTAGTAGGATGACAACGGATCCCTACTGACAATTGACAGAGAAAAGTGGATTCGGTCTCGCGAGACTATAAAATTAATCTCGCCTTCCACTCTTATTTGTTTTCACTGCATTACAAATAGCACGTGAGGGACGCATACGACGAAAATTGATTACAAAAGAAATCCGGCGAAATCTGGAGCGAAGCATCAAAATCTATAAATAGACGGATAGCGTTCTAACAATACGGTTGACGTATCATATCACTGTTTAGTGCGCTGGAACGAAGCTACGGTGCACGGTGCCACTAGCTGTTCCCCCCATAATTTCACCGGCCTCAATTTTGGACCGTAATTTCGGAGTTCCCGCGGGAATTCCGGGATAAAAATTGCCCTATATCCTTCTCTGTACCCCTGACAACGTGCATGCCAAATTTCATTCAAATCCCTTCAGCCGTTTTTGCGTGATTGAGTAACAAACATCCAAACATCCAAACTTCCAAATATCCAAACATCCACACTTTCACATTTATAATATTAGGATGTACCTACATCGAATTCAAATTTAAATTTATGCGAAATAGCTGTTGCCGCGGTCCCTGCACTCACTTGAATTTTAAGGTTCTCTCGGGAACATTTTTTCCGTGATAAAGTTATTTCACGTATGGGTTTAGGTTGTTACTTTCGGTTGGTGACCGATTTCTCAAAATCAATCCCGTAGATAGTGGCCTATAGTTTACCACGTACAAAAAACTTTTGCTCTTTTTAATATCAATAAGCAGTTTTACTCGCGGAAATTTCGGAGTTCCCGCGGGAATTCCAGGATAAACTATACATGTAAATCTTCCTCTAGAATCACTCTATCTATTGGTGAAAACCGCATGAAAATTCGTTCAGTAGTTTTTGAGTTTATCGTGAACAGACGGCGGAAGCGACTTCATTTTATCATATGTAAATATAAAGATATGGTGTAGAACTGTAGATTAACATCGATTCACAACACACGCGTCGACACTGCAATCACATCAAGGCTTGATGAGATTAATGGAATTTTTAACAGTAATTATGTTCATCCAGATTGTTATTCTGCGTTAATAATGCTTTTCTATCATTAACCCGGCTTTTAAGTAAATCCGAATTTTGTCAGATAGAAGCATTGAAAAGGGACCAATACTCCATATCTCCATCGTGACTGAGCTGCGCGACAACTACATTTGCTTGTCTTGGGTTGTTTTATCGATGGTAGAAACATTAATGAGACATGACCAAAATATTATATTCTCCATCTAACCGGCTATTTGTGTCCTAGGATTAAGATTTACACACGCGAACCAAGTGCCATAAACTGTACATTATAGCAATACTACTCGAGTGCTAACGCACAAACATTTTGCATTTGAAACCAGGGATGTGTCGATTTCATCGAGTATTTATTATACTAATACTTTTAGTTTCAGATTCAGAAAGTGAGAAAACTCATATATCTATATCTATGTAGGCATATTACCTATTAGATTATTATAAAGAGGTAAAGTTTGTGAATTGTGAGTTTGTCACGTTCTAGGGGGTAATCTCTGGATCTACTGAACCGATTTTGAAAATTCTCTCACTTATAAGAAGCTACGGTAGTCCTGAGTGACATAGGGTACTTTTTATCCCGAAATTCACACAGGAACTTCGAAATTACAACGGGTGAAACCACGGAGGACGGCTAGTCTAAAGGTACATACAAAAATGAATCCCTATTTCCCTTGATCACGGCATCACGTGTGACGACTGGACCGATCCCCATCAAATTTTGTTTGTCAGGGGTACAGAGAAGGATATAAGGTACTTTTTTACCGGAATTCCCGCGGGAACTCTGAAATTACCGCGGGTGGAACTTTGGGGGGACAGCTAGCTACAACATACAAGATATTTATCTTCGTTTTTCTTTTTCGAAGTATGACGAGTTAGAGCAATAGCATTCTCCTTTTTGAAGTAAAATCAATGTTTATTTATTGAAACACCAAATCGGCTTTGTTATTCAAAACAATCCACGCACGTCAACCCTACCTATGATATTTCACGGTCAGATAAATCATTGGCAGAGTTATGAAACGATTTTTTACACCGGCATGAGCAGTCGAGTGCCGTACAGAAATACTCCTAGACACCACCTACCAGATTCTAGCACTCATTCACATGTCCCTACGTCATTTCAGTGTACATTTTCATTTTCATGAAGACGTGTCTCAATCCATTCATGAAAATCTGTCTCACAAATTCTCTCCGTCCAACTTTTTGTCCAACAGCGCGGATGTTTCGTCGCATATTCTGTGTGAGAATATATCATAACTGTTTATTTTACAATTTCACGCCCAATTTGACAGCAATGATGGATGTAAAGACGCGAATATTGTACGAGCGGTTTGTTTACATTTTCGATGTTAAAAGTTTGTTTTTTTTTCTTTTCAAGCAAAAGAAGCGTGGGAAAGGAGATGGGGTAAGAAATAAAGAAAACATAATTGAACCAGACGTTGAACCTGAATCCAAAGATGAAGCTGACGAAATTATATATAAGAAGGACCCGATTTGTTACGAAGTGAAACGATCGGACGTAATGGGCAGGTAATGACAATATTTCCATAATTAACTACAACTATTTTAGAGCTTAAAAAAACTGCAACAATAAAATTTAATTTCATTCTTGTTCAGGCTTACAAAGATTATAAAACACTAGCTAGCTGTACCGCGCGGTTTCACCCGCGATAATTTCGGAGTTCCCGAGGGAATTACGGATTACAATATAACCTACGTTGCTCAGGGATAATGTAGATTTCTAATGGTGAAATAATTTTTGAAATCGGTCTAGTACTTTTTGAGTTAAATCGTAACAAACAAACAAATAAAAAATCAAATCTTTCCGCTTTATAATATTAGACCACAGGTATACATATACCTAGATAATAAAAACTAAATCTAACAAAGAATTAACGGTGTGACTTCAAAAATCATCCCTACAGGATTTTGCTCCCTTATATGAATTTTTCTTTACAGATACATAGTAGCAAACCGCGACATCCGAGCTGGCGAGGTGATCATCGAGGAGCCAGCTCTTGCGGTGGGGCCGTGCAGCGGCTGTGGGCTTATATGTATTGGATGCTACAAGGAACTCGATGAAAGCAGTATCAACAAGTATGTTTGTACAATTACTTCATCTTTTATGTCTATTTAATCTATAGTTATAATAAAACTGTAGAGAAGTCAATTCTGTACATTGAATATATATTCAAAATTAATATTAGAGGATGAATGGTGATCAATACTGATGCCAAAAATGCAATCAGTAAATTGTTTGTCTGTCTGTCTGTCTGTATGTGCACGCATGGGTCAAAAACTACTGAAGGGATTTTAACCAGACTTGGTAAGATTGTAGTCCATACTCCTGGGCAGGTTATAGGCTATATAACATAACCCTAAGACACATAGGAGCTGAGCAGTGACTATAAATTTGAAGCAAGTCGGATGAAAATGCGCTTTCGAGCTCTTATCTCAATCACGCAAAAACGACTAAACGGATTTGGATGAAATTTGGCATGCACGTTGTCAGGGGTACAGAGAAGGACATAGGGTACTTTTTATCCTGGAATTCCCGCGGGAACCCCGTAATTACCGCTGGTGAAACCGCGGGGCACAGCTAGTAATATTATAAACTTACATACCTGTCAGTGGGATGCTATAGCAATAAAAGTTTTTTAAGCACTCGTTTGTGTCGTGAAGTTGATAAGTTTCATAATTATGTACATTGTCATAGATCGGATGTAGAAGATAATTTTTTTTTTTAATTATTTATTTGCATAAGACTTAGGAACTACTGACCCGTTCCAAAAAAATCTTTCACTGATAGGAAGCATTTTGAGAGTTCGTTCGGAATCACACTATCCCACAGTTTCTTAAGTGACATTGGATACATTTTTAGTTGTCCTAAAGAAGAACCGAAGTTTACGCTTAACAGCTAAACTTCGGCTTTACAGCTAATTAGTGAAGAATGAACTATTACATTTGTCTTTTAAAATCTGTTTTATTTATTATTTTTCAGATGCAACGGTTGCAAATGGCCGATGTGCAGCAATTCGTGTCCCGGACAGGGCAAGTACACCGGCCACTCGGGGTACGAGTGCGACACATTGAAGGCCACCCCTCCAGACTACAGCAACCTTGACGAGTTGAAGGAGTTCTTCCACATGATCATGCCTTTAAGGTAGTACTAGAGTGTGTGATAGTTTTATTCTCAAAAATATGTGAAATACGTATTCGTAACTTAATTATCGCGACTTTAAGAAATGATTTGACAGATAATAACCTCGTTGAGGAATAATTTGAAGTACTTTTCCTTTAGGTAGGTTTACTATTTTATATTTCGAGCATATACTTCGATAATACAACGAAACTTTTGCAACTATTGTAATTAAGAAGTTCTTCAGGAGGGAATATTACTTATTTCTTTGCAAATTTTGCTTTAGTCATCCAAAAGTTTTTTTGTTTTAATATTCCAGATGTCTCTTACTAAAGAAGCACGACCCCGACAAGTGGTCGGCGATATCAGAGATGGAGTCCCACAACGACATTCGCCGCGCCCGAGGAGACATCTGGCCCATGAACGAGAGAAACGTGGTGCAGAAGTTCCAGAAGTTGGGGCTGAAGTACGATCCCGACGAGATTCATACAGTTTGTGGAATTTTAGAGGCGAGTACTTAGGAAATTTGGTCTATGAAGCCTCTAAACACTTTGTAGTTTAGATTTCTACAATTTTTCTAGGCCATTTGAGTGACAATTAAGTAGGTACATGCTTTTGAACTCTACATTTTTTGGTCAAAAATGTTGAGGTACCTACTTGTCTTTTTGTTTTTATTTTAGTAAATAAATAAGTCTCGATACAAAAACATTTTTTAAACGTTTTTTTTAAAACCGTTTTTTATAAGACAAGCTTTTATTCGCTAAAAAGAATAAACCATGCATTGTCATCCAAACTAAACGTACAGTAACGTGTATAGAAAAATTCAGCTCAATCGGTTGAAGATATCTTCTTCAAAATTGAGTTGCAAGATTTCACCTGTACAAACATAGTTAGTTACATAAATAGGTACGTTGCAAATTAAATAAAAGCTTTTAATTATATAAATAAAAAACCATTTATTGCCAAAAATAAAAAATCATAGCCCCATAATCATTGTATGCCCCATGCCTCATGTGTTAAGGAGAGCCCCAGTACAAAATTAACAACAATAATGTGGCAGTAGGCAAATATTATATAGTAGTTATTAAACTGGTACTTATTACTGCTTAACAATCGCTCTCGTTTCTTTACTTCCAACATACTATTTTGTGCCCCAAAGTTCACCATGTAAATCATACTGTATCTGTCTTTCTACCTACTGCGATTGGTCTCTTCTCTTCAATAGTTGGCTTTGAAATGATTCAAGCAATGATATTGTAAGTGAGTGTAAGCACCGGGCGCAGGTGAACGCGTTCGAGGTGGGCGGCGGCGGCGCGAGCGCGCGCGCGCTGTACGGGCGCGCGTACCTGCTGGCGCACGCGTGCACGCCGAGCACCACGCACACGGACGCGGAGCGCGCGCCGGGCCGGCCGCTCGCCGTGCGCGCCGCCGTGCCGCACCGCCGCGGGGACCTGATATCGCTGTGCTACGCCTACACGCTGCAGGTGACCGCGACCGCGCTGCATCCTCTGGCCGGCTGGCGTCATTGTGGTTACAACTAAGAAAATATCTACATACTCCTACCCACTCTTACACCCACGAACGTGGTTTATTTTTGTAATGCACTGTCACATTCCTTTTCCTTTTTTCCTCGGCTCAACACTTGGAGCAAGGGCATTGAAAGCTGGCGCTGGGTGAATATCTGATGGATTAAGGATTTTCAGCCAGTACACGCTGAATGAACTTCAGAAAATATTGTAACAAAATATGCAGCCAAGTTACACAAACTTTATGTAAATCAATACGCGAACTGCTCATTTTGGTTGAATATTGAACATTTAGTGCCCTGAATGTAGAATTCGCTCGCAGAAATTAAGTTTCTTCTTGTATTTAATATTTTTTTGAAGAACATACCTGACCAGATGCGAATATGTGAGTGAAAATTGAATGAACCAGGAATTCTTCTCAAAATCAGTTGCGATGATTTATGAACATTTGACGACAACATCTCTTGTGTTGGTCTATGGTCTAGAATTAGTTTTTTCATCAAAATCTGATGTCAATTCAATATTCCCATAAACCAGTTCCCATCCCGGGTCGACAACGCACCTACAGGCCTTCTGGTGTTGCAGATGTCCATGGGCGGCGGTAATCACTTACCATCAGGTGTACTACTGGCCCGCTTGCCCTCTATGACATAAAAAAAACTATTTATTCCAGGGCACCCTGAAACGCCGCGAGCACTTGAAGTACAGCAAGTTCTTCGACTGCTCGTGCGCCAGGTGTTCGGATAAGACCGAGCTGGGCACTTACGCCGCGGCCTTCCTCTGCCCGCGCTGCGCTTCCCGCGTGCTGTCGGAGCGGCCGCTGGACGCGAGCGCGCGCTGGAGCTGCGGCAACGCGGCCTGCGACTACAGCATGCCCGCGCCGGCCGTCCAGCTGCTGCTGAAGAGGTAAGTGTTGCATTTATAGTGGAGAGTAGCTTGTTTAACATGGGTGTATGGGGGGGGGCGGGGGGCGTTTTCGCATCGGCCATGGCATGGCAGGGCCAAGGCCCCCCCTGAAAAATAACCCTAGACACGCTAATGATGTTTAAGTCAAAAGCGCCCTCTCTCTCAATGTGGTAGCAAAGGAAGTAGACATACTAGACTGTTCTTTAGTCGAATAGGGATGTGGACTACTTTTGAAAATCAAAATTCTAATTAGTCCGTCAGTTAGAAAATAAAAAAACAATAGACACATATTTTTTGCTTTTTCAAAAAAATAAAATATACAGAGATAAAGCGCATTAAAGTTTAGGGTGAGTGGGTCGTGACGTCACTAACCGATAAAACCGCCTTACAAACTGTCTGAATAGTGACGTCACGCGAAATTTCAACCCAATATATCGCCGTTATTTTTTGATTACGTAAAAAAAGAAAAAATATGTGTCTAATATTTTTTAATAATCTACAAGACGGACTAAAAAATAAAAATTAGTCAACATGCCCATTCACGATGGTTACTCTAATTCAAACTAAAATCACTTAATGCAACATAAAATGTAATAATCTCTTCTGGAAACGAAAATACGCCAATTTCGATTGTCCTACCATTTGTCATCAAGAAGTTTCAGTCTTTACATCCCGTCCTCATCATTAGATTAGCTCCATTCTACCATGACACCAAATTACATCACAATCTGATATCAAGAAATGGTCGAAATAGGATTTGAACGGATAACTTACTTAAAAAACATTGTAGAATAAGTAAAAGCTTGTATGAAAACAAAACAAAAGTCTAATGGTGGTAGTTACTTAGGTTTCTCAACAAAACCTTTAAGTTCAGCTATTTGCCGTTATCGCAGATATATTATCTCATCCAGACATCCAAAATTTATGACATTTTATATAGCATAAGTTACTCCTTATCAGCTATCTGCTAGTGAAAGTCCCGTTAAAATCGGTCCAACGGTTTCAGAGATTAGCCCAAACAGACAGACAGACAGACAGACAAAAAAAAATCTCCTGTGAATATACATAAAATTATGTAGAATAGTTATTATGTACATACGTTTATTAGGTGATAAAAAAAAATCAGTTGGATATGTGCGTGTAGCTGTAGACTGTCACTGCGTGACTTACATCTGTATATTTATACTTGTAAATCCGGTCCGGTCCTGACTGAAAATCAGCGCTAGGAGTGCCCGCAGCCCGCACTCATAGCAACATGCTGAGGCAGTGACCGTCGCGGTCATAGGGACGCACCACGCAAGCACCTCTGTCATCTATTCTCATAATATTATCATAATGTATTTAAAATATTTTATTATAACCGTGTTCTAATGTAAGTATAAAATAACTGTAATTGTGTTGTGTCTCTTTTTCCAAATAAATGCCTTTTCTTTCTTTCTTTCTTGTTCATTCATATTAAAACACAGAAAGAAGTAAACATACATAACGGATTTTGTTTCGAAGAATTTAAAATAGACCAGCGGAGCTAGGATGCGCAACACGATAAAATTTTATCGCGCCATTTTATCGATTCTCGTCGACATATATATCGTTTTGTTTACCAGTGGTAAAAAATGTTTAACCGAATCTAGTCTTAACTCAATACCCCACTACTGCACTTTTTTGCTTGGACGCCCACAAATATTTGTCGTGTCGACAATTTTATCTTTCGTTCGATAAACATGTCGTGGTGCGCATCTTAGCTATGCTGGTTCATCCTCGATTCTCTTAGGTTGACCGACGAGTACGAGTCGATAGACGTGAACGACGTGCGCGGCTACGAGGCGTTCCTGCACAAGTACCGCAACGTGGTGCCGCCGTCGCACTACCTGTGCCTGTCGGCGCTGCACTCGCTCAGCCAGCTGTACGGCAAGGTGCGCGACTACATGATCCACGAGATGCCCGAGGCCGAGCTCAACAGGAAGATCCAGATCTGCCGCGATCTCATGAAGGTGTTCGATGTCATCGAGCCGGGGTATTCCAGGTTGAGAGGTAACTTATATTATCACTAGCTGACCCCCGCGGTTTCATCCGCGGTAATTTCGGAGTTCCCGCGGGAATTCCGGGATAAAAAGTACCCTATGTGTTAATCTGATGTATAAGCTATATTATTGTAAAGTGTCATTTAAATCCATCCAATAGTTGTTGCGAGAAAGAGTAACAAACATCCATCCATCCATCCATCCATACATTCTTACAAACTTTCGCGTTTATAATATTAGTATTCTATCATTAATTCTCTAGTTCTTCCTTTTTTTTCATAACCTACTTTACAAAACACAGATCTAATGGATCCCACAGTAAGCTATTATCTGGGGGCACGGCAGTGCCCCCGCCAAGTCGAGCAACAAAAGCGGCACGGCCGTACTATCCTTTTCTCGAAGCAATTCAGGCCATTTTCGACCCCCTATAACTTCGTTGTGGATAAAACTAGAAGCCTGAATTTTTAGTAAACAAGTAGGTATTGTATAAAGACGGTATAATTTAAATTTCATTCGATTTGAACCAGTAGTTTAGGAATTATAACTAGTCAAAGTTTCTTAATTTTGTAGGTCACTCACTCACTCACTCACTCACTCACTCACTCACTGACCGATCATCAAAATTCTAAGGCACTTCTAGCAGACATAGAAGTTTGAAATTTAGAATACAATTAGTGTTTATTGTATAAATCAAGGAAAAATTAAAATATTTAGCAATTTCGGTCCAGTTTTCTAGATACACTAAGTGCATAAATAACTTTGTAATCCCATATAAATGTATGGAATTACAAAGTTATATATGCAGTTATATGTACCAACTGCACAAATAACTTTGTAATCCCATATAAATATATGAGACTAGCTGTTCCCCGCGGTTTCACCCGCGTTAATTTCGGAGATCCCGCGGGAATTCAGAGATGCAAAGTAGTTAGTACCCTATATCCCTAGGTTTTCTTTACCCCTGACAACGTGCATGCAAAATTTCATGAGATTTCACCAGCGTTAATTTCGGAGATCCTTCGGGAATTCCGAGATAAAATTACCCTAATCTGAATGCTCCAACGATTTTCATGAAATTTTGTATACAGGGGATTTCGGGGGCCATAAATCGATCTAGCTAGGATTCATTTCTGGAATTCCCGCGCGAACTCTGATATCAACGCGGGTGAATTAATTATTGCATACTACACGTTGTCAAGGGTACAGGAAAGGTCATAGGGTAGTACTTTTATCTCAGAATACCCGCGGGATCTCCGAAATTAACGTGGGTTAAACCGCGGGGAACAGCTATTTAAGCCGTTGCCCAGATATTAATAAATAATAATAATAAGTGTAGCTAGTTACCTACCTAGATATAAAGTGTAGATACATAGTTACCTAGACATAATTATGTTCAAAGGTACAATAGTCAACGGAATGAAAAAGCAAGAATGGGGCATGTGTTTATATATATTATAAAGTTGTACCAAAATCTTTCAAGTTATTAAAGTAGACTAAATTGCTCAAAGGAGGAAGACCATTTACAAAAAGAAATGAGATCCCATCAAAAACAAACTTGTAAAAAAGTCCAAGTCTCGCAACTCACTTCTTCTACAGTAAAAAGTTGTGAGATCAATGTAATACCAAGTCGGTTAATTTATTCAGTGCCTACTTAAGGGTCCTTCTGTCTAAAGTTATCATGTTATAAGCTAATCTAATAACATTTTATAGTGACCATATCAAATTTAAAAACCTTTTATGTTTTAAATAGATTGATTGGCTTGGCGATCACGTGAAAACACAATGTATCTCACAAGTAATACATATTATAATAAAATTAGATTGTTTAGAACCATAATTATGTATTACATGTGAAATATATTGTGTTTTCACGTGATCGCCAAGCCAATCAATCTATTTAAAACATAAAAGGTTTTTAAATTTGATATGGCCGCTATAAAATGTTATTAGATTAGCTTATAACATGATAACTTTAGACAGAAGGACCCTTAAGTAGGCACTGAATAAATTAACCGACTTGGTATTACATTGATCTCACAACTTTTTACTGTAGAAGAAGTGAGTTGCGAGACTTGGACTTTTTTACAAGTTTGTTTTTGATGGGATTAGCTTGTGTCGTGGAAACTAAGCAAATGTGATTTATACTACATAGAATTACATATTATATATTATATCCTATACTATAATATAAACACACCCAGACTGGAAGGTGGAATCCCTGTGTTCATCACACAAAATGCCACCACCGGGAATCGAACCCGGAATCTCTTAATTAGCGGGCTGGCATGGTAACCTACGCCAATCAAGGCGTCATAATCTTTCGTCGTCGTATTTTGTGATACCATCTCCTATGACAATCGTAATGGCTTCTAATGTTAAAACATCAGTTCGGTTACTAAACTGGCATTATGCTTAGACAGTGTCCTTTTCAGCATCACACCACAGCACATTCTATATGTAGGTATATTGGTACGTTTTTATGGTAATTTGTAATTATAAATTTATAGTAGTTAAGAGTACCAAATGTTTTATGTGCTGTGTTGTCTTTTTCTGAATAAATATTGTCTATGTCTATTGTCTATATCTAAACTCAGTGCTCGAGCTGAACCACCATCTAGCAAAAGTTGGTCATAAAGTGAGACTTTTAACAATGTCTAATGTAGATAAGGAATTTGACTGTAGTAGGTATTTATCTTGACAGGTGTAACCCTGTACGAACTGCACGCTCCGCTCATGATACTGACCACAAGGGACTTCGAGAGGAAAGCGATCTCTAAAGAGAACCTGCGCAGCCGACTCAAAGAGGTAACTCTTCAGAGGTTTACCCTTCAGAAATTAAACATTTCTACTCTTACACCTTTATATAACACCTGTAAGTTTTTTTTGCAATTGATCCTTTCATCATAATTTAATGGAAGGGCAGGCAGAGACACCCATCAAGGTGCCCTCCTTTATTTCTTATTTGGTCTATTAATTTATCATTACTGTAATGTCATTGAAACGCAAACAAAAATACTCTTCAAGTGAACTTCCCAGAATTTCACTGCATCGGAAACTGTAAGATGTATTAACTGTGAAATTTTGATCATCAGAAAAAGTTGATGACGATTATATACTTCTTCTATATCGAATTGTATTGACGTCAAAAAGAGCCACATTATGGGCCAAATTTGAATAAATGATTTGACTTTAACTTGACTTTGACTCTTTAAATACTTTATTTATAGGTAATCAGCAGCTGTTTTCTTAAACAGAATCTCTTGGACTTTCTGACATCTTTGTTTTCAACCGACTTCGTATATAGTTATTATTGCAGTTAACTAGACCTCTTCTGACGTAGGTATTTATTATTTTTATGAAATGAGCTCCAAGTCTAAAAAAAAAAAAGTCTAGGAACAATGAACACGCAAATACAATTTTATGCTTAACTAGCTGTCCCGCGCGGTTTCACCCGCGATAATCTCGAAGTTCCCGCGGAATTGTTCCATACAAACTTCGCAACCCGTTTTCATCCCCTTAGGGGTTAAATTATCAAAAATCCTTTCTTATCGGATGTCATCATACAAAAAATACACCTTCTAAGTTTCAGGTCTCTACGATCAGCGATTTAGGCTGTGCGCTGATTCATTCTGGACAAAGCATTTTATATGTATAGATTATATTTAACTATTCGGGGGTGGCCAACTTAATTAGGCCCAAGATCTACTACTTACTGACGAAACCCTGTGCGATCTACCAATTACATAGTTACCTCTTGAAATCTTAAATGAAACAGCTTAGTCTGTTCGACGTATTTTATATTCTTTGCCTTGATAAAATCGACTGGACTAATAGTCGCGATCGACTTGGACTAATAGTCGCGATCGACTCGATTTTTTGTCTAGATCGTGGGCTACCTGACCGAGTCGGCGCTGATCCTGGGCTTCGAGCCGCCGCAGTCCCCCGAGGGCCTGATGGCGGCGGCGGCGCGCGACGCCCTCAAGAAAATCAAAACGTGGGAACAGATCATCGGCAAGATCTCATGAGGACATCTCAGGACAGCTTTTGAAACCAAACATTTACGGAATAATTATATTTATTTACAATACGAAATTATTTTGAAATATTTTTTTTTATTTAAGTATCTAGTAATTTTTTGTTCTTATGCCTATAGTGAAGAAAGATTTTTTTAAGTACCTGAATAATTAGGTATACCTTGAGTACATTTTTAACTTCATTGGACGGTCACAATATTATTTTTAAGTAATAAAATATTCTTTATTTATTTTTGGCGATGGTTTACGTACCTACACTATAATCTATAGTGGCTTATGCACGGATCCGTCCCTGAAAATACATACACCGTGATAAAGCCACCACGGATATATATAATGGTGATAGTCACGAAAATTCTATTCAAAATGTGATTTATTGTATTATTCATTTAAGATTTATTAATTTACGATTAACTTATAAAATAACACTTATAAACTAAACTATTTTCGTACTATTCCTATACAACGTGTTAATGAATTAACTGAAAACTAGAAAGTAGTTTACTCAGAATTAGCTAGCGAATCGATCGCACTATGTTTTAATATAGGTTATATTTTTTTCATTTTTATCAGCCCATGTCTAAATTATTTATAATACGATATTTGGCGAATACGCCGCCCGCAGCAAAAATTTCAAGCCGGGAGGCGCGGGCGTAGCGCTTGGAATTTCGTAGATAGATCACCTCCAAACTTATGTTAAATAATTTTTAAAGTATAAATTTTTTCGACATAAAATATATTTTAATCATATTATTGTTTATTTTTTTAAATAGGGTGTATGAGGTTTTCAGTTAATTCATTTACACATTGTATAAATACAAGGTTAGCCAAAAAAGCGAGCAGAAAACCTCTGGGCAACCTATATGCTTAACTATCCCAAAGTTAACAAGGTCTTGGAAAATGCTTTTTCATAAATTAATAATAATTTAAGATTAGACGAACCCACAGAATTATACTAGTCTTAAGCGCTGGTGGTACCTACGTATACGATTCTCAAAGATTAAAGTAGCCTCACATTACCACCAAGCAGCTGTGTTGATAGGTAGGCTTAACGATTCGTAGACTATAGGAAAATTAAATACCTAATTAAGTAAAAAGACGTTGTCTCAAAAAAATTATGTATTTAATATTTATTCACTTACATAACCTAATTTAGAGAGGTCACTTTCACGGTTCCTGCTTTCTTTCCATCGTAACAACTAAATGTCAAATGCAAAAACTACTTTACTAGCTGTCCCCTGTGGTTTCACCCGCGGTAATTTCAGGGTTCCCGCGGGAATTCCAGGATAAACTAAATGTATAAACCTTCCTCTTGAATCACTCTATCTATTAAAAAGAACTGCATCAAAATCCGTTGCGTAGGTAATTTTGAAGATCCAATCATATATAGGGACAGACAGACAGCGGGAAGCGACTTTGTTTTATACTATGTAGTGCTGCTGTCTTAAAATATCAACTTCTATCCAGCTTTATTATTTTTTTTATATATCGTTTAGAAAAAGCATTGTATAACCGTTTACTCTCCCTACAAATCTATACTGTCAAACTCGTGTTATTTACTTTGATGTTAATTTTTTTAAACCAATTTTAATCTCATAAATTTTGTACAATATAATTTATTTATTATTCATTCCTTACAAGTACTAAAAGACATTTAATCTTATTAATATAATAACCTATTTTGTATTTTATTTTATTCATGTGATTATAATAAAATTATGACAAAGTACGTTTTGTTTAAGTTGATTACCCATTTGTTAGTTTACCAGCTATTCCCGCGGTTACACCCGCGGTTATTTCGGAGTTCCCGCGGGAAATTGGGGATAAAAAGTACCCTGTCTAAGTAACCTAAAGAAAAATTTCATGAGATTTCACCAGTGTTAATTCCGGAGTTCCTGCAGGAATTCCTATAGATGAAAAGTGCCCTATGTCCTTTTCTGTACTGCTGACAGTTAGGCAAAATGTCATGATGATTGGTTGCGCCGTTACGGCGTGAAAGCTTAACAAAACAAACAAACAATTAATTTTTTATTTTGATTTTATTAAAACATCTGGGGGCACGGCAGTGCCCCCGCCAAGTCGAGCAACAAAGGCGGCACGGCCGTACTATCCTTTTCTCGAAGCAATTCAGGCCATTTTCGACCCCCTATAACTTCGTTGTGGATAAAACTAGAAGCCTGAATTTTTAGTAAACAAGCAGGTATAAAGACGGTATAATTTAAATTTCATTCGATTTGAACCAGTAGTTTAAGAATTATAACTAGTCAAAGTTTCTTAATTTTGTAGGTCACTCACTCACTCACTCACTGACCGATCATCAAAACTCTAAGGCACTTCTAGCAGACATAGAAGTTTGAAATTTAGAATATAATTAGTGTTTATTGTATAAATCAAGGAAAAACTAAAATATTTTGCAATTTCGGTCCAGTTTTCTAGATACGCCAACTGCACAAATAACTTTGTAATCCCATATAAATGTATGGAATTACAAAGTTATATATGCAGTTATATGTACCAACTGCACAAATAACTTTGTAATCTCATATAAATATATGAGACTAGCTGTTCCCTGCGGTTTCACCCGCGTTAATTTCGGAGATCCCGCGGGAATTCAGAGATGCAAAGTAGTTAGTACCCTATATCCCTAGGTTTTCTTTACCCCTGACAATGTGCATGCAAAATTTCATGAGATTTCACCAGCGTTAATTTCGGAGATCCTTCGGGAATTCCGAGATAAAATTACCCTAATCTGAATGCTCCAACGATTTTCATGAAATTTTGTATACAGGGGATTTCGGGGGCCATAAATCGATCTAGCTAGGATTCATTTCTGGAATTCCCGCGCAAACTCTGATATCAACGCGGGTGAATTAATTATTGCATACTACACGTTGTCAAGGGTACAGGAAAGGTCATAGGGTAGTACTTTTATCTCAGAATACCTGCGGGATCTCCGAAATTAACGTGGGTTAAACCGCGGGGAACAGCTATTTAAACCGTTGCCCAGATATTAATAAATAATAATAGTAAGTGTAGCTAGTTACCTACCTAGATATAAAGTGTAGATACATAGTTACCTAGACATAATTATGTTCAAAGGTACAATGGTCAACGGAATGAAAAAGCAAGAATGAGGCATGTGTTTATATTATAAAGTTGTACCAAAATCTTTCAAGTTATTAAAGTAGACTAAATTGCTCAAAGGAGGAAGACCATTTACAAAAAGAAATGAGATCCCATCAAAAACAAACTTGTAAAAAAGTCCAAGTCTCGCAACTCAGTTCTTCTACAGTAAAAAGTCGTGAGATCAATGTAATACCAAGTCGGTTAATTTATTCAGTGCCTACTTAAGGGTCCTTCTGTCTAAAGTAATCATGTTATAAGCTAATCTAATAACATTTTATAGTGACCATATCAAATTTAAAAATCTTTTATGTTTTAAATAGATTGATTGGCTTGGCGATCACGTGAAAACACAATATATCTCACATGTAATACATAATTATGGTTCTAAACAATCTAATTTAATTATAATATGTATTACTTGTGAGATACATTGTGTTTTCACGTGATCGCCAAGCCAATCAATCTATTTAAAACATAAAAGATTTTTAAATTTGATATGGTCACTATAAAATGTTATTAGATTAGCTTATAACATGATAACTTTAGACAGAAGGACCCTTAAGTAGGCACTGAATAAATTAACCGACTTGGTATTACATTGATCTCACGACTTTTTACTGTAGAAGAACTGAGTTGCGAGACTTGGACTTTTTTACAAGTTTGTTTTTGATGGGATATTAACTTACATTCGCATTTACAAAAAAGAACGGCTAATTTTAACTTTTAAGTACTTAATACGTCTACAAAAGTTTCTTTAATTATTATTCAAAGCGCCTTCCGTAAGAACCAATGCAAACTTCGCCTAAAAAGTCGATGGTTTATTGAATACCTACCTAAGTTATAAAGACGAAAAAAATAATTAATCCTTTCCGTATTACTGATATGTGCTGCAAAAATGCATGCGTGCTCTACATAGATAGCGAAAATAGCATTCCGAGCTTTTAAAATAAATAGTGTAACACAAATCTAACTCTTAATTTTAGGTTCATAGGATTTCTTATCACATTGTATTTGTGTTAACACCGTGAACAATGAACATTCCGAAATAACAGAACAAATGGTATGATTTTTTCTATAAGTATATCAATCAAAATCAAGCCGCTACCTACCTAGACAATAAAGATGGTTTTAACACTAGTATTTGTACTTAGTCACAGTTAGTCACAGACACTCTTCAAGAACTGTGGCCACGGTTAGGAAAGCTAATTTATTAATATTTTTATTATTTTATTAGATACTATATGTTTTAAATGAAGGAATCCATTGACTGTAATAGGACTAACGATGTCCAGAATATATGGAAACTCAATCTAGATACTGCAGAGGTAGGACAAACTTCGTCACAAAGCGTACTAACTATATAGATATTATTGTTTATACGTATGAGGGTAAAAATAAACTCTACGGTAGAGACGGGCGAGCTTCTGGAGATTGTAGGTTAGTCGACCCGGTTCCCCTTTACTAAACACATGGACACGTAAAACACGGAAAATAGCTACAGATAAAGTTCCAGAAATATTATTCAGAAGACAGGTAAGTAAGTTCTATATTATTCGATATAGAGATTAGACTATACTGTGATATAAAAAAATTCTTACGCAGCTAATAATATCTAGACTCAGCAACTATAGCAGATGCCAAGCAGATTCCAATATTGCTTGGAAAGAATGCCGCAAGAAAATAAATCGTTTTAATCTTTCGTCAAATGAATGATTAAGAAAAAAATATGAGCAATGATGGAGCAATATAAGATAATTATATTATGATCGCGCGGAATAGTCAAGTCTACTATCTGTCTCCCGCGTTTCACCTGCGTTGAGGAGTTCCCGTGGGAAGTCCCTAATGTCCTCTGTACTCCTGACAACGTGTATGCAAAATTCAATGGTGATTGCTCCAGCCGTTTACGCGTCATGCCGTGACCAAGGGAATTAGGGGTTAATTTTTATATAGGTTATATATTAGAGTAGATAAGTAGTACCTATTCATACTACCTTGGACTTTTTATTACAGGACAATTGAAAAGAACCACCTTCACAGAATGGTGACGACGCAAGGAGAATGCGTAGTATGCTCTTCACCAGCAGAACAAAAATGTTCTGGCTGTCAATCCGTGCACTACTGCTCGAAGGACCATCAGAAGATACACTGGAAGGCACACAAGAAACAGTGCACTCCGATGAGAGTGAAGGAAGATGCGAAGTTCGGCAGATATTTAGAAGCGATTAGGGACATCAAAAATGGCGACGTCGTGATGAAGGAGAAGCCACTAATAACTGGTCCAGCGCAGGTAAAGATAAATCCTACTTAATATTATAAACGCGAAAGTTTGTAAGAATGTATGGATGGATGGATGGATGGATGTTTGTTACTCTTTCACGCAAAAACTACTGGATGGATTTAAATGAAACTTTACAATAATATAGCTTAAACATCGGATTAACACATAGGGTACTTTTTATCCCGGAATTCCCGCGGGAACTCTGAAATTAACGCAGGTGAAACCGCGGGGCACAACTAGTGTTGAATATTTTTGAGCGAATTCTCGAATTTTCATAAACAAATTTTAGTTTTTTCTTAACTGTACGACGCACGTGTTAAATCTACTTACGTAGATCTCAATTCTGTATTTTTTTATCACGTACATGAATGAATCCAAATTCCAAAACTCTTTCAGATAACTCCACCGGTGTGTCTCGGATGCTACAAATTGCTTGAAGACAGCAAAACGGTCAGCTGCGAGAAATGCGGTTGGCCATTCTGCTCTGAATCGTGTACCAAGAAGGATGTTCATCAGCCCGAATGTCATTATACTCAGAAACGAGGGGAAAAGGTAACGGTCAAAAAAAGTTTTTTTTTTTGTTTTCAAACATTCTATTTATATCTATAATATCTTTCAGGTTACAGTGTCGACATACGGCATGCCCCATCCTAATTATCAATGCATCACGGTACTGAGATGTTTGTACCAAAGAGACCACGACCAGAAACTGTGGACTAAACTCCAGGCATTAGAGTCGCATTGTGAAGACAGGAAGGGAACTGACAAATGGGAAAACGATAAGAAAATGGTTGCCGATTTCATCTGGAATTTCTTCAAGTTAAAAGAGACTTTCAGTCAGGAGGAGATTATGAAATGCTGTGGGATTTTGCAAGTAATTAATAATAATCTATCTTAGTTTTACGGTTTTAACTGGTAAGAATCAACGGTGACCAAAAATTTTTTATTAATTGATTACAGTCTGCAATTTTGTAGCTTTCATTTTAAATTATTGACTAGGTTATTATTGACTTAGGACATATAGCTACCACGTGTAGCTTAGTTTCCACCATAAAGCTTAGAAAGAAGAAAGAAAGAAAGAAAATAAATTTATTTGTCAACCAACACATAATATACAACTGCAATAAAAAACAATACAAAAATGTTGACAAAATGGTCCCGGCTCAGCATAATGCTATCTCACACACTTAACAGTGTGAGGCAGCGCTGGTTTTCAGCCGGAACCACGGTAAAAAAATAAATAAAATTAAAAGTAAAAAAATAAACTATAAAATGAAAATTACAATAAAAAACAAAATGTACCTATATAAAACTAAACAAAAAAATAAAATAAAATAACAATATATAATAATAATAATAATAATAATAATAAAATTGTTTATTGCCATCAAAAGGGTGTACAAAAAATTAAAATTAAACTTAGCCAATTAAATCTATCCAAATAAATAAACAAAAAATTGGCAGTTGGCAATAGGAGTGCATTCAGCGTGTGCTGGATGAACATCCTTAATCCAGATGTTCACCCAGCGCTGGTTTTCAATGCACCCCTTGCTCGGACTCAGGAGTTTTTCCGAGAAAAAAAGTAAAAGTTATAGCGGGTTGTCTTATTTACATACAATGGTGCAACAAAGATACACAACAAATCAACAAAAACAGCACCAAAATATATATAAATACGTGACGTCTTTGATCTGATTATACCTAATACATAAATTACTAAATACAAAAATGACATAATACGATATACCTATACGATACTGGATACAATACATAATATAGTGTGTAGCTTAGTGTGGGATCAACAAGATACGTATTTTGTTATGATTATTATAAAAACTTTGAACCAGTACTTGTACTCAACTGTTACTGGTAAGTTTACTAGGTATGCGTACTATGATAAAACATTACTCTTCAGATAAACGGCCATGAAGTGCCTCTGCTGGAGCCTGAGTACGTGGCAGTGTTTGAAAAAATATCCATGGTGGAGCACAACTGTCGCGCCAATTGCAACAAGAGCTTCACTTCCGATGGTGAAATTGTGAGTTCTCTACGAGATTTTCATGCCCAACCAAAAAAATCAAGATTTTCAGTTGACGAATGATTTGAATATATTTATTTTTATTTATAAACTAGCTGTTCCCCGGGGTTTCAGTCGCGTTAATTAAATTTATTAATAATTATGGGATGAAAAGTACTCTATGGCCTTTTAAGTACCCGTGACAACGTGTATACTAAATTTCATGATGGTCAGTGGCAGGCATGAAACGGAACGAACAGACAAACTCACATTCGCATTCATAATAGGCTATTTCACTGTTGTTAAAATGTTGATATCCAATAATTACACTCGAAAATATCATGGATAAGCATAACATAAGCGACAAAATCAATAGATTTGATTAAAAAATAAAATAATTTTAAAATGTTTAATTTTGACTATGTCTGTCTCTTTCTAAAACGGAATTTTGTATGGCGGATGTAGGGTGTTACAAGCCGAGTGACGTCACTATAGGACTAGCGCTTTCCTTGTCTAACTTGAACTTTTAAAAAGTCATATCTCTGAAAGTATAAAAGATATTTGTAAAAGTATATATAAAGTATTTGTTTATAAAACAATATTAAAAAATAAACACTAAAATTCCTTATTGGAGAATATTTGGACGCAGATAAGCAATAACATGTTAACCCACAATATTAAGTTATTGATTCAAAACACTTTATTGAGAGTTATAGAGCGTTTTTTAATTATGTGTTTACCTTATTACATTGTATAAATAACAAAAAACATTAAAAAAAAATGCTGAAACAAAATGACGATATGATTATAAAATACAATTTATTCAAAATTTCTACAATGTGGGTTAACACAAGAGTGTGTCTTTGTCCATTTAGGATACGAAAACTCAAAAGTGATCAGCTGTGACCAGACACAACATACTTACATAACTATCTGCCTGGTGGTATGACCCACCAGATCCTCTGTGCTGGCACGGGCATCCCGGCCGGCGCCCACGTCACCGTGTGCTACACCGACCCACTCTGGGGCACCGAGGCTCGCCGCCACCATCTCGCCGACTCCAAATTCTTCGAATGCACCTGCGACAGATGCGCCGACGTCACCGAGTTCGGAACAATGTACAGCGCCGTAAAATGCAAAAGGAAGTGAGTTCATTATATTTAATTGCGTTACTACATCTCTAGAGATAACAGTTGAGGCACAGATAATATAATACTATACCTACTGTTGAGGTATATGTGAGCAAATAATATTGACAAGGTAAAAACCTCGAGCTTTAATCTCGTTTGGGAATTTCCGCTGTTGTAAATGAGTGCAAAAGAAGTACCTAAACAAAGTTTAACGAGTAGGTAACTGTACCTCTCCGGGAGACATGCATTAGTTCGGTGTTGTTTACGCAGCTAGGTAAACAAATAGGCGGAAGATAGTAGGCATACAGGTTAGGTAAGTAATGCGACTTTAAAAAATTCCAAGAGGAAATTCGACGCAGCTGTCTACAATCACTAACTACCAACTAAACAGCAAAACAACGAAGTTTGCCATATTCTGAGTATTGCAATGTAAAACACACATAGAATAGAAACGTAGAATCTATTGACATTGCAGAGACTGCAAAGGCTACCTTCTGCCAGAAACATTCGTTCTTCCGATACTGCACAAGACAAAGAACCCCGACCCCAAATCCCGCAACCTTGACAACAAGTCCTGGATATGTCGGGAATGCAAGGACGCTGTGTCCGACGCTGTCATCCAGCAGCTGCTCCAAGACATTGGGAGGGAGCTGAGTGTTATGCCGAAAGGAGATCCGGAGGCTTGTGAAAGGTAACTAAAATTTTATCTTTCTCATGGGCAAAACCGGGTAAATACAATGAAATGTAATCTAATTTCTACACTAATATTATATTATCTATACGTATATTTATCGGTATAAAAACGAAATATTTGTAAGTTTTGATATATTGAAGATTTGGATCTACCGAACTGAATCTTAGGAAGTGATAGAAAGCTACGGTATCCCTGAGCGATATAGTATACCTTCATCTCGATACGATTCCGGCGGCATACAAATGAACTGGTTCAAGTACTTTCCCACACGTACGTACACAAACGGCCGGCTTGTATGTACAATTGTACACGTGGTGTGCGCGTGTGCGTATCGTAATGTTGACAGCGAGCTGACAGTTGACGCTTCGCGCCGGGGCGCCACTCTCCATGTGACAATTTTTGGTTTTTGACAAGTGAAAGCCATATCGAAAACACGCGTGTCACGTTTTTCGTTATTTCAGTCACTTTTCAGCATCTATTTTGGACCCTGAGCAGGAAACTGACTTTCAAGCCATGTTTTAACTTGGGGAACAATCTAACATTGTCATTGGCGTTTCGCCATAGTTGAAGAAGTAGATGAAGAGATTGTTATAATAAGAAACATTGTCATTGGCAAATTATAATTATAGACGCCATTATTAAAGAAGAAGAAGAAGACAATTTTTCACTGAAACTACCATCAGAATATGGGTATGAGAAGGCATGAAATTGGCTACTTGACAAATCTTTTTTTCAATCCGTCGTGTAGATCAATGAAAAATATTCGACACGTATTTATTCTCTTTTGACGTACCTAACCAAAAAATAACGGCGATACATTGAGTTGAACGTGACATCCCGGTGCAGTTTGTTTGGGGCTTATACCGAAAAAGGACGTCACGAGTCCTCTATGTTTATTTTCATTATTTTAAAAGGCAAAAAACACGTGTACCCAATTGTTCGGAGGCGGAGAGTGTCGCTTCTTTACGTTGTATTTTGTATTCTTTGCCCGATACTAAAAGTTCCCAAAGTTGACGGCAGTGAAGTTGTGAGGAAAACAGCTAGCAAGACAATAAAGAAAGACTATTTAGAGGTCAACGCATCATCTCAATCTAGCGCGAGATAAGCTTACGTTCACCAAAATATTTTTTTATCTATATTTATGCTAGATTTAGATAAATTTTATTTTCCCTAAACATAGCAACGGGGTGACCTCTGCCACGATCGTCTTTTAAGTTTTGTTTCAGTTCAAGCGAAACTGTTTACACAGCTCACATAAGGTTAGGTAGGTAATATGTAACGGTTTGTTTGATCTTTCGTACTTTGACTCTCTCTAACAATATACTGGGTGTAAGGTTGATTGTTTGTTTGATATGTAACTGAAAAAATATCACAGAGACAACCTTAAATGAATACTTGAGTAAACGCGGCCAAATAACCTTTACAGTTTACATTAGTTGCACAAAGGCAATAGAAAGAAAAAGGGAGGTGAATGACGTTTAAAGTAGGTACTAGCTGTGCCCCGCGGTTCCACCCGCGTGAGTTTCGGAATTCCCGCGGGGATTCCGGGATGAAAAGTAGATAGTAGCCGATTCTCAGACCTACTGAATATGCATAAAAAATTTCATGAGAATCGGTCAAGCCGTTTCGGAGGAGTATGGGAACGAACACGTCAAAAGTGAATATTATTATTTATTTTTGAGATATTTGGGACGAGAATCGAACTGAACACCTTATAATATAAGGTTACATATTATGTTACACGTTGTATGTTGAACCCGTCACCATTGATCCGATCCAGATTCTTGAGCCACTGCGGCAACTACCTGCACCCATCGCACTACTACATGACCGACGTGAGTCTGGCCCTCGGGCAGCTGATCGGCCAGGAACACGAGCTCGGCCTGGCCGGGGTCACCGACGACAGGCTGCTGCTGAAGGCGAAACTGTGTCAGGCTGTTGCTGATTTGCTCGAGACTCTAGCGCCTGGTAAGTGAAGAACTCATTTCCCCTTCGTCGGCTTAGATCCTCTGTTTGAAAACACTGTTTTCCGTTCAAATCATTTTTTTAAGAGTTAGCTGAACTAAAAATTCCTCGACAAGACCAATCAAACGAGCCCCAAACTCGTTTAGTCTCATAGCCATCTTCCATTCAACCAGCCAACCATCAAATCAGCTCCATGTCATTCATATAATTGTCACCTGAACTACATGCATGCAAAGCTTCATTTCGCTACGACAACTAGGAGTTTGTTAAAATTTATTTCTAATATTAAGGGTCAACGTTTTTGTATTAAAGCGGAAACTCGTCTCCGAGGGTCCCTGCTGTTCGAGCTGCACGCAGCCATCGCCGAGACGGGGCGCCGCAAGTCGCTGACGGATGGTCCGGGAGTGTTGCTGGGACACGTATCGGTGAGCAAACTGAGACATCGTAGTCAATAGGTACTTTTGGAAACCGCGAGAGGGCACAAGCTATTGTATCACTATAATAGAAGCACCCTGACATGCTAGACGAGGTTAGGTTAGCACTGGAACGATTTTTATTTTACAACAAAGACGAAGTAGATTACTAAGCGGAGCACCTTTTTTTTTCTTTGTTAATGTACAATCAAGTATATTTGATTTGATATGAACTAACGGCTAATAATGTTGAAATCCCAACTGTCAGGAGTCTCGCCGCATCCTGGCGGAGAGTGCGCGGCTGCTGCGCCACGAGCCGCCTGAGCTGCCCGAGGGCCGGCTCGCGCGCCAGGCGAGGGTCAACCTGGCGCAGATGGAGGAGCTCATCAACAAGCTGTCGGCCGCGCTGCCCTCACCCCTCTAGAATATAAACATAAAGAATAACTATGATACCTGCGTTTTTATTGACACTGCTAAACGTAAAACTATAGAACTTAGAAGTAAATAGATGAGAAAAAAACTGATTTCGGAGTCTGTATTTAACAACACAACCCCATCGATTGCTCTGGACAAGAACTCTGGTCGTAGCCTCGTAGGTGGATTGTTTTTAGTTCAGTTTACTCTTAAAGCGTGTTTTATAGTTTTTGAAATTGTTTGACCTATTATAACAGTAATAAAATTACATATTATTAGTCTACACTAATATTATTAAGAGGTAAAGTTTGTGAATTGTGAGTTTGTGACGTTGTAGGGGTAAAATCTGAATCTACTGAACCGATTGTGAAAATTCTTTTACCAATAGAAAGCAACGTTATTTGTGAGCGTCATAGGCTATACTGTAACTCGGAATTCCCGCGGGAACTCCAAAATTAACGCGGGTGAAACCGCAGGGGAACAGCTAGTGTGGATATAAACGCGAAACATTACTCGCTGACTAAAGACGTTCCGAAAACTACTTGATCCATGAAGCTGAAATTTTACAGGTAGGTATAGTTTAGAGCATTGATTCCCAAAGTGGTCCAGGTGGACCCCCAGGGGTCCACGGGAGCCCGACAGGGGTCTACGCTTGCATGGAAAAAAATGGGGGTCCACAACTGTTGGATGAAGACGTTTTTTAGACTGGCCTTGAAACTTAGCTTAAATGACATCCACTCACAGCATAATCAAAGCAATATAAATTCTCACCTTTTTTTTTGAAAACTTTTAACTCATAGTTGATTGAAAAATAGCCACAACACAGATTGCCATAGACATATACTTTTTCGGGTTTCGGATGTAAGTTAGTAAATGTAATAGCTGCAGGGGGTCCACCAGATCCAGCAAAATGTTTAAAGTTGTCTATGAGAAAAAAAAGTATGGGAACCTTTGGTTTAGAGGTAGGAAAAGTTGGCTAAGAACGGATTTCACGGACTCCCATAACAATTTACACGAGTGAAATCGCAGAAAACAGCTAGCAAGTAGTACCTATACCTAGATTGGCAATTCTGCCAATTTGTCAACAGACGATTAGTATGCAGCGAGGCGGCCAGTGACCACCGGCCAGCCGCGGACGATCCGCGGCAGCGCGCAAGTGGAGCAGCTGCGCGCTCTGATTGTGCGGGAGTCCCAAAATTTGCGCGTGCGCCGCTGCGCTTAGGTACTCATATAATATACCGGCCGAAATCTTGGCTCGAACAGATAATTAAAAGTTATTGATAACTTTTAAGATTTCTATATCATGTTTTTTCGAGACCAAATTTTTTGTTTCGATATTTGCTCTACCAATCATCTAATACTACGCGTTATCTCCGGAAATACTGAACGGATTATCATACGGTTTTCATGGGTAGGTTAAGGATAGCTTGGAGCAACTTATGGGCTTTGTTTCCTTCAAATCGTATGTCGGGAAAAAAGTTAACGGGAATAAAGCGTTGCACGTTTTCAGTAACACATAATAATATTTGGACATAGATAAGCAATAGTGTGTTAACCCACACTGGAGAAATTTTGAGTAAATTGTGTTTTAAAAGTATAGCGCCATTTGGTGTCAATTTTTATGTTAAATATTTAGTTGCATATTTAAGCAATGTAATAAGGTAAACACATAATTAAAACAAGTTCCCTAATTCTCAATAAATCGTTCTGAATCAATAACTTAATTTTGTGGGTTAACATGTTATTGCTTATCTGCATCCAGATGTGAGAACAATGAGCTGTACCCAGCAATTAACTACCGTACATTACAGAGACATTAGGAGTTAGACTAGGATTATTTATAATAGTAGACCAGTATCCCACCAATAGTAACCATATTTTAATAAAAAAAAAATTATCACTGTGGATTTTGATTATGAGGATAATTTTATCCCGGCACGCCAGAGCGTTCCCGGGGGAAACCCGAAAATCGCGCGGGTGAAACCACAGCCATCAGCTAGTCGGTAGTCAAACATATTAGGATAGGCAACCATTATCAGTTGGGAACAAGCTACAAATATGCGCACACACAATTACTCCACTCGTGCTAATCCTTATGTAAATTTTAGGTGTGTGTGTGTGTATGTATGTTGATATAACTTTAGAGTCGAGTGCTAACCAGCAAATAACACGGTCCTTCTCCATAAACTTACTAGATAGTTGAAAAAAAAAAACAGTTTTGCGTATGATTTACACGAAATCAAGAATCGCGCGAAAGATTTCACGGAGTGGTCGGATCGTAAAGATGTAATCTGGAATGCGTAGGATCGCAGGATTGAGGTAAAGTGAATCGTGGTTTTTAATTTGTGATTTTTTTTTTATTATCCAAACGAACGTCGAACGCATGCTGTGTGTCCGTGCACTGAGGATTTTGGAATGTCCCCAAGCCGAGGCGCCACGTTCTGTGGTAGGTAAGAGATCCCTTTTAGGCTGATATTAGATATATCTACACATGTGTACATACAAATGTACTTCCTGTGAGTATAGGTTTCTTGATTTTTTAAGGCTAATATAGTTAGACTAGCTGTCCCGCGCCGTTACACCTGCAATAATTTCGGAGTTCCCGCGGAATTGTCCCATAAAAACTTTACCCCCTTTTTTCACCCCCGTATAGGGATAGAACTTCGGAATCCTTTCTTATTGGATGCCTGCGTCATACAAAGAACACACCCTCAAGTTTCAGGTCTCTACGATCAGCGGTTTAGGCTGTGCGAATCGATCCGTCAGTCAGTCATTCAGGACAAAGCATTTTATATGTATAGATTAGATGTTCCTGCGGTTTCACCCGCGTTTATTTCGGAGTTCCCCCGGGAACTAGGGGATAAAAAGTGTCTATGTCCTTTTCCGTACCCCTGACAACGTGCATGCAATGTGTTATAATATAAATTAGGAATGGTGAGCAATCTATTACTCGTAAATTGGTGATCCATACATGATCTTAGCTACCTTCAATAGTCATAATTTGTGATGTAATAAAATAATATCGACTTTAATAGGTACCTACTTAAATACTCGTATGTAATCTTTATGATTCTGTTATTGTTAAGAGCCAACCGTTTTGTCGCCTATTGATAATCTTTTAACAGGAGGTAATTTATATATTTACTTCCACCATCTTTATCATCTTATACGTATATTAGCATAAAAAAGAGTCACTCTTCGTGTCTGTCTGTGTATAGATATCAGCTTTACTTTAAACTACGCAACGGATTTTGATCATGTTTCCACTATAATTAGCAGATTTTTTCCCGGAATCCGGAAATTTATATTAGTTAGGATAGAAGTGTTCCCGAGGGGATCCCAAAATTAATACCTACTGGTGAAACAGCAGGGAAAAACTAGTGTTTGTGCAAATTTAATACTAATGTGATAATACAATAATAAATTTGATAAGAAAAACTGCAAGTAATTTCCATTTTGCGCACATACCTAGATTGTTCCCGAAGTAGGTATGAAATATTTTATCAACCGACTTCCCAGTTTCTTCAGCGTCATAGTATTGCAAGTGAACAGTAAGTCGCTCGGCTGCAGCTTTACAATATAAAAATACCTTATCCATCCAAATATTTATCAGTAGGTTTCTATAGGTATAAAATTCAAATCTGTATAATATTGAATCGTGATAGTTTAATTTTATCTTTTTTATAAAAACAATATATTGAGAAGTCCCAAAACTGAATGTTAAGCCGTAGAAGCTGTATTAAGAGTTATGACGGGTCAAACGAAAAAAAAGTGTAACAATTTTCGAGATTCAGACATCTTTCCTGAATGTGATTAGGTAGATATAGTTCGCCGAAAAATTAGCATAGGAACTGCATATATATTTTTCATGGCGCGATGCTGTTATGTAATCATAATTCACAAGTCAAGGTTTATTTTAAGTTAGATAGTCATTGGTTACGACATAAAAGTCAGTAATCTTATATTTATGCAAATGTGAGTTTATTTGTTCGTTACACTTCACGCTTTAATTGCTCGACCGATCATCTTGAAATTTCGCATACACATTGTTAGGGATACGGAAAAAACATACGATGTAACTTTTAATTCAGGAATTTCCAATTAACGTGGTTAAAATCGCGAAAAACAGCTATGGGTAGTACAAAAATAAATACAGCTACCAAATAATAAAACAAAACTCAACCTCAGGACATCTAATAATACATTTAAAAAAATTGCACAGGATTTTTTTGTAAATCTACTGAACCGATTCTAAAAGTTCGGTCGCTAATAGGAAGCTGAATGTTTATTTCTAGCCGTATTGTTCTCGTTATAAATATGTACATTAAAATATTTTTTTACCTAAAATTATCATTCGCTATCTATAACTCTGTTATCATTCCTTTTATCGTCACAATAATAATTCGTATGTACCTACCTACCATAATTATTTCTGACAAACTTTTGATGAGATTTGCCTGGGTTGCTGGTTGGTTAATTCTAGTTTTACCCTTTTTTCAGATTGCACTTTCATGAGAAATGCATTTCACCATTACACTTTGGCTGCTTCTGTGCTATGCTAAATACACCAAGAGTGAGCCTTATGATAGATACGAGGAGATAACAAATGACTTCCTGTTCCCAAAAGAGCGCACGATGCAACTCCCAGTTGAGATTGGTAAGGATCCAACGTCGGGCTGCATATGTAGAGCCAGTGAGCACAACGTGTTGGTCGTTTGTTTCGGGAATTACATCTGCCAGAGATTTCCTCAGGTGATTATTGCCTGTGCAACTCTATAACACTCTCAAAAATCCTAATCTACTTAATAATAATAATCCACTTCACAACACACAGATCTACTTGATCCCACACTAAGCTATAAGCTTGTGTCGTGGAAACCAAGCAAACGTGGTACATACTACACATATGATTACATATATATTATACTATAGATATATATATACACACCCAGACTGGAAAATGGAACCCTGTGTTCATCACACAAAGTCCACCCCCACCAGGAATCGAACCCGGAACCTCTTGATCAGCGGGCAGGCATGGTGACCATTGCGCCAATCGGGTCGCCAACTTATAGATATGGATCCAAAAGCTTAGACAGATAAATAGAGATATAATGAAACATGTAATTAATATTTAAGTACTCACGTATCTCTTGAGAAAACTGCCTTCTGATTTTCGAGCTGATAAATGTAAAAATAATATTTATGATATAATTAAAATATTAAATTTTATTTTCTATTCTAATCACACAATAAACGTTGCCGACTGGTTTGCCCCAATATTTTCCAAAATTTTTACTCTGATTCAGAGCACTGCTGTAATTGAAGTTTTTTGTACTTCCAGATACAAGTTAGGAGCGATATACTAAGAGTGAGAACTACAGCAATAAAGGAAATATTAAAAGGCGACCTTGATTATCTTTACCACTTAAAAGTTTTAGAAATAGAAGGCAATTATCAACTAACGTACCTGGAGTCTGAAGTGTTTAGAAACCTGAGCAACCTGCAGCAGCTGTCTATATCGTACAACACCTGTCTGCGAAATATAGAAGAAAGGACTTTCACAGGACTTACCAACCTTCGCAACCTTACTATGGTCAACAACGGATTTACAAACCTTCTTCAGTTGACTCCTGAATTCAAGCCAAGTATTTTACCACAGTTGGAAAGGTTAGATCTCTCAGAAAACAACTTACAGAAAATATCTGAAAATGCTTTCGTGCCCATGGAAGGGACATCTTTGAAGAAACTAGTCGTCCGGTTGTGTAGAATAGATTACATACATCCAAACAGTCTTTTACCTCTGAAAATGTTGAAGGAACTGAAGGTGAGCGACAATGATTTGAACAGTACGGTAATAAGCAACAGTTTAATTAAAATGATGGACGTAGGCCTAAATTTGACGTCTTTAGATTTATCTGGAATGGGATTTCGGAAACAGATACCAAGAGATCTGTTAGATGTTATAGCTCTGACGACAATCAAAATATTGGCTTTTGCCAGAAACCAGTTTGAAATTATACCAGACGACGCTTTCCCAAGAATGGTTAACGTAGAAGTCATAGATTTACGAAAAGTACAATGTATAGATATAGGGCTTAATACATTTGAACCAGAAAAATTTCCGAATCTCAAAGTTTTATTACTGGGTGGCAACACTTTACCAGGGTTGCATGAGAGACACTTATCGGATCAACTATTGTATTTAGATATATCTTGCAATAAAGGCAGCTCAGATAGCCCCATGTATTACGAAATTGAAAGAGACACTTTTCTTAGAAGTAAACAACTGAGAGGGCTTAATTTAGCATACAACAGAATAAAAGCCATTTTAAATTACTCTTTCAGTGGTTTGGGAAATCTGAAAATTTTAAGCATGGAAAATGGAACCATATTCTACATTGGGAATGATACTTTTATACCGACAAAAAGCTTAGAAATGCTGAATCTGGCAAATAATCCTTTGACGGCAAGTCAAAACCTCACCAGTTCCCAATTTAAAGGTTTAAACGAATTGAAAGTTTTGAACATGAGAAATTGTGGGATCAAATTCTTCAATGATGATGACAATATATTTGAGATGATGCCAAACCTAACGCAACTGATACTCAGGAATAACCGACTGTATTTCATTACGGCCGAAACGTTAAAACCGATGAAGTTTTTACAAGTCCTTGATTTGAGTGAAAATCTGATAGTAACCTGGTGGAGACCTTTATTCTTAGCATCAGGAGTGACTCCGCACAAACTTTATTTATCCGACAACAAGATCTCACACTTCTCTTTGAGCATGATAATGGATATAAGTTATTTATTAGAAAATAATTCAACAAATTCTTCTATAGACATAGATCTGATGAACAATGTGTTTGTTTGTGATTGTAATGTAATGTACAAAACGTATACATGGTTGAATCAGAATGGCTCCTTGGCCGTGAAAGATTACTTCGTCAATTCAAACTTTTTGTGCAGCAGCCCTGAGCGTTGGGAAGATAGAAAAATAACCGATTACATAACGTCCATGAGAAAGAAAATGCAATGTTTGGTTTACGATAACGTGTCCAACATTATGCTACTGGTTTGGACAGCGCCGACTTTAGTGACGGTCGTATTCTTAGCTATATTTACCTTTTTATGCTACAAGTATAGGTTTTACGTAAGATATTGGATATTTCTAGCAAAATTAGCCATAGGCAGAACATTTATAAGGGACACAGCAAATTCTCATTACACGCAACCGGTGTACAAGTACGACGCTTTCATATCTTACAGTAACGATGATAGAGATTTCATTTTAGAAATGGTAAACAATTTAGAGGAGAAACCTCCACATTTGAAACTGTGTATATTTGAGAGAGATTTTGAAATTGGTAGTTTTATATCCGAATGTGTAGTGACATGTATGAACGAGAGTAGATACATCATACTTGTGCTAAGTAACAGTTTTCTGAAATCCCAGTGGTGTCGATGGGAGTCCCAACTCGCCGACTACCACAGGCTTGTTCTCGATAATGGAACAAATTACGACCCACTGGTACTAGTAAAATTAAACGAAGTGGATAGTAAATATTTAACAACCACATTAAAATATTTGTTAAAGACTAAAATCTATCTATCTTGGGACGAACAACGCTCCGATATGTTTTGGAAGAAATTAAGATGTGTTTTGAGTAAGAGAAATTGAATTTTTACAAAAAAAAAAAATTAATAAATGACTGGAAATAATACATTGCTATTTTTATTTTCATTATCCTCCAAAGTAAAAAAAATTTTAACAAATTTAACACGAGTTATTATAAAAGTAGCCTTGTAGCTTGTGTAATAAATGTTGAGGGAAGAAAGGTAAGAAAGTGGTGAGCAAAAAAAAGGCCGGTTTAGTGCGAGTCGGACAGAGGGTTCCGTTAAATGTTTTAGGTAATATATAAACAGTTCGACCATCAGAGGAAACGAGTTAAAAAATTCGGAAAAATAACTCTTTTTTGTTATTTTTACTTATAAGGTTTCATCCGCATTAATTTCAGATTTCCCACGGAAATGCCGGAACAAAAAGTGTCTTATATCCTTCTCTGTACTCCTAAAAATGTCTATGCATAATTTCATGATGATAGGTTGAGCAGTTAAGGCGTGAAAGCGTTTTAGACAGACAGACAGACAGTTTCGCATTAGTAATATTAGTAGCGATTACTTCTTTTAAAATCTCAAAGTGATTCTATAAGGCACTTACAGGACGGCACAGAACCCAAAAAAATACGACTAGATTATGTAAACAATTAAATAATTCCACAAACAGTTTGTATTCCTAGCGAGGTGTTTTCCTTGAGAAAGTCTGCGTGCTTGTTGCGCAAGCAAAAGGAAAGTGTTTGCAATGTTTACAAATATCCACTAATAATATTATTTATCAGATACAATCTGCAATAAAAACGTGGGTAGTTTCGCGTGGACTTTCGTTTCTCTGGTTAGTCCTTAAATTAGCAGTCCGACGTGCCTTAATTCATGTTTTGTCACTGAAAATATAACTCTACCGCCACCGCCGTGCAGGACTTTCGAAAAACAAATCCAACTTTACTTTTATTAATATCATTTTGAGAGCAGTTCACCAAAATACTAACACCGTGACTCGTGAGTTTATTTACATATTTTATCAATGATAACTAGATAGTCCACACGGTTTGACCCCGCGAGTATGAGGAAGAACTCGGGAACTCTACATTTATAATTATACAGGATGTATTAGGTTAAGACGAAATGTGTCGACGATCCGATTGGTGTAGTATGTTACAAGATGTTCCGGGTTCGATTCCCGTTTGGGGTGGACTTTGTGTTATGAACACAGGGTTCCACTTTCCCCGTGTTTATATATTTATAGTATAATATATATACATAATACATATCTATGTAATTCTATGTAGTAAATACCGTTTGCTTGGTTTCCACGACTCAAGCTAATCAAGTAGATCAGTGTGTTGTGAAGTGGATTAAAATTATTATTATTGTAGGAGCGCATTCACTTTTCGATTCTCGTCTTAGATATCTAAAAACATCATCATATTAATTTTCGACAGAATTCTCCATAAAAAAATTACTCATGAAAATTGAGTGCACAAACTGCCAAAGATATGACAGATCATGCCCATCATAATCATGAAGTTCATTTGACGCTCCTTTTCTATTGTATTGTCGCTAACGCGCCGACAAATCTATGTAAAGGTCACTCACGGCCGCACTCAGAGTCGACTTTAATGATTACTTAGTTAAGTATAGATTTTTAAAACAAAATTGCCACAATCAGAGACGTTCAGTAAATTAATGTTAATTGGCATTTAATGAGATGTAACTTAATTAGTTGAATGCCAATTAACATTAATTTATTAAATTTGTCTGATTGCGGCAGTTTTGTTTTAAAAATCTATACTTAACTAAGTAATCATTAAAGTCGACTCTGAGTGCGGCGGTCACCCACATAAACCCGCTTTCTTTAAGGTTTTCTCTGTTATTTATCAGTCTTGTTTTTTATGTAAAATTATATCAAAATGAATGTCATTCATCCAGTTACAATGTTAGTGAAACTCTCTGATAAACTACCCATACCTACTCGCTACGCACAATATAGAGAAATAAGCAATTAGTTTTTAAGTAGATAGGTAGACCAAATACATTTTCATGTAAAATGATGCCAAGACGAGTCCATATGACGGGCACTGTCAATAAGTTGTCAGATCTCATGTAGAGCCAAGCTTATAACTCTACACACCCTAACTCTACAAGGCCTAACTTCTCAAACTCTACCTATACTTAGTCAGAATATGTGGCTTGGTCATTTCGCTCCATTCACATGAGCGTAAGGTGAAAAATGTATCCACTGTTAATTACTTTTCTGTTATACAAAGGTTCTTGCAGTAACGAAACGGTCAAGCCACATATTCTAAGGTGTAGAGTTTGAGAATTTGAGTTGAAGAGAAAAAAAATTCAAGATCACGGCGATGTTTTCATTATGCCTGCACAAAATGTGCCGGCAGAAGAAATAATTCTCGTTTTTTAAGTGATAAGTAAGTATGTACTTATATTAATTAGTGTTATATAAATCTGACTTTGATAGGAGCTACGTACTAGGATTTTTGAAAGTAATTAAGCTTTTTCTGGTCTCAGTGCGTGGAAAGCAGAGAAAGCAGTTCAGTACATTGGCGGTAGGCCACAAAATCAAGGCACACGGCAACTGGATGCAGTAGGTACATAATCAGTCTCTCAAGATACATATGGAAACTACATTCGACTTGTGCCGACTTTAAAATAATTAAGGTATAGGTAGAGTACCTACTCATTTTGCGATTTTTTCGTCAAATTCCATCTGGAACTCGAGATATTAAAAAAATGCTGGTCATCCTACTAATATTATAAACTAGCTGTGCCCCGCGGTTTCACCTGCATGAAACGTTTTTGTATGACAATTTTTTTCCCATCATCCGATTTCAATGAAACAAAGCCTATATGTAGCTCCAGGTTTAGCTTCATCTACCTGTGAAAATCGCATGAAAATCCGTTCAGTAGCTTCGGAGATTATCGCGTACAGACAGACAGACAGACAGAAAAGAGTTTTAAAAACTCTTTTTTTGTGGTTGGTTACTGTTTTTTTATCACTCCCTGTCAAAATTTGTCAAAAATATTCAATGTACAGAATCGCGGATTTTACTCTTATTATAGATGTGAATGTGAAAGTGTGGATGTTTGGATGGTTGTTACTCAATGTTTTGATGTTTGGATGGTTGTTACTCGATCACGCAAAACCGGCTAAACGGATTTGGACGAAATTTGTCATGCACGTTTTCAGGGGTACAGAGAAGGACATAGGGTACTTTTTATCGCGGGATTCTCGCGGGAACTCCGAAATTACCGCGGGTGAGACCGCGGGGCACAGCTAGTGGTATCTATTTGCAATTACTTGATCCAAGTTTAGTAATACTTCATTGAAGTTTTTATATCTTTCTTTTATTCTTTTATTATATTTTCTTCCATACATGATGCTCCATTGCACTTCTGACTTTAAGTACAGAAAAGGTTTTGTCCTTTAAAAAAAAACTAGGTAAATATATTAAATTATTCTAAGTTTTTGGCTCTGATTAACTGCGCTCGCGCACAATGAGGTCGATTGAGCAGCAGCTGTCCTCATAATGATTTTGAGCGGCATATTAATTTCCCCCCATTGTTTTGGCGCGGGAGAAAATGCCGTCTTCATTCAAGATATCGTCGCGGGATAACGGTGCGGCGCACGCGCGCTAGCCCCCTCCCTATCCCGCTCACACACACCGCAACAGGAGAGAAAGAGACAGTGGCATACCGCTGGTGAACGATTATTCGACTGACCTACTCAAACGCATACACTCTTTATTCCAAGCGAGCGGAACCTAATTTTTCTATCGTGTGAATTTGCAATGCAACACCAAGACGAGAATAATAGCCTGTAACAACAGATATTACAATGATTAATGATCGAAATGGACAGATTCATAACGCTACTAACTGACGTAGGTACATAACATACAACACATTGTAATGTTATAATAAGAGCACACAATAATATAGCGATTCAGAGGCAGGATACCCACAGCCACCACCAGAGCGACACAGTGTCAAAAATAGAATGTTTTTTAATATTTGTTATATGTATGTTAGTTTGTAAGGTATTTATCTATGGGCCCATGTTGCCTGATAACAAAACAATAAATAAATAATCAGATTGATCTAATCCAAGATTTAATAATAAATGAAGAAAATTGCGTATAAGGTATTTAAACACTGATGACATTTTCAACCATCATTAATGTCCATTAAAAAAGTTCGTTTACAAAAACACCAATCATAACAAAAAAACTTAAAAAGTTCATAATCTGGGACGCTTGATTTGGACTCTTTGCAATTAAACGGTTCATCAGTCATCAAACGGAAATATGTAATTACTTACTTTCAATGTTAGGATCGACAGTTGTTTGATCGAGACCTTCGATCTATGCAGTTCTATCATTCGCAATGTCTTCGCCTGCGGTCACTAACTAGATCAGACTGACACCGCGTTAATTGGTGAACCCGAAGTGACCACTCTGTCTCCGTGCACCGCTGATTAAGTGTCAAGTGTCAATTTTATCACACTGGATGGACATCCACGGACATAAAAGCAAAAAGTGCACCGGCAACTTTTCCTTTAGCTCTTGTGATCGCCATAAAACCAGGTGTATCCGAAGATTGTGCGGTCAGTCCTTGACAGTGGCATTGCGAAAGTCAAACAGCAGCCGACCGCAGTCGGTGTCCAACCTTCATCCGGTGAGGTCGTATCCACGATGCGCTTGCGCCGCGCGTTCACAGTGAAAGTTCTTTAGACACTGCGAAATGCGACTAGCAATCGCCTTTCTGTTTGTGGTGAGTGCTAATTACGTTAAACAGTGTTAATGGAGGGTGCTTTCTCTCGCCAGATCATGATGGATTTATAATTTGTAACGTGTGCATCTTGTGCATTGATAATACGATGCGTCGTATTTAATATCGATGGTAAATTCTCATTAAGGTGGTACCTATCTATAATTATTTAATCACTGAAATGGTTAATAGCAAATCTTTATTACGGGAATATTGACTATGACAAACATAATTTTCTCGTCGGTACTGAATATGCACTTAGTGTTGTAGCCAAATATTAAAATACGCCTCTTTCCCTCATGTCTGTTAAAGATAAATATGTCTATTGTTAAACATTTCCGCCGTAAAGCAGGCAAGGGTCAATGAACTTAATAATATTAGTGTTAAATACCTATTGTTAGTTTGACAGACATAAAGTTATGAAAGACGATTTGAATGAAAAATCATAAATTCTAGAATGACAGTATATTAACTGTATCGTTAAACAAAATCGCTTATAAGCATTAGGTAATTATCACAGAACTTATAGGTACCTACAATAAAAGTCGCAAAAAGAACACACTACCCACACAATAGAATAAATACGTTAAACTTTTGAACGACATTTGCAAATTTTAGATATTATTTTTGTCAACAAGTCATCCACTTAGTATTTTTAGGCTTAGAACCCTCAGTTTCCTGAGCGCAATTATCTCGTCGATCTAGACATTTTCAGGCCTTATTGGGAAACCATCGCCACAGATCATATCTAGGTGCGTTAATCCAACGGGTCCCTTCGACTAAACCAGGACGAGCGGTACATCCACTATCCAGTGCCAAGTGCGAGCGTCGCGTCGTGCACAGTGTGGGAAGCGGGTCATGTAGCATCGCCCACTTTAATTACTCTTCACGCCGACATCTGACAGGCTCGGCTTGCTTCCATGAATGAAGATAGCTGTGCAATTAGCGACTATGAAATTGATATAACAACTACGTACAGTGCTGATGACACGATAATATGTAGGACAAGAAAGGAGTAACTATGCTTCTGTTATAAATGTTGAAGTCAGTTAATTTGAAATGTCTTCTTTATGATCCGAAGACGTGGGAAGATAATATCTGTTGTTTTCGTTACAAATACGCAACAGAAACTTTCAAGAGAAAATATGACTATGTCCGTGAATAAAGTGAGAGACAATAAAAAATAACTTAAGTGATAAAGTCAAATAACAAGCTTTTAAATGCCAGAATCAGATCAGAAAGTAGAATTCGTTGAAGCTATAAAAAACGAACCGACATCCGTTCGACCGGTAAAAGTGAAAATCGAGAAGTTCAAGTTCGAGTCAGATATCGACGTATGTAATTTGCGACTGACCACTAAGTGATACGGGGTCCAGTTTGCCTAAATCATGTAATAATAACGTTACGTTCGTGTTACGTTACAATAACAAGTGACAAACGTGCAAAATGTTTACATCACAGCGAGCGGGCGGACCGCGCAGACCTCAATACGGCGTGGCGAAAGTTTTCGAGCTGTACTAGTTTTGATTTCTCCGATAGATACGATATACCTATCTTAAATCTAGCGTCGTAACTCGAGTAACAAAGTAACAATCTAGTTCTGATAAACTTGAATTGAAAACAATATCTATACATTATCTTATCTTAGGATATTTATGCGCGGTCGAGTTCTGTCCAGACAATTGGAAACTTTTCTGCTTGGAAACAATTGGAACTTTTCTGCTTATAGGAGAATTATGGTCCAAACTCTACAGCATCATCAGCCATTCAATAGAGTCAATAAACTAAGTGCTAAAAGTTGCTTAACAACGGGAGATTCTTTTGTTATTAATGTTTTAGAAATCAGTTACAACACTGAATTAAAATAAATATAACTACTAGTTGTGCCCCGCGGTTTCACCCGCGTTAATTTCAGAGTTCCCGCGGGAATTTCGGGATAAAAGTACCTATGTGTTAATCTGATGTATAAGCTATATTATTGTAAGGTTTCATTTAAATCCATCCAGTAGTTTTTGCTTGAAAGAGTAACAAACATCCATCCATACATACAAACTTTCGCATTTATGATATTAGTAAGGATTAGACAAAATAACAATGTCATTGACACATTCTATGCATAAAGGTGATTAAAAAGTCACTGCTTCAATCATTAGGTAGGTATTGGCTTTATTAAAAGTGCAAAGTAAATGGATGAACCGTTCTTTTCTTTAGGAAACGAATTTCGGAAATCATAATAGGTATTTACTGTAATCTTATCAACAGAAAACTAACTGCGAATACTGGGTATTACTCGTATGTTAGCGAACACTGGGTATTTTGTATAATTAACTCATTAGGCGGTAAAAATTAGGATCATTCACATCATCACTATTTTCTGTCCTTTCGTTTCTAAAATGATGGGAAAAATTGTAGAGTCGTGATAATCCTTTATCATGATAATCATCTATTCATCTCCATCAATGGACATGAGATATGGATTCAACCGATTTGTTTGCCCATGAGTGGGTGGAACTCTTGTCTGTGTGTCTGAAGATGTGTGAGGAGTTGTATGCAAGGCCTACTAGTATTTGTTAACCATTGTAATTGGTCCTGTAACGTATGTGTTAGCAATAAATAAATAAATAAATCAATATTCGGCCGATTACTGCTCCCGACTATAATATAGATCCTCCCCTATATGGTATCCTCTCTTAGGAAATGTAAGTTTTGATCTTATTAGCTCAAAACGTGCAAGTCGATTCCATAGTTAACGGAATACTAAAATTAATAATTCTTGTAAATGCTTTAAATCAGTTAGACTACACTAAACCAGAAATAGTACATTGTTATCCTAGGGGTGAAAGTAACTTATTTAGTCCCGAGACGGGGTTTGGCGCCCGAGCGTAGCGAGGGCGCTAATAGATCGAGGGACTAAATAAGTCTTTCTCCCGAGGATAACACTGTGCTTTTCATTACGAATGCAAGGAAAGTCAAAATAAAAATAGGAATTAGCTAAAGAAAAAATGAGTGAAGATCGGATAGTCGCTTGACGCTTTCCCACCTATTTCTTTTTCTTTGGCCGGCTAGTTATTCAGCCAGTATTTTTTATTTACATTGAGGCGACCTAAAAAAAATATTATCTTTAATTATTAAGTATTAATTAAAGAAAATAAAAAAATATAAATAGGAATTAGCTTAAGAAAAAGTGAGTGAATTTTATTTTAATTAATACCTACTTAAACTTTACGTTATTTCAATTTTATACTTCGCGCTGGCTGTATAGAAAGTTGAAACATGGTTCAATAGAAATGTGAAAATAGACCTAGTTTTTTTTTAATAATTTGACAGTTGTCAGTTGAAAGCGATTCTCCCTAGGGCTGAAAAGGGTTACTTTCAACCCGCTTCTCAGGCAACTTCAGACCTACTTTCCGAGTATGAGTAATGAAAAATACATTTCACTTACTCCGTGAATTTCTTTATTATTTCTTTAATTTAGATCGCTGCGGATTGGTGCATTTGGTTTCATTTGTTCTTGCATTTTCTCGCTGGTGAGGTGAGAAGTGCCTTTAAACCTCTCACTACGCTCAAGATGAGAATAGAATCCTTTACTAGCTCAGTAAAACTCGCATAACTCATCACTCGTAACAAAAATTAACTTTGCTTTCTTGTCGAACAAATACTTAATTAATAAATTATCTATTTTAGATTACTGAAATAGGAGCTATCTACACTAATATTAAAAATGTGAAAGTCACTCTGTCTGTTAGCTTTTCACGCCGCTAATATAAATCGTTCATCATGAAATTTTCCACACACGTTGACACTGGTACCTACAGAAAAGGACAAACGCGGATGAAATAGCTAAGTAGTAATAAATAAAATTGATCTCTTGTTTTCAAATAAGTTATGGTTGTATTTCTACAGTCAAAAGAAGCAGTAAAGCACAAAGCAATCTTACCTATAATAATGTTAAAAATTTACGATCATTATCAGCATCATCTTCCACCTTCCCTGTTCCCAATTGGCTACTTGACCGAATTGTTTTTTTTCAGTTCGTCGTGTAGATTAATAAAAAATATGGAACATGTATTTTTTCTTTCTTTACGTCATAAAAAATAACGGCGATACATTGAGTTGAAATTTCGCGTGACATCACAAGTCACAACCCCGTGCAGTTTGTATGGAGCTTATATATAGGGCCCTTATTCACTATGACCATAACACGCCGCGCTAAGATAAGACGCCGCAAAAACTGTCTTTCCCTCGTAATCAAAGAAGTTTTACTGCAAAAAAATACATTTACAACGTTCGTTATGGCATAAAAAATAGGTAATAATATCTAATGTCTTGGCATCAGCTAGAACGTTCGGAAATGCGTTTTTGGGACGCGCGTTATGTACAAGGAATGTTGTTGGTCATAGTGAATAAGGATCCTGAATAATGACGTCACGAGTCCCCCACCCTAAACTTTAAAGCGCTTTATCTATGTTTATTTTCATTCATTTGAAAAAAAAAAATACGTGTCTATAATTTTTTGTGTCTAGAATATGAATGTGTCCAGAATTTTCATTTTCATACCCTCCTGGAAAATATACTTGGGATCGGCGCAATTATTAGGTAGGTATTTTTTTTCCTTGCATTGCATCCCTTCCACTATAATCTCGGCATCCACTGCCGTGCGTTTCTTGTAACTTTTCCTTGACCTGCCTCGATTCAAGCATTCACTCATTGTCATCATCACCATAAAGTTCGTGTGATAATGATCTACCGATGTTGATATTAGATGAAATGAAAGAAAGAAAGAAAGAAAGAATGGATGGCAATGTTTTCCGTCTGTTGCTCCGCCGCGAGGTGTAAGCGGTGTGACGTCACACAACTGCTCCCAAATACCACCCGCGCCGCCGGTCACTTTCACTCGCATGCCTGCCCGTCCGTACGTCTGTCCGGACTTAGTTGAACGTTACAAATTAATAGATAATAATAATATAATATCCGAAACTAATCACGTGTGGCCGCCGCCTTGTAAGCTACTGTCGTGTTCCAACTACTTGTTTAGTTACTTTCATCGTGTTTCGAATCGATTTCGTAATGGACGAGTCGTTAATCGAGTCGTTTACCTAATATAAGTAGGTAGTTTTATATTCAATGACGTCATGTTGTTGTTCATCGGAGCTAGGATGCGCAACACGATATGTTTATCGTACGAAAGATAAAATTGTTGACACGACAAATATTTGTGGACGTCCAAGCAAAAAAGTGCATTAATGAGGTATTGAGTTAAGACTAAATTCGGTTAAACATGTTACGACTGGTAGACAAAACGATATATATGTCGACGAGAATCGATAAAATGACTCGATAAAATTTTATCGTGTTGCGCATCTTAGCTCCGCATATTCGACGTTTTAAAAATTAATTACAAGCCATTCCCCGCGGTTCCATCCGCATCAATTTCGGAGATCCCGCGGGCATTCCGAAATAAAAGTAGGTACCTACTTCTCCACATTTTCTTCTATACCTACCCTTGACAACGTGTCGTATGCAAAATTTATCGTAGTTTCACCCGCGTTAATTTTGGAGTTCCCGCGGGAATTTATATGTAACTATAGCTGTGCCCCGCGATTTCGCCCGCGTGATTTTCGGAATACCCGCAGCGACTATGTTTTTTAAAAAGCGTTTATTTAACTTGCAATGTATGTATGTATGTAAAAGGGTAAATCTTGCAACTCAATTTTGAAGCAGTTATCTTCAGCCGTAGTTTGGATGACAATGCATGGTTAGCTGTGTGACGTCATTCTAAATCCAACATGGTGGAACACCCAAGATGACGGATTAGTTATTTGTAATGCACGTCCTACAATATGGGTATCAAATGAAAGGGCTTACTGAGAACAACTCGAAAGATAAAGTGACGTCATTCTTAGGTACTCCAATTTGGCGGACTTCTAAAATAGGTGGAGTACTTAAGTTTTTTAAGCTTTCCTACATTATGGGTATCAAATGAAAGGGCTTGCTGAGAATACGAATGTGAGTAAAATTTGGTTGCAATTCCAATCCGTCTGAAATTTTGGTACCTATAAGTACCTACTGAGGTTTTTAGTCCTCGATTATGATATTGTGGTCAAATTGTTCGAGTCTGCGGTTAGTTAACTTTGACATGTGTAATTTGGCGAGATACGCGTGAACAGTACCTACCTACGAGGTATTGTATTGGTTTGCAACCTGTCTAATGTCTATAGGAGCAAATGACCTTGCAACAATTTTGCGTTGAATGGGATAAATAGACTAAGAAACCTGTCCAGCGATAACTAAAAAGTAAAAAATAAATTAAAAGCTTTTATTTAGATGCGCTAAAACAATAAAATAAAGTTTTCCTTTAAAATTTCGACTATCAACTTATAACATCATTAACACACAATTTATTCAAATAACAATTACATGATAACAACAATTTGTGTTTTATTATTTGGGATAACGGCGCGGCGCTCGGAGGTAGAACCAAGTAGAACCTGCAGTGCTCCACAAAAATTATATTCTTCAGGTGAATGAATGAAGAAGGTACAATGAAGTAGGTACCTATTATAGTAACTATATGTAGTATTGGATTGTAACTTAAATAAATAACTAGATAGCCGATGTGAATTTTCGTTAAATAAAACAATTTATGTAAACAGTCTTTTAGATTCTAAAAAGATATAAGTACCTAACTGACTATGAAAGCAAAAAAAATTTTGGCACTCCTTGTTTCTTTTCGTACTATGTATATTACGAACTCGCTCTGTAGACTCTAATTTGTTTGTTTTCTCTTCTTTGCACAAATAAAAGTACCTAATAATAACAAATGTTTTTATTCTAATCTGTCTTTGTCTGCAATGAAATTGGAAACAAGAAACTCCTTAACGGTAAGGCGCGCCCACACGTAGCAAAGTTTCGGTGAAATCGCGTCATAATAACAGAAAATATAGAACGGACATCAACACAAGTGAACACATGCACCGCCGGGTGATTTGAGTAGACTACACGAAACTATTCATCTTGCACAATAACATTCACACGTAACGAAATGTATAAACGCCATATTTTGGTTACGTTACGTAACTACCTACTAATTTTATTATTTGTCGACACATTCTTCTGAGGTCGACACCAAAATTTAAGTTTTTTATCTTAGTTTAGCTATTGTGCCAGTTATCAAATATTATTACTAAGTTAAAAAAAGTTTTCTCAGTAAGCGAATTTATGTAAGTAATTCTTTATGAGAAAATAAACATCTTATTAAACTGTAACTAGCGTTTACCCGCGGCTTCGTCGTGTGGAAGTCGAAAATGGATCTAATAGGATTTTTAATTTTTTTAAATTTATTTATTTATTTAGCTGTGCGTTGGTCCGTCAGTAATTCATTCGGGACCAAAAATTCTATATATTGTATAGATTGTTTACAAAATTCATAGTTTTGGAAGTGTTGCTGGATGTTATAAAATATTTTATTATATTGACAAACTTTTTTTTTGACCAACTCGTATGTGAAATTATTTAAATTTTTACCTTAAAAGTTAATTTTTAAAGAGAGAATAAAATATCTATTTAACTATCTAAAAGAAGTTTTTGGAAAGTTGGACTCTTACCGCCGCACTCAGAGTCGACTTTAATGATTACTTAGTTAAGTATAGATTTTTAAAACAAAACTGCCGCAATCAGAGACGTTCAGTAAATTAATGTTAATTGGCATTTAATGAGATGTAACTTAATTAGTTAAATGCTAATTAACATTAATTTACTGAACGTCTCTGATTGCGGCAGTTTTGTTTTAAAAATCTATACTTAACTAAGTAATCATTAAAGTCGACTCTGAGTGCGGCGGTTAGCATTTGCTCTAACTTCCTTTGCAACCGTGGCGCGCCCGCCCCGCGCCTGTCCTCTCTAGTTAGTTAGTTAGTTTATTTTCTCTGTGGTAATGCAAGCTTCTCCATTCCAAGGGCGAGAGCCACATTTAGATTCAAATTTCGGTTGAATTAAAATGCATCGCAGCTGCTGTGGTTTTAGGGATGCGTTCAAGTTACTTGCAAAAGGGTTATCTACATTAATATAAATGCAAAAGTAAGTTCATTGGTTTGTTTGTTTGTTACGCTTTCACGCCTTAATTACTCAATCATCATTATATGAGCAATCGGGTTAAGAAACAAATTAACAACTGTTCAAACGTGGGAAACGGCTAGTCCTTACCTACCACCTACATATTATAAGATGTGAAAGTTTCTTTGTATGTAGGTTTGTTACGCTTTCACGCCTTAATAGCTCAAATGATCATCATGAAATTTTGCATACACGTTATCACAGTACAGAAAAAGACATAGGGTACCTACTTGGTGTCCCGGAATCCCCGCAGAAACTCCGAAAAACGCGGGTGAAAATATACTCAATTTTGTATACATACCTAGATACACGTTGTCAGGGGTACAATATAGGCTAAAAAGGATATAGGCTACTTTTATCATGGAATTGACGCGGGATCTCCGAAATAAAACAGGAGGTGAAACCGCGGGGAACAGCTAGCTTGTATTCTCTATTATTTATTTAAAAGCGATAAAGTTTGAACTTTGGGTCTTAGGAATAATCTCTGAAACTACTGAACCGATTTTAAAAATTCTTTTGTCTGAGTTACTTAGGATACTTTTTATTCGGGAACAAAGAGTTCCCGCAGGAATACCGAAATTCATGCGAGTGATACAGCGGGCGTAATAACTAGACAATAGTAATAGAAAATTTACCTATATGAACTTTTGCTATCAACAACATAACATTTATTAAGATCAAAGGTGAAACTTCACTTTCTCGCTACCAAGCCTTTATTGTATTGAATCGCGCAGTATCCAACAAACCTTCGCAATCGCTTCTCTATACATGGAAAGTCCTTCTAAATTCTAATACATAACTTTATGTACAGTAGAAAGTCCTAACACCTACCTCAATCGATTTATGCAGTGAAAGCGAAAACTACGCATCTGTGGTGAGGCAGAAAGGGGTACCGAGCTTCGAGCATTTAAAAGCATCAACGATAACTATTTACTGTGAAAGAATAACTTATTATTGTTTACAGTTTAATAAACAGTATTTTTCTATTGTATTTTTTATAAAATGTGAAAATTCGTCAGACACTGTCCATTTATTTAGTGAAGCTGTTTTTGCGATAGACACAACCACCTTACAAACGCCTTACGCCTTAGTATAGTTACCTGCCTATAATAATAATAATATTTATTTATTGGACCAACTTAATCTATTGTTAGTAAATTACATTATATTTATATTTATACATTATATTTCTATACACTATACCCCCCCCCCCCCAAAAAAAAAATCATTACAATATACATCAAAGACAAATAACTATGCCAAACCATCATCAACCATGCCATGCCCATCCCACACCAAAGACATCGCGTTCGCATCTTACGATACGCAGTCATGCAGAGAAAGAGTTAAATCCGAACAAATTATTTTAGACTTTCCAGTTAAATGATGTACCTACCGTTTAAATTGGAACGTGTTCGCAGATATCATGGACGGATCGGTGTTCAGGGTACGACTACTCCTCCTCGTGCTCGCGCACCTACAGGTCTAACCGGATGCAGACGTCGCCGGACGTGCCGTGCGACTTGAACAAGCAGATCTACTGCGTCACGCCCGGCACCAACTACCCCTGGCAGGCCATCAGGAGCTTCATCAGGGAGAACCAGGTGAGTCTAGCCTATTATGACTAACAGGCCAAACGTTGATGTCAAGTGACGGTGTCGTCGTAAAATGTACACACACAGCCTCGAATGGGAACTGACTCTCAAGTGAGGCTGCCGGAACTCATTGTAGTGCTTCGCGATAGATTTTCCATTTAAAGGTAGGTACTGCCCTACCTATGATTTTCCATCGATAGCTCCAGCTCATTATTAGGAAAAGCCACACCTTGCGACGCATATTCCGTTGAGTTATCATCGAAGCGTGTTAAGTACCTAATAAAATATTTCATCTTTGATGCTTATTTGTAGAGTCCACTATATAAGCTCTATGGTATTTACTGAATGTTCATTTTCTGTAATTTCAGGGTCTCATGAAAAGAATGTATGGAGACGAACGTCACATTACCGTGTTAAAAGCTGAACTCGAAAACTTTATTGAAGACGGAGACGTAGAAAAAGTCAAAAAGCCTTCCGAATTCACTGAAGACACATTCACAAAAGCCAAAATTAAGTACACAAAGAGTCAAGGACGTGCCATGAAAGTTAAGCCTCATTTTAGACCTATTCAAGACAAAAATAAATTACACGAGAACGAAACTCTGTCAGTGAAACCTCTAGAACATAACGTTAATAGTACAAAACCTAAAGAAGACTATAATGAAACAGAAATAACAAACAACGAAACAATAAACGACGATAAAGGTATATCATATAAAACAAAATTAGAGAGCATCGCTAATATCGAGTTAAATGATTTAGAACCAAACATCATATCATTAGAAACCGTTATAAAACAAACTATCGAGAGTAACAGTCTCTATCAAAATTATTTTAACGATTCTTCCACGGAAACTCTACGCATAATACCAAAAAATGACACGGAGAGAAACATAACTGCAAGTACAGAAAAAACCTACGGGACAGATTCAACAACTGAAACTCAACTGGACGAAACCACCACAGTCAACAAAGAAGGATGGAAACCAGTCTCGCCTAATGCGTCGACGCTGCCGCCGACACTTCTGTTCTCGGTGCACGAAAAGATTGATCGAGTCGACACGGTCATTGCGAGCGATAAGAAAGATGAAATCAACCAGAAGCCAGCGTATCCAGAACGACCGTCCGTCATCAAACTAGGAGGAGAGTAAGTTTTTAATCCAATAATTTTTAATAGAATTTTGTAATAAAACGACAAAAGCTATTTTTGTGTAAATTTCCCAGGTCTGAGACGTACACATACGAATAGATGATTACTATTATAAATACGAAAGTGAGTATGTTTGTCACGTTTTCACGCCTCGATGGCTGAACCGATCATCATGAAATTTTGCATTCAGTCGGGCGTACAGAGAAGGACATAGGGTGCTTTTTGTCCCGGAATCCCAGCGGGATCTCCGAAATTATATCGGGTAAAAACAGACGGTAAAACCGAAAAACAGACGATGAAAATCCAATGGCGAATTTCTAAAAAGAAAGGAGATAAATAAATATACTATACCTATATTTAAAGGATTCACCTCCGGAGTGGTCCATTTGGAACAGTTTTAATCTTTGGGCTTATATGTAATTAATCTTTCGTTACCAGGAACGCATGCGAAACTAGGAGAACCCTTGAGGCGCCTTTCTGGGCGAACAACACCAAGAACGAGCTGTTGGCGCTGGTCAACATGTACCCATTCGAGCAGTACATCCACATGGAGACTTGCGTGCACGAGAAGAAGCAAATGTACTGCAGGGAAGGATGCAGGTAATGGATGGATGGACATTCCGCAGTGCGGAAAATTAAGATATAATTAACTATCCAAATAAAGCCAACCATTCGCCTATCATTCAGAAGTCGGTTCAATCCCTGAGTCTTGGCTCGTGCCGTATGAGTTGTATACCTATACCTAACCTAATCTATCTCATTGGTCTGTCTGTAACCTTTCCACGCCGTAACTACTTAACCGATCATCATTAAATCTTAGTAGGTACAAACTACAAAGTACAAAATAGAAAATAGGGTAGGTACCTACCTATTTTTATTCTGAAATTCTCACGGAACCCCCAAAATTAACGCAGATGAAAACATGGAGAAACAGCTAGATTTTGAAAATTCTTTTACTAATGGAATGCTACAGTGTTCCTGAGTGTTATAGGATTTTTCTTATCTCGGAATTCCCGCGTGAACTCCGAAATTACCGCGGGTGAAATCGCGGCCCGGGGGAACAGCTAGTGTTAATGTTAAATAATATTATAAACGCGAAAGTTTGTAAGTAGGTATGTATGGATGGATGGATGGATGGATGGATGGATGGATGGATGGATGGATGTTTGTTACTCATTCACGCAAAAACTACTGGATGGATTTAAATTAAACTTTACAATAATATAGCTTATACATCAGATTAACACATAGGGTACTTTTTATCCCGGAATTCCCGCGGGAACTCTGAAATTAACGCAGGTCAAACCGCGGGGCACAACTAGTGTTAAATAAACAAGGTGGGTACCGAAGTAGCAATCAACCTACATAATATCATGCCGCGGAACTAGTCCTACGACCCTTGTTTTCTGCGGCAACCATAGGATACGTACCTACCTATATCGAGTAGATTCCCTCTAGAAGATCTACTTTGCTCTCTGTCAGCTGTTTTCTTGTTTGAAATGAATGAAATGAAATAAACTTTATTCTTTATTCGTTACGACAACTGTTAATATGCAATAACAAAAAGTGTCGCAACAAAAAGGCAACAGCTCAGCATAAGTCGAGAACCGAGGGGCCCGACGCTGATCTTCCGCTGGTGCCGCATGTGGCCGTGTTTAGTTTTTTTTTTTTTGACCTACTTATGTAACCGATACTGATTGTGCCATTGTCAGATGCGAGCAGCAGTACCGCTTCCACCGCCTCCTCGCTTACGACCCGCGGAACGAGTGCCGCGGCATATTCTCCGACTGGTTCAAATTCCCCGCGTGCTGCGTGTGCAAGTGCTACGACGTGCCGGTGGAGTTCCGGGCGCGGTCGCCCCGCGTCCTCCATCCGCAGTACGACGACGACATCAAGCGTGTCATATACGAAGACGTCGCCAGAGACTGGTATTCCACCTCGTTGGACGAGGAGGCCGACGATCTATTCTGAACCATAGAGCGATGGTTTCGTACAAAAATTCCGTTCGAAGTTTGAGCACAGAAATAATTTTATGTGTGTGAAACTACCTACGTTCACTTCGCACTGAGAGAAATCGTTACCTATGTAGTTCAAAGCCTGCTTTCAATTCTGTGTTCAATTCTGTGACTGATGCGCTGGAGGCCGTTTCATATGCCTATTATTTCTATGTTCTGAACTATATTTACGAAATAGATACCTATGTACCTACATATACAAGGTGTTACGGAAAGGTGTAGTCATATAATATGAAGATTGTGATCTGGCAATCTTATAAAATAATTTGACCGTGGTATTTAGCTCATAAACCTTATGACCTTATTTAAAATTTTCGTTACCAAAATAAAAAATATCTTCATTGACCACTTGCGCAACAAAATAAAAATGTCACATCATTGAGTAGGTCATCAACTAGTCACAGGTAACGGCTTCAAGATCATTTTGATCCAATTTATCACCGTCGGGGTGCAAAGACAAGTTATTAACAACAAACCTAACAAATTCTTTTATTTCATGGTACCGGTTCAGTTCAAATCATTGCAGACGATAATGTAAATACCATCGTCAAAATACCACCACCATCTCATTAACATATTATTTACATTAAATCGAAATTACAAAAAAAAAAATTGTTTTCTGTCTGTCTGTTCACGATAATCTCTGAATCTACTGAACTGATTGTCATGCGGTTTTCACAGGTAGATTAAGCAACATACCTATAAGCCTTGTTGTTATATTATGAATAATAACGTTTCACGAGGGTGAAACTGCGGGGCACAGTTAGTACGTAATTAATAATTACATGTGAAAAACCTGTAGGCGATCGATATAGGCACAAACAATACACATAGACAAACTATACAGGGAATTTTTAATAGGTAGGTTACCTATTTAGTCCTTCACGACTTCATTTCGGGGTAGCCTCGCCCCTCGGAAATTATTTTTTGTACCGGGATAAAAATAATAATAATAATAATAAAATTGTTTATTGCCATCAAAAAGGTGTACAAAAAAATTAAAATTAAACTTAGCCAATTAAATCAATCTAAATAAATAAACAAAAAGCACCTGTCATAAAAGTAAAGTCAGAAGATAAGCTAGCTACTTTCCAAGATTCATTCAAATCTGATCAGTAGGTAATTAGTTATTACGTGTTAAAAAAAATATTGGAGATACGTAGATAAAAAAAAATATTGGACACGTCACGCGTACCTATTTTTTCTTTTTTTACGTAATAAATAAAAAATAACGGCGATACATCGAGTTGAAATTTTGCGTGAGTCGTGACGTCACTATCTTGTGCAGTTACGTCACGAGCCCCCACCCTAAACTTTAATGCGCTTTATCTCTGTATATTTTCATAAATTTGAAAAAGCAAAAAATATGTGTCAATTGTTTTTTTTTATTTTCTAACTGACGGACTAATTAGAATTTTGATTTTCAAAAGTCGTCAACATCCCTAGTGTGACGTCACGCCGAATCATTACGAGCCATGAGGTAGGCATCTGGCGTCTGGTCGGCTGTTTTGGCTGGATTGGTATGGCTGATTGGCTTTAAGGCAAAATGTAGGTACCTACGAAGTAAACACGTGGCGAGGCGTTACAATTTATTAAACTAGATCTCTTGACTACAAAGTAGATATTTATTGTTGTTTATTTTGTCCCAAAATTATTATTAAATAATTATTTTGTTTTTATTGTTACGTTGTTATAATTTTAAGTAACTCATTCCAAACTTTGTCTTCCTTAAATATTTAATCATTTATTGTTATGTAAGTAATCGAACGTGCTTACTTTAGTATAATGTTTTGTAATTAGATAAAATATTAAGATAAATAAAATTATTATAATATAAATATTACTAGGTATTTGTAGAGTAATTATATTTATTTGTGTAAGGCTAGTGAAATAAAAAAATAATATTCTAAAAGAAACATCATCTTGATTTTATTTTAAAATCTTAAAGTTTTCATGGTGTCGAATTCTACGAAAATTAAAAATAAAACTGGGATTACGCGCGGATTACTAAACAACTTCCCGCAGAGCATCCTACAAGGTTCAACGAAGGTTCAAGATGACTGTGACGAATTGCTTTCAAAAATTTCGGTAAAGCATTGAAAATTGAAATGTATCTAATAACTTCAGTACAGCTGGTAAAGGTCGGACTTCGATGTATAGACTGAGATTCTTTTGCCTTCCCTGAAACGGGTAAAAAAAAATTGGCGGGATTTAAGCGTGTACCAGACTGTTTTAAACATGCCTCCCCACAAGGTGACCTTGGCGGGAGGCTGGTTTAAAACCACCGTTGGTCGCCCGTGATCTCGTTGCAAACAACCGTCCGCACTGTTTTAAACCGCTGTGGAAAACTTCGGTTTGGGGCTTGTTTACAACAGTCTGGTACACGCTTTAGGGGATGTGCTTGTCTTTGGTGATGTGCTGTTATTATATTACGACTCATTACGTTAATGTGCTTCTCATGATAATGAAAATAAAACGTAGTGATTATTTGCTCAGTGATAATGATCTTAAAACCATCAATTAAAATGTAATATTTCAGTAATTTCTTTTTTTTTATTTTGATAAATCTCTGATGGAAAAGTTTTCCTTTGACGAAATTTTGCTAAATAAATATACCTATAACCGAAAATACTAGCGAAAGACTTACCTTTCGCTGTGAAGTTTTCTAATACTTACCCTCAGACGAAGTTTTTATTTCGTCTGAGTTGTTTCGATCGAAATTAATTTTTAATTTCTAATGTAAATTCCTACATTTTAATACATGAGTATTTTATTGATTGTTTTAATAGTGTCTGTAAAATTTCTTACTTTTACGTTTCGCTGCCGATCTGAATCTGAACACTGTTCAGCATACAGACTGTCTTCCATATTGACATTGACAAATAACATATTATTATTGTTATTGTTTCGCCATAGGCCATAATTGAAGAGGTAGTAGTTGTCATTGGCATTTGGCAAATAACATTATTAAAGAAGAAGACGTTCATTGGCAAACCTACAAAAAAACCTCAGAAGAATAACTAAGCATATTTTTGAGTCCAAAAAGAAGAAAAAAAAAAACTAAGCATATTCTTCTGAGAAAAAAACCGAACAGATCAAGACGTACACTGTACAAATTAAGGGTGTTCGATAATTCGATACATTAGATAGTAGATAAAAATAGGTATCTAATAAAAAAACTAAAGTTACAGTAATCTGTTTTTATGTTATATATAGGTGCTTCTTCTGCTATATACTATCTGCTATTTTTTGCATATTAAGCTAGATGATAATTTAGAAGTACTAAATATTTCAATTAATATACGAACATTAACCGACTACATTTCAATGGATCTGGAAATAGGATAATGACTAAATTATTAATTAAACAATTTTTAAATAAAGAATGTTTTATTTTATTAATTTCATAACTACCTTGATATAACAAATGCAAATATTGATGGGTTTCATAAAAATCTAAATAACGATATCGCATATTAGTAACTATATCTTAATGATAATAATTATATCAGCATCAAAATAACACAGCGTTTAGTTCATCGCCTAATATTATTATAGAAGAAGAAGAAGAAGAAGAAATGAGTTTATAGCACATAAAATGTAGCAGATAACTAATACGCGTTCTCGATTTGTATTTGTAGCCGTTCACAACTTGTGACGTGACTTGTGCAATGTGCGCATCACTACTGACGAATGTGGTAGATAGATTTTATTTTAGTCTTTTAAATCAAATATTTTAAGTTCCGATTCATTAAATAGGTAATTATTTTATAAATCACGTTATTAGAACCAGTATTATATTATTTGTGTTAGAACTTAGTATATTTTGTGATTGGATATAGTGCGGTTGCAGTTAAATTCGAAATGGCTGGGAGAGGAAGAAAGCCAGCGGTGCCTAGAAAAAAAGCCAATGGCTATAAAATGCCAGGACCTATCCCCTGCGGGGAGGTAATCAATGATACGATTGGGAAGAAGAAATGGAGGATAGGCAGCCCTATTGGGGTTGGAGGATTTGGGGAAATCTATTCTGCGTGCGATCACGAGAATGCCTCAAAAGGCGGCAATTATCCATTTGTTGTGAAAATTGTAAGTGCCTATGTCTGCTCCTTGCTATTGTACTATCAGTTACAGTGTGTATGTCATCTATGGAGCTGCAACTCCTTTTTTTGTTTTAAGTTTGTGAAAATTAAAGCTTCTATCTACCACGTCTTTAATACGTATCATATTAGTTAAACCTATGTTTGATTTCTCAGGAACCTCATGAAAATGGACCACTTTTCGTTGAGAAACACTTTTATATTCGAAATGCTAACAAAGACGATAGTAAGCACACATTTTTTATACTATTACTACACAATATTTTATCTACACAACCCAATGGGTATAGAAATCTTCAAATTATCCTAAATCATGTATCTTAGTTGTCAGCAAATGAATCTCTTTGTCTCAAGACTTTTAATCTTATAGCCATTCATCAGATAACAAAGAAGGCGAAGTCAGGCCATCTGATAGCCATAAGATTTTTTTTTTTACTACCTAAGTTATCTGTCGGTCCATCACTAATAAGGATCATGACCATATGTAATTTTTTTCCATCTGCTTCTGTCCTGCACCAGTTCAATAGATCATTGTAGAGTTTCTCCCGTTGCTTCTACAATATTTTTACACCATGGTACTGGAATTTGGCCCCTGGAGCACTGCCCCTGCATCTATCCCACAATCAACAGCTTAAGCAGCTTAGTTGACACTCGGGATAGAGTGGTTATAAGTTGTACACTATACACAATAGAAACAATTGTTAATACCTTTTAAAACAAACTTCAAAACAATAAAGAAATATTAATTCTTATTTCAGTTGCTAAATTTGCAAAATCCAAGAAACTTTCAACATTTGGCATGCCAACGTATTTTGGTAATGGTTCTCATGAATGCAATGGTATTAAATACAGATACTTGGTACTTGAGAGATACGGCAAAGATCTTTGGAGTGTGTTTCTGGATAATGGCAGAACATTTCCCACTACTACAGTGTTTCAAATAGGTTTGCAAATGGTAACTAATATACTCATACCTAAAATATATTTTACATCTTTAAGTATGTAAGAATCAAAATAATAATGTTGCACAGAGCTACTTGATCTCAACCATAAGAAAAGCTAATATAACATACTAGCTGTTCTTATCTGGTTTCAACCCCATGAATTTTGAGACTCCGTTGGGAACATTATGAGTATCCTATGACACTCGGAGATGTAGCTGCCTATAAGTGAAAGAATTTTAGAATCCGTTCAGTAATTCTTGAGAATATTACAAACTTTCTCTTTCTAATAGTTTGCTTTAGACTAAATACTGAGACTCCGAGTAAACAAAAATGTATACATAGCAGTCCTATTCCCTTATTGCCAGACCGATACTAATGGTGCTGTTATATTATTATTTTTTGTAGAGCAGAAACAGCTGTAATTGGTAATAACCAATAATATTATTTCAGCTAGATGTTCTAGAGTACATCCACAGCAGAGGCTACGTTCACGCTGATATTAAAGGTGCTAATATTCTATTAGGGCTCAAGAAAGGAACAGAAAATCAAGTGTACCTTGTGGACTTTGGTCTAGCCACACGTGTTAATGAGAAAGAGTTCAAACCTGACCCTAAGTGTGCTCATAATGGCACCATTGAATATACTAGTCGAGACGCGCATTTAGGTGGTAAGCAAATATGGATAGTAAAATATCATTAATAGATTAATTTAAGTTTTAGACCAATGGAGGTCAAACAATGCCAGAAACCGTTTTGGTTGGTGTCATGCTGTTGTGATGGCACAATAAAGCACAGAACATTCACTACACAAAAAACAAATTGCCATGACTCAACACAATAAAGTATATTTCAGCTGGCACAACACTATGGTCCAACAACTATAAGTGCTTCTCTTCCCATCCCTTTCTGTCATGCTGTTTAGCTAGAGGTTCCTGGTCAAGCTAACATTGTTACTTACTTATTCATTATTTGTAAAACTAATCTTTACTTCAAATAGTTAATCAGACCTGTACCATAGTCAATTTTGAGAGGTTTCACATCCATAATTATCTTTCTGTTTGCATATCTGATTTCTAGTAGTGGTATTAATGCTTGATTTGTTTTAAACTTATCAGTAGGACTTTATACATTTTAATATGAATCATAAAACTAATAAAATAAAAATAAAATATGCAACCAACAGTGTCCACAATGCGTGGTGACCTGGAAATCCTTGGCTACAACATGCTGCAGTGGATTGTGGGAGAGTTACCCTGGGAGAAGTGCCTGGCGAAGCCCAAGACGGTCCAGGACATGAAGGAGGCTTTCATGAAGAGTGTCCGGAACAATATTAGCAAACAATACACAAATGTGCCTGGTAATTAATTGTTTTGTTTAATTTTAGTGTTTATACAAAGATTATGTATTTAAAATATTCATTTATTTCCAGATTCCTTAATAAAGTTCTTTGAGTACATAAACACATTGAAACCTAAAGACTTACCGGATTATACAAAATGCCGTCAGTTCTTCGAAAGCTACCTCAAATCTGAAGGTAAGCTGCGAAATAGTAAGCTCAACTTTACACCAAGCAAGAAAGGAAAGAAAAACAAGGTTGTCGATCAAGATTCGGATAACGATGAGGCTACTGAAACTAATAACGGGGATAGTGAAAAACCTGTGAAAAAGCCTAAAACTGTTAAAAAAGTTACACAAGTTAATGGTGAAGTTGCTAAACCGAAAAGAGGTAGAAAACCTAAAGAAGAAACACCAGTGAAAGAAGACAATAGCGAAGATTCCGAAACTACTCCAAAAGAAAGAAAAGTTAGGAAATACAAAGTTAAAAGCCCTGTGAAAAACGATGAAAGTCGTGATTCCGATTCAAATCAGGACAGTATGACAAATAATACAAAAGAAAATGGTGATGTCGCTAAACCAAAAAGGGGTCGAAAACTAATAGCAAAAAGTCCTATCGAAGTTGATGATAGTGAAGATACAGATTTTAATCCAGATAGTGGATCTAAATATCCAAAACAAAAAGGTGTTGCCAAGCCTGTGAGGGGTAAAAAACTAAAAATAGATACAAGCAGTTCAATGGAAGACGACGAAAATGAAGAACCAGATCCTAATTATAGCGTAGAAATTGTACCCAGAAAACTTAATAGAGTGGGAAAGAGGAAATCGATGGAACCTTCCGTGGTGGTTAATGTGAAAAAGACGAAAATGGCACCAAAAGCGACCCCACCAGCGAAGAAAAATCACACAAACATTGCAACACAGACATCTACAGAGAGACCGAGACGCAGTCCGAGACAGGTGTCCTTCGACAGTCCTATATGTCAACTTATCGGCGATAAAAAACCACTCAGCACGTCTACCCAATCTGCAAACTCCAGTGGCGATATATTTGAAGATTCCTTTGTGATTGAAGAAAAAAAAGTTAAGCCAAAAAAGAAATTGTTGTCCGACGAAGTCGTCACAGTCAAGAGGGTAGTTAAGAAGAAGGTGACAGTCAAAAGTAAGGGTAAGTCGTGGAAAGATTGTCCGTCAATAATAAATGGTCGGGTGCCTTCTAATTCCTGAATTAGTTTCCAACGATTCTTTCATTTTATCTTGTAGGCAATCTATTTATTGTTATTGAAGTTGTAAAACTAATTCAGTGGCGTACCGCGTAGCCATTGCAAATCAGAGGTAGGTATACTAGCGCGTAACAGAAACATGTGGTACTTAGATATGGGTTTTGAAACTTTTGGTCCGGAATTTACGGATATTTTGAGTAAATGTCCGATAGACGTCCATTAACGCCGGACCAAAACCCATCTCTAGGTACTACATACATAGGTACTTTAAGATTGTCGGCCGCACTCAGAGTCGACTTTAATGATTACTTAGTTAAGTACAGATTTTTAAAACAAAATTGCCGCAATCAGAGACGTTCAGTAAATTAATGTTAATTGGAATTTAATGAGATGTAACTTAATTAGTTAATTGCCAATTAACATTAATTTATTAAACTTGTCTGATTGCGGCAGTTTTGTTTTAAAAATCTATACTTAACTAAGTAATCATTAAAATCGACTCTGAGTGCGGCGGTGTGTGGAATAAAACTCAAGTTTAATACGACCGCGATCTAATTCACCATTATCGATCGTTGATGGTCAATAATGAGAATTCTCAGGTCTTTTGAGGCTAAATACCATTTTTAAATTATTCTCAACTCCACAAAGAGTTGCTACATTTTCCAGCACGACGTATCTAGAGATTTCGTTAGTTGCTTCTCATGATAACGAAAATAACGGTATTCCCCAGTATTTTGGTCCAAGTTAAATTTCAATTCCAAGTGTGAATAAAATAATACATGAGTATTCTATTGATTTTTTTATAGTGTCTGTACAAAGTTACTTTTACGTATCGCTGTTGCATTTAACCCACCTTTGGTGTTGCCATCTATAGTTTTAATTATATCGTAGTAACTTGCCTTAAGACCGCTCGCGCTTTACGACAATCGGTCATCGCTACCTGACATTCAATATTTTATTGATGATTGTTAATAATTCAGCCATCAAATATTGGATAAGTCCGCCTACTTATGTATTTGGTTTAAAAACGCAGCAAGTACCTGTTTTAATTCCATTCGCTTGTATTTTGTTTTAATAATTAGCATTTCTGCATAGGTATTTTATTTCAACTTCTAAATGATGAGCGTTGGGCGTCGGCGGATGTGAATGCGTAGGTACATAATAATAATATATTAGGGTATAAAACACAATAAGAATAGTACCGCTCGGTGTATAATAAACTGCATTATGAACCTATTGGCGTTGCAGTAACATTCACTTTATGAGCGTGTTGAAATCTAATATTATATTGAATAGGATTTAGGAATGAACTGTTTGGTTTTAGTTTTTAGTTGTTTCTTTACGTTCATAAATTCGATATGTAGGCACAGACTATGGAGGGTAGAGATAAGGAGAACCATCTCTGTCTATGAAAAGTGTCCGTCGAGAAGCAACATATTGTGGTGGCGCTACGGTAGCTAACTCTATATAGGTACCGACTTGACACCCAAATGGATTTTCAGATTTATAGCTTTGAGAACAACACAGTATTTGTTACTGACTAAAAAAGGAGGAATATTTAAGTACTTAGAATATTCCATCCCACGGGAATGTCAAAATTACATGGAACCACAGCGGCTAGTAAAAAACATATATTACTGTGTATTTGTCATCTGCGTCCGCCGAACCCCCCAAAACTCTTTTAAAACCTGAAAGAAATAAAATTATTTATGTAATTGTATTATTGTATTTAATTTAATATAGCAAATCAATTATTATTATTGTGTTCTAGAATAAGACAAATTTGGGTCGGTACAATCAGAGAAAAGGCACGTTGGACAACATAAATCTGTTCAAATACTTGATCTTCTGGAACTTCAACATTGTTTCGAATGTACTTATTTGTAACAGCTTTATAATTTTAATATAGTAGAAATATCTAATAATACGCATTTGTTGTAACATTTGTACCTACCGATATGTTGATTGATCGTAATGTTGAATAATTATGTATTATTATGAATAAATGATGTAAATTTCAACTTATTCTTTTTATTGATAACTCGCGCTCTTGTGCCAGATTGAAAATTCGTTATAAAACGGACATAAACTAGCACCATAGTCATGTTCTGCTCTATCATGTGTTATTCTTCAGAGGGTGTACCTACACTACAATACAGTTCTGATCGTTTGGCGGTTGGGAAGCGGTCCCTCATTCATACTTTTTTTAAAATTAATTTATGTTGTAACTATCCATAATATGTTGAGTCAAAGTTCTTTCAATTCAATTCAATGTCAGTTAAAAATATTAATAGTGAGACAAAATGGCGTTATAATTTTAAAACACGATTTACTCAAAATTTATCCAGTGTTCTAACACACTATTGCTTGTCTATGTCCAAATTATAAGTACTTACCTAACATGACGCGCGCTTTTGCTTTGTTACTGCCACCTTGTGTCATGTTTACTATTAACGCATTACCTGCTGAATTATTAGCAAATTTTTTGCAATTGCTGATTAAGTCGTTCCTTATTTCAGGGAATTCTAGCATTATGTCCATGGCAACACTGTTATTTAGTCGGTACCCTCATTCCCATTTGATAAAGTAGTGTACGCCCACAATTGTTGGTGGGGTTGTGGGTATAAATACTAGTGTCAGCACAGAAGAGCTTCATTCTAGTTACTCTGCTCGACTTAAGTGGTCATAACAAGTGTTCTATTTCTATTGTATATATAGTATATGTGCGGTTGTAATAGCTATAATAGTGAGGATAAAAGTATAGTTAACTAGAGGACCTCTTTTCTTTACACTTGGGGACATTTGAGGCGGGGACAAATGGGATTCAAAAGTTCAAATAAAACGGTCACTCAAATCCAAAGCTTTTATATATTTTTATTTACAATATTATAATAATTACTAGTAAATATGAAAGTAAACAAAATTTAACGAACTTTTATGAAAAAAAAAAGAAAACACTAGAAATAAGACAAATTTTATTTAACAATAATAATAATATTATTAATTGTTTTAATAACGAACCGTCGACAATTGTGATATTAATTTTATTATTTAAAATTTAATTTAAAAGGCCGAGCTGGCGCCGCGCCGGCCGCTTCACAATTTTTTTTTTCATGCCAATGATAGACTACAATAAAAAGGCCGAACTGGATAAGTCATCATGAAATATTTTCTTTTTAGCTCAGCTTAAACCGTGTGAGTGCATCTGTCTCACATTTAAAGCTTTTATCCGTTTTTATTGTAGCAAATCATTGTCCGCATGTTACACAAACTTACAACTACTTCTAGAAATCATCACGCGTCGTACAGGCGGGTGGTAGCTGTGTCGGAGGCATATTGTATAATTCGTTAATTGTTTTGTATTTCCTAGTAACCCGTCACACTAGGTAGGTTAGGTTTGAACCGTCACGCGTCACTACAAAAACAGGGTCCAATGCAGCATGAGAGCATTCACCACAGCGCTGTTTCTTTTCTAGGCATTATACAAAATACATCGCGTTCAAGTCCCGCGTAATTTACATAATATAATATTATACAAAATTCCGACGGTTTGTCATCGGACGAATTAGTCAATACGCCGACGACAAGTAAATGAGACACTAATCTTCTATTTGTGATATGAGTACTGCCCGTCACAAAATATCTAAGTACAGAAGAAGCCAGCTACAGGTCTAGCGCGAGTACGTGCATTGTCATTTGACGAAACCACCCGAATAGCATTAGTACGATAAAAGCTTCTGCATATCGTAAAAATCCGTGACATGTATTGTCACAATCGCCTGACCAGAGATTGCCTCTGTGACAACAAGCCTCCCGTCGTCGCCTGAGCGCCCTTCTGATTTTGTGACAATGCAGTGACATGCGAACGTGGACTCGACGAACAAAACATTATTCCAAACAACTTATTCCTTATTTTATCTTTATACAGATAGAGTTCATAATCGCGTGTAGAACAAAACGTATCGTCAGTCACAAAGTGGTTTCCTAGGACGCAATAAGTATTTGGAATTATATTTCTCAAACATGTTCGAGACCGCGCCGGTCGCATCTCAACAGACGAATACAACTATCCACAAAACACATCTACAATAGTAGTACAGTCAGCTTCCGAAATATTATGTTACAATTTTTGGGAGTCGTTGACTCTTATTGCAAGAGTTCAATGACTGACAAGTGTTTACATATCTTCGTTACTGACTGTACAACAGCGGTCAAGCTAATTCATTGACTAAAACACAAAACAGTAGCACCATTTGTAAAAAAATATAATATTTGTCCATTTATATTTTTATACCGTTATTTTTTTTTAATAAACTCAACAAAACTCTCCGGCTCCATCAGTTTTAATTTCCTATGAATCTGGCGCTCGCTCAGTGCACGGTTATTTAGCCTTTATATACATAGCCACAAGGCTGAGAATATTGCGTGACAATATTTTATCATTTTATAGCATTCCTCAAGCCCTCACAGCATAGCTTCTCGCGACGATCTCTCTAAATTTATTTATAAAGTTTAGTGTTTATTTTATTAATTAGTTAATAATGTTCTATTAAAACTTATTATTTAAAATCTTATATATTAAAAAAAAACACCACTCGTTTACGCCGTTTACAGGAACATTTTATTATTTTATAATAATATATTAAAAGCCTTTACAACAAACGATAGTTAAATCTAACAATTACACACAGTCCGACTGACAATGATTTATTTGATTCAAATATCGTTTATTGGTGAGGCGTTAAAAGCCCAGCGGGGTCAGCCAAGTTGATATTCTACAATCGGTAACGCATAGAAAACAAGAATAGAAAACTTTGGTCAGCCGATCAAAACTCTAGTTTCACGTGATAACTTGCAAACTTAAGTTTGATTGGCTGACCAAGTGACATGACGATTCGTTACTCATGTTTTCTATGCGTCAACGATTGTAGAATGTCAACTTGGCTAACCCCGCAGAAGTGAAACTGACGCCAACTGCTACAAAAATCATATCTTCCAGGTATTTTAATTTATATTTTACGTTTTAAATGTTTTGTTTTGGTAACATTGTGCATTGTTATGAAATAGCGCGGTTGTTATCGTGCGTATCAACCAATTTTTTTTTTTATTGTAATACAAGAACCGTAGAAGATATTATTTTTATAGTTTCACTCTTGTAAGGACCTAAATCATAATTCAATGCAGTTTTATTTGTTTCAACATGCAATGGGACTAGTAATATGGGCTTGGATGTGAACTCGCGCTCGCTATTTCCACGACGCCCGGTGGAGTTCGTAGGTTACACAACAGTTGGTTACATAAAGTTGTACAATTTAAATATATATTTCAAATACATAATTCTATAAATAAGATTTGTAAGGCCGCATTCACACTAGTCAACTTTCGATGTGTCAATATTCGAGTCCCCCAATGTAAATGAAGCCATTCCGTACTCCTTTTAGAATATGCAGACGATATAAATGTATGCCTATTTTTCTTTTTCGAACATTTTTTTTTTCTTGTGTCTATTGGAGTTTTGTATTTGCATTGATGTTTATACAAAACGCCAGTAAAAGTAAATAATCTATTTTTAAATAGGTATGGTATTTTCTACAAATTTCGTGCTTATAACATGTGATTGTATATTTAGAAATCTCAGTAAATATATGTATTTGAAATTCGAAAACGCATCTTTTAAAAAACATTTGAAAAATTGAGTGATTAACAAATTTTGACCCTTATTTGTTTAAATAATTATCCTTACAAAACGGGCATATTGTAAAAGGAGATTCGATCCGCCAATTGCATCCGATTATATTAACCAAAGACGTTATAAGAGAATAGACGAACCATACAAACTTTTACTATGTAATCCACGTCAACCAATATTTGATGATCAAAATAAAAACCAATCAAATGGTTGCGACGCAATCAAATACCAGTCACCACAAAGTACATTTCAAATAGCCAATCCAGCCAGTATCTATAGACAATAATAGTCTTTGCTAGCCAACGGCATTTTGTTAGCATGAGATCATCTGACCGCTGCGTGATTCAAGGGGAAAGCTTAGCGGCCGAGTGTATTGTCAATCTATTCTCTTTCAATATCTTTGATATTAACAATAAGTATAATATTGTAATAGTTGTTAATTCTCCATTTTGTTTATCTCTACGCAATATCTTCGTACCCGACACTTAAGACTTACAACTAGTGCTCAAAAATCAACTCTTATACTAAATTGGAATAAAGTACACAATATTTTGATAATTATTTATCGTTACTATGATAACAGCAATATCATTTTGAGTACAGTCAGCGTAACGCGATCCGCGCTAAATGAGGAAAAATTGCTTCGCTTTTTTTTAAAAGACGTACCTACTAAACTCTTAGAGATTAATATGATTATGACCTTACGTCACAATTCACTAACGAGTCATCCCTAAAGTATGTCACACAAAAAATTCGTGAGTTTTTGACCCCTCCCCCGTTCTTGACACAGTTGGTGGTGACGTCACATATTTTGCAATTTCACATACCCACAGATGTGAAAATAGAATATCGCAACCGCAATATCATATACATACATATATCATATCGCAATTTTACAAAATTGCAAAATATGTATAAAAAATGTAATTATTAAATTGAAACACGAAACCTTGGACCCCACCCACCCCTTGTCACACAAATCACAATGTCACAGATGAATAATTGCAAATACGGAATTACCTCGAGGTAGTTTAAAAACGGACAAAAAAATAGATTTCTGTCTCTTCTCGTCTCTCTTTACGCACCATCTTGCGCAGAAGAAATAAAAAAAAGCCACAATAACAAAGCGATTTTTTTCCGCTTAGATCGTTCTGTAGCTGACTGTACTCAATTAATTTTCGTACACTGAAAAATCAACTTTAGCTCCGATTACGTTTTAACAAGGTTACAACTTCGTTATTTGTTGATATACTTAGTACATAATAAAATTGCGAGGTGACACCATAAAAATATTTTAAAAATAAACAGCCGAGGGACTTTATACATCACACTCTACTGTACCTTTGTTAGGTAGATACAAAAAATGCAATCGATTTCCAACCTCAACTCGTATACAATAACGTCGAACAACGCTCATACCACTTTACCCTCCCTACTATCTCATGTACAATGTCATTAAAAGTAAATTTCCAACCAAATTAAATGACTGGATAGGCTATAGTGTTTTTGGTAACCGCAGATATATTGATTTATATACTTTAACCGCCGCCCTCAGAGTCGACTTTAATGATTACTTTGTTAAGTATAGATTTTTAAAACAAAACTGCCGCAATCAGAGACGTTCAGTAAATTAATGTTAATTGGCATTTAATGAGATGTAACTTAATTAGTTAAATGCCAATCAACAATAATTTATTAAACTTGACTGATTGCGGCAATTTTGTTTTAAAAATCTATACTTAACTAAGTAATCATTAAAGTCGACTCTGAGTGCGGCGGTAAGTCCTAGCGCGACACCGATGATTGTATCATCACACTGTACATTAACACAATTTAACACTTGAAACGTTTCAAAGTTTCACTTGCAATAAGCGATTGCGATTTTTTTGTTTCCCAAAAAACGATTAGTCTAATCTGAATAGTGTATCTTGTATAATAACGACTTTACCATCTGTCGCTCGCGAGTCGCGCTACACACGTTGGGTAGCTGATTAGATTTCTTCTACATTAAACTTAAGAGTATTTAAACAACAGGAGGAGCCCTATAAGAGCAATATTTTGAACAAAAAGCACTGGAGCGACGCGACGCTAGACGTAGTGAAGTGCATAAAATCAATAAGTTAAAGCGGTCGAATAATTAATAATAATAAATTAATTGATAAATTATACCCGGTTACTGAATTGCGTTTAAAAATACAATACAACGTGTTAATGAATTAACTGAAAACTAGAAAGTGATTTGCTCAGAATCGACTAGCGAATCGATCTCACTATGTTTTAATACAGGTTATATTTTTTCATTTTTACAAGCCCATGTCTAAATTATTTATAATACAATATTTGGCGCGTACGCCGCCCGCATCAAAAAAATTCGCACGGCGCGGCGCGGGCGTAGCGCTTGGAATTTCGTAGATAGGTCACCTCCAAACTAATGTTGAATAACTTTTAAAGTATAAATTTTTTCGACATAAAATATATTTTAATCATATTATTGTTTATTTTTTTAAATGGGGTGTATCAAGTTTTCAGTTAATTCGTTAACACATTGTATAGATATAATTTTTAACTCGTATTATCGAATGGTTTCAACTTTCAACTGTAACAAGTACAAAATAAGGGCTAAATCGATTGCAAATAATCATCGTAGCTATGTATCGATTAATCGATTGTTATCTTACTTGCCTTTTCTATGTTTAAAGTTTAATTTTGTACAACAGAATATTGAAGTTATTGAGACACGAAATCAATTACAATAATGACAACAAAACTAATTATTAGCTTCGTATTGGTATGAAATCTGTGATTGGCATCCTGAATCTAGCGCATAAGTACTTATATATTATACATAATACATATGTTATGTAAATTTGATAAATTTGAAACAACAACTTTTTAGATTAATAATAAATTAGTCTATGGCTTAATGAACTATAATATTATTTTCGAATTCTGCGGTATGCAATTATATGACAGAGTGTAAGTAATTAAACGTCAACAAATAAAAAAACTTTAACATTAAAAAAAAATTTGGTACAATGTATGAGTTTGTAGTTTTGTTTTCAAAGCGAAGGTTTGGTGTGATGGGCGGATAAACCAAACGGGTGAAGAAAATTCTCCCATTTATTCTTATAATACACCGGAAATTCATTTTAAGGGGCTGTATGAGACCACACTCCCTGGAAAAATCTAATCTCTAACATATTCAATTTTAAAAAGAATAAAATAAGGTATTTACTATTTTTAATATTACTTCTGCAGCAGTACCTACTTGATAACCAATAAATAGATACCAAAACCATTAAGTGTCTAGTTTGGACCGTTTTTTGTTGCCAGACGCCAGCTTATGGAGCCCCTTAAATATGCATCACTTATAATAACATGCATAAATAAATAACAAAACACAAACTCAGACTGTCTGTAATTTTATTCTATTTTTATACCCTCTACTGTGTATTCATTGATTGTAATTTTTACTACAACTAATACGAATATAAATATTTCTACCAAGTGGAATATTATTAAAAAAAATTATGATCATATTTATTTTTGAGGTAGCAAAAAAATAACAAATATAAATAAAGTGTAATATATTAGATAGCAACAACCATAACAAAGAGCCGTATTAGGGAACGCACGGAGCGAAGTAATCAGGCTTGGGCTGCGATCGGGTTGAGATTCGTGCAAGTACAGCCCGCAGCAGAACTATGTTATCACTTTTGACAATAATTGCAAACAGTAATAAAGTTCAACGACTGAGGAAAGTGTTAATACATTTTTTCTGCTTACTGTACCTACATGTTTGTAATTTATTTTCTCTAATATTAATGAAGGTTATGCTTCAAAGAAAAATTCTGGTTATTTTTGGAAGAAATCGATATAGTCAAAAACTAATTAATTTTTCCTCGATTTTGAATTGAATTTAATATTATTATTGAATTTAATAATATTTTAACTCACAATATTTAATATTATTTTGTTTATATTACTTTATTCGTAATATCAACTGCTACATCTTTAGGTCCGATACGTAGCGTATAAACGAATATTTGCTACTTATAAGTAAAATTTGAAATTATTTTCTCTGTCAATCTCCGATGCTGGTTGTAACGAATTTATCGGACCTTTAATTCAAAATAATATAATCCAGCTTAATAGCAGGCCAAGCCTGATGAGCGAATGTGGTAGTCAAAGATGTATACACAATAATAATAATATAGAAAACAATATATTATACAATATTTAAATCACAAATAACCCCCAATAGATACTGAATGACGAATTGGCAGTGTGTAAGTAGGTAGATATATGATTAAGGTGAGATCTGGCAGGTAAAATTCCGTACTAATTCAAGTACTTTCCTACAAGTAAAGACAGCCGCTTGTATGTACACGTACGTGACGAGTTATACGTGTGTGTGTTTGTGTGTGTATCGTGAGGTTGACAGCGTGCTGACAGTAACTGTCAGCTGTCAGTGAATAATTATCACATGTAGCTTAGTTTAGCGTTCCGGACAAATCTCCGATGATTTTTGGTCTGCCTGTTTTGATAGTGTGTAGTTAGTTGTAAATGCTTTAAATAAATAAATAAATAAAAAGCTAAGTTAACGCGTATGTTGTCTTTACAAAAATTGTAACAATAAAAATAAAAACAAATATCAGAAATCAGAATCTATTGGGGATCACCTGTAACCTAAATAAATCTAGATATTACATTGATGTAGAGAATTGCACTGTAATTTTGTGGAAACGGTATCCTAAGAACACAATAGGCAGTAATATTTTATTTATTTATTTATATGGATGCATTTATATTGTATATATACATAATAGGGAACTCAAAAGTCTGTATGTGTGTACTTATTTAGGCCTCTCTCACAACCGTTGCATTTTATAGTAAATTGTATAATGTAATATTTTTTTGCTATAAACTACTCGAAGGTAGTTTGATACTTTTGACTGAGTTTTAGAACTTTCGAATCCTGTTGCTATAGTTATTAAGTTCAACAACTCAAACAAGTGAAGCCACTTTCGATTTCGAGTTTAGGTACCTACTTTCAGTTCGAAAACTGATTTTTATGAAACGTTACTGACCATAAATTAGTTTAACTCTGCGATTGTACTCTCGATCGTACTCTGGCGTTAAAAAATTACAACCTTTTTTGGGATCGAAGTTAAATATTTGCAACTTTATTACAACGTTCCCAAGGTACAAACTGATCTGACCGATACAGTAAAGATTAATTCGATTCGATTCGATTATACAACTTTTGTCCATAGCATTTTTCTTAATGTATCGGAATTTATAATGCAATAGCCTACGTTTACTATAATGGCGAACAGACGTGATTTTGTTTATATTTATTGCGACAATTTTTTTTTTTTTCAATATTTTTTTTTTTCGGTAACGTTTTTCATTAAAATGTACTATCGTGAACTCAAATAAATATAACTACATACTTTACGCTCACGTTGAATATCGATAACAGGATAATAATCGCTAATATTTATAGAATAGGATATTAGGGTAAGTAATTAATATTTTATGATAATATTTCTATTTGAAAACGTCAGCAAATACCTACGGAGTGGGCGTCGGGCGCGGGGCGGGAGCGGGGGGGCCGCCGCCCGCTAGTTGGTGTTAGCGTCAGCGTGCACGTGCGCGTGCGCGTGCGAGCGCATCTTCTCGCTGCGCACGAAGTCGATCTTGGTGTAGAGGCGGTGCGGCGCGGCGGCCGCGCCCGCGCTCGGCTCCAGGTCCAGCGCCGCGTAGATCAGCCCCGCCGCCGGCGCCGCCGCCGCCTCCGCCGGCTCGCTCGCCTCCGCCGCGCCCGCGCCGCCCGCGATGCGCACGTACGGCGGCGACGCCTCCGCGGGCGGGGCGGCCGGCTCGCCGGGCGGGGGGGGCGGCCCGAGCGGGGAGGGCGGCCCGAGCGGGGAGGGCGGCCCGAGCGGGGAGGGCGGGGAGCGCGGGCTCGGCGGCGACGCGCGCAGCGGGGACCCCGGCGACTCCAGCGACAGCGGGAAGATGGTCTGCGAGCCGAGCGGCGTGCGCGCCTCGCGCGGCGTCGGCGGGGACGCGCCCGCCGCGCCCCCCGCGCCCCCCGCACCCGGCGCCGCGCGCGCGCCCACGCCCGCGATCGCGATCGGCCGCGTGGGCGGCGGCCGCGGCGAGTAGTCCATGGCCACGTACCCGTCGGCGCGGGTGGCGGGCGGGGGCGGCGCGGGCGCGGGCGCGGGGGCGGAGGCGGGGGCGCGCGGCGACATGTCCACGTACTCGTCGAGGTCGCGGGGCGCGGGCGGCGCGGCGGCGAGCGGGTGCGGGTGCGGGTGCGAGTGGAGCGCGCGCGACGCCGGCCGGTTGGCGGAGAAGTCGAGCTCCATGAGGTCCTCGGCCGAGGTGGAGGGCAGCAGCGGCACGGAGGAGGGCGCGCGCGGCGCGTGCGGCGGCGGCGCGGGCGCGGCGGGCGCGGCGCGGTGGCGCGCGCCCACGCTGTAGGCGCGCAGGCGGGCGTCGGGCGCGGCGGGGGCGGCGGGCGCGGCGCCGGGCCGCGAGCCCACGCTGTAGGCGCGCGGCGGGCGCTCGTCGGGCGCGTCCACGATGTGCGAGGTGGCGGGCGTCAGGTGGTACTCGAAGAAGCGCGGGTCGGTGGAGGGCGTGCCGCTGCACACGGAGCCCGAGCCCGAGGCGGAGGCGGGCTCGTGCGCGGGCAGCATGGGCACGTAGCCGGCCGCCAGCGCCGCCGCCTCGCCGCCCGCGCCGCCGCCCCCGCCGCCCGCGCCCTCCTCGCCCGCCAGCAGCGACCCGCGCGAGCCCCGCGCCGCGCCCGACACGCTCATGCTGCGACCGCAATACACACCGCAAGGTTAAGAAGGATTTAACAAATTCACTCCTAAATTTTACCTATATTGTATGTAGTGTATTTTTGATAATTTGAGAAAGCAAAAAAGTAATCTAATTTTATTTTGGAGGAAAACCTTACGGCTAATGTTACAAAAATTAAATATATAAAATGGCAGACAACAGCCATTCGCGGAATTCACAATTAGATAAAAATTGTAAAATGTAAAAAAAAAATTTTTTTTTTTAGATCTCTATCACTTTAATACAATATTCAATGACTATAATTATGAATATGATTTTTAGTTTTAGTTATATGGTTTGAGAAGCTCCGTCGACAGTATGCGTCTTAATCCTGCAATGTTAGTGTTTAACAGATCGATATTAGCGTCGTTACTTATTGAGTTGAACAGATTACATGTGCGGATAAGGTAACTATTCTGCCTGTAATTGGTGCGTGCTAAGGGAATATGCAGTCGTAATTTACTCCTAGCATTGACACTGCGCGGTACGAGAAGTCCAACGGATTCCAGGAGCTCGCTCGAATCCACAATGCCATTCACAATCTTATACAAATACGTCAGATCCGAGATGTCTCTTCGTATCGCAAACGGGAGAAGATGATGTCGTAGACACCGTGCTTTATACGTGATGTCGTAAACTTTAGTTTTGTACTCTAAGTAACGCATTAACCTCTTCTGAACTGACTCTAAACGCTTGGTATAAACCGAATATCGCGGACTCCATACCTGGGAACCATACTCCAAGATATCACGGACATGTGAGCAATACAAATTTTTTATGGTTTTGGCACTTTTGAAAGGAGCACAGGATCTCATAAGAAAGCCGAGTGCCTTGGAAACTTTATTTACAATGTATTCAACATGGTTGAATAATAAAATACCCTAATTATATATCTAACTACCCTATTCCAAACTGTACAACGAAGCATGATGATACATTATATAAAATTATTTCACATGAAATAGGGTACTTGCATGAATTATTTTTTTCAGTCTATTTTAAAGATATATGGCCTACTTAAACAAAGCAAAAAAAAGAAAAAAAATATATGCATAAATTAATTAAATAGTTTCAAAGTTCCTACTTTAGACCTTACCGCCGAAACGCGGAATGACGTCACTTGTTCAAAATTACGCCTTATTAATCTGTGATAGAAATGTCACTGTCGTATTGACAGGGTCATGTGACACTGACAAACAGATAACTTCAATATCCAAAAGCGAAATTAAGGTAGAACTGGGTTGTTGACGAGTGAAAGCCGTACCGAAAACACGCGTGTCACGTTGTCTTCGTTATTTTTCAGCATCTATTTTGGACCCTGAGCAGGAAACTGGCTTTCAAGAGAGCCATGTTTTAACTTGGGGAACAATCTAACATTGTCATTGGCGTTTCGCCATAATTGAAGAAGTAGATGAAGAGATTTTTATTATTAAGAAACATTGTCATTGGCAAATTATAATTATAGACGCCATTATTAAAGAAGAAGAAGAAGAAGGTAGAACTGTGTCGATTTACTTCCAAAAGTTCCAGTAAAGAATCGAAATGCATCTTACCGATGCATTTTAAAGTAAAAAACTTTAGAAAATGGAAAATATGCGTTGACTGTATGCACTTAGTTTCTTTTGCCTTCTCTGAAAGAGATAAATGTTTCCTAAAAAAATAAAAGTGACGTCATGTGTCAAGCTTGGCTGTGATTGGTGTTTCGTTGCAACGTTCCGTTTCACAAAATTAAATGTTGAATATTTTGGAAACTATTGAAATTTTTTTAGTAAATCTTTCACGATAACGCTTTTCTAAGGCTCTATTTTTGAAATATTGACACAATTTCTTATTATGAATTTCATGCAAGTACCCTATTAGCTAAATGCATTATATGCATTAAAGAAGTAGAAAAAAGAAGCACGTATACCTGAGCAGGTCGCGGGGCGTCATGTCGCAGTAGTCCGGCTCCTCGGGGATGCGCGGCGCGCGGGGCCACTCGCCCGCGCACGCTCCCGCGCCCGCCGCCGCGCCCGCGCCCGCGCCGCCGCCGCCCGCCGCGTCCAGCTCGTCGCGCGACCCCTCCGCGCCTGGAGGGGACGGCAAAGTCAAATTTAAATCATTTCATTCGAAATGGTCACAAAAAAGATGTTTTTTCATAAAAAATTTCAAATTTTATCGTACCTACAACTATTTTTTTTAGTCCGTCTTGTAGATTAATAAAAAATTATTGGACACGTATTTTTTCTTTTTTTATGTTATCAAAAAATAACAGCGATACATTGAGTTGAAATTTCGCGCGACGTCACTAACTAGAGCAAACTGCCGCACTTAAGTTACATCTCATTAAATGCCAATTAACATTAATTTATTAAACTTGTCTGATTGCGGCAGTTTTGTTTTAAAAATCTATACTTAACTAAGTAATCATTAAAGTCGACTCTGAGTGCGGCGGTATGTGTAGTTATTGGGTATGTTCCGTAATTACGTATAGCACGGTAAGGTGTGACGTCAATTTAGTATACTGCGGAGACTTTATACAGCTGTACTGTTTACCGTTTAAAACGGAATGCAGTCCAGTGTTGGTACTGTCATCCATGTCATTGTCATGTCACGCTGTCGACCACTCATTGACCACTCATTGGTCCGAGGTAGATCACGTGATCAAACCACTGAGAGCACGTTACCTCGAAAACGTCAGTGCTCACAAGTACAAAAATGACGACGATTATGACGTCATACTGCCTACCCTAGAATACTGCGGCAGTATACTGTCCGCTATAACGGAAATAATTTATCCTCACTGAAAGTAGTGGGCTAGTGCTGTCAGTAATAGTGTAACATAACCTATATTTATCCTGTATCAGCTGATTTTCCTAATTAATTAAAACAAAAAAACGTCATATATACCATCGAGCATGTCCGTGTGCCTCGACTGCGTCCGTTCGATATCCATGGCGGTGCCGAAGCGCGACGGCATGCTGTCGCAGCGGTTACGCAGCGTGCCCGCGTCTGCAAATAAACGCACGTGTGAAACGCAACCGACTCACCGTTGAGCCGCTCAACGACAGCTGATGTCCCCTCTGAATAGCGCTTACGGAAGAAGACTAAGTTGAAAAGATAGAGAAGCCATGCTCCTATCTAATATTTGTAAATGATCAAAACATGTAGATAGCAATCAAGTGTAATGAATTTAGACAGTATTTATAGCGCAATATTGAAAATAAACGAATTATCTACTAATACAGTACAGACGAGAAATAAACTAATGAATAAAAAACGAAGTAGAAGAAGAAATTTTGCTTCAAGCAGGAAAACAATCCGATGAAGTTCGTTACAAAATAATTTAAACTAACAATAACATTTGATACAAAAATTATACTAAACACAAACGTAGCATAAGCTGTAAATATTAAAACAGACATCGGTATCATAATGCAATATATATATATATATTTTATATAGGTAAACCTACACGTTTTCAAAACACAGTGCATTCCAAAACAATATATAGGCAAGTTATTTCAGCATTGGGCAGCAAGGCTTAAACAATCATATAGATATTTTATGCGCATCATGGTGTTATCACTCAAGACAAAAAAAGTCAAATCTCATAACGACAAACAACGTTCAATTGTGATTAATCTTTAAAATATCTCATAATTATAATTAATTGTTAATGGCGGTTATTATATTTTGAATCGACGTTATTAAAAACCAATTTCAAATAGAAACACATATAAGAAACGACATAGAAAGACAATTAATATAAAGATTGGTAAAAGTCACTGAGGTTATTGTTTGAGATCAGTCGAGCACAAACGGCTGGTCCATACTCAGTTCAAAAAGTCAAGACAGTAATGATTGATAACTTCAGGGGGGGGAGGCAAATTTTGATTTCCCCACGAAATGTTTAGAATTTACAGGGTCGGAGATTTTTAAAAGATCCAGTGATATAATAACTTATAAATATAAGATTTTAGTCCTTAGGGGAGGGAAATGCACCCACTGCCCCCCCCCCCCCCGTAGATCCACGCCTGGATAACTTCAAGTAATAATGGGTAATAGTGAGGATACGTCATAATGTAAGTAATTAAAATTATACTGACGACTGCACTCAAGAATCGTTATAATGATTACCTAATTAATTAACCAAACTGCCGCACTCAGAGACGTTCATTAAATTAATTTTAATTGGCTTTCAACTAATTAAGTTAATTTAGTTAAATGCCAACAAACATTAATTTAACGAACTAATTAAGTTAAATTTAGTTAAATTCCAACTATCTAACATTAATTTTATGAATGTTACCGAGTGCGGCAATTTTGTTTTTAAAATCTTTACTTAAAATTAAGTAATCATTAAAACGACTCTGAGTGCGGACGTTAGTGGTCTTCACAAACAAAATCGTACATCAAAACTTAAACAATATTAGTGTAAGCGGATGAACGTTACAAGAACGAAGCGTCATGCGTCATGCGTGATAGGTGCGCGTCCTTTACGGGCACGGTGGGTACATACTCTTGGTATGCGCCGGCGACAGTTTGGAAAGACGCGCGCCGGTGCTCGCCCTCCTACACCACGCGCTCTTCTTGGACGGGAACGCGATCGCATCCCTCCCACAGTTCACAGTTTTGCACGACGAATGCCTCGCTACTTTGTCTATCATTACTCTGTCTACTTCGTCGCCGGTGAGCGGCGCCGAGCGCGTCCTCTCGTGCACGATCTTCAGCGGCTCCTCGTACAACGTGCACCCGGTGGGCAGGGAGACTGTCCTATGGTGTTTAACGACGCGCCGCGGCCCGCCATCGCTATCGCTTATTAGTGGGTTATCCCGCGCCACATATTCCGCTGGGGAAAGACAATGCGATGCGACCAGTGAACGTGATGCCACCACGCCGGCGCCGGCGCCGATGGTTACGGTTATACATGGAACTCGAGTGATGCCAACTCGACCGAGGTGCGTCCGTTATGAGGACGTCGACAAGCAATAGCATGTTAACCCGAAAAATTGAGTTATTGATATAGAACACTTTATTGAGAGTTATATTATATACTAGCTGTCCCCCGCGATTTCATTCGCGGTAATTTCGGAGTTCCCGCGGGAATTCCGCGATAAAAACTATCCTATCTTTTAAGTTGGACCATATTATTAATGGTTACAAAATTTTATCAAAATCCGTTCAGTAGTTTAGGAGTCCATCGCAACAAACAACGTGACACGTGATTTATATATATTAAGAAGATTATACTAGCTGTCCCCCGCGATTTCATTCGCGGTAATTTCGGAGTTCCCGCGGAGGTTGCGGGAAAAAAGTACTCTATGTCCTACTTTGTACCCCGACAGTAGTTTACGGTGATTAGCTGTTCCCCGCATTAGTTTCGGAGTTCCCGCGGGAATTCCGGGATAAAAACTATCCTATCTTTTAAGTTGGACCATATTATAAATGGTTACAAAATTTTGTAAAAATCCGTTCAGTAGTTTCGGAGTCCATCGCGGACAAACACGTGATTTATATAAATTAAGATATTATAAATTATTTAAATATTAACAAAATGTTGACAAAAATGGCGATATATAATTTTAAAACACGATTTACTCAAAATTTCTCCAGTGTTGGTTAACACACTATCGCTTATCTAGGTCCATAAAGCATAGTTGAGTCACTATGACAATATGTTAAAGAATCGTATTATTGTATTAATTAATATTTGTGTGACGTTAAAACAAGACTATAATCAATAAGCTAGCATCACTTACACACACTGTTAAGATTAAAACAAAAAGATGGCACGAAACAACAGTATCTAATACCAATAGGGTACTTGCATGAATTTTTTTTTAAGTCTATCCTAAAGATATATGGCCTACTTAAACAAAGCAAGAAAAAGAAAAAAAAATATGCATAAATTAATTAAATAGACCGTTTCAAAGTTTCTACTTTAGTCTTTACCGCCGAAACGCGGAATGACGTCACTAGTTCAAAATTACGCCTTATCAATCTGTGATATAAATGTCACTGTCGTATTGACAGGGTCATGTGACACTGACAGACAGATAACTTCAATATCCAAAAGCGAAATTAAGGTTGAACTGTGTCGAGTTACTTCCAAAAGTTCCAGTAAAGAATCGAAATGCATCTTGCCGATGCATTTTAAAGTAAAAAACTTCAGAAAATGGAAAATATGCGTTAACTTGTATGCACTTAGTTTCTTTTGCCTTCTCTGAAAGAGGTTAATGTTTCCTAAAAAAATAAAAGTGACGTTATGTGTCAAGCGTGGCTGTGATTGGTGTTTCGTTGCAACGTTCCGTTTCACAAAATTAAAAGTTGAATATTTTGGAAACTATTGAAATTTTTTTAGTAAATCTATCACGATAACGCTTTTCTAAGGCTCTATTTTTGAAATGTTGACACAATTTCTTATAATAAATTTCATGCAAATACCTTATTGAAATAAAAAAATATTTTTATACATATTTTTATTTTATGAATTGGAAATTTAAATCTGTTGAAGTAATGGAGAGGTTAAACTATGCCATATCTTTGTGCCCAACTCCGATATGTTATTTGAAACATTACATCAAAAATGACGAGAACAAACTAATAGAAAATCAACATTCCAGCACTGATGATTATAATTATCCAAAATCTGTTAATTTGTAAAACCAACATAATTATTATGATGTTCCATTTCAGCCTTTTTAATTACCATTCACCATGCATTCTTAAATTTTAAAAGCATTCATTCTATTGTATATCTACATAATTTACATTTCTATATATTATTGTTTGTGGATATATCTATACATATAAGTAGCTCATTATATATATAACAAATCATGCAATATAGATGGAATAATCCATATTATGCAACATTCGCCATCATAAAAGCGTTCACAACATCATAATGCGCATTTATCATGGTCATCTCTTACCGTCTAGCGTCTTCATAATAACATCCAGATACTAGAGAATATTTGAAAAGAAAAACTTAAAACTACTAGATGAAATGATATTCGACGGGCGTTTGACTAAAATGATCACTACTTATTTAAATAATACTGATATAACTGATTGACGCTTAAAACAAAGTGACCCTGGCCAGTTAGTAAGGATATATTTTATACAGTAGCGTATTTCTAATCATAACTAAGAAAAAGTAAAGGTTATAATATAAGTAATTCATTAAGGTGTCCCCCAAGGTTCGTATTTGGGACCGTCGTGATTTAGGGTATTAGGTAAACTAATAATTTTATGGTGAATGAAAGGAAATGGAAGAAATAGATTTGTTTACAAAACAGGCATTCAAAACTCAAGAGAACATTGCAAAGCAAAGAAAAAGATTTAAAAAAATATTTATTTTTGAGAGAATTTTCCCAAAAGTGTAGTCGATAAATAACCTATAGAGCTAGTTATTACTGTGCAGCGAAAAACACGTTTTCTGTCTAACTAAAAAAAACTTATTCCGCGTCGTATATGTAAATCTAGATAACAGAGAGAGTATTGATAATTTTATCTGTCACAAAAAACAAACAGTATCGCCACTACCATCTATCTATCTGATACCAAAAAGACGATTTAAAATGTTTTATTTATCAAGAATCAGGTTATTCATCGACCACTTAGAGATGGATTAGAGTTATAGAAAGTGATAGAATGTACAGCTCCTTTTAACACTCACGGTGTCACTTCTAGCATTCGTTTCATTGTGAAAATGACGGCATCGCAAATCTCAATGAAGAGACATTTGAAAAATGGAGGACTCTTGAAATATGCTTTAAAACTCTGTTGATTTAACATTTGTATTTGTAAAAAAGGTGGTAGGTAAATAATAAAAGGATATTAGATAAAAGTATAAGCTAAAAAAATCAACAAAAAATAAACCACCACCCAAGTGGAATTGATAACTTTTATTGGATTACCAAATCTTATTTGAGCTTAATTTTCCGAATCTCTTATTCAGAAATTGAAACTTAAGTAATGAGCTCAGAACATAGAGTTCAATGACAAATAATGTTCCCTCAATATTTATATGGATACGATTTTAGGTTAGATCTTAGGTAGCTGCTATGGAATCGGAAAAATAAATTGCAGTTTAATATCAACAAAGGTTACATCGACAGAGTTAAAAATATTAATTCCGTTATAATTTCATCGGAAATGTGGAGCTTGATGAAAGCAACACCTTATTACAGCGCAATATGGTTTATAATCGTACCACTTTTTGGTGTCAAAGGTGCGATGGCCGCAGCCGAGTCGTCTATAGAATACGTGGCTGTCGAGCAAACGCATTGTCTTATACACGAACCGACACACAGGCCCTTGCCTGCAATAGATTTTCAACCTTGTGACCAAATTGTGAAAGGCTTGAAAGGGTACATGTGATTTTCCAATATTTTTGCAATATCGACCAAGTGGTTCAAAACACTAAGAAGAGATTTCTATAAGTTTTTGTTAACTCTGTGATTCTAAACTACAAGGTATATTAGTCACTTCCACAGTCGAGACTGGCAAATAGTTGTTAAAAATTCAACTAAACTTTTGGTACCTATCTATCTATATATGTTTAGAAAATGGATAATTAATTAACTATATTTACCATTAGATTTCACTTTTTATTTACTAATCTCGACCACAGACAAACTACTAACTACTCTAGTTCTACTGCCAAGCACATAAAGGCTTCAAAAATTAAAAACATCCCTCAAGTATATTTGTGCAAATATACAGAGAATTTCGGTGAAATACTTTAAAATAAATCTACATACCTACTCAATACTCACTAACTAATAAAAAAGCGAGAAAATAGTTTTTATCTACCAATAGAATATAATAACAATTGATTAAATTCAGTGCTACTCATTCAATTGAAAACATTATAAAAAAAGTTGCTATCGTTCCCTTAAGGCTTAAATGTAGGTACAGTCATTTTCAAAATTGTTACATAAGCTTTATGACTATAATCGCGTGCACGCTTTATACTGTGTTCTCTCACACGTTGACAATATCAACCGAACAGCTTAAAGTTGAAAAAAATTATTTATTATGATATAAATCTTACAGTGCTATCAGCAAGGGCGTGCTTTTTTATCTATAGTACCTATGCACTTCTGCAAATGACCGTACATGGTATTTAAAAATGGCATACCATGACGACAACAATATTACGCCTTTGGTCAAACCGTCGGTATTAGAGCGACGTTGTTCCTAGTTATTAAAAACAGAATCGATCACTCGATAGTCACGTTGAGCGGTTACAATCGATTTAGGTTTTATTTTAACTACGCGTAAGGACAGTCCAAACTATTCGATAATACAAGTTAATAAATAATACAATAACAAAATCTTTTTTATTCCAATTCAATAATAATAATCGATCAGTTTTAATCGAGTAATCGATTAATTGTCACGTCACTCTAGTACGGTTTCTCAAGGCATAGCGCCATCTCTTCACAGACGCGCCATTTTAATTGGTCGGAAGACATAATATTTCACGTATTTGTTTCGTTCAAAGATTTAACTGTATACATACATGGATACAATATAACTAGGTAGGTAAGTACTTAATTTAAAAATACCAACGCTAAATTAAAAAAAAACAACAGCGCTCACCATTGCAAAGCCCCGCCCGTCCGCTGGAGTGCGGGATGGTTTGCCGCCTCGGGCGCGGGTGCGAGTCGTCGCCGGACAAACTCATGTTTTTTGGCAATATTATGTGGTCTTTATCGTTCTCAGTCTCTTTGGCGCAGTTTCTCATCTTACTGTGAAGTTAGTTTATAATGTGAAAAACAAGTATAAAAGCTGTATATTTACTAGAATAAATAAATTCTTAATAATTTCCGTTATTATTCCCAGAAAACCGAATCGACCAGGTTAAGAGAGTGTTCTTAGCAATAGGCTCTTGAGTTAAAAATTTAGCTTTCGCGTGAATTTGGATTTTATTAAACTTTCTAACCGTATAGGCGTTTACGTGAGATTGGTGAGAACGTCCAAATAATATCTTCACAGAGTTTCACATTATATTTGTAACATAAATAGGTGCAGTATATTTATTACAATTATCCCAAAATGTTTTTAAACTCGAGAATAGCTGGACCAATTTGGCTAATTTTGATCTTGAAATATTTGTGGAAGTTCAGGAAAGGTTAAAGAAGTAAATTACTTTGGAGTTCAGGGCACAGCTAGTTATGTATATCTGTATATTGTACTGTTTGTACGAGTATTTAAACAATCAACCGATTCTCTGGATGTTTTATGGGCGTTTATCGGGTCTTTACCGGATTTTAATACCCGGTAAGGACTCGGTATTGTATCGTGCTGTATTTATTGTATATCATACAGTATGGGTACTCACTGCAATATAGTGGAGTGCATGCTCTGTGCGATGTTGGAGTCCTCGGAGTGCATCCATATCTCGCCGGCGCCGGTGACCGTCTGCCGCCCGACCTCCATGTAGAAGAAGCACTCCGAGTCGCCGCACCTGAAACTCACCTCACTATGTTACGACCAAGAATATATGCAGAATATACAACGTGTTAATGAATTGACTTAAAACCTGATAAACCCCATTTAAAAAAATAAACAATAATATGATTAAAATATATTTTATGTCGGAAAAATTAATACTTTAGAAATTATTCAACATTAGTTTGGAGGTGACCTATCTACGAAATTCTAAGCGCTACGCCTCCGTCTACCGGTTCGATTTTTTTTGTTGCGGGCGACGTACGCGCCGAATATTGTATTATAAATAATTTAGACATGGGCTAGTAAAAGTGAAAAAATATAACCATATAAATATTTTAATGTTTTAACATAGTGCGATCGATTCGCAAACTATTTTGTTGTTTTTAGTTAATTCATCAACAGGATGTATAAAGAAACTACACTCTCCGCCTCCCACCAGTTTCATGTCTCCTCATGCCCCGCGAAACTGATCTTCTTCTTCTTCTTTTTTCAATATGGCAACAGACGCCTTGGATAGGTAGGCGCACGGCACTATTCATGCCAATGTCAGTCAGAGAAAACAGTGGACAATTACAAAGAGCAAATATATTTTGTTAGGACAGAATGTGATCAGATTCAGAAAGATTGTTGTCATAATCCCTAAGAAGAGGACTACACTGTAAATATTATCCCAGCAAAAACATTTTCATTTCATTCATTCATTCATAACTTAAGAAATAAAGACAAACTCACTGTGCCTACTAGTAGGCTGCATAAAATTTCTAATTCTTTCAAAGGGCAATGTATACGCTTGTACAACAAACTGCCAAACGATGTGTTTGATTTGTCAATTAATAAATTTAAGAGCTTGATTAAACGCACTTTGTGCGATAAAGCCTATTATAGCGTAAAAGATTATTTAAATGATACAAACGTTTGGTAATGAGTTGCTCTTTTCTATTTTTATTTTATTTTTTCATTTGACGCGCAAGGTCAGATTTTAGATTATACTTTTTAAATGATTTTTGTAAAGTTGTGTGCGTACTATGTAGTCGTTAGCGGCCTTACCAGTTTATTGAATTAAGAATCAATTTCATTGACACGATAGTGACTAGATATGTCATGCTCACTCAAATGTACCGCTGGCGGTGGCGTGTGAGTCGGGTCGCTCGGTTCCCTCTAATATGGTTGAGCGGGGCGGGGCTTACGAGCACGTCATACTCGTGAACGGGTGCCGTCAGTTGGTGCTGGTCATGTCTGGTCTACTATTATAGATAATTCTAGTTTAACTCCTAATGTTTCTGTACGGTAGTTTATTGCTGGGTACGGCTCATTGTTCTCACATAATTTAATTACAAGTTGAGTTACCACTAATTATATTATAGATATATCTGTATTGTAACTTTAAACTGACAGCGTGCTGCTGAAGAGTTTGTTGGCAGCTTCTTCTCTTCAGCCATAGCACTAGGAAGCTGTGAGGGGTGGATATTTTATGGGTGCTGTCATGGTAGCTGTAGTTATACTGACGTCAAAAAGAGCCACATTATGGGCCAAATTTGAATAAAGGATTTGACTTTGACTTTGACTTTGACATGTAAAATGATGCCAAGACGAGTCCATGTGACGGGCACTATCAAAAAGTTATCAGATCTCATGTAGAGCCAAGCATATAACTCCACACACCCTAACTCTTCAAGGCCTGACTTATCAAACTCTACCTATACCTTAGTCAGAATATGTGGCTTTGCTAGACCAGCTGTTTCTTGCGGTTTCGCCCGCAAAAATTTGATCAAAGGTAGCCAATAAGTTAATTCAAAGTATAAGCTATCTCGATTCTAAATTTTATCCAAATCCGTACAGCCGTTTCAGCGTAAATGAATAAAAAACATACACACGCACACACAAAATTCTCATTTATATTATACATTACATTATACAGGATGTTTTAAACGAGAGACGTCATATTGAAACATGGTATTCAGTTTTCAAATATTTATATAAAAGACATGTTAATTTTTGACGTACCTAATTATCCATAAAATATATTCATGAAAATTGAATGCGCAAGTTAACGACGTGCTGACGAATCATACCGAATGGCCATGCCACACTTTGTATTGCCGCTGACGCACTGTCAAATCAAAGGTCATTCATTCACCTGCGTATCAACCCACGTTTTCCGTATTGTCTGTGATTTATCATGGTTTCTTAGGTTAAGTATAGGATTTTTTAAGGTTATTATTACATGTATGTAAACGTGAATTATCGACGGCTCGAATGTGCCACGTTTAAAATTACACCTTGTATATCAGATTCGCATAAACCGTCGGTGTTTCAAAGCAGCCATTACTGGTTTACCTCCTGATATTCTTGAGCGAGTACTCGACGCGCTCCGGTATGCCGAGGTCGCTGATGACATTGTTGCTGCTCTTGATCTTCACCAGTGCCAGGGTCTGGTCGGTCAGGCACAAGTTGTACAGCCCCTGGATGTTCTTGGACGCGCCGAGCCCCTTCTTCTGGACATTCACTTGCCACACGTGCTCTGGAAAAGCAATTTATACTAATTGTTACTATAATTATGTAAAAAAGCGGCATTCTCTTTGACGACCCAATCGGCGCAGTAGCTCGCCATGCCTACCCGCTAACTAAGAGGTTCCGGGTTCGATTCCCGGTTCAGGAGGCCTTTGTGTGATGAACACAGGGGGATATAAATATAGTATAATATACATTATATGTAATTATATGTAGTAGGTATATATACAACGTGTTGCTAGGTTTCCAAGTTCCACGACACCAGCTAATAATAGCTTGCTGTGGGATCAAGTAGATCTGTGTGTTGTGTAGTAGATTATGGATTACTCTCTGCGCCCAGCCACGAGGTAGCGGCGAGCCTAGAGGTAATGGCGGTGCAGGCTGTCACTGATGTGTGTGTGTCGGACAGTATCAACTTGAATGTGGAACTCTTATTTTATTTATTTATTTATTTATTCTTCTTGCACAAAATAGTACAAATGGCGAACTTAATGCCTTGCGGCATTCTCTGACAGTTAACCATTGGGTTGACAGAGAGATAAAAGGGAAGGGGTGTGCAACCTACGGAAAAAACGAAAAATAAATAAAAATAATAGTATTAAAACTAAAAAGTTATAAACTAAGACTTAAAAAAGGACTAAATATAGAGATAATTGATATATAAATATATACTACACAGCATAAAATACGTATTTAAATATTTAGGTATTATATAAATATACATAAATATATATAAGTAAATATACACGCACACACATATCACACACACACACACACACACTCACACCAAAAGGAATTACAGAAACATTTAATAATAGGGATATCTAACTTAATACATAATAGTTGGAAGGGTGGGAGAGTTACAAACGACTGCAGGTTCTAAATGGCTACTCCCGGCAAGCCACCAGAGTCTAGGAAATAATTTCGCACTCTATGTTTGAAAATGAATTTGTTAGGGCATTTGCGCAGCTCTAAGGGCAAGCTGTTCCAGAGTCGCACAGCAGTGACAGCAAAAGATTTTGAGATGAACCCAGTACGATGGGATGGAATGAAGAGGAGAAGGTTGTTAGAGGAACGTAGTGACAATGAATGAGTATCTGAAAGAAATTTGAATTGAGATTTTAAATATTCGGGACAGTGTGGATCGTATAAAATAGAGAAAAGGGTACAGAGGACTCGGACATTCCTACGGTGTTGAATAGGTAACCATTTAAGTTGAGAACGATATTGGGAAATATGGTCATATTTGCGAAGGCCGAAAATAAATCTAATGCAATTATTAAGAAGACGATCCAATTTATTAAGAAGCTCCTGAGATACGTCGGAGTAGCACACATCGGCATAATCAAACAAAGGAAGGATAAGGGAACGTACCAAGAGAAGCTTAGTACAGGATGGAAGGAAAAACTTAAGACGATAGAGAGCACGCAACATACCCGTGACCCTACGACTGACTTCGGTCACATGAGCGTTCCAGCTAAATGTTGAATCTACTGTTAAGCCCAGATTCTTTACAGTGTTGCTAAAAGGAATGCAAGCACCTTCATAGTGGACGGCCGGAAAATTAGCGATCTGGACCCTCTCGAGAAGTCTTGAGCTGCCCACAACGGTTGCCTGACATTTCCCAGGGTTCACAGCAATGCCAAAACGACGAGACCACTCCGATATGAGCTCCAGGTCTGTGTTAAGCTGAGCTATTGCGATATCGATGTCGTTAGCGCTGGCTTGCGCATAAAGTTGGAGGTCATCTGCATACAGATGGTACGAGCTCTTGAGTTGAGGGGTAATGAAATTAATAAAGATAGAGAATAGAAGAGGTGAGAGAATACCGCCTTGCGGGACGCCTCTACTCTTCGCCGCTGTCGCGCCCCGGCGCGCGTTCACTTGTATGGAGTGTCACTGGGGTGATAAAATGAAATTCCCTCTTGAATCAATTGATACAGAAGAAAGTTTTCTTTCATTCCTGGACCGTGCACACCGAAGGGTTCCGTGGTGAAAGTTACTTGGAAATATTTTCTTTTTTTGAATATACCTCATATTTCGAAAATAACAAAACAAACCAATTTCCTCAAGTTTTTGGGTGAAGTTCTTTTAGGTACATACATGTAATGTTTTAAAAATTTTCCGCGCTGTAGTTGGCACACTATTGACAAATATAACCGCATATCTCATCATTAATAGACTTTGTTCAAATCTATGGAATGATGCTCTGCCCGCTTATGTACGCTTAATTTTACAATACTTTTATCTAGACTGCGAACAAAATTTAACATTCACGCCGCGCCGCGTTAATTTTCCATTCACGCCTGTCTGCGGCGTCATGGTGCCACGTGCTATAGTTATCCTTTTTTGGAACGACTATACTTTATTACCATTTATTTGCAGCCATAGACGTCGAACTTTAACAGTCTCGTGTGGTCTCACGTATGGGGCAGAGTGCCAATCCTAAACTTTTTTTAAACCATTTCCGAACAACGGTCAGTGTTCCAAATTTCAACATTACCGTTCGAATGGGTTAGGTCTGGCCTCTACCGCGCTGCCGTCGATTGACACAAGACAAACACACGTCACGGCTTACCCCTGCTCGGAGCCGCGTCACGCGTCCGCGTCACTATTTATGACAATGACAATGATGAATTGACGATGCAGCCGCGAAAACATTGCGCAACACAGTACAGTAGGTGGGTACCTAGTACCTACATGGAGTCTTTGGCGGTAATCGAAGATAATAGCGATTGCGTCATTTAAATACGTATTTTCATGTGAAAAGAAAATGATTAAAAGTGGATTTTGTTATGTTTTTTGAGGCTGTATGGAACAGTAATTTTCGCAATGGGGTTTCAGCTAGGATTTTTTTATATATAAGTACATACTTATTATGTTATTTTTAATATAAGCATTTTTGTACCGTTTGTTTCCCGAACAAATAAATAAATAAACTTCATATAGTATATCTCTTGCGTACATAAAACGTAGAAAAAGACATATATTATGACTTCTTGAGGTGATTTATTAATTATTAGTTAAGTAAGCCGTATCCTTCAAGAGCTCCTAAAAAGATTTTGCACCATGGCTTGCAATTTAAAACCGTACCTACACCGATTATAATAAATTAAATAACTAACTTAAAAATAATATTTGAAACTGGCTAGAAATACATTAGTTATTTTAAATAAATAAATGATTTGCGAAAATCCATAACAAAAAAAGGAGAGTACTTAGGTATGTACATAGAACATACAGCATAGATGTGTGGTCTGATTTCCCCTTCGTTCAAAAACTTAACTACCACCCATAGTTACCTACTTACGGCTTTTCCAGCGAAATGTCTGGATACCAATGAACCAAACTCTATAGCGGAATAATCTCTGCTACTTACAACCAAAAGTTATTTAAAGCGTGCCTTCAAACTTTTTCATCGACTTTCACAAACTTTTTCAGCAAGCAAATATTGCAAAAATTTTCTTTCATATTACAAGCAGAATTTAGAACATCCATGTATCGCAGCTCATTTGATGGCACGTGACGGTGTGGTCGAAGATATATAGCTATACAACGTGTTAATGAATCAACTGAAAACCTGATACACTCCATTTAAAAAAATAAACAATAATATGATTAAAATATATTTTAACTCGAAAAAATTTATATTTTTAAAGTTATTCAACATTAGTTTGGAGGTGATCTATCTACGAAATTCAAAGCGCTATGCCCGCGCCTACCGGTTCGATTTTTTTTTCCGCGGGCGGCGTACGCGCCAAATATTGTATTATAAATAATTTAGACATGGGCTAGTAAAAATGAAAAAATATAACCTATATTAAAGCATAGTGCGATCGATTCACTTGTCGATTCTGAGCAAACTACTTTCTAGTTTTCAGTTAATTCATTAACACGTTGTATAAGATATATAGATATATAGCTACTATAGCGAAAAATGCTCTAACCCACTCATATCCTTACTAATGCGAAAGTGAGTTTGTTTGTTTGTTACGGTTTCACGGCTTAACGGCTCAACCGAACGTTATGAAATTTTGCATACCTACACGTTGTTACCTACAGTTAATGTAGTATTAGTGTGTCATTCTATAGTGTCACTTTCAGGCAAGTTAAAGGGATCGCAATGGATCATTTTTAAGAAAATACTATAACATCTTAAAGACCCTCTGAATATGTTTAAACATCTCGTGCGTCACAAACAGACTAACATTGTTAAGAGATTATCGAGTCACGGTGTTGTTAAGGTGTTTCGGCCCTATAATGACGTCACGTCACTCATTATCCCCCACGTACGTTGCACCGATCGCGGCTGCTGTACAAACAGACGTCAATCTTGAGGGGTCAGTTTGGCGGCCCGTGTCGTCACGTCACGCGTGTCGTTCACACGGTGATGTCACTGCGCCCGAGGCCGACGTGCGCACGTCACGTCGCCGGGCGCACAGCACGGCGCTGCGTCGCGGCAAGGGTTGCCAAACGTGCTGCGGGAAGCGGGACGACCGACCGGTCTCTGGAGCCTCATAGAATGCGCCAACTCTCGGCGAGAAATGCACGTTTTGGTTTTTCTCGAATAAAAATTAAGCAATAAAACAAAAATTGCATCGCATTCAGCACAGGCGGGAGTTTGTTTATTGGTTTTTTATGCTTTAACGCCTTAACTAATCGATCAATTATCATGTTTTGCATACACGTTGTCAGGGACACAGAAAAGATCAAAGGGTACCAGTATTGCCGCGGAACTCCGAAATTATCGCGGGTGAATGAATCATAAAATTATTACTCATAAACTAAATTCGATTTCTAACTACATTTCTCGCCATCCTATTCGACAACTGGGTGCCGATTTTCGTTAAAAAAAAAAACACGAAAATCCGTGAGCTAAAGTCGACAACCCTGGTCGCCACGGATCACGCGCCGGCGTGGCAACAAACAAACCAACCGACGCACGCGCATTTTTACTGTTGGGAAAACAATGACTTCACGCGTCGCTTTTCGCGAATGCAACGTCTCTACAAATTAGGCGAGAACGAAACCGAAGCGCGCGAAGTAACGATGCCGCGATGACGTGTCGACCGAGACAAGATTGCGGGGGAGGGACGCGTCGTGCGATAATTATATTGCAAACGAACTCTCGGAGTTCCTGCATGAATCCTTAAACGCTTATCACACTTTACAATTTGTCAGACACCAATCTAGGAATCGAAGTTGGAACAGTTTGTTCCGATTTAGAATCAGTGAGTGAGAGAGAGAGAGCGAGTGATCACACTACATCAAAATGTACCCTAGAGTAGACGATTTAGGATACAATTTAGTGTAGTGTGATCACTCGCTCTCTCTCTCTCTCACTCACTGATACTAAATTGTATCCGATTTAGATTCCCTAAATTGGAAGTAGTGTATAAGCCCATTACTAATTATAAATGCGATAGTGAGTTTGTATGTTTGTTTGTTACGCTTTTACGGCTAAACGGCTCAACCGATCACCACGAAATTTCGCATGCACGTTGTCAGGGGTACAGAGAAGGACATAGGCTAATTTTTATCCCGGAATTCCCCCGGGAATTTCGAAAATAACGCGGAAGAAACTACATTAAATTTTGCATACTACCTACGCGTGGTCAAGGGTAGGTACAGAAAAAATATAGGGTAGCAAGTACTAACTAACTAACTATCATAGTCCTCGAAAACTCTCTGCAAATGAAATACCATTGATTTAAATTGATAAAACAACCATTTATTTACTCATAACTGTGAACTACAACAGAACATTGCTCATTTATTCTTTTCGTAAGTCGTACCTAGCTAACTACTTCTAATAAGTAAAATTTAATTTAAGACTAAGATAATATGAGAAAAACACCACTTAGCTTAGTCACTAATATTGGTACTTGCATCACATATCTATGTTTGTGTGTGTCTAAAAGTATGTATGTATAATGTACATGGACAGATGGATGGATGGACGGATGGATGTTTGTTACTTTTTCACGCAAAAACTACTGGATGGATTTAAATGAAACTTTACAATAGCATTTGCTTTGCATAAGCTTATACATCAGATTAACACATAGGGTACTTTTTATCCCGGAATTCCCGCGGGAACTCTGAAATTAACGCGGGTGAAACCGCGGGGCACAACTAGTAGTATTATAATATTATCTCATAGAGGTGAGCAGTTGAATATTTACACTGTTTACTAGCTGCCCCCGCGGTTTCACCCGCGGTGATATCGGAGTTCCCGGGGGAATTCCAGGATAAAATATAGATATAAACCTTCCTCATGGATCACTCTTATCTATTAGTGAAAACCGCATGAAAATTCGTTGCGTAGTTTTAAAGATCTAAGCATACATAGGGACAGAGAGACTAGCAGGCAGTTTGAGTGCTGTTTTCACGCGGTTTCACCAGCGATAATTTCGGAATTCTGTATGTAAGGCTGTAGAATACAGCCTATGATACTCACAAATAACGTGGCTTTATTTACTGAGCCGATTTTGAAGATTACCCCCTACAACCTCACAAACTTTACCTCTTTATTAGTAAGTATAGATTACCTTGTTGTTCATTATTTATATTTTAAAGTGAACAGGAAAAATAACAAATATTTAATTTGGAATTCTTGCTGCTTGTTTTAGTGTTTTTTTTTTAATCGAACTTTTTATCAGACAGAGCAATACATACGTACTTATGCAAAAACTTTATTCAAGATTCGAGTCACTCGGCTGCGTTACCGTTTTACCGTTTCGGTATAACGTTTCGGTATAATAATATTGACTAGGTAGAAACTAATATTATAAATGCAAATGTCAGTTAATTTATTTGTAACACTTTCGCGCCTTAACTATTCAACCGACCATCTTGTTTCCTATACACGTTGTCGGGGTATAGAAAATGATATACTTGGGTACTTTTTGTACAGAAAAAAAAGTACTTTTAACATAATAGAACGATAATATCATAGATATACAAAACGACAGATTCGCTAAATGCCGGAAACTAAAGAAAATTAATTTAGAAAATTTACATAAATATGAGCAAAGCTATGGTATCTATTCTATAATAAAATAAAACGAAAAAATATTATATTAGTTATACCTAACTCAAAAATTGCATAATATGGCAAAATAAAACACGTTAATGCATGCACGTTATTAGGGGCACAGAGGACATAGTACTTTTTATCCCGGAATCTCCGCGGGAACTACGAAATTACCGCGGGTGAAACCGCGGGGCACAGCTAGTACTTGATAGGTACACAATGTCATTATGATGACAAATGAACTGAACAGCGAGAGTGATGTAATAGCCAACAAGTTGTTTTTAAATTGTACCAAGTACTTATACGTACTTATACCTATACCTAATATTTAATAATGTTTGGAATGCTTTGCCCAACCCTCAGAACAATTTCTGAGGCCCAACCACCCGTGTCTATGTATTTTTATTTGTCCTTTCGCATAATTGATTGTCTGGAAGAGATCGCAACTATGCGATAAGACCGCCATATGCTTTCTCCTTTTTCTTTAGGTACTGTAACATTGTTATTTTATGTGCAATAAAGGATTAAATAAATAAATAAATAAACTATTATTTTTGAGTATGTTTGCGATTAAAAGCCACAATGCATTTGATGTTTGTGTTCATTTGTTCATTATGCACCAGCAGTGGCGGCGCAGCACTGTAATTTTGTGTGGGCGAGGTACATTTTGAGAGGCCCCAAACTACTTTTTATTTATTAACCACCAAAGAAAAGGTTATTGCACCTACTTCATTTGTTTTTTCGCCAAGGTACTATCGCATGACGTCAGAATGTGGCACCCCAGAAGATGCCTTTGAGGCGCCATTCTTTGGGCGAGGCCCTTTGAGGCGTGAGGCCGAAGGCGGTCGCGCCTTTCGCCACCTCTGTGCGCTAGCGGGTGCCCGCGGTTTCATCCGGGTCAATATCGGGTCAATATTAAAGTAACTATGTGCTTATAATATGATATGAAACACCTGGCTCCACTACGATCAATAATATCAATAATAATGTGACCATCAAGGTAGGGTTGGCAATTACCTATTTAGTTCTTATAATCCTACTATCCTACTAATATTATAAATGTGAAAGTGTTGATGTTTGTTACTCAATCACGCAATAACGGCTCAACTGACCATAATGAAATTTTGCATACACGTTGTCAGGGGTACTTTTTGTGCTGGGATTCCCGCGGGAACTCCGAAATTAACGCGGGTGAAACCGCGGGGCACAGCTAGTGTTCATATATATTATATTTATTATTCATATATATTATTGTTAATCTGTTTGTGGTCCTATTGATTAATAAATAAATTAAAAAAAAGAAAAAAAGAATAGGGTAGGCACTACCATAATCACGGATAGTGTAACATTCCCCTGTGGCATGGTAGAAACTAGAAAGCAAAGCGTAGAAGTATGAATATTAGGTAGGTATCTACACTAATAATGTATAGAGAATAGATTAAATTTTTGGCGTGTTTGTTTGTAATGATAAGACTCAAAAACTACTAAACCGATTCAAAAAATTCTTTCACTCATTGAAAGCTACACCATCCCCCAGTGACATTGGATACCTTTTGGAGTTCCCGAGGAAGTCCCAAAACCGCGGGGAAACACTTTAAAACTGTAGACTCGACGTGTATGCGCATTGGAAATGTTTAAAAACATAGATAATATCTACTGACCTCCTGTTAAAGATTAAAGAACAGCCAATATATATATCTAATCTAATATATAATCACGTGTCACGTTGTTTGTCCGCGATGGACTCCGAAACTACTGAACGGATTTTGATAAAATTATGTAACCATTCATAAAATGGTCCAACTTAAAAGATAGGATAGTTTTTATCCCGGAATTCCCTCGGGAACTGAAGGACATAGAGTACTTTTTTCCCGCACCCTGCGCGGGAACTCCGAAATTACCGCGGATGAAATCGCGGGGGACAGCTAGTCTAATATATATAAATCACGTGTCACGTTGTTTGTCCGCGATGGACTCCGAAACTACTGAATCGATCGTGATGACATTTCGTCACTATGTTGTATTTGGCCCAACTTAAAAGATAGGATAGTTTTTATCCCGGAATTCCCGCGGGAACTCCGAAATTACCGCGAATGATATCGCGGGGGACAGCTAGTACCTATATAGAATCCATTTCGATCATTTTATGAAAATTTGTCTGGTTATCCGTTTGTCGGTTACAACTATACAGGACGGATGTGAAACTTGGCGTGAGTTATGGGTAATTATTATATACATACATTCGGAAAACTTTTTATCCTGGTAAAAACCACTCCTCAATCGAGTAAAGCTAGTGTGTATATTGTTTAAAATGTGTCCTTACTATTATAATTGAGAAAGTAAGTTTGTTTGTTTGTTACGCTTTCACGCCTTAACGGCTCAACCAATCACCATAAAATTTTACATACACGTTGGCGTGCCATGAGACGACAACCTAGGGTGCTTTTATGCCGGAATTGCCACGGGAACACCGAAATTAACGCGGGTGAAACCGCAGGGAACAGCTAGTGCCTTATAATGGGAGAGTGAGTTTGTTTGTTGGTAGGTATGTTACGCTTCAACGGCTTAACGGCTCAACCAATCATCATGAAATTTTGCAAAGTCCCACGTTGTCAGGACATAGCCGATAGGGTACTTTTTATCCCGGAATGCTTACTACGGGTAAAACCGCGGCGTGTGCCCTAGTAATCTACAATCATTCTTACGACAGCCAACGACTACCTATCAGCCATAATGACTTTCATTGAACCAACAAAAGATCCAAGTACCTACTCCCTCAATCAATAACATTTAAATAAAAAATCAATCAATATTGATTTATGTAGGTACAAATTGTGAGGTCCATTGATGTGTGTCAGCGCGGTTGATGTACGAGTACTTTTATCATATTATTCGTCAATACATCATTCCTATAGTAATTTAGGGCGAACTTTTACCCCTTGGCCTCAGTCTAGGCGGCGGCGGTGGCGGCGGGCGGCGGCGGCGGAAAAAACAAATGGTAGACAACATAAGAAGATGGCCACAGCTATCAGCGGCGCGAGCTGTGGCCAACTTCTTATGTTGTCTAACATTTGTTTTTGCCGCTGCCGCCGCCGCCGCAAAGACTGTGGCGCCGCCCTTACAAGTAGATACTGATAGTTTATTTACCAACAACAAAAATTTTTGTCCATTGTAATTCCGACTTTACACACAGTAGTTACGCAAAGTCGATCTCAATGGACAAACTTTCAATGAAGTGTTGATATAAATGTTTATACCTAGTGGTAGCGGGGTGGGCTACCACTACCTTAAACTTCACACAATAGGGATGTGGACTACTTTTGAAAATCAAAATTCTAATTAGTCCGTCAGTTAGAAAATAAAAAAAACAATAGACACGTATTTTTTGCTTTTTCAAATAATTTAAAATATACAGAGATAAAGCGCATTAAAGTTTAGGGTGAGGGGGTCGTGACGTCACTAACCGATAAAACCGCCATACAAACTGTCCGAATAGTGACGTCACGCGAAACTTCAACTCAATATATCGCCGTTATTTTTTGATTACGTAAAAAAAGAAAAAATACGTGTCCAATATTTTTTAATAATCTACAAGACGGACTAAAAAATAAAAATTAGTCCGCATGCCCATTATTATGATTATGTATCTACATTACTTTTAAACCTCACATCGAAAACTCGTTCGTCGAAATTTCGACCTTATCTATCTATATCTATGTATCTACTCATATTATAAAGAAGTAAAGTTTGTTTTATTGTTTCTTTATCTGTGGAATAAAATCAAACTCACAAGAAAAAACAAATTTTGAATCATTAGGCCCGGTATCCACCAAAGCGGAGAGGAGAGGAGACGAGAGTTGTGTTATGAATAACCAATCAGATCTTCGTTGTTTCCACGACCTCTACGCTTAGCTTTGGTGGAAATGGATCTAGCGGAGAGGAGAGATGTCACATTTTTCTATAAGGGAATCTGTGCGGTGATCAGGCAAGCAGAGCTGGGCCCTTATTCACTATGACCAACAACATTTCCTACCCATAACGCGCGTCCCAAACACGCAATCCCCAACGTCTTTGATTAAGAGGGACAGACAATTTTTGTGGCGCGTTATCTTAACTCGCCGTGTTATGATCATAGTGAATAAGGGCCTATAGAGACCAGAGATGTGTGCAGTCGGGTGGCCAGGCGGCCGCGCCTCGCACACCCGAAAGCTCTCACAGCTCACATCCGCAAAGTTATTTTATTTCATTTTATTTCATTTCATCTGCTACACTCAGCTCACATCTCCTCTCTGCTACACATCTCCTATCTGCTTTGATGGAATTAACCTGCCAGCTTCGCAGCACATCTCCTTTCGTCTCCTCTCCTCTCCGCTTTGGTGGAGATCGGGCCTAACACAGTTCTTTAAAATGATGCGTTGCGTTAATAACGCGCCACAAAAATATTTTTCCCTCGAGCTCAAAGAAGTTTCATAAAAAAAAACATTACTATGTGCCTTTTTATGACATACAGGATATTAATTTCTAATATTTGGGTTTCTGGAGAGTTTGGATTGTTTTTTACTTGTTCAGACCCTCTTCATTATATTATGTAATGGAAAGTACGCATCGTAACAAACCAAACTAGTAGCACAAATAAGACTGTTCTACCATATTTTGCCAATATATATATATATTTTGGAAGTATCAGTTCCTACATCAAGAGTCCAGACTAGAGAGAATCTGCATGTAGGTATATTAAAAGGAAAAAACTAGAAATAGACAATTTTTAAAATTTTGTTTATCTGTATGTTCACAGAAATCTCTGAAACGACAGAAAAGGTTTTGATGTAATTTTCACAAGCAAGCTTAGTTCGCAATCATGGAAAAAAGTTTTTGTTATCTAAAGATGTTTTAGGAAACTTTTTATCACAGAATCATATGCTCTAAAGGGAATCCTGAAACTCATGCAGGCAAAGCCAAAGGCAAAGGCTAGTATATTATAAAGTGTGAAATTAGGAAAACTATTTAATTACACATTTACACCACAATTTATAAAAAAAAAACACTAATTCTGTATGAGAATTGAGAAGACAGTTCAAATAGAATGAATGGCAATTATGAGAACCAAATAAAAATGATCTCAATCTTAAATAAAAAATACAGATAGTTAAAATTCTCTATCTTCCATTAGAGGCCTCGGACCAAAAATAATATTCTAATAAAATTTTATAGGTAGGTAGTGATTTTTTTTTTATAATGAGGTGATTAGTTTGTTTACTTAGCAGGATACATACCGAATCACTATAGTGGGGGTCAGTGACATGGTCAGTGACCCTGATTGGTCTGTTGTTTGGGCATGATTTCAATGCCACCTGTTACTTTGATTTGTAGACAAAAAAATTATAAAAAAATTCTAATGCCAATTTCTAAATATGTAAATTTGATAATCTTCAGTACTTAATAAATTTGATGGAACATTTTTAGGTGTACAATTAATTATTTAATTTTGTTTGTAACCTTTGCTTTATGCTTTAGGTTTTTTTATTCTCTCTATTATCTATACTTATAATAAAACTATAGAGAGGTCAATTCTGTACATTGAATATATATTCAAAATTAATATTGGAGGATGAATGGTGATGGATACAGAAGCCAAAAATGCAATCAGTAATTTTTTTGTGTCTGTCTGTCTGTATGTGCATGCATGGGTCAAAAACTACTGAAGGGATTTTAACCAAACTTGGTACGATTGTAGTCCATACTCCTGGGCAGGTTATAGGCTTTATAACATAACGCTAAGACACATAGGAGCTGAGCAGTGACTATAAATTTGAAGTAAGTCGGATGAAAATGTGCTTTCGAGCTCTTATCTCAATCACGCAAAAACGGCTGCACGGATTTGGATGAAATTTGGCATGCACGTTGTCAGGGGTACAGAGAAGGAGAAAGGGTACTTTTTATCCCGGAATTCCCGCGGGAACTCCGAAATTACCGCGGGTGAAACCTCGGGGCACAGCTATAATTATAATAAATGTATGTTGCACAAAAAATATTTGAAAAAAAGAAATTGTTAGGTATAAAGCACAAATAATCACATAATTACCAAGTAATTGTTTAACTACTTGACATAGATTTTATTGATATTTCAGAAATAACTATTTATAAGTGAGTCCTGAGTTGAGGAGTCAAATTCGGACTATTCATAAACATGAAATACCTACTCAATTCCTTTCTGAAATTACATGAAAACATCTTATGATCAATAAATTACATTTTGATTTCGTAAACCGAAAATGTAGGTAATTGACAAAATTGCATCATTAGATAAATAATGACTAATTAAAATATTAAAATAGGTAACTGCAGACTTACGTATAGGATGGAGCAGCTCCTCGCTGGCATCATCAGCGCGGTGCTGCTTCAGGATATCTGTCAACCAGTCATGGAGGTCCTTCTCATTCTCCGCCACCACACAAAACTGCTCCTCTCTAGTGAATAGTGCGATGACATGCTTCTGCTTCAAGTCCAATCTACGTGTGATGTTGTAGCAGCTCTTCAAAGATAATTCTCGCTTCGGACCGGCACCGGCCCGGAACTTCTTTTCCGATTCGTAGTACTCCAGTTTAGCTGAGCGTTCCTGCGTCTCGGCGCGCAAAACGAAGTATTTCTTCTTCATGGTCTTCAGCTTGCGAAGGTACCCCTGGCGCACCACCGCCCCGGCACCCCCCGCCACCGCAGCCCCCGACATGTCAGCGCGGGCTCATCACACCCTGAGCACCGATGGAGTACAACGAGGCGGAGGCGCACACATGCCAACCGATAACCTTGAAGTTGTTTACGAATTCCACGATGTAAAGTCACACGTCCAACCGACGGTATCCACTCCGACACGACCGTTCACCACGTGTCCCTCAGTTAAAATAATAATACGGGTTGCAATTACACTAAAAAATGTGCGTAAATAGTAACACGCACGTATCTGAAGCCACCACACCGTAGGTACACACTACACAAAAATATTTCCGTTCGCAGGATCCGCAACCCACAAATCGCGATCCGATTAGATGGCGCCGAAATAATTCATCGGTCCGCACGAACACTCACAATTCACGATAACGCCGATGACAATATGTATTTCCATTTATTTTTATCCAAATCGCGATAGGTACGGAAAAAAATATCAAAATACATCAACAACACGATTCAATCCATAATCTATTACGCTATTTCACTCTGTCATTCACAGGCGGCGGAGTTTAGAAAGAGATAAAATCATTCATAATCGTAGTAAACGTATGTACGTAATCTGACTGCACTCCGCACGCCCTTCCGTCCGTGTAGTTTGTACAACGTAGTAACAACAACGCAGGGCATGGAAGTCATGCCTTGGCTGCCTTTGCTTGAACGTCAAAACACACGGTCGGTTCTTGGGTTTGCCTTCTTGCTCAACTGTTGTAAGACTTTTCTCAAATAATTTTACCCACGGCAATTGTTTTTAAAAACAGTTTAAATCATGCATAATCCACTCAAATTACAAACTTCATGAAACTGCGCATCCGGCATAGTTTTTTCGCTTTTGCGTCGTTTGAAGTCAAATCATTTATTTATTTATTTTGCTGTCCACTGCGGCTATACTAGATTAACTAGAATTAGGTACCTATAGGAAGGACAGTAGGGATGTACATAGAGAGAAAAAAATCGGTTAATTATCAATAGATGTAAAAAGTAATCGATTAATATAAAAATCGATATTTTTTACATCCCTAGTTACCACTTACCATCAAAGGTCCATTAATGTACCTAAGTTCCATGCCAGACACGTGCCAAGATAAAAATGTGGGAAAAAACCAATATACACCGTTTATTTACAAAGGACCAGGGCCGGACCGTGAGTTTAGGGGGCCCTGGGGTAATAATACTTAGGGGCCCACCTAATTATTCAAAGTATAGAAAAAAATGAGTCAGTAAAATATTTCATTTATACCTTAGTGTTATACAACCGTAAATAAATTGACAAATTATAAAGCAACCTTTCTGCACTTTCCTTTGGCAAATTCTTTAATTTGCTCCTCACAATCTAAGTTTTTAGTTAAAACAATATTTATGGACAAAACGGATCGTCTATTTTTAACATGACTTAGCTGGGGGCCCCTTGAATCTACGGGGCCCTGGGCTGAAGCCCAAAACGCCATATGGTAGATTCGACCCTGCAAAGGACGTCTGCACGGTTCCGAATTCTGATGCTCTCCTCTATTCGCACTGCTGCTATGTAGCCACAGACAGATACAGAAATGAACCGCGAGACCAAAATATATTCTCTCCGCGAATACTGGCCCGTGTCTGTCCGCGTCTGCGTGGCCGTGTTACGATAGATGTGAATACGTTAATAGGCACTGAATTTTATTATGTCTGTGACGGAACGTGTCTGGTACGCTCAATGTCTGTAAATATAAATGGACCTTAAAAAGGGTGTAACGAGGCGGCTGAATGCCACTCGTTACGATATCTTGCTTATTTCTATTGCTTTTTATTTAAAAAAATCTGTTCCTTTTTATATTCTATTTGTCATTCCTTTTTAAAATTCAAAATTATTTGTATTTTGTATTTTCATTATGTTTTATGACTGACTCCTATATTTCATTTGGAACCTTACACGTCATCTAAATTATTATATCTATAAAATAAATTACTACTGTTTAAATCCTTATTTATTATTTGGGCTAGCCGGAGAACTCTACACCTCTCACCTTACAAAAAAAAAACTTTTAAGGGATGTGACAAAGAGAGCAAAAATCGATTGATTTAAAATCGATGTTTCTCTTCCCAGTAATAAAATCGATTGAAAGTCGATTCCGATAAAAAATAATCGATTAATTTAAAATTTTTTTTCACATCCCTAAATGACAGTGGAGACTGGAGAGTGAATGTAGATCGAATATCGATTGATTCGTTGAAAAATACCTCGGTCTTCCACGCGAATAGAATAGTGAACCGCAAAAAACGAACTGCGATGACGTAGGCAGTAGATGGATAAATTAGCATTAGGATTAGCACTCAGAAGTTAGAATATTAGTTGGCCAATATAATCTTCTAAATTGAACGATAGAACTTTGTAAAAGAACCTATTAGGTACTTTTAATTTCTGCTTCTTATAAAATATAATACAATTGATTTTTACGGCACAAGACCTTAAAGAATACTAATAAATAAATTAAAAAGAATCATAACTAGGTACACGTAAAAGAAGTGAAACTTCTTCGCTTGAAACAAAATACAGAATTAGTTATAGCACCATCTAGTGGCAATTAACAAGGCGAAGCACAGCCGTAGGTACCTACGTAAAGCAAGTATTTGACGCATCCATATAATTAACCAACTTCCAAGAAAGAGGAGGTGCTGCAATCACCACCAGCTCCCTAGCTACTACTTGTTACATTTTGCTCAAGAAAATTTCATTTCTCATTAATAAATACCACATTTAGCATGCTAATAATGCTAACAATAAGTTAATATTTTTGTAAGAATACAAATACCATGGGCATGTGGAAGTGTTTCGTGGAAATCAAAAGAGTCTGTTCTGACTTGATGATTATTTTAGTGTCAATAAAAAAAATTAAAAAATTATTTGTTTTACGGCCATTATTTCAGAGAATATGAAGCTAAGGCCTAAGTTAAATAATTCCTTCGGTTTCCGGCAAGAGCTCTATGAAAGATTTTGTCGTAGCACTCAAAGAGAAGGTAATCACTACGTTTTAGCACTAGGATTTCTTCTTCTTCAAATATGGCGTTTTTAGAAATAAAACATGATTTTAATATATTTATTGTAGACTAGCGTGCCCCGCGGTTTCACCCGCGGTAATTTCGGAGTTCCCGCGGAAATTCCGGGATAAAAAGTACCCTTTGTCCTTCTCTGTACCCCTGACAACGTGCATGCCAAATTTCATCCAAATCCGTTCAGCCGTTTTTGCGTGATTGAGTAAACGTATGCGAGGATAAGAGCTCGAAAGCGCATTTTCAAGTCAAGCAAGTCGGAACTTGCTTCAAATTTATCATCACTGCTCAGCTCCTATGTGTCTTATGTTATATAGCCTATAACCCGCCCAGGAGTATGGACTACAATCGTACCAAGTTTGGTTAAAATCCCTTCAGTAGTTTTTGACCCATGCGTGCACATACAGACAGACAGACAGACAGACAAAAAACTTACTCATTGCATTTTTGGCATCAGTATCGATCATCATTCATCTTCCAATATTAATTTTGAATATATATTCAATGTACAGAATTGACCTCTCTACAGTTTTATTCTCAGGTTTTATTTTAGGTATAGATAATTCATTTTGACGTTCGCTGAGTGCCAATACCTGAGGGCTGAGAGAAGTGATAAATTAAAAAAGTACTTATATATCTATGCCCAAATGGGCTGTACTTAGACAACCACATAATTTGTGTACCTAATAATTTACGTACACATAATATTTAAAAGTTTCATTTATCAACTGTATAGTATTACCAAAATGGCTACCACTCAGCATATGCCACGGGTAGTGAAAGACCCACGGCGTTGAAATGTGCTTTTCTTCTTGTGCTAAACTTTTAATTCATTAGCATCGCGTCGTATTAATATCTCGATAATCTAATTTAAAGCAGTTTTGTCATGAAATTTATAATAAGAAATCGTGTCCATATTTTAAAAATAGAGCCTTAGAAAAGCATTATCGTGAAAGACTTACTAAAAAATTATCAATGGTTTCCAAGATATTCAAATTTTAATTTTGTGAAACGGAACGTTGCAACGAAACACCAATCACAGCCACGCTTATAACATATTACGTCACTTTGATTTTTTTAGGAAACTTTTACCGCTTTCAAGGAAGGCAAAAGAAACTAAGTGCATACAGCCAACAGATAAAAATGCATCGGTAAGATGCGTTTCGATTCTTTACTGGAACTTTTGGAAGTAACTCGACACAGTTCAACCATTATTTCGCTTTTGGATATTGAAGTTCTGGGTCTGTCAGTGTCAGATGAACCTGTCAATACGACTGTGACATCTCAGCGTAATTTTTATCTAGTGACGTCATTCCGCGTTTCGGCGGTAAAGTCAAAAGTAGGAACTTTGAAACGCTCTATTTAATTATTTTATGCATATTTTTTTTTTCTTTTTCTTGCTATATTTAAGTAGGCCATAATATATCTTTAAAATAGATTGAAAAAAAAAAATCATGCAAGTCCCTATTGTATAGGTCAAAGCCCATTGCACTAATTAACGATCTGAATTTTAATGAAACACAACAATTAAAACTTTATATTATATTACCTTACATTTTATATTCATGTATTGTATGCTTGTAACTTATAAAAAGCAACCCTAGAGTTTCTCACTCATCTCTTCTCTTGGGAGCGAGTCTTTGGAGTGAGCGGTAAATGTAAAAAATCTATTATTAAATTTTGACTTAATTCAAATGGTATAATGTAATTTTCAAGTGAAATATTTTTTTAAGATTGAGTTTACTTTCAAGCTATTTTTCAGGTTACTGTTGTTAAATATTAAAAGAATCCTCTTATTTCCATCTCATTCTGATGCACCTGCATGCCTTATGGTGTTGCATAATATGTTCATGGGTGGCTGTAATCACTTACCATCAGGTGTGCCAGCTGCCTCCCATGACAAAAAAAAAATCACTGTTTGATTTTTTTATGTCATAAGAGCAAATTATTGACATTTTGGTCAGCAGAGAAATTTACTTTATGTGTAAGTTGCATGCTACTTAGTTATGGTCAGCAAAAAATTAAATTTTGGTATGCTGTAAATGAAGATTGGAGATTTTTTTTAGTGCATCGCTGGCTGCTGCTGCAGGCTGCTTGCCTGGTTTGACTGGTGCATTTCAAAAGTTTCAAAACCGAACCGAACTTAGTAATTATGTCTGGTTAGTGGTTACATATCATTTTAAAATACTGTTAGAGTTTGATTACAGTCATTACGGATAACATGTTTCAACTTGCAACTCGTTTTATTTATTACTCTTTAAAATATTTGACGTTGTTCAAATGATGCAACAGCAGTTTTACTTGTTTTAAATTTGAAAGTAGAATTAAACCGAATTAATTGCTATTTATAATTAAACTAGCTGCCCCTTGTGGTTTCACCTACGGTGATTTTGAAGTTCCCGCGGGGATTGCAGGATAAACTATACGTATAATATAAACCTTCCTCTTGAATCACACTATCTATTAAAAAAAAACCGCACCAAAATCCGTTGCGTAGTTTTAAAGATCTAAGCATACATAGGGACAGACTCTAGACAGACAGCGGCAAGCGACTTTGTTTTTTATTATGTAGTGAAATACTGTACAGGAGATGGCTTCCAATTATCGTGTATTGGGTTGTACATTCTCATGGACCATGGTTATTCGTTATTGTTTCTTTCACTCGCCCCACTAGCGAAAAAATTCGCTTGTTAAAAATTAAAAAACAGAAGTAAAAACGTCAACGTCCCAACGTTTAGTAAAATTACATGTTATTTGAGAACTCCAAATAATAATTTTGATGTTTTATTGATAATAAAATGTGCTAAGCAGCTGAGATGCTTGTAACTCTTGTAAGTGACCCATTTTGAAATTATTTCGACATGTTTACATTTGTATTTTGTACTGTATGTTGTACGGTAACAATTATTTTCGTATTGAATAGAGGTGATAGTAAACTAGCGAAAGGAGTTTTGTTTTTCGATGTTTTAGTGACTTTTGTATCATTCTGATGGCGACTGACGTGCAGGTACCGTTTATTTTCGCGTAGCTAGGTAATTCAATTTTCGCCGTTCCTTGTGTCTACCTTTAAGTAGGTATGTACCGTACTCAGTGCAAGTGGAAGTGATTGCGATACGAATCCGATTCGCCTATGTGCGGTTTAGTTTTGCAATAATCGTTAGAGCGTTGAAAATGTGTCAAGCTTTAAACTTTTGCCTTACACATAGGTACTTGTCTTTTGTTATTCTTACTATATGAAGTTCTTTATATTTTTCAGTCCTTTTTTATTTATTTTAAATTGTGTTGTGTACCATTGTCCAGTTGTGTTGTTTGTTACACCTGCCTCAAGAAAATTACATAAAAATACTAAACCTTTTGTTTTTTCTATTTAGAGTTAAAAATATTGAGCTCATCAAAATTATTGCCAGTTGAGGACAATAAGAAATGTTGTAGCCATTTTCTTATTGGTTTCTTTAATTTTACAGCCAATTTCAATATGATCATGGAGTTGAAATATGCAAAATAATATAAGAGGTATGAGCCTATCTACATAAATATATATACCTACCTACATACAGTTTACAACAACTTCAGGGTGAGGAACTTGGAACAGTGCTCGGGACTTAAAACCTAGGTGTAGGTTTAAAGTGCTCATTCCAAATGCAGCAACATTAACCTTCATTGCCTGAAATCCTCTCCCAATCTTATCAAATATGGTATTATCCTGTAGCACTGTGCAATAGAAGATAGCAAGATGTGAAAAAAAAGAAAGACATATTGATGACTTAAATAGGCTTGAAATATGACAATTGTGCCTTTAATAATAATAATGATAAACTCTTTATTGAACACCACTTAAAATAAACAATAACAAAAACAACTACTCAGTATTCACATAACTAAACATATAAACAACAATGTTTTAGATAATCAACAATTATGGCTTCTGGAGGATCATCTTTGGAGAGCAATGGCAGTAATGGTAAGTTATATTTATTAGTAACTAGCTGTTCCCCGGGGTTTCACCTGCGTTAATTTCAGAGTTCCCGCGAGAATTCCGAAGTAAAAAGTACCCTATGTCCTTCTATGTACCCCTGACAATGTGTATGCAAAATTTCATGATGATCGGCTGAGCGGTTAAAGGGTGAAAGCGTACCAGACAGACAGATAGAACAGAGTTACTTTCACATTTATAATATTAGCAGGGATTTACCCATGGATCTCTAACTTCCATAATCTACTAACTGTTAGTGGGTTTTGAAAGTTAAATTTGAAACTTAGGATGTTTAATTACAGCCGCACTCAGGGTTGACTTTAATGATTACTTAGTTAAGTATAGATTTTTAAAGCAAAACTGCCCCAATCAGAGAAGTTCAGAAATTATTGTTAATTGGCATTTAATGAGATGTAACATAATTAGTTGAATGCCAATTAATATTAATTTATTAAACTTGTTTGATTGCAGCAGTTTTGTTTTAAAAATCTATAGGTACTTAACTAAGTACCTAATCATTAAAGTCGACTCTGAGTGCGGTGGTTAGTGTCTCGCTTTTTATTATCACATTACACAAGAGTATTATATTATCTGTACCTATACAGGAGTGTCCCTGGACTTTCTACTCTCATAGCCAGGGGTGAACAAACTTTTCATGTTACTTAAAGTTGCACACTAACAGCCACACTCAGAGACGTTTGCAAATCTGTCGCCAAGAACCTAACGGTATTTTCCGGCAGCCCCATTTGAAAGCCAGTTCCCATCCCAGGTCGGCAACACACCTGCATGCCTTCTGGTGTTGCAGATGTCTATGGGCGGTGGTAATCACCAATCACAATTTTTATATTAGAGTTCATACTAGCAATCGATAATTTGCTAAATAGGTAATACAACTTTTGTTTCTAACGTCTTACCGCCGCACTCAGAGTCGTTCATTAAAATAACGTTAATCGGCCCATAACTAATGCTACTTAAAACCTCTAGTGACAATTAAATCGCCGTAGCTCCCAGAGACAAAAATTTAATGTTGATTAGTAGATTGACAACTTTATGTAAGCATAGGGCGGTACAGGTTATCGAAATGCGTATCGATAAAGTGCGACATTGCCACATGCATAAACTCATGGAAATGATACTTTTGTTTTTGTAGTTTTTATGAGGTGAAGTTATTATTTTTCTTTAGAAATAATTAATTGCGTTAATTTACTATTACTTTAATCGGAAATAATAATTGATTTCAATAAAATTAAATCGTGAATGCCATGACTTTTGTGATATGACAACATTGAACGCCGCCATTTTCATTTTTCAATTACCTACGTCAAATCAGTCCGCGAAATTTTTCAAATTGGAATAGCCGCCACTATTAAAGGTCTGTCCACATTCGCGCGCGAACCGCGCGCCAAGCCGCGAAACACCCGCGAACCATGATTCTACACTTATAGTTCGCGGGTGTTTCGCGGCTTCGCGCGCGAACTACGCGCGAATGTGGAGAGCGCTTGAAGTAGAAGAAGGAGAATTCGTCTTTAGTTATATAATAATAATTTGAAATTATTGTATAAAAAATGGTGAGTATTAAGTAATTATTATTGGTTTCATATTGTTAAAAGATAAAAATATGTTAGGCATGTATTTATATGGTTTTCTTTATATTTCAGGAGCAAAATAAAACACAAAGCAAATGAGTTGCAAACTTTACCCCGGACGAAAAATTTTTATTTGCACATTAATTAAACATCGATAATTGAATAAAAACTGATCGACGGAAAGTCAGTTTTAAAGAAAAAATGGCCTGGATTTCAGTCACTGACGAGTTCAATAGTAATGCACTTGTATACAAGGTATTGTATTACTTGTATATACTTGTATTCTAGTTATTGCTTGTATACACTTTAATATAACTAGAACTAATTATATTTTTTTTACTTGCAGCGTGATGTAACTACATTAAAAAGAGCATGGGATAACCTTAAGGCTATGGCCCGTAAAAGCAAGGCTATCTTTTAAAAACTAGAGGTGGACCATCAAATCCACCACCTCAACCGAAGCATAATAAGCATAATAGAAAAGGTAACATTCAATAACAACTCAACAGGGCTGGGCAAAATACCAAGTTGTAATTGAAATCCTTTTATTATAAATGTGAAACTTAGTTTGTTTATTTGTTACGTTTTCACACCTTAATGGCTTAACCGATCAACATGAAATTTTGCATACACATTTTCACCGGTACAGAGAAAAACATAGGGTACTTTTTATCTGGGAATTCCTGTGGGATCTTTGAGATTTCCACAGGTGAATCTCTGAAACGGTTGAACCTATTTGAACGGGACTTTCTCTGACAATTAAATGATGTTATAAGGTGTAAATTATGCTACTTTGGAGTTCTTGCGGAAATTCAGAAACTCAAACGGGTGGAATCGCAGGGCACAGCTAATGGGTGTTATAATATGTATTCTAAAATATGTAGTTCTAATGAGTGTATTTTTTTAGTTGGAGACATTAAAACAAGCTGCTGAGAGAGCTGCTGAGTTTGAGGAAGAAAAAAATTAAGCTATTGTAGATGGCAAAACTAGAGCTAGCTGAATTAAAAAAAAACTAGAATTACAATAATAAAATTATTTATTTTAAATGAACTAGTTTTATTTTATTTATTTATAATTCAGGCAGGTAGTTGAAGCAGCTGATAGGTGCCTGTATCCAGTTATACATTACTATTTTTCTATCTTTTGTTTCTAATATTTGTCCAGTCTGTTTTCAAATAATAATTGTAAGGTGCCAAGACTTCTTCCGGTAGCCCATTCCAAGGAGCAACCACTCTGTAAGTAAAAATTGTTATTACACCTTAAAAAAACAAATAACAAACAAAATCTGAGTATAACCAATTCTTTTTTTATTATTTTATGGTTTTTAATCTATAAATATATACATATAAATAAAATTGAAGTGTCTGTTTGTGATTCCAAATTAACAGTTTTTCACTCAATGCATATGAAAGTATAATATAATCCTACTAATATTATAAATGTGAAAGTGTGGATGTTTGGATGTTTAGATGTTTGGATGTTTGTTACTCAATCACGCAAAAACGGCTGAACGGATTTAGATGAAATTTGGCATGCACGTTGTCAGGGGTACAGAGAAGGACATAGGGTACTTTTTATCCCGGAATTCCCTTCGGTAACTCTGAAATTACCGCGGGTGAAACCGTCTGTCTGTTTGTTCTGTCTAAAACAGCTAGACCGATTTTAACGGGACTTTCAGGCAAATAGCTGATGTTATAACGAAGAATAAAACTATTTTAAAAGAAAATCGTTCCTGCGGGGATTCCGAAACTCATGTGGAGTAAAACCGTGGGGCACAGCTAGTTATTCATAAAAAGTTATCTATACCTAACTAGTTATCTCTAAAAAATCTCTCAACTATGGATTGCCTGAACAAGAACCATTAGTATTGGGATTTTCTTATGTATATCATTTATGTTAGGTACCGGATATAATATGATCAGAATCACAATCGCAATAGTGATCTATTGTCAGTATAAAGCAGGAGTTCATCTAATGGTAATGAGATATTGTGAAATGTAGCACACACACAAATTACAGCCACAACTGTGTCTAATTTGATACTCATACTCACTTGAAGATATGGAAACTTCCTTTTCCAAATACTAAAAACTCTCAACAGTATTTTTCGTTTTGATTACTGATATGGCTTTTATTGTACTTTTCTTGACTGTTTGAATTAGGACAAGAATGGTGTTAAATGCACATCATTTACCTACTACATAATCACTCACCAAGCAGTATACCTTGCAATACACCTGACAGCTGTTTTAGTGCACTACTATAATGAATAAAGCTATCATGAGTTCCGCTAGGCCATCGAGCTACAACTTTAAAAAATCCAAATTCGGGCCTGTTACTGCCTGAACATTAAAAGAAAACAATCCTCTTCTATGATATTCCACCAGGACTTCTTATTTTAATATGTGTAGCACATGACACCTGGAAGTCCAGCAATTCGTAAACTCAATAAAATCTTCTAGGTCAGACATGCTTTGCTAATTACTGTGACGTGATCGACGCCCTAAAAGTTTAAAAAATCCAACTTTGGTTTTGAAATTTTAACAACAAAAACAAACATAACCTTACTTTTAAATGTCAAAAATCTCCAATTAAGTCTTAAGTAAGGGTCAACCGCCACTTAAATTTAATCCTCATTAAACGTGATTAATGGAGGATTAACTGTCTCTGAGAGTGAATTTTTTTTAATCCTTACTTAAAATCCGTTAAGTAACCATTAAATCGACTCTGAGTGCGGCGGTTTCTCGACCTCTAATTTAATTGATTATTTCATTGGCAGTATAAAAATAAAATTTCAGTAAAGAATATCTATAAAAAAACTTAATTATGTTAAATTTAGAACATAAATAGCTGTGCCCCGTGGTTTCACCCGCGTGAGTTTTGGAATTCCCGCAGGAACTCCAAAGTAGCCTAATATACTCCTTATAACATCAGATAATTAGCAGTGAAAGTCGTCAACCGTTTTGGGGGAATCACCCGCGTGAGTTTCGGAATTTCCGCGGGAATTCTTAACTTCTTTTATTATTCTTCTCCTTACAATAACAAACACAACAAAAAAGAATGGGCAAAATTGGTACGGAAATTGGAATGGTGACGAAGGCAAACAGTAGGGATTAATTTTTATATTTATTGCTAGCTGTCCCCCGCGATTTCATCCGCAGTAATTTCGGAGTTCCCGCGGGAATTCCGGGATAAAAACTATCCTATCTTTTAAGTTGGATCATATTATAAATGTTTACAAAATTTTATCAAAATCCGTTCAGTAGTTCTGGAGTCCATCGCGGACAAACAACGTGACACGTGATTTATATATATTAGATAGATTATAAGATAAGATAAGATTAAGATAAGATATAGACATACTTTGCTGTAGCTCTAAGTTCAGCCTTTTACATAAAAAAAAACATTAGTAGATAAAAAAGAACTGTAAAAGTAAAAGTATAAGAAAATTCCAAATAACCTTCAGAGTTCAGAGAATGGAGTCTCATTCGAACTAGCTATTATCCAAGAAAACAATATTATAACTAACTATTCATAACCAGATGCATGCATTCATTTGAAAGTTTTTGGCACTTCACCTTTTTTAACACTGCTTGTTCCTTCCATCGTTTATTTCGCGTTAATGTCGGAACTCCCTAGGGAACTTTGTATATAGGAACTAGCTGTCCCCCGCGATTCCATCCTCGGTAATTTGAGAGTTCCCGCGGGAATTCCGGGATAAAAACTATCATCTTTTAAGTTGGGCCAAATACAACATAGTGACCAAATTTCATCATGATCGATTCAGTAGTTTAGGAGTCCATCACAGACTATGTGCTATTCCAAGACCTAAATTACTCTATACCATATACCACATAGCGGTTCTGCTGGCATAAATTTCTTACTTTATAAACTTAACTAGATATCCTTTGGTATCCTGCCAAAAGTCAAACTTCATAGGTCAAGTAGTTTTCGTGACTTCGTGTTTTGTCAGTGAGTGACCTTTCTTTTTTATATATTCTTGAAGAAAAGCCCTTTTCCTCCGTAGGGTATTTACTCTCAAATTTGGAGATCAGCTTAAACCCTAAATCCTACTCTAAACCAGTGGCGGTACTGGGTATCTCCATACAAGTCAAAAAGCTTGGCCGGCCTACCCAAAACACTTGCTATGGAATATCAAAAATTTTAATAGTTAAGCACCTATATATAAAATGTATAAGTGTAAATACTTATTAAAATATGTGATACTCCACAGCAAGCACTTCAGCTAGGCAAGCCAGGCCTCCCGGCTTGTATGGAGGTACCGCCAGTGCTCTTGACAGTATGATAAAGACAATATTATGTAAAAAAAAACCATATCACCATGAAATTTTAATGTTGTTACAGAATCAATACCACACACGTACGTGGGCAGCGACCGCCACAACGCGAGCCAAATACCGACTATACCCATACCCATGGAGTACGAAGTGTTGACTACGAACTCTTACGACAAGCAGAATTACACCGTCAAGTCCCACGGCTCGCACTCGATGGGCGGCGCGTACGACGCCCTCAACCAGTACGAGCACAGTAAACAGAACGAGAATCTGAAACAGCAGTGCGAGAAGGCTTTGCACGACCTCAACCAGTCGAGGAGACAGAACACGGAGGCTTCTAGACGATACGAGCATGTCATGAAGGTTTGTCGATAGTTAACAAAAATAGTACATAATGTGTACACTGTACAGTGTAGCTCCCTGTACCTAGAACAAAAGGTTAAGTGAAGTTGTGAAGTGAATGGGCTATAAATTGACTAATTTTTATTTTTTAGTCCGTCTTGTAGATTATTAAAAAATATTGGACACGTATTTTTTCTTTTTTTACGTAATCAAAAAATAACGGCGATATATTGAGTTGAAATTCCGCGTGACGTCACTATTCTGACAGTTTGTATGGCTGTTTTGCGGTTAGTGACGTCACGGCCCCTTCACCCAAAACTTTAATGCGTTTTATCTCTGTATATTTTAATTTATTTGAAAAAGCAAAAAATACGTTTCTATTGTTTTTTTATTTTCAAACTGACGGACTAATTAGAATTTTGATTTTCAAAAGTAGTCAACATCCCTATTATGATTATTATTATTATTATTATTGAGTTGAAATTTGCCGTGACGTTACTAATATAGGATGAATGATGAAAATATAGGATGAGACACTGGTCTCAGTTCTTGCATGTCTGGATAACATATTGATTGAGATATCAAAATATTGCTGAATGTCAAAGACAGACAAATTGCAATAAAAAAAAAAGTATTTACAGGATGGTTTATCGAATATGTCTAAGAGCGAAGATGGAAGATAATTTGAAATCAGTGTTTATTTGTTGTAAAAGTGATTACATTGTTAATTTTGCTCGGTGTGTGTGTCCAGGAGTTGGAGTACTTCCGCGGGCAGCACCGCGCCGTCATGAACCAGCTGGAGGCGTCTGCGCAGGAGGCGAGCAGCCTGCGCGGCAAGTACACCGACCTGCTCAATGACAACCAGAGGTGGGTGACGCCCGGCTGCCAATACTAGCCATACTAGTGAGCGTTAAAAATGCATATCCGCGCATACGGATCCGGATACGGATATTTGGTGTCAAGAACCGTGGATACGGATATTAACTTTTTTTTTTACTCGATCGGGGCGCGTGGCCTTGAAGCGATAGTTGATGCCACTTGACGCTTTGCGTGACAGGACATGTTTCGACTAGCATTGCGCGGGTCTTTCTTTTGTTTTGTTATTAGAACTGAATGAAATTTAATAGTTTTTCATTGCTACCTAATCACATGTATATAGAATTCAATAAGGTAAAAGATCCGTAAAAGATCCCCCAAAACATTAACGGATACGGATCTTTGTTTTCCCTCGGATATCCGTGGATACGGATACGGATATCCGACACATCACTAAACCGATACTAGGGCTGTTACGGAGTTCGACTCTGATAAATTCGATTGATATTACACCTCCGGTTGTAATTTCGGCTCCGACACTTTTAAATCAAAGAAACAGTTTGGTGTAAATGACGTATAGAATGAGGAGAAAAAAATAGTATCTCATTGTTGTATGTGTCCCCAGACTGGAGCGCGAGGTGCAGCACCTGCAGCAGAGCAGCAGCGCCGAGGGCAGCTCGGACGCGCTCGTGCACACCATGAGGAAGTACGAGGGGCTGAAGGAGGAGTTCGACTGCTTCCAAAAGAGGTAGCTGCCCTCATCTTATATCAGCCCCCTTTGCCAAGTCGACAATCTATATTATCGTTAACGCATAAAAATGAAAGAGCGAAAAAACCAAAAAAAAAACTAATTGTGGTCACGTAAAATTTTTCAATCAAAATTCCAGTTTTGTGTGACCACATGACCACGATTTCGTTCCTTAGATTTATATATTGTGTTGACGGTTAATAGATTGTCGACTTGACTAAGGAAGCCGAAGTCTATACTTAGTTGTATTGTTTAGTTTCACAGTTTTGCAAAGCTCAAGTTTAAGTATTCGTGAGAAATGCTTATCCGAGATTTCTTTAATAATCCACTTCACAACACACAGATCTACTTGATCCCACACTAAGCTATGATGTGTCGTGGAAACGAAGCAAACGTGGTATACGTATACTACATATTATTACATAGTACATATATATTATACTATAGATATATAAACACACCCAGACTGGAAAATGGAACCCTGTGTTCATCACACAAAGTCCACCCCCACCGGGAATCGAACCCGGAACCTCTTAATTAGCGGGTAAGCATGGTGACCTATTGCGCCAATCGAGTCGTTCTTGTGGATTAGTGTTACAAAATTTTAAAGGTTAGCTTATGGATAAACTCTATTGCACAAGATCGTTGAAAACTCGTTGAAAACATTTAGAGAAAAATTTTATACAACTTCAGGTGCATATAATTATGGTATTTCAAATGTGCCCCGCGGTTTCGCGTGAGTTTCGGAATTCCCACTGGAACTTCAAACTTCTATTCTTCTCCTTACCACCACAACAAACAAACAAACGCAACAATAAAAAAAAAAATGCTGAAACTGGTCCAGCTGTTCACGCGTGATGCCGTGACTAAGAGAAATAGGGATTCATTTTTATGTATATAACGTATGTTAAGGGCGCCTACTCAGGCCATCATATCAACCAATTACTTGTTCCGATATCAGGTACGATGACTTGATGGAGAAATTACGTATCATACAAGAGGAGAACAGCAGACTAAAGACGCAGTGCCACGATCTGACTCAAGACAGAAATTCAATCGTAAGTATTTTGATTATTGTTGAACGACATTTCGATCGATTTTATCATCAGTCAGTATATTTTGTCTATTTAATCTAGTTTTTAACCGACTTTCCAAAAAGGAGGAGGTTCTCAATTCGACGCGCATATTTTTTTTTTTTTATGTTTGTCAACTCATAACTTTCGACTGCGTGAATTGATGATTGATTGATTGTTTTGATGATTCTTTTTTTGTTTGAACGGGTATACTCCCACTTAGGTCCCATTGTCACCAAGTCGGGATCTGACGATGGGATCTTGGAGAAATCGAGGGAAATCTTCAAAAATTATAGGCACACCTAAAGCGATTTGGGTATTTTGTTTATTTCATCCAACATATGAACCAAACAGTGTTTCACATATTAAGCATGAAATTCAAGTTCAATTCAATTTCTTGTTCTTTCTGGATGAGTGGTTGACAGCGTGACATGACAATGACATAGATGACAGTTTACTGGACTGTGTTCCGTTTTAAACAGTAACCAAGTACAGCGAACTATAAAGGAACGGTTCTGCAGTATACAAAATTGACGTCATAACTTACAGTGCTATCAGTAATACCGGAACATAAACTAAATAATGGGGATGTTGACTACTTTTGAAAATCAAAATTCTAATTAGTCCGTCAGTTTGAAAATAAAAAACAATAGATACGTATTTTAAGCTTTTTTAAATAAATTAAAATATACAGAGATAAAGCGCATTAAAGTTTAGGGTGAGGGGGTCGTGACGTCACTAACAGCTAAATCCGCCATACACACTGCCAGCATAGTGACGTCACGCGGAATTTCTACTCAATGTATCGCCGTTATTTTTTGATTACGTAAAAAAAGAAAAAATACGTGTCCAATATTTTTTAATAATCTACAAGACGGACTAAAAAATAAAAATAAGTCAACATGCCCATCCTGAGAGCGCACAAGAATGCGCCAGTAAGCAAGGCCAAGTTAACTTTCAATTAAACAAGGAAGCTTCTTTCAAACTACGGTATCTTTTACTGTGTCACGCCCAATTCTGATGATCCTCGTTGTATTTCGTCGGCCAGATCCGCGAGCGCAACGCCCTCAAGCAGCAGGTGGCCAGCATGGTGCGGCAGTGGGAGGGCGGCGGGGGCGGCGGGGGCGGCGGGGGGCGCGCCGACATCAAGCGGCTCACCGACGAGCGCAACGCCGCCATGGCCGAGTACACGCTCATCATGAGCGAGAGGTGAGCGCCGCGCGGGAGCCCGAGCGTGAGCCCGAGCGGGGCGGCGGCCGGCGCTGGCTACAGCTCACGCACATTGCAGCCCCTGAATATCTTAGTGTAGAGAACTTCAATTTAACTCTTTCACCGCCATTCCCGCGATATCACGATCTACGAAAGACGTTCTTCTAGCGCCAGACACGTAATATTCCGTTACTTTTATTTATTTATTTATTTAAGTACACAACACAGATTACATGTCCTTATAGTAACACACACACACACACACAACCACGATTTAATGATCGATTTTAAGTATTCCCAACACTAAAAGAAATCATGCCTAAAGTGTGTGGCGCTGGAGGTAAGATAAAAACGGCGGTAAAAGAGTTAACCATTGCTGCCTCTTTAGCTAAGTTGACAATCTTTAATCTTTATCGCCGTATAGAAAACTAAGGAATTTATTGTCACAATATGTCATGTCATGACAGTAAATTGCCAATAAAGTGGTGAAGTGGTGAAGATCTCGTTACAGGGACACGGTCCACAAGGAGATGGAGAAGCTGGCGGACGACCTGCAGGCGTCCCTGAAGCGGGTGGCCGCGCTGGAGGCGGCGCTGCAGGCCTCGCGCGAGGAGCAGCGCGCCGCCGCCTTGCAGGCGAGTGGGCGCATGCCCCGTTTGATATTGTGCCACCCAGTATATGCCATGCATACATACATACTTACGAGTATACAAGATGTGGCAAAGTTAGCTGCAAATATTTACAGGGCTGAAAGTATACGTTATAAAAAACAGGATAAGCGAAAAATTAATATTATAAGTTTAGTAGTTTTTCAGAATATGAGGAAAATAAATGCATTAAAAACCATTACCTGTAATTACATTCACTACAATAGACGTAGCTCACTAATACGTATACAAGGCACGCGCTACGCACACAGCGAGCGATGCATCAGCTGGTCAGTAGGGGGAGCACGAATTTTTTCGCTCTCGTCTTCCGATATCGTCGTAATGTCAAATCGTTTTTTTTTTGTATGGAAAATGAACAACACAGGACAGATGGCGTTGTTCATTTTCCATACAAAAAAGAAAACGCTCGATATCGAAAGGACGAGAGCGAAAAAAATTGTGCTCCACTACAGTTCGATCGAGTGACGATCGAGGTCATTGATGCGTGTGTAAAGCGATCGGGCGGCGAGCGCCTTCACAGGTTGTTTTGCTTCTTGATTTAATCATTTTGTTTGTTTTATTTTATGAACATGTTTATAAAGGTGTATACTTTCAATCCTGTAAATATATGCAGCAAATTTTTACCACACCTTATACAAATAATATTGTGTGTGCGCGTGTGTGCAGGCGGAGAGCCTGCGGCGCGAGATCGAGTCGGCGCTGGCGGAGCGCGACCGCGCCATCAAGGAGTGCACCGACCTGCGCGCGCCGCCGCTCGCGCTCGCGCTCGCCGGGGGCAAGGCGCGGTCAGTAGCTACAGCTACGCAGGCACAGACACACACACGGACCGACACGGATCAACTGCGTTGTGTTCTAATTATTTATTCTTCTTTTTTATTTATTAACTAGCTGTGCCCTGAAGAAGAAGGAGAAGAAGAAAATATATTTATTTCAGCACAACACACAAGAAAAAGAAACAAACATAAACAGTTTATGCAGTTTCACCTGCGGTAATTTCACAGGTCCCGCGGGAATTCCGGGATGAAAAGTAGACTAAGTTACTATTATTGAAAGTCCCGTAAAAATTTGTCCAGCCGTTTCAGAGATTACCCGGAACAAACAGACACAGACAGACAGAGAAAAATTTTAAAAATTGATTTTTTTATGTTAGTAGGTACCGTATATAATAATTTCGTATGCATTTAGTGAAAAGCTGTTAATTTGAAATTTATTCATTTTGATGCACACCAACAGAAATATACGTGTCTATAATCTTTTTATTATCTAAGTAACGGACTAAATAGAATTTTGTTTTTCATACCTCGGTAATAATATAGTTATTGTCAATAGGGATGTGGACTACTTTTGAAAATCAAAATTCTAATTAGTCCGTCGGTTAGAAAATAAAAAAATAATAGACACGCATTTTTTGCTTTTTCAAATAAATTCAAATATACAGAGATAAAGCGCATTAAAGTTTAGGATGAGGGGGTCGTGACGTCACTAACCGCTAAAACCGCCATACAAACTGTCCGAATAGTGACGTCACGCGAAATTTCAACTCAATATATCGCCGTTATTTTTTGATTACGTAAAAAAAGAAAAAATACGTGTCCAATATTTTTTAATAATCTACAAGACGGACTAAAAAATATAAATTAGTCAACATGCCCATTGTCGCAGGCAAGACAACTCGTACCACCACCTGGGGCTGGCGAGCGGCGTGGGCAAGGACGGCTTCCTCAACGGGCAGCACCCCAACGACTCGTCGCTGGACAAGTTGCAAGGTCATAAAAACTACACAACATTATGATCAATGTCCCTTAGGCTTCTCATAGACTATTCAAAATTCTCAATGAGTAGGTATCTACACCTATTTTGAATTTCAAAATCTCGTAGTGACAAAAATAATAGAGTAAAAAAAAAACCATTATATTATTATAGGTCCAGTAGTTTTTGAGTTAAATCGTAACCGACAAACAACAACAACGACAACAACAAAAAAATCAAATCTTTCCTCTTTATAATATTAATTAAATCCTTTCTTCCTTTGCTTCTTTCTCTCTTTCTTCCTTTCTTCGTTGCTTTCTGATTACATAAATTAAGTAATAACTGTGTGTCTGTGTGTGTGTTGTGTGCAGGCATAATGGGCATGGTGGTGGACGCGGTGGACAAGGCGCGCGTGGACAACCTGGAGCAGGCCAACCAGGAGCTGGAGCGGCTGCGGCAGCGCGCCGACCGCCTGCGCGCCGAGCTGGCCGACGCGCAGCGCGAGGCCGAGGTGAGTGAATGAAAGAAAGAAAGAAAGAAAATACACTTATTTCAGCACAACACACAATAAAAAAGTACCCAATATAAATTTGTACACATGATATCTCATGCATGCTGTGCCGAAAGGGTCACGAACTTAGCGACCTTAACTTAGCGATGGAAAAATTTAAAACAACGATAAAGCAAAAACTCTGCAATAAAGCTTACTATACAGTATCTGAATATATTAATGATAAATTGCCATGGGATTGAGCAGCCCTTAACTTTAATTTTATTTATTTATATATTCCAATATTTTATGTAAATTTACTATTTCAAGTATGTTGCACAATGCACATTGATAAATTTTAATTTTAATAGCTATGACATATTTCAAGAGTTATTATGTAACCTATGAAATAAAAAAATAAATAAATTCAGTCTAAAATAACTTCAATTCAGTCTAACGCCAACGCGATACGGAGCAATGTCGCCACTCGTCGGGGCCGGGCCCTGCGACCGAGTTACCACGAGCGCTCTACGCTTTTTTCGCAAGACTCCGCGACTCGCTTGTCTCACATACTTTGTGATATCTATATATATATATAAATAAAAATGCAGTGTCTGTTTGTAATTTTCACTGAATTCATATAAAGTATATACGGTACTTACATAAAAAAAAACAATTTTTATAATTTTTCTCTGTTTGTTCCGGCTAATCTCTGCAACGGCTGGACCGATTTTAACGGGACTTTCATTGGAAGATAGCTGATGTTATACGGAGTAACTTAGGCTACTTTTATTTTAGAAAAAAATAGTTCCTGCGGCAATTCCGAAACTCACGCGGGTGAAACCGCGAGGCCTCGTATAAACAGTTTTTCAAGCCATGCCAGCGCTGACTGCCATAATAGAGCGCCGGTCTATTTTTCTAGCCAGTGACTGGCGCCAGCGTTACTGGCTTCGTGTAAATTATACTTAACTAACATTATAAATGCGAAATTCCTTTCTTCTTCTAATGCTACTGCTCCACCTGCGTGTTAACGCGTAAATTAGTGCGCCAATTTAGATGTGGCCAACATTTTAACGCGTTAACTTACTAACATTACCACGTTAGACATTAACATCAACGTTAAAGTTAACGCAGGTGAATTTGGTGGTGGTTCGATTCCCGGTGGGGGGGGACTTTGTGTGATGAACACAGGGTTCCATTTTCCAGTCTGGGTGTGTTTATATATATCTATAGTATAATATATAAGTAATTCTATGTAGTATATACCACGTTTGCTTGGTTTCCACGACACAAGCTAAATTAGCTTAGTGTGGGATCAAGTAGATCTGTGTGTTGTGATGTGGATTATTATTATTATTATTATAACGCAGGTGGAGCAGTAGCATAAAGATTCTGTAAAGTTTATCTTGTTCGCATCGGTGTGTGTGCACTGTACCTTGTGCCCTGTGCACTGTGCAGGTGTCGAAGCGGCGCCGCGACTGGGCCTTCAGCGAGCGGGACAAGCTGCTGCAGGAGCGCGAGAGCGTCAAGGCGCTCTGCAACCGGCTGAGGAAGGTAAGCCGCGACGGGGTACGCAGCACTGCCTACATAGTACAAAACAAAGTCGCTTCCCGCTGTCTGTCTGCCCCCATGTATGCTTATTAGATCTTTACAACTACGCAACGGATTTTCATGCGGTTTTCAGAATAATTCACGAGGAAGGTTTGTATCAACATATGTTTTATCCTGGAATTACTGCGGGTGAAACCGCGGGGGGACAGCCAGTTAGCTAATAACGGAGAACTTTTGTGAATTTCTTTTTCCAGTCTGTTTTAAAGGTGTATCTTTAACAATCTACTTAAACAAAAAAGGAAAAGAAGCCTAAATTAATATAAAAATAGATAAAATATAAAAATAGATAGAGAATAAAAACAGATCGTTTCAAAGTTCCTACTTCTTACATTGTCGCCAAAACCCATAATGGCGTTAAAATGCTTTTGTTGGGCCCTACGTTGTTAAAATATTGACCCAATTTTCTACTTAATTTCTTGTAAGTTCCCCATTATAATTAGTAATAAATAGCTATAATGATCAATTATTATTATATTTTGTTCTGTGCAGGAGCGCGACGCAATGGTGGGCCAGCTGGCGGAGGCGCGGCGGCACGGCGCGGCGCCCGGGGACGCGCCCGCCGACCCCAAGAACGTAAGCACGGGAGGAGGGGGACTGACGGACGTTCTCTGCGTACTGACGGACGCCCCCTGCGTACTGACGGACGCCCCCTGCGTACTGACGGACGCCCCCTGCGTACTGACGGACGCCCCCTGCGTACTGACGGACGCCCCCTGCGTACTGACGGACGCCCCCTGCGTACTGACGAACGCTCCCTGTTTACTGATGGACGCCCCTGCGTACTGACAGACGCCCCTGCGTACTGACGGACGCTCCCTGCGTATTGACGGACTAGTCTGGTACCAGCCTAGCGACAAATGAACTGATTCAAGTACTTTCCCACGAGTACAGACGGCCGGCTTGTACACGTGTACATATATGTAATGTCCGCGTGTGCGTGCGTGTTGTGAGGTTCACATCGAGCTGACAGTCACTGTCAGCTGTCAGTGAATAATTAATTATCACATCTAGACTAAACTTTCGCAGGGTATGAGGAGGCGTGAAATTGGTAGGGGAGGGAGGGGGGGAAGTGTCGTTTCTGTCGCTTTTTTATATATTCAGTATTGTTTGGTGACACACGGCCCGTCGGCAGGACTTCGAGTGGGAGCTGGTCGAGGTGGAGCTGAGCGGGCTGGGCGCGGACGGCGAGCTGGGCTTCGAGCTGGCGGGCGGGCGCGAGCAGCCCTACTACCCGCACGACTACAGCGTGTACGTGACCGCCGTGCGCAGGGGCTCCGTCGCCGACGGCAAGATCAAGTGAGTTGTCGGCGCCGTATATAAATATAGATACGCAGATACACAGTCCCATACAAAAGTTCACTTAAAAACTGTCCACAGTCGTGTTTACGTAGTTATAGCTGTGGTTATAGTTGGTATAAACATAGATTAATGCAAATTTAAACACAAGTACCTACTCGACTTAAAGTTATATTCACAAAGCAATCTACAAAAAGCAATAAAATTTTACGACCTAGTTTCGACAGTAGGACAAGGTATTTAAAAGCGCACCCAAATGTTCAAGTGGGCGCTTTTTTGACATTTCATGAGGACATTTTTTGACGCTGATTGTGTATCTACTTTTTGCATGAGATACATGGTTTTTGTCAATATTTTTATTTATTTGGAGTATGTTCCGTTATTACTGATAACACTGTAGTATGACGTCAATTTTGTGTACTGCGAAGTCGTTCTTTTAGAGTTAGGTATACTGGTTTCTGTTCAAATTCGGAACGCAGGTCAGTATTGTTATCTATGCCATTGTGATGTCACGCTGTCGACCACTCATTGACGACCGACCGAAGCGGTTGACCAATCATTGGTCCGAGGTTGATCACGTGATCAAACCACCCCGGAAACAAGCCCATTCGCAGGTTCACCTTGTAGCGAGCTTACCTGCGCCGCGTCCTCCAGTTAGTGGTGGCCAGTCGAGACAGTTTGATTTTGTTATTGCAATTGGCTACTTTTTAGTCCGTCGTGTAGATTACTAAAAAATATTGGACACGTATTTTTTCTTTTTTTACGTAATCAGAAAATAACGGCGATACATTGAGTTGAATTTCTCGTGACGTCACAACCCGGTGCTGTTTGTATGGGGTTTATACTGAATATTGACGTCATGAGTCTCCCAATGTAAACTTTAATGCGCTTTATCTATGTTTATTTTCATTAATTTGAAAAAGTAAAAAATACGTGTCATTTTTATTTTCTAACTGACGGACTAATTAGAATTTTGATTTACATACCTTGGAAGATACCCAATAGTGGTGTAACTGGTAGGGTGTTGGACCGCGTGTGCGAGGCGTGCGGCGTGTCGCTGTGGGCGAGCGGCGCGGCCGTGCAGGCGGCGCTGCGGCAGGCGCTGGCGCGCGGGCCCGCGCTGCTGCGCCTGCGCCGCGCCCGCGCCGCGCGCCGCGTGCTGCGCCTGCGCGACGCGCGCGGCCTCGCGCTGCACCACGGTACCGCACACACCCCACACCCCACACCCCGTACACACCACACACCACACACCTGACCTGCACATACCCCACACCGCACAGCGCACATGTCACCCCACACCACACATCCCAAATCCCACACCACCAGTGGCGGTCTTTCCATACAAGCCCAAAAGCCTGTCTTGCCTAACCAAAACACTTGCCAGAGAATATCAATATTTAAATAAGTATAAATAAAGTGTATAATTAATATAAATACTTATTGAAATATTTAATACTTCACAAGCAAGTGCTTCAAAAGCCCGGCCTGCTTGGCCTGGCTTTTGGACTTGTATGGAAGGAACGCCAGTGCACACCACACTCCACAAAAGCCACACCACACCCCACACCCCGCGTCCCACATCCCACACCACACATCCCACACCGATAAGCCTACGTTATAAAGTTTGTAAGTATGTATGGATGGATGGATGGATGTTAGTTACTCTTTCGCGCAATAACTACTGAATGGATTTAAATGAAACTTTACAATAATATAGCTTATACATCGGATTAACACCTAGGGTACTTTTTGTCCCGGAATTCCCGCGGGATCTCTGAAATTAACGCGGGTGAAACCGCGGGGCACAGCTAGTAATTAATAAATAATTAATTAGGCGGTGGGCGGCACGGGGGGGGGGGCGGGGGGGGGGGACAGCCTACCCCGCCTGTGGGCGTGGCGAGACGGAAAGGCACCGGCGTTAACTTAAGAGTTCCCGCGGAATTAAAACTACCCTGTATCCTCTTCTGTACTCCCGGCAACATGAATGCAAAATCTCATGATGGTCGTTAAAGCGTGAAAGCGTAAAAACAAACAAACTCACTTTCGCATTTATAATAGTAGGTAGTAAGGACTATAGAGAAACACAAACTTTGCTCGACAGGTATTTTCATCAGCAAAATAGCGTCGGGTAGCGTCGCGTCCAAAGAGGATAAAGTTTATGTCGGCGACCGAGTTATAAGTGTGAGTTGACGTTTACAAAATTATCGATTTTATTTGTTTTAGTATCTTCACATACCTACCTGATAATGTTATTAATCTCCAGAGAATTCATGACAGTCAGAATGTGTGAACATTCGATTAAAATTTGAAATCGGTACTGTAGTTTGATCGTAACAAACGACCAAAAAATTAAATCTCTCCCCTTTTTATTAAAAGCTTGTATTCAACTTGCAATGTATGTATGTAACTAACTATGTTTTTACGGGTGAAATCTTGCAACTCCATTTTGAAGCAGATATCTTCAGAGCTAAAATTTTGTATACACGTTTAGTTTGTATGAAAACTCATGGTTTATTCTGTTCAGCGCATTCGAATAAAAGCTTGTTATAAAGAGAAGATTTTTTAGAAAGCTTTTTCTATCGTGATTTTATTAGTTTAGATTACTACTACCAAATGTGTGTCAGTCACACGCTGCACTGTAAGACCTTTTGCACATTATAAGAATTTTTACATGCATCCGACAAAAATTAATATGCGCGTGTCTTATCCGATATTTCTTGTAATATGTACGGTCCAATATAACATCCAAAGCGACTGGATGTCTTATAAGACATTTCTTATAAGACACAAGAAAATTTCTTATAATGTGCAAAAGGCCTAAGTGTATCGGTCGGTATGAGCGCGCCCCCGTGCCGTCCGCAGATCAACAACCGCTCGCTGGAAGGCGTGAAGAGCGTGTCGGAGGCGATGGCGCTGCTCGGCGAGTGCCAGTACGAGGGCGTCGCGCTCACCGTGCTGCGCCCGCTCTACCCGTGCTGCGTCGACAGCGGCCACAGGTACAACTACTACACACACTAAATACGATACACACACGACACTCGACACTTAACACACGACACTCGACACTTAACACACGACACTCGACACTTAACACTTAACACACGACACTCGTCACTTAACACACGACACTCGACACTTAACACACGACACTCGACACTTAACATACGAATTTCGATATACGACACACGCCGCAAGATACTGGATACATGACCTTCGACACTCGACACTTGATACGTGATACTCGACACTTAACACACGACACTCGATATACAACACACGACACATGACACTCGACCCTTGACACTTGATACTCAACACTTGAAACGCGACACTCCACACTTGACACTTCGACACGCGCCACTCCATACTTGACACTCCACAATCAACTCTCGATACTTGGCAGTTGGCACTAGACGTCGACACTCGACACTCGATGCACAAGACTTGATACACGACACGACACAACACGATGTCGCCGCACACTCATCAAAAGCGTCTACGGATCAAGCACGTTTTTGCCAGTTACAATAGGGATGTGGACTACTTTTGAAAATCAAAGTTTCTAATTAGTTCGTCAGTTAAAAAATAAAAAAACAATAGACACGTATTTTTTGCTTTTTCAAATAAATTAAAATATACAGAGATAAAGCGCATTAAAGTTTATGGTGAGAGGGTCGTGACGTCACTAACCGCTAAGACCGCCATACAAACTGCACCGGACTGTGACGTCACGCGAAATTTCAACTCAATATATCGCCGTTATTTTTTGATTACGTAAAAAAAGAAAAAATACGTGTCCAACATTTTTTAATAATCTACAAGACGGACTAAAAAATAAAAATTAGTCAACATGCCCATTATTATATTTTTTGTAATTCCTATGAACACATATTTTAGTAAATATTAATTTGAAAAGGTTTTGAATTTCGGTCAAAAGATGAAAATAATTTGTCAAGTCGTATCCTTGATCCCTATACACTTTTGATGTGTGATCCATAGTTATTTTTTTTGTGCAAGTCGCCGTATTATATGTATGTTTAAAAAACGCAAAAAATTCACAATGATTTTGTTTGTTATCAAACAAAGACGGATCTCCCGTGAGCGCGCGCGCCGCGATTGTTGTAAGAGAATCGTCGGTTTGTCTTACTTGCACATACCGATCGATCGCGATCGGCTACAATATTTGTTTGTTTGTTTGTTTGTGTGTAGGCTGGCGGCGCACACGCACGCGCTGGAGGCGGGCGAGGCGGACGACAAGACAGACGAGCAGTGGTGCCAGTACGGGCCGCCGCTGCCCGAGACCAAGGTGCGTGCTACTGTGAAACATAGACAAGTGAAATCAGTAGAGATCTGTGTGTTTTTTATCACATATACAGGTTTTTCTATTTTGCCCAATTCCCCAAATAGGTAGGTTAAACATGACAGTTGTCTTATTTATAGAGGGTCCATGATAATAATAACTTTACTTTATCAGCTGCTGTTTAAGACTTAAAGGAGATTGAGCATTTATATAATATGAGCTCCGTCCCAACCTTTGTTTATGGATGACGTCTTTTAAGGATATCATATAATATCTGGGTATGAAGTTTCATAATATGTATTATTTGGGTTGAAATCGACCACAAGTCATACAAAAATTAGGTTACTTAAAAAAACAATCCAGTCTTTATGACGCTTTTAATAAATTGCGTATCTTGACGAAAAATTAAAAAAATATTATTTTTCTATGCCCAATAACTTCTTCCCTGCACGAGATCCAGCTTTGCTGTCATATAAAAGAAAATTTGACTTTTTAAGCTCTTCAAAATGACATAATATGTCATGAAGTGTTACATCTTACAACACTTGGGACGGACCCGTCCATTCTCCTTTTGTTTCGGCAGTACACGTACGTTTTATTGACTCCCAATAGTTCGGCGACGTGTCGCGGCTGCACTGGGAGCACGGCGCGGAGCTGGAGCGGCGGCGCGTGTACCGCGTGGGCGGCGTGGGCGGCGTGAGCGGCGTGGGCGGCGCCGACGGCAGCCAGGGGAAGATCCACCACGAGAGGGGTGAGCGAGACTTTCATCTTGGCTACATTTTTTTTTAAAATGCCTTTATTTGGTCCAATACCTGTATGTGTTCGTAACCTATCAGTGGCGAAGGGTGAAATATTGAGAGAGGCAAGCCGGAAATCTATTTGGTACCTACTATAAATATGTAATTTAAACTTATTAAACTATCTACTTACCGCAGATACCTAATTTCAACGTACGTCTGCGTAACTGCTTTCACTATCACTACAAACAACAAAAAAGTATCTAACTTTAATACTAATCACCATTTAATACCAAGAAATAAATTGTAATACGTGACCCTAACTACTTAACAAATTCAAATTTTCAATTTTTACGTCATAAATTCAAGTTGTCTGTCAACAGTCATCTCAGAATGTCCGCTTCGTTTCGAATTTCTAGGACCAATAAGGATATTTGTTGAGACAGTAATAAAAAATGCGTGAGCGAGATGGAGAGAGTAACTCGATTTGCAGCGGCTTACCAAAGTAGCTATTTTAGCCGGCTGCCTGCGACCTTGATGTGACGTCACGGCATTATTTTGTGTGGAAGTTTAACTGGCAAAAAGCCGATCGCGCCACCGGCTTATTTTATAACAATTTGTTGTAGACGAGCAAATTTTGTTGATAGTTTAGGCGTTTTGTAATGTTTTCTACTCAGTTGAGATAATTTTTACTACAAAAATTACTGATTGTGCATTTCTAAACAACTAACTAACTTTAAATCTAATATCCAAAACACCTACGGCCGCACTCAGAGTCGACTTTAATGATTACTTAGTTAAGTATAGATTTTTAAAACAAAACTGCCGCAATCAGAGATGTTCAGTAAATTAATGTTAATTGGCATTTAACTAATTAAGTTACATCTCATTAAATGAGTTACATCTCATTAAATCATTTAATGAGATGTAACTTAATTAGTTAAATGCCAATTAACATTAATTTATTAAACTTGTCTGATTGCGGCAGTTTTGTTTTAAAAATCTATACTTAACTAAGTAATCATTAAAGTCGACTCTGAGTGCGGCGGTTAGACTGTTATAGATAATTTATTTGGGATCAGTGATTTTTGTCTCCATCGTTTAAGCTTGATTGCAACTATTAGGTTCTACAGATTGGATGCATTTTAAGCTTAAAAACATATTGTACCTATAGTATTTTGGAAAATTAAGCTTGTATGTTTATAAAAATAACACATAAAACTGCATAATTCACATGAGAAAACATTGTATTGATTGTACTAAAATTTACTCAGTACTTTCATGTAGTGAATTTTCTTTTTTGGAAATACATATAACTCTAAATCGCTCTTACGCAACTTTCATTCTTTTGAAGTCGGTCAAAAAGGAGGAGGAGGTTATAAATTCGAATCTTTATATGTAACAATAAGTAAAAACGTAACCAAATGGCATTTAATATTATTTCGTTTTAGAGTGTTAAAAATAGTTTAGACTAGCTGTTCCCTGCGGTTTCACCCGCGTTAATTTCGGAGTTACCGCGGGAAATCCGGGACAAAAAGTACCCTATGTCCTTCTCTGTACTCCTGAAAATATGTGAGCAAAATTTCATGATGATCGGTTGAGCCGTTAAGGCGTAAAAGCGTAACAGACAGACAGACAGACAGAGTGTTACTTTCGCATTTATAATATTAGTAGGGATTATGCATTTTTCGTTATTTGCTTCTATATAATAAAATCTCCTTTACAAAAATATAAAAGTAAACAATCTATGTGAATTTTTATTATTGTTAGTTAACAAAAACACTCCCAAGGCAACAACAGCACACGGCGCTATCGGGGCGCGCCGTCGATCGATGAGATAAATAATCGATACTATGCGATAACGATCCGGCGTCGATCAACAACAGTGTAAGGCATTCCAAGATGGCGGTTTCGTTATTTGTTTTAATCTCGATGGAAAATAGTTGAAAGTGAATTTTGTTGTGTTTTTATGGTGCCGTTTCGCAGTGGCGGTTCTTTATGTGCCCAAAAAAGATTTATGTAGGTACGAGTTTCGACCTGGGCCCTTATTCACTATGACCGTAACACGCCGCGTTAAGATAAAACGCCGCAAAAACTGTCTTTCCCTCGTAATCAAAGATGTTAAAGTTATACTCCAAAAAAAAGACATTCACAACGTTTCTTATGGCATAAAGAATAGTAATTTTTAATATTTTGGCATCTTAACGTTTGGAAATGCGTTTTTGGGACGCGCGTTATGGGCAAGGAATGTTGTTGGTCACAGTGAATAAGGGCCCCGATATCTCTTCCGAAGTGTTTTGCAATTTATAGAGCGCCATGCTTTGCAAATTCAAACCGTACAACGATGCTAACAGATACGTTTTATATTACTTGATTCGGGCTAAATACGCTCGACGCGCGAGTTCATAAGAAGAAAAAAGAAAGAACAACAGTGTAGGTTGTGTGAGGGCGCGTTGATTTGGGGTTGATGTCAGTGAGGACGCGCCCTATAGTACCTATGTGATTACAGTCTTGGGACACTTGTGACCATCTAACAAAAAGAAAAGAATGATTTGTAATAATAAAAAAACTACTCCTAAAAAGAAAAAAAACTGTGTCAAATAAGAAAATCTAATAAAATAAATCAATATGCCCACGTTTCTACAAAAAGAAGTGAAATCCCAACAAAAACATTCTGTAAAAAACTAACCAAGTCTCGCTTGTTTATCTCTAAAAAGTAATGAAATCTAGACAAAGTCGTGCCAAGTCTAAGGTTCCTTACTGCGATTTCTTTATAGTTAATGTTGTGTGACTTGGTCGTTGAAGGGTACACAAGGGTACAAAACCAGGTGCTCCTTGAAACCATTGCAACAATCTGTCGCTAGAACCGCTACCCATTGACGATGGAAAATTGCCACTTAGAAAACTTGATTCAATTACCAGTCAATTGTAGGCTTGATAAAGCTGCGTATTTCAATAATAATTATGTAGAGGCAAGTTTGGAACAAACAGTATAAAAAATATTTCCAGTTACGTCTATTTTATGTTAGATCGGTGGTCGATTTGACCCTCCAAAAAGAAGAGAGCAGAAGTCAGCATTGTCAATGCTGAATGCATGTGTTGCACAATCAACAACAGCCTAAAATGAGACACTGATTGGTAGAATGGTGTCATGGAACACCTGGTTTTGTACCCTTGTGTACCCTTCAACGACCAAGTCACACAACATTAACTATAAAGAAATCGCAGTAAGGAACCTTAGACTTGGCACGACTTTGCCTAGATTTCATTACTTTTTAGAGATTAACAAGCGAGACTTGGATAGTTTTTTACAGAATGTTTTTGTTGGGATAAGATTTGTTTTTATTGCTTAATGTTTACAAAGAAGCTGTAATATTTTTTTATGAATAAATCATTCATTTAATGTTTGGACAAGTTACTAGTAATTTGCCCATAGAGAGCAACAGTATGCACTTTATTGAATAATGTATCAAAGATGTAGTTTCTACCTACTTGTGTCGGTGAGAAAAAATATAAAATTGTCACTTGTCAGAAGTCAGTTGTTAATACAGATTTATCTTTAATAGGTGTTTATTTTGCGAATCCTCAGAAAAGCATTTAATTAGGCTAACAGTTGGTAGATAATAGAGATATGGACTACTTTTGAAAATCAAAATTCTAATTAGTCCGTCAGTTAGAAAATAAAAAAACAACAGACACGTATTTTTTGCTTTTTCAAATAAATTAAAATATACAGAGATAAAGCGCATTAAAGTTTAAGGTGAGGGAGTCGTGACGTCACTAACCGCTAAAACCGCCATACAAACTGTCAGAATAGTGACGTCACGCGAAATTTCAACTCAATGTATCGCCGTTATTTTTTAATTAGGTACGTAAAAAAAGAAAAAATACGTGTCCAATATTTTTTAATAATCTACAAGACGGACTAAAAAATAAAAAATAGTCAACATGCCCATTTCAATATAGAATTTTTCCAAAATGAATCTTTTTAAAATTCCTTTAGGTATTCGCGCAAATCTTAAGTTAAAATATCGAGATAAACTAATCTGTATCATGGATATTGATTCCCGAGAGTTTGTATAGAATATATTATGTATAAACATAATACGTATGTATTTATTTATTTGCAAGAATATAGTAGGTGCTAGGTAGGTACATAATATAGGGATGTTGACAACTTTTGAAAATCAAAATTTTAATTAAGTAGTCCGTCTTTCAGAAGATAAAAAATCATTAGACACGTATTATTTTATTTTTGAAATAAATGAAAATACACAGAGATAAAGCGCATTAAAGTTTAGGGTGGGGGCTCGTGACGTCACTTACCGCTACAAGCCGCCATACAAACTGTACTAGTTAGTGACGTCACGCGAAATTTCAACTCAATGTATCGCCGTTATTTTTTGATTACGTAAAAAAAGAAAAAATGTGTCTAATATTTTTTATTAATCTACAAGACTGACTAAAACAAAAATTAGTCAAATAGCCTATTATGAACCATTATAGATGGACAACCAACCCGGTATACGTATGCGTACAACGCGGTGCGTGAGTTTAAACCTGATAAAAGCCCATAACAGCCCAGGCGCTTGTCTGGTTCAAACGTTAAAACCTGGTTGATTACGCTTGATGGTCCACCATTCAACTTGACAGTTTATTTTCATGACTCTGGTCTGTATTATATTCGGAAAATAACTGCTATCAGAATCCAACAGAGAATTATAACGTGATATATTCAATGAAACGACTCGTGTTTGTCTGTTTGTCGCAGGCACTTGGGACATGATCAGAGGCAAGATAGAGGCGGTCACCGGCAGGAGCAAGTCAAAAGACAAGCAAGGGAAGGTTAGTGGCGTTATCACATTTTCGATTTCGTTAAAATTAAACCAAAACCGTAAGTAATTGGATATTTTACACCATGTAAGAAAAAAAATATAAAAATGCATGTAGGATAGATTTCGGAAAAAAGTAAACGAGAAACGTCAATATTTATTCATAAAAATGCAATGGGAGTTTTCTAATTCAATTTTTAAAATCGTCTTTTTTAAATTTGTTTTTCTAATGTCTAAAACACCATTTGCCATATTGGTGACGTCACTCCGTTAGTAAACAATCTAGGGTGTGTTGCGATATGCACCGCGAGCACTGTAAAGTATAACGTCAAAGTCGTTCATTGAACTGTGGTTGCATTGTACATCGGAACACACTATCTCTTTCGCAGTCGTATTGTTTACTACCGGAGTGACGTCACGAGCTGAAAGCATGGCGGCTAGCTATTTCGCGCGAAAATTCAAAATGAAAAAAAAAAAAAATTGTAAAGCATTTTAACCGACTTAAAAAAGGAGGTTCTCAGTTGGACCTGTAAGTATGTTTGTATGTTTATCATGGGATAAAGCTAGTAGAACGCGAATATTATAACAAAATAGAAAATCTCTTTATACTAGCTCGCTTGCTTAAAACGTCTCCCAAAGTGAGATATAATGTATCACGGTGCTCATTGCCCACTGCCCACCGCCCCCCGCCCACTGCCCACCGCCCCCCGCCCACTGCTCACCGCCCCCGCCCCCACAGGTGCCCGAGTGCGACGCCCTCGCCGAGCTGGACTCGGTGATCGACAGCTACCACGGAAAGACGGGTGAGTGTGCGTCTGTTACTGTACATAATGCTGAGTGGTAACCATTTTGGTACCAACTATTCTAGTTTAAGACTCACAGTTGTACTTATTTTATCTTTTTGGTATCAAATAAACTTTTTTCTATTCTATTCTATTCTACTTACTTTTATATATTACTAGTGGTTCCCCCGCAGTGTCACCCGCTGTAATTTGGGAGTTACCGCGGGAATTCCGCGTTACAATATAGCCTATCACACACAAATGACCCAGCTTTCTATTGGAAAAAGAATGCTCAAAATCGGTTCAGTAGATTCAAAGATTACCCCTTATAACCCTATATATATTAGTATAGATGTATACACTTGTGTTTATTATAAGGTGGCTCGATTCCCGTGTCCGTCCGGGCGTATTCGTATATTTTCCTAGCTACTTTGAACATAGACATAGATAGGCATTATTTTATTTATTTATTCATTTATTCAGCCAACAGAAATACACCAGCTTACAAATTACAACGTACAAATCTATGGAAAGCATTGTTAGGGTATTTCCTATAATAGGCTAAAACAACATGCAAAAGGTATATAGGTGCCATAGGTAGTTACCTAGTATTTAAATTTACAAACATCAGTAGGCTATTGATTGACCACTTATCATGTGCTCCTAGACTTATACAGAATAGATTTGAACTCGTAAAGACTACAATTGAACAAGTCTATTTTTGGTTACTTTGGAACAGCTCGTTGTGGCTGCGACAGATTAATTATCTTTATATTCATAGACTTAGCTGCTTATCAGTGACGATCTACATGATTATAAATTAAAATCACCAATAATCAAGATGTCTTATCGTGAATAAGTGCATATGACTGACTTCAATACATTCAAAACGCCGATATACTGGTCATCCTTGTGACTAGGTGGTATTAGTGTAGGTTTATGCGTATCAAACTCAAACCCCATGTGACCATAAATGGTAACTTTTTCCAGCGAAAAATGTGTTAGGCGTTAGTAAATTATTGTACAAGTGTCAACTAGAGCTAATATCATGCTGTTTAGATGGAGTTTTATCTCTTACCTTTATCTTTTATCTCATGGCCGGAGCCACAATAGTCTAGCCCTCCCATTTTAAAGTTATAGACTGATGAATCAGTCACATCAGTTATTTTTTGTATGAAAAAATCTATATTAAATTGTCATCCTCTTTATTCTTTAAGCTAATTCAATTAACATACATGTATTTTTTTGTTTTCATTCCAGTCAAAGAGACGAGCAGCGTATTAAAGAGGTCGCGGAGAAAAAACAAGGAGTCGCAGAACGAGTCCAAGAATGGCGGCACGTGGCCCAAGGCGCGGGCCAATTTCGTGCTGGAGGAGAACCCGACGGGCACCATAGTGCAGCCGCGCGCGCGCAAGGAGCGGCCGCCGCTGTCCATCCTGCTCAGCCCGCCCACCAAGCTGCAGCCCGAGCCGCAGCGCGCCGCCCACCGCAACTCGACGCCCGTGCCGCTCGGCCACGCGCCCGCGCACCCCGCCGCGCCCGCGCCCGCGCGCCACTCCGTCTACAAGGCCATCGAGAGCTGCCCGGCGGCGGCGCACTTCCCCAAGCCGGCGCCGCTCTCCATACACGACCCCTTCGCCGCGCCCGCGTCCGCGCCCGCTCCCGCGCCCGCGCCCGCCGCCGTCGACTACGACAAACTGCGCGGCGCGGACAAGGACAAGATGTCCATCGACGACTACGCCGCACCCAACCGGCTCAGCCTCGCGCTCGAGCCGTCCGACGACTCGCTCGAGTACCGGCCGCCCGCGCGCGCCCGCACCAAGAGCCCGCACTCGCTCGACCTCACCGGCCGCAAGGGGCCCAGCTCGCTCGACTTCGCGCCGCGCAAGGCGCCCGGCTCGCTCGAGCGCGCCGCCAAGAACCACCCCGGCAAGGACGTCCTCGACCGGTACTACTCGAGGAAGAAGTCGGCGTCGCCGAAGACGGTCAGCAAGTACCCGTCGGACAGCGACAGCTTCGGCCCCGAGAGCCTGCCCGGCGCCGGCGCCTACCCGCTGGCGGGCACGCTGCCGTCGCCGGCGCGGCTGCACGCGCACGCGCACGCGCACGCGCAGTACTACCGCGGGCCCGCGCCGCCGCCCCCGACCTCGGGCGCCGCCGGCCGCTACCCGCCGGCCGCGAGCCCCGCGGACCTGCCGCCGAGCCGCTCCGGCGAGAGCATCGGCGCCGGCTACGACGCGCCGCCGTTCGCGGCGCACGCGCACAACGCGTCCGACATCCCGGCGGGCGCGCGGCCCTACCACGCGTACGAGGGCGGCACGTTCCCGCGCAAGAAGGAGAACCAGCGCTTCCGGATCCCGTCCAACCCGAGCGTCGCGTCCAAGAGCTCGGCCGGCAAGCTGAGCACCGGCTCCATCGAGCGCAGCTCGGAGCGCGGCTCGCCGATGCCGACGTTCCACGTGGAGGTGCTGAGCCCGGGGCGCGGCGCGCGGGGCGCGGCGCGCAGCTCGCTGCCCGAGTACTGCGGGCTGGCGTGGCACGCGCCGCTGCCGGGCGAGCTGCGGCGCGTGCACATCGACAAGAGCCAGCAGCCGCTCGGCATCCAGATCTCGTGCCCGTCGAGCGGCGGCGGCGTGTTCGTGTCCACCGTGTACGACAACTCGCTGGCGCGCCAGGTGGGCCTGCAGGTGGGCGACCAGCTGCTCGAGGTGTGCGGCATCAACATGCGCTCCGCCACCTACACGCTGGCGGCGAGCGTGCTGCGCCAGATCGGCAACTCGATCACGATGCTCGTGCAGTACAGCCCGGACAAGTACCGGGACGAGGTGGACGCGAGCGGCTCCACGTCCTCGGCGGACACCAGCGACGGCGACGGCGACGGCGACGGCGACGGCGACGAGCCCTCGCTGTCGGGCTCCCCGACGCCGCGCAACTCGCCCGGCCCGCAGCAGGGCGGCCCGGCGCCGGACGCGGCGACGCTGCGCAAGTCGCAGGCCGGCAAGGACCTGCCGAGGTTCCTGCTGATCGAGATGCGCAACTGCTCCGACCTGGGCATCAGCCTGGTGGGCGGCAACGCGGTGGGCATCTTCGTGCACAGCGTGCAGCTGGACTCGCCCGCCTACAACGCGGGGCTGCGCACCGGCGACCAGATCCTCGAGTACAACAACGTGGACCTGCGCCGCGCCACCGCCGAGCAGGCCGCGCTCGAGCTGGCCAAGCCCGCCGACAAGGTGGGTCGTGGCGCGTGGCCGACAGAACATATTATCTTAATATTATAAAGAGTTAGCTGCAAATGTTTACAGGGTTCAAAGTATGTACCGTTATAAACATGTCCTTGAAATAAAAAAAATAAAAATAAATAGAAAAAACAGTATCAAATAAATCACTTGCCGCTCAATCGCTGTACACACACATCGCCGCGCGCCGGTATCTTAAGATCAATGACCTCGATCGAGCTTACCAGCTGATGCATCGCTCGCTGTGAGCGTGGCGCGTGCCTTGTAGGTATACGTATTAGTATTAGCTACGTCATGGAGTCATGGACCAATTAAGTTTAGTTGGTCCATGGCTACGTGTGTGTAGTTGTAATGTTGTAATGTTTTTTCAATGATTTTTTTATTATTATTATTTTTTTTAGTAATGATTCACTAAATCTGATATTACACATTATTGTCAATTTGTCATACATTGATAAATATATAGTAAATTAAATACAAATATCATGCATGTCGTGTACATCCTAATAGAAGTGAACACAGCATGCAATCACAATTCATAAGAATCAGTCTTAACAAAAAAAAATTCCTCATTTTCTGAAAAATTACCGAACTTATATTATTATTTTTTCGTTTATCCTGTTTGTTATAACGTACACTTTCAGCCCTGTAAATATTTGTAGCTAACTTTGCCATATCTTATATATGTATATACCTACATATTATAGATAAATATGTATGTAACTCTTTGTAGTATATTATACCACGTTTGCTTGGTTTCCACGAGACAAGCTAATAAATAGCTTACCTACTGTGGAAACAAGTAGATCTGCGTTGTGAAATAGATTATAAAAAAATACAAATTTCTGGTCGCGTGCCGCAGGTGAGCGTGCTGGTGCGCCAGGAGCTGGCGCAGTACCACGACGTGAAGGACAAGCCCGGCGACGCGTTCTACATCCGCGTGGGCTTTGACCGCTGCGCCAAGGCGGCGGCGGGCGCGGCAGCGGGTGCGGGCGCTGTAGCGGGCGCGGGCGCGGGCGCGGGCGCGGACGGCGGCGACCAGTACAGCCTGTGGTTCCGCCGCGACGAGGTGCTGTTCGTGGACAACACGCTGTTCAACGGCGCGCCGGGCCTGTGGCGCGCCTGGCAGCTCGACTGCAAGGGCGCCAAGCGGCACTGGGGCACCATACCCAGCAAGTTCAAGTGAGTACACGCACACACGCACACAGACGCACGATAGATCTACGGGGGGAGAGGGGGGAGTGCTAAAGTAAGTACTTTAATCAGACCGTAGAACAAGCTCTGACCCTGTATATTTTAAAACTTTTGTGGTGCAACCAAAAATGCTCATTTTCTGAAAAACTACCATTTTCCTTTTTTTTTTTTTTGGAAAACTTACAGCTAAATTAACAATTTCCTGTTTGCCATAACTTATACTTTCAGCCCTGTAAATATTTGCAGCAAATTAAATAATAATATTTAAATAATATAAAAGAACACCTTATATATATTTTTTTCATCGATCCTATTTTCTCTTTGAAATAGACTTATTTGAATTCGCATATTGTGTTTACTTCGAGTAGGACGTTGTCGGAGGTCACACGGTACCTACTTTTTATATCGGAATTTCCGCGAGAACTCCGAAACAAAACGCGTGTGTAATCGCGAGGAACAGATGTAAAACCCTCCCCCCGCCCAACGCGTGGTGGTGGTGGTGGGTGTGGGGGGGTGGCTGGAGCCGAGTGGCGCCGCTGACGGCTCGCGCTGCCCCAGGGTGGAGGAGCTGCTGCGGCGCTCGCTGGGCGCGCCGGAGGCGGAGGCGCCGCCGCGCGCGTCGTCCACCGCGCGCCGCTCGTTCTTCCGGCGCAAGAAGCACCGCGACAGCAAGGAGCTCGCCTCCTACTCCAACACGGAGCTGGGCTGCTGGAGCGACTCGGGCACGCTCGCCGACGACATGCTGCCCGCCTCCTACCAGCGCGTCGAGAAGCTGCACTGTGAGACATCCGCCATACATACTCGTATAATAATATTATGTACTTTATAGCCGAAAGCACTTCTTAGGCCTTTTGCACATTATGAGAAATTTTCGTGTGTCTTACAAGCACCCGACAAAAATTACTATGCGCGTGTCTTATCCGACATTCCTTGTAATATGTACGGTCCCATATAATAACAGAAGCGACTGGATGTCTTACAAGACATTTCTTAGGTATAAGACACAAGAAAATTTGTAACTGATAGTAATCTTTGTGCGTGTGTGTGTGCGCAGACGCGAGCCACCGGCCCGTGGTGGTGCTGGGCCCGTGGCGCGAGTGCGTCGCCGCCAAGCTGGTGTCGGACTGGCCGGGCGTGTTCGCGCGCGCGCCGCCGCCCGCCGCGCGCGACCTGCCGCCGCGCCGCTCGCACCTCGACTGCATCCCGCTGCAGGCCGTCAAGGAGCTCGCCGACAAGGTGACCCCGCCCCCCCACTCCGCCCCGCCCCCCCACTCCGCCCTCCCCGCCGCCCGCCGCGCGCGACCTGCCGCCGCGCCGCTCGCACCTCGACTGCATCCCGCTGCAGGCCGTCAAGGAGCTCGCCGACAAGGTGACCCCGCCCCCCCACTCCGCCCCGCCCCCCCCACTCCGCCCTCCCCGCCGCCCGCCGCGCGCGACCTGCCGCCGCGCCGCTCGCACCTCGACTGCATCCCGCTGCAGGCCGTCAAGGAGCTCGCCGACAAGGTGACCCCGCCCCCCCACTCCGCCCCGCCCCGCCCCGCCCCGCCGCCCGCCGCGCGCGACCTGCCGCCGCGCCGCTCGCACCTCGACTGCATCCCGCTGCAGGCCGTCAAGGAGCTCGCCGACAAGGTGACCCCGCCCCCCCACTCCGCCCCGCCCCGCCCCGCCCCGCCGCCCGCCGCGCGCGACCTGCCGCCGCGCCGCTCGCACCTCGACTGCATCCCGCTGCAGGCCGTCAAGGAGCTCGCCGACAAGGTGACCCCGCCCCCCCACTCCGCCCCGCCCCGCCCCGCCCCGCCGCCCGCCGCGCGCGACCTGCCGCCGCGCCGCTCGCACCTCGACTGCATCCCGCTGCAGGCCGTCAAGGAGCTCGCCGACAAGGTGACCCCGCCCCCCCACTCCCCGCTTGAGCTGTCGGTAAAGGAATGCTTGTCATGGAACTCATAAAAAATATCCAAATTTCATCTAAAACTATCCAGTCGTTTCAGCGTGAAGGAGTAACAAACACACACACACACACACATATATTTTTCTTTAAGAAAAATTATGCAACTTGGTATTGAATGTAATCTTTCGAATTTAAAGAATTTTTTTTTACTGTAATTCATCGACTTTTTTTTAAGGCTGTTTATTGCTAATTCAAAACTTTTCTGTATTAGCAAAACCAGCTTTTCAAGTTTTGTTTATTTTATTTTTTATTGTGGCACTACGCTATGTGCAGGTTGTGTTCATCTCGAGAAGGCCATACACTATTTTAAAAATTGTGATAGGTATAAGTTTTTAAGTGTTTTATATGACGTGTATTGTCCAGTTTGGTGAACCTTAATAAATTCTTTCTTTCTTTCTTGCTTTCAATTCAATTTGCACAATAACAGCTAAGTATATTTATTTCTTCCACAGGGAATGCATTGCATATTAGACATAAGCGTGTCCACAATAGAGAAGCTCCACAAACACCAAATATACCCTATCGTGCTGTTCATAAAGTTCAAATCGTTCAAGCAAATCAAAGAGGTGAAGGACACGCGATACCCGGCCGACAAAGTGTCCGCCAAGGCGGCCAAGGAAATGTACGAGCACGGCTTGAAGGTGGAGCACGAATACAGGAGCTATATCTCAGGTGGGTTCAGTAGATCATGAAAAACATTGTTTTCTACTGGATAATTTAGATACTGTTAATGGGGTACTTGCATGAAATTTATAATAAGAATTTGTGTCAATATTTCAAAAATAGGGCCTTAGAAAAGCATTATCGTAAAAAAAATATCAATAGTTTCAAAAATATTCAACTTTTAATTTTGTGAAACGGAACGTTGCAACAAAACACCAATCACAACCACGCTCAACACTTTTCGTCACTTTAATTTTTTTAGGAAACTTTTACCTCTTTCAGGGAAGGCAAAAGAAACTAAGTGCATACAGTCAACATAATATATTTTATTTTTTCTGAAGTTTTTGACTATAAAATGCATTGGTAAGATGCATTTCGATTCTTTTCTGTAACTTTTGAAAGTAACTCGACACAGTTCAACCTTAATTTCGCTTTTGGATATTGAAGTTATCTGTCTGTCAGTGTCACATGACCCTGTCAATACGACAGTGACATTTCTATTACAGATTAATAAGGCGTAATTTTTAAGTAGTGCAAGTACCCTATTTAGCTGTAAGTTATCAAAATAATAATAATAATAATAATAGCTAGTTTGGGACATATTGAAGCCTAAGGGTATGTTCCGTTATTACTGATAGCACTGTGAGGTGTGACGTCAATTTAGTATACTGCGAAGCCGTTACTTTATATTTCGATGCACTGGTTACTGTTTAAAACGGAGCAAAGGCCAGTATACTGTCATCCATGTCATTGTCGACTACTCATTGACCAATCATTGGTCCGAGGTTGATCGCGTCTTCAAACCACTGAGAGCATCTTACCTCGAAAACGTCATTGCTCACAGTACAACAACGGCGAGGATTATGACCTCATACATTTATTATTGATTGTCAATAAATAAACGAATGCATCTTTTGTCGGCAGCCGAAATACCGGCGGGCGTGAACATAGCGTACATGTGCACGCAGATAAAGGAGGCGGTCGAGGAGGAGCAGAACAAGACGCTGTGGGTGCCCTCCGTGCAGGCCTGACCCCTGCCGCCCCGCCCCGCGCCCGCGCCCGCGCCGCCCCCGCCCCGCCTCAAGGCCGTCACCTTCTGCCCGCGCTGCGAGTGCCGCCCGCCCCGCCCGGACCCCGACGAGCGCTACCACTCGGACCCCGGCAGGCGCGAGGGCGCGCCGAAACTCAAAAAGAAAAAACCCAAAGAGCGCTGCGACTCGAGCGACGGCGACCTCAAATACTACTCGGAGCCGGACGCCGACAACTACTTCGAGATAGACTACGAGTTCCTCAAGGAGCTGCGCCGGATCGCGCGCAACAACTGCCCCGAGTGTAAGCGGAAGCGGCCGAGGGGGGGCAGGGCGGAGCGCGACAGCTACGTGTACTGCCGCGGGCGGTACCACAGCGCGGCGCGCCACTGCCAGCTGTGCTGCCGGCTCTGCGGCCGCTCCGCCGACACGCTGCCGCCCGCCGACGACGACCTGTGCTCGGTGGCGTCCCGCAGCTGCGGCGCGTCCACGCCGCGCTCGCCGTCCGCCAAGTCGGTGTCCTTCCTGCAGGCCGGCGCCGGCTCCGGCTCCGGCTCCGGCACCGACGCGCCGCCGGGCGCCGAGCCCAACTACACGGCCAAGAGCTTCACGAACGACCTCAAACGGTTCCTGCTGAGGCCGTCGCCGGCGCGCGTCAGCCTGCGCGACAAGTTCATCAGCAGCATCAAGCAGGAGCTGGAGGCGACCAAGCGATCGCCCAAGTTGAAGGCGATCAAGGGCCTGTGGAAGTCCTATTGACGATTTTGGAGGGAGTTTTAGTTGTTGCCCGTCGATTGAAGAAGAGGAAGAAGAAACTATATTTATTCCAGCAGCAGCAGACGTGTACGTCTCCAAATTCCTCCGTGTCCAGTGGTGTTGGGTCTTCGCCGTCCATTCCCGAGCTCACATTGGGCAGTCTTGGGCCTCCTTTGTCCATCGTGGCAGTGTTGGACTTTCGTTGTCCATTGGGCAATGTTGGGCCTTCATTGTCCATCGGGCAGTGTTAGACCTTCTTTGTCTATTGGGCAGTGTTGGGCCTTCGTTGTCCATCGGGCAATGTTGGACTTTCGTTGTCGATCAGACACTATTTGACCTTCGTTGTACATCGGGCAGCCTTAGGCCTTCGTTTTCCATGGGGGCAATGTTGGGCCTTCGTTGTCCATGAGAGAGCAGTGTTGGACCTTCGTTGTCCAGTCTAGACCTCACCATATTCACTTCAGCATTACTCTCGTTTCGGTTTTTATCTTGTCAGTAATTTTATAAGTGAAATCAATGCTTTGCTGTGAAGCCTGCTGGATAACAACAACTCTGTAACGTACAATTTTGTGTGTATGATAAAGTTTGTGATGTATAAGTTTAAATGTTATTAAAAATCATCTAGCAAACAGAATATTAGCAATAATTTTAGATTCTAAGAAGATGATCAAACGTACGCTATTTTCTCCTGAATATTTTGATACATTTTTTGTACACAACAATATAACCTAAGTTGAAGAGATTTTAAACGATTGACCATTTTTGTTTATGGCAACAAATATGTTAGTAAAAGTAAAAAAAGGTTGTTAAACTTAGAACTGAAACTATATAGGCAATTCTATTTAAAATTAGTTTTAATATCACTCCGGAGTTGCCTATGTTTTCTCTGCGACTTCATTACTGAAGTTTGAGTTTTAATATTTTTTAAGTACCGCTAAATATAATAGAATATATAATGTATATGGCTATGTTGTATTTTTTGTAAATTTATTATTTTTTTGTTGTAAATTTTTTAGTGGAAAACAATCATCAATAAGACAAGAGTGTTCACGAATTGTTCTAAAGAATATTATAATAGAATCAAGGTTTCGGTGCTATCAAACTTTTAAGCTATTTGAAGCTCTTTCTATATTATACTATTATTATTATATATTTATATGACGATGATTATGAATATATATACACTTATTTGAGAGTTTAGGGATGGTGGGCTCATAGAAAACTAATCTCCTTCCATGTTCGTCATAATTATTTGAACTATAATTGGGTATTTTCTAGAGTATGAAAATCAAAATTCTAATTAGTCAGTCAGTTAGAAAATATAAAAATAATCGACACGTATTTTTTGCTTTTTCAAATAAATTTTGAAAATAAACATAGATAAAGCTTAAATTCCGAAATTCCGAAATTCCGGATTACAATATAGCCCATGTTACTCAGGGATAATGTAGGTTTATAATAGTGAAAGGATTTTTGAAATCGATGAGTTAAATCGTAACAAACAAACAAAAAATAAAATCTTTCCTCTTTATAATATTAGTATGGATAAGGCAATACACTTTAGGGATCACTTTAGCGACTGTAATAATATACCTATAGTATAACTTTTTGTTATTGTTTTTCCTTTACAGATATTTATCTACCAACGTAGTGTAGAATTAAGAGATTTGTTTCGTTAGTTGTACAATATTTGCATGGTAGGTATTATAATATATGTAGTTTTGCACACATAATTAATTACTGTAAGTTCTATCTAAAACGCGATGATAATGCGTGTTCGAGAGTTTCGTCGTTGAAATCGACCAAAAGGGCAATATCGGCTTTAATATCAACGTAGTATACATATAAAAAAGTAAGGCATCAATTTATAGTTGTATTATAGTATTCTATTATATACATACCACAGATATCTAAATATTATAGAAGTAGCAGACAGGATATAATATATCCGTACCAGAAAAAGAACTTAAGGGGTTTACTCACATAAAAGTTACCTTTGATGGAATGTTATTTCTGGTTTATTTTAAATTTTATCGAAAGATTAGATACTCAACGCGATTGGATAAGAAAAAAAAAAACATACGCGTCCTCCTCTTTTTTGGAAAGTCGGATTGAAAAAGACACGATACGGTGAACGTCATTTCACGACTATAGGCCCCGATGTAGCAAACGCTCGTTCGTGAACCGAAGTGATATTGAATAGAGTAGCATAAAAGAGCTATAAATGTCTGAAGAGTAGGGCCCCTAAGAGTAGCTGTGGGTAGTGTGATATTTATGGTATTAAAATGATTTTGTGAAATATATCAGTAGGTATGCATGAAGGTACGAAAAAAATCTTTGATGTACCCACTCAAAAAATAGTAAATATTTTCATGTAACATGTTGCCAAGACGAGACCATATGACTTCGCACTGTCGAAAAGTTATCAGATCTCATGTAGAGCAAAGCTACTAACTTTACCAGGTGTAACTTCACAAACTCTACACCTTAGTCAAAATATGTGACTTGGCCTTTTCGCTACATCCACATTGGTGACAAATGTATCCGCTGTTCATTATTTTTCTGTTATACAATAAGTTCTTGTAGTAACGAAACGGCCAAGCCAAGCCACTAACCCATTTTTGCGAAAAAATAGATTAGAGGATATTTTAACATGAAGGACTGCGAAACATACAATATATTCGAATTAGGCACATATTAAAAGGCATGTAAAGTAGGGTTGGAACATAGGTTCATTAGTGATTAATATCGATTGTAGTCACTAGAGAGGTAGACGGCAGTATTTTTAAAATCGCGAGCTACCAATATTGTAATACGATACGAATTAGAAATTTTGAAAAGACCAATTTGTATACATTTTGTGTAATTTATTTAAAATTTTTAAGTGATTTTCAAATGGCGGTTGAAGGCTGAAGAATACTTTTAAAATTCCATGTAAACACAAGTAACTATATAACAAATGTCAAAGTCGCCCAATAGAGATAATATAAAGAAGCGAAACTCTCCGCCTTCCACCATTTTCATACCTCCTCACACCCCGCGAAAATGACCTTGGTAAAGACCGAGGAAATTTGGCCCATGTATAATCTACGTGTGTCAATTATTCACTGACAGCTGACAGTGACTGTCAGCTCGCTGTCAACCTTATACGGCCGTCGTTACTTGTGGGAAAGTTCATTTGCATGGAGGGACTGATTTCTATTTGGAAAAGGTGAATCATCATGCACGTACACTCAGCTCCATATTCATGTGAATAAGTTTGACCATTCAGTGAGCACATTGCCACAGCTCGGCTCGTAAAGTCCGCTTCAGTATTAGCATTGAAAACTGATTTTGCTTTTTTATGGGATACTAGCTGTGCCCCGCGGTTTCACCCGCGTGAGTTTCGGGATTCCCGCAGGAACTCCAATGCAGTATGATGTACTCCTTATAACAACAGCTAATTAGCAGTGAAAGTCCCGTCAATATCGGTCCAACCGTTTCGGAGATTCACCCGCGTGAGTTTCGGAATTCCCGCAGGAAATCCAAACTTCTTTTATATAAACCTTGTCCTGACAATAACGAACACAAGAAAAAATACAATTTTCCAATTTGGTGCAGTCGTTTGTAAGTTATGCGCTTACCAACACATTTGGCGATTCATTTTTATTATATAGAGAGCGGTTGCAATACATTATTTCAAGAAATTCAAAGGAAATGTGATTGAATTTTTTGTTATAATCTCTCATTAGAGATATTGGTTTCTTTGCCTTATTATTACCTTAAGCACAAAGTTTTAGGATGATATCGACATCACTTGTTTATCTATCTACGTTTGAGGTTTTCTTGACATCCGATCTCAAAATTGCTCAGACAAGACATGTCAAAATAGTTTGCAAAACGTAGTGATTACCTTCTCTCTGAGTTTGCATAATTCTTGAGGCGACAATTAATTGATTAAGGTCAATTTATATCTACAGACATTAGTGTGTCAGACACGTTCCGTGGCAGACAAAATAATATTCTCCAATACAGTGCGTATTAACGTATTCACATCTATCGTAACACGGGCGCGCAGATGCGGACAGACACGGGCCGTACCCGGCCGGTATTCGCGGAAAGAATATTTTGTCTTAGTGTCTTAGTGTCTGTGGCTACATGAAGAGCAGTGTGAATAGAGCATCGGAACCGTGCAGACGTCTTTTGTAAATAAACGGTGTATGTCGGCGTCTGCCGCGGAACGTGTCTGGCACGCTCAACGTCTGTAGATATAAACGGACCATTAACGGTCTTGTGCCCAGCTATGGTCATACATGTAATATTATTAAGATTCTTCAATTAATTTAAATTATAAACAAACAATTTTTATACATAATAATAGTGTTGCGATCTCGTCGGCTAAGAACACGTTTATTATTACCATTTGTAATGGCATTTTTGTTGTTTACTTACAATATTAATATTGTTAAACTCCGTTTCGGAGTTTTCTTAAAAACTTTTACTATACCTAACTAATAAAGACATCGTTGTTTTTTTGTATTCATTCGAAGTATTTACATATTAGTTGAAGAACTTTAACATCAGTGTCTGGTTCGGTGTTCCCTCAGGGAACTCTTATACGTATCAAAGTCGTCTCGTATTTGACATGATCGATTCAGTTTAGGTTTGGTTTGTATTTGTAGTGACCTACACACCGACCTACAACAGACGTATTCGCATTATTTTATTACTATCGTTTTTATCATTTAATATTAACATACTTTATTTATTTTATTGATCAGGTTTTTTTCTTTCGACACTTTTATACCTCGACATTATAATACCTACTTAAAGATTTTTTTTTAAATTTTTTTGTAACAGGAATGTCATTGGATTTATTTGTTGTTGAAAGTACCTACTCTATAGATTATGTTTCACTGTTGTAGGGTGACCCTCACTCGCATTGTGAGTTTGTTTTAAAAGCTCATAAGCGACACATTTTTTAGACCCCAATAAAGTTTGGGGCAACTCTCCGGATATTATGATTATGTTAAATTTAAGAGTTTAATTGAAAAGTGTCGTTGGATCTTTATAATTAGTTCTCGATTTATCATCGAATGTCTGAACTGCGATTTCCATGTTATGCGATTTGTGTTGTTTTTTCTGACATTTTTTTTTCTTTTTATTGATAAAATAGCAAACTTTATTCAATATTATCTATATTATTTCCTGCTCCGTGGATGTATAAAAGTTACCGTTTGAATTAGGAAATTGTTTTACAGTTGAAGCACAAAAAGGAGTTCAATTATTATGTAGATACGTTAATTATATTTTAATTACTGTAGATAATTATGTGATTATTATTATTAATGTAAAGTTGATTTTTTAGAATTGTCCTTCATCGGATTATTTGCATCACTTATTTTGTTTGGTAAGTTATAAATGGAGGCTACGGGCTCTACCACTATCTCGTTGACCTTACGTCGAAGTTTTGTACAATGTAATTCAGATTTTACACACAGGATGTAAAGTCTGGACGGAATTGCGCTCCAATACATTCAATCTCTATAATACAATGAATACATAACAGTAATTTATTTTAGTTTATTCTGAAAATAAACTGTGCTATAAAAATTGATGAGAAAAAAATTTTGTTTTACAATTAGGTAGGTGCGTCAATTTTGTCGCATAATATATTTTTTCTATTAATGAACTGCTATCAAGCTAAAAGTACTATAACGGTTAATAAATATTATGTAGTTTGATATTTATTGCACGTACCTATAATATAAAGCGCACATTACCGGTCAAATAGTGCCTCGGGTCATATCAAATAGAAATAAATCCAAGCTTCTCTCAATGGTTCGTTATCCTATAAAAATTTTCGAAGATTATTAAAATAAAATTATTTTTTACGACTGTGAGCCAGCTGACATGAAGCTGCGGACTTATTCGTCAACTCGCACGTGTCAAACTCGTGCGTGTGCGCGAGTAAGCACCTTCCGTTTTTACCTACTTTTTTTTGTCGTCAACTCGCTCGACCGTGAAAATGTGTAGAGTCAGCTTGTTAGTTAAGAGTCCTTTTTAAAAATTAATACACATAAGGTATAGATATATCATTAAGGCAGTTATCCACTTTAAATATATAAAAATTTTATACGACTTGACTTGCAAATAACTACACATAACAATAATATCACAATATGTGATTGCAGGATTTCGCTTATTATCATCTAAATTATTTAAAACAAAAAATATTTGTAAAAATAAGTAAGTAAGTATATGAAACTAGGGCTAAAAATATCAATCGTCAACAAGTAAAATATCACAATCAGCAACAAGTAAAATATCAGTCGGCAACAATTAAAGCATTTTGATGATCAGATATTCATCACTTACTAATAAAATAAATCTTAGTCTAAGGAACTACAAATCACAGCTTAATTTGTTGTAAATGATTTTTATAACAAACGTTACTATATAAAACTGCTTAATATATAAAAATCACAAGATTAGAAGTTCGATACATAGATCAATACTTAAAACTCCGTTCATAAATTCGTTAATTGTGAAAGTAACATGTTCATCAATAGCGCAGGTTTCCTTTAATTTTGTAGTTATATTGGACCCTTTCAAGTATAAAGTTTGATAGTACCTAATGATCTTCTTTTTCTAATATAGTCAAAAACTGTTTTTGGGTTTTGTATTGATTTTTTTGTTTATTATAGTAGAATGCCAGCTTTCAACCATGGTTGTAGTGCAATGAAGCATATTGTTAAAGAACATTTGTCGAAAAAAAAAAACGAAGTCTCTTTTAACCAAGTCTCTACAAAATAATCATTAAATTTATGAACATTTTCATTTGCCCTCCGTCGCCTCATTCCGTACCTCCAATATTGGCTTTATCGTAATATCGCTGTCCCAAAGTCGGTACCTACTTATTCGAATCAGCCAGCGACCAGCGTGGACAATATATTTATAGTTTTTAGTTTCAAACTTTATCTGACTGTACTTTACATGTACAAGCGAGTTGACGACAACAAAAGTAAGTAAAAACGGATAGTGCTAACTCGTGCGCACTCACGAGTTTGATACGTGCGAGTTGACGAATGAGTCAAGCTGCGTAGTTAAGTTTTGTCCGAAACTGAACGAGAGCCTCAGCATCGAAACTTAGGTATGCTAAGAGAGAGATAATTAATTATTATTAATGTATAAATAAACAGAGCTTAGTTTGTCTATGTGTGATTAATTAATTGATTAATTTAAAATAATAAACCACTTGATCTGATCCTATCAGTATGATAAATTAGTTTTTAAATAACGCATATGTTTACTATTTACGATATATTTTTGCTTGGTTATATTTGTTAAATTATTTGTAGTATTGTAAAATGTACAATATTTATTGATAAATTGTTTAATTTATTGATGTGAAAATTAGATACCAACCTAACAACACCACTGCGGATACTTTATACACTTCTGGCATCGTCCATATTATATTTACCTACCTATTGTATTTTATAATCGTAGTTCTTATTCAATAAACGAACGGTATTTTAAAATTGACAATAATTCAGTATTTAAATTATTGTAATATTTACAATCTGTATTAAAATGTAATATACGGTTTTTTTTTAAAATCTTTTTCTAATGTTGTTTATTTATAATATTATGATATAATAATGATTTTTGTATGATATTTTTTTTGTAGCAGTAACGTGTAGAAACTGTTAATTTTGATATTAATTAACTATTATTTGTATAATTCATAATATTATACTTATCCATAGTTTTCTATTGCAATAATGACATAGCTGTCGCCAAGTTATATTGTGTCCTAACTAGGTATACTTGATATGGTGTGAAATAGTTATTTATACATGAGAATAATTATTATGTGTCAAAAATATCAATAAAATGTTGTCAAGGAATTGTAAGTTATAGAAAGAGAGCAATAAATTAAATATACAAAATTATATCGGTAAAGTTGTTTCTATTCAATATATTATTTCGGTGTATTGTTTTCCCGTTACACGTTTATAACTTTACACAGAAGAGGTAGAGTTTGTAAGCTGTAAGTATGAATGTAGAACTGTAACTCAACCAACACTAATAAATAATTCTTTAATTTTTTTTTACATTTAAATTTTACACCAATATTCTCGAGGGATAAGTTTTAAAGTATTTAAGGGGGATTAATTTCTGGAACTACTGAACCGATGATAACAAATTCTTTCACTGATACCGAGCGGCTTCGTAGAAGCTACAGTGTCCTTGAGTGACATCCTATACTTTAGATGCATACAGACTATGTAAAATGTTGATAACTTGTACTTTATAACACGTCCACATTATGTGACCTTGTTATTCAACATTGCAACGTGAAACAATACTGTAGGTACACATTAGAATAACAATGCCGTATAACAATGTTGTATAAGAGTTGTTATATGGCATGTCGTTGTGGAATGTGGCTGCGGCAGCGACCGTTGTACTTTTACATAACAAAAGGAAAACAAAAAACGCACCTATGCTGGGTTCATCCTAGTTTATTGACTAGAGAAAAATACTGTGGTGTAACGATGGGGTACAACCTTATCCATGAAAATACATATACTACGAGAATATAAAAAAAAAAACTTTCTACAGATTTCTAGGACAGACATAGAATATATTTTTTAGTTAACAACGTGGGTCCTAAAATAGAAATTCCATATCAGTTACACAACGTTTGACCATCACATTGCGATTTTTAGCCCGCGGGGTTCATGTCAAAGCCTCGAGAAGGTATGTATTTAAAGTATCAAAACAGTATTTCTTCTATCGAGACACGTGTGCTCAGCAATAATAGACCCATTAAAACACGAAATAGAGTTTTTTTTTATTTATTAAAAAATGTTTTTCTTACAAAAAATCTGTATTGCTTTGACGGAGGCAAATAACGATAGAAATTATGTATTGTCATTGCCTGGTGATTTTTTTATATTTGACAATATATCATCAAAATCTTCGGAATACTGTGAAGTGTCAGTGTCCGTATGTGGCGAATGTGCTGGACCAGAACTGTTAAGAAGAGTACTTGCGTTGTAGCCTCTGTTGGAGCTCGTACTTGCGCTGCCGCCGCCCCTGTATGAACTGATGATGACTAAATTTTAACTTTCAGTCCGTCTTGTAGATTAATTTACAAAATAGGACACGTGTTTATCCTTCTTTTTTTTAAGTACCTAATCAAAAAATAAAGGCGATGTGTTGAAGTTTAAACTTGGTTATGACGTCGCGAGTCGCGACCTCCCACTTTTAAACTTTGATGTGTTTTATCTGTGTTTTTTCAATAATTCGAAAAACCAAAAAAATACGTCTATTATTTTTTTATATCTAACTGACGGACTAAATAGAATTTTGATTTTTATACCTTGTCATCGTGCCCATTTTATTTGCACCGCCGCTGTACAAACTCATTTCAGCTTGAAATATAACATTATGAATTTGGTTTTGAACTGTAGAAATAGTGAATGGATCCTGTAAATTGCGCAATCTACAAGCAATATACTCCCCGAAAACGGTAAAATTATCTCGTGATTTGCGCTCAGTTTGCAACCCTTCCATTATCCCGTTTGCTTCTCTCTGAGACTCTAAGCTATCGAAATTTTTTCTCTTTTTCTTTTTTGGAGAAGTACGGCTTTCCTGAAACAAAACAAAAACATGTTTGCTATCTTTTCCCTCTTTAAATCATCTATAAACTGTTCCCTTACTGAGTCGTAATTTCTCACAGTATTTGCCACGACTAGATTAAGAGTTTTAAAAACTTAATAAAGGGTTATATTATAATTACAGTGTGTTTTTCATTTACTTAATTCTAAAATATTATATCATAAAAACAAATTCCTTTACCTCTGAAATAACCGCTTCGTTTTTAAAACGAACCTTATTTTTATCTTTTAAAAATGATAGCAACTCGAATCCAAACCATTTTGAAGTAATTTCTTCTGCTCCTGCCCCCGATCTAGGCTTCTTTAATTCTCTTTGAAACTGTCCAATTAAACTCCGCATCTTCTTTTCAACAACGCTTTTATCTGTATCAAACTGACTAGCCAAATACTTCCATGCGTCATGTTTTTTGTTGCGATCCTTAAAATGTTCACTTGTCGAATCCCACAGTTCTCTTTTTTCTTTAAAGTACTCAATCAGTAATGCAGTGTTCTCTTTGTTCCACTCCATTTTAATAACCACAAAAAATGAACACGTCCACACCCGTCAAAGTCTACTCAAACACTGCCACGGGCCGTCACCCCTCCGCGCCGCGCCCGCGGAGACCGCGCGGGCGAGTACTCGTGACTAAGTTATATAACATGTTATTTTAACAACACTTTCCAGTCTGGGCGTGTTTATATGTGTATCTGTAATAAATTATGTAGGTATGTAATTCTATTGTTGCAAATGCCACGGTTGCTTTGTATCCACGGCACACGCTAATAAAAATAGCTTACTGTAGGATCAAGTAGATCTGTGTGTTGTGAAGTGGATTATTATTATTATTGTTTAACATTCAGTGTGTTCATTATCAGAAACATGTTATATAACAATGTTGTAGAACAATGTTTGTTTTGTTATATAGGTAGGTACATAGCTTGTACGCACCGTTAGAATTTAATAAGTTAATCCCAAGGAAGTACCGAAATTAACGCATGTAAAACCGCGGGGGAACGGCTAGTACCTAATAAAGATAATAAAGTAATTAAATATTTATGATGTCTCATTGTTAAGACGCGGTTAAAATATGTGAGCATAAGTTACCTAGGTACCTACATGTTATAAAAACATGGTCTCGTTTTGTCGTCTTCGGTGGAATAAAATGTTATGTTGTTTTCAAAACAAAGGCTAATAAACCATGCATGCGAGTAGAAAGGCAGCCTCTATTTTAAAAACCGGCCAAGTGCGAATCGGATTCGTGCACGAAGGGTTCCGTACCATCTATAAAAACGGCAAAAAAAAACACTCACAATCAGCCCCCTTAAGTATTAATTTTATTCTGTTTTAGTACATATTTGTTGCTATAGCGGCAACATAAATAGGTACATCATCTGTGAGAATTTCAACTGTCTAACTATCACGGTTCATGACAGTCCACAGTTTATCCACAGTTTAGTGACAGACGGATGGACGGGCAGCGGAGTTTTAGTAATAGGGTCCCGTTTTACCTTTTGGATCGGAACCCTAATAGGTACAGACTATACTACAGACCCATGGAGGAGTCTATACGCAAGGTTTGTGGTAACAACTAAATCATGGTTTACGGATGTTAGACCCAAATCTCTCATTTGAGGAAAGCGCGGATCTGAGCGCTTTAAAAAAAACTTAGCACACACCAAAAAATATTGTTGAATAAATTATGAAAGAAATATAGTTTCACAATACATTTAGGTTAGGTATGCAGTCTTTATATTCGCGGTAAAAGACTCTACCACAATCAGAGTCGTTTTAATGATTACTTAATTTTAAGTAAAGATTTTTAAAACAAAACTGCCGTAATCAGATACGTTCATTCAATTAATGTTTATTGGCATTTAACACACATTAATTTAATGAACGTCTTTGAGTGCGGCCGTTATCTCATTAAAACAACGATGAAGTGTGTATGTTGGTTTCTGGGTCAAAATATCTACTTACCTATCACTTTTTAAATGAAAACCTTCGCAGTCAGAAATATTTTCGCGACAAAAAAAAAATTAACAAGTTTTTGGCCATCAAATTAAACAAAATATACCTACCTTTTCACCTGTCGAACGCACAATTGCTGCTTTAAAAAGCAGGTAGGTACCTACTGGCTACTAGATACACCGAGTTAGTTTTTTTAGTTTTTCAATTTTGCGGCGGAGTGAAATTACTGATGTTACGCTCACCGCTCCGGAACCGATCGCACCAGTCTCGTCAGAGCACGCGCGACCGTGCGCACGCGCTCCCAAAATGGTCGACGCGAAAATCGCGCGGGAAACACAAATTTATCAAACGGCATATCGTAACTTTTTCTTTATAAGTCAAAAATAGATTAAGTGACAAAAAGATGACATACCAAAAAGTTAGTTGATTCAACACAATTATGACAAGCTTAAGATGCGTACGAAAACGATTAGTTTAAAATGTACAGTGGTTTGTGTTTTAGTACTGATGTGTGTGTGTGAGGGTGCCAGGGAGGCGGCTGTGAGGACCGAGCCGTGGGGAAAGTTTATCTTTAGTAATAGTGCCAAAACAAACAAAATAGTTAATAATAAAATAGCACACGGACAAACCTTCCATAACGCAACAAGTATGGATGATGCTAGAGAATTTGGTAAGTTCATTTTGTAATTTTCATCAAGTCCGTTGCATCTATACCTATCGCCATTCGCCGAGTCATGAAAATACCAAGGATTTCATGAACCTTGGGATACCAGTACCCACCACGTCATAATCACGGAGGATGTCGAAAATTCTTATTAAAATTACGTAGAATAGAGTAGGTACCTAATAACACAGATAATATAGTACTACTAGCTGTTCCGCGGTAACTTCGGAGTTCCCGCGGAAATTCCGGGAAAAAGTAGTTTACGGTGATTATAGCTGCTCCCGCAATAAATTCGGAGTTCCCGCGGGAATTCCGGGATAAAAACTATCCTATCTTTTAATTTGGACCATATTATAAATGATTACAAAATTTTATCAAAATCCGTTCAGTAGTTTCGGAGTCCATCGCGGACAAACAACGTGACACGTGATTTATATATATTAAGACTAGCTAAAAAGCCCGGCTTCGCCCGGGAGTTGATATGAGATGACGTGGTAGAGTCGAAATAAAAAAATAAACTGTGACGTAAAAAGTAAAAAAAAAGTTTATTGAAAACGTTTTCTCATTATTTACAATACTTGTTTATAAACAACATTTTTCATTTTATTGTCCGGAGTATATATACATAAATTTTTCGGATTTCCTACTCTTGAGCAAGCTTGGCGCCACTATACTTAATTTCCAAATTTTTAAATATTTTGAGAACTAATTTGGATAAATAAAATTATGTCGCTTTAACTCCAAAATATAAGTTAGCTAATGACGTATAAATACACAAAATTTAATAACTTTTTTATAGCAACAAATTAAATTTAAGACTTTATTGAAATTGGAATTTTAAATTTCGTGTCACTACTACACATGCTACAATTGCTCGCAACGCTTTTGGAAATGCAACCCAAACAATCGTTGTCCTGAATTAGTTCAAATATTCGATAACAGATGGCGCCACTATACTTAATTTCCAAGTTGTAGGGTTGGAAAGTTCCTTATATCTTTAGAAACACGCCCTTTAGATTAAAACGGGAACTTTCTAGCTTCTGTAGCGGTAGCGTATGTAGTAAAGGCGCGAAATTTAAAAACCTAAATTTTTAAATATTTTGAGAACTAATTTGGATAACTAAAATTATGTCGCTTTAACTCCAAAATATACGTTAAATAATGACGTATAAATACACAAAATTTAACAACTTTATTATAGTAACAAATGAAATTTAAGATTTTATTGAAATTGGAATTTTAAATTTCGCGCCACTACTACACATGCTGCGATGGCTCACAACTATGGAGACTATACACTATGACTATTGGAGTGTATAGTCTCCATAGTTGTCTTGAACGAAGTTCAAATATTCGATAACAGATGGCGCCACTGCACTTAATTTCCAAGTTGAAGGGTCGGAAAGTCCCTTATATCTTTAAAAACATGCCCTTTAGATTAAAACGGGAACTTTCTTGTTCGAGGGGGGATAAAGGGCTATCACACCACATAAGTCCCTTTATCGTGTCGGGACTCCTTTTTAAGTTTTATCGGCACGCACATTTTATCGACTTAGTTTTATTATATGTATATAGATAAGATAAGATAAGATAATCTAATAATATGACAAATTACGGATCGTACTTCTGATAAGTTCAAATACTAGCGATTGGTGAAGTGAAAAAGTCCCTTTCGGGTACCTAGCTAAGTTGTTAGGTTTCTCGTGCCACACTTAGAATTAGAACCTCCGCTTCGTCGACTTAATCGAAGCACAAATATCTACATACCTACCTACTGTGAAGGCATTAGATATTTACAAACAGTTGTTGTATCCCATTTGGGTCCTATTTTTAAACTTGCAAAATACTTATATCACTACTAATTGATGATATGTGAAAACTTAAAGGCAGTAGCGACTTAAATATAGACCTAATTGTTAATTTAGCTGTAAGTTTTCCAAAGTAAATAAAAAAAAAAAAAAAATTAAAATTGTCCCCCGCGGTTTCACCCGCAGTAATTTCGGAGTTCAGAACTAACATACCTACGTATAAACCTACCTCTTGTATCACTCTATTAAAAAAACGCATCAAAATCCGTTGTGCAGTTTTAAAGATCTAAGCATACATAGAAAAACAGACAGCAGGAAGCGACTTTGTTTTATTATATTATGTACTTAGTGATGACTCTATACCTACTCTTGTGCACTGAGCAAATAATAACTAGGTTTTAAAGAGTCGGCACTTTCATACTAATCGCTGAAATCTATGAAATAGATCCATAGTAATTTTTGCTTCAAGGCAGTGTCGATGGGCTGCTCTTGTGCAGCCAATTTGTACAAAATAAATTAACGCGCGGTAATTTCAGAGTTCTAATTAGAATTACGGGACAAATAGTAGATACCCTATTTCCTTTTTTGCATCCCTGACAACGTGTATCCAAAGTTGCATGATGATCGGTTGAGTAGTTAAGGCACGAAAAGGTAACAGACATGTCTTTAAAGATACCTATGTGAAACCGTATTTATATTTTTTTATTATAATATACCGTACACGAGTAAAGTCGCAGTTATTAGATAGTCGAGAACTCAGTTTGATATTACAGAGGATTTTTTAATTAGCGGCTTAGGTTGATAACTTATTAATTTTGCTTTGTAGATGTTGAGCAAATAAATTACTATCGAGCTGGCGTGTTTAACTCGATAAATTCCACTTTATTTAAAAAATGTTACCTACCTAGTTACATTGAAAAAAAAAGCGTCGTGGAACACTCGGTTGGAACTATGTTGACTAGCTAAGCCCCGTGGTTTCACCCGTGTTAATTTGAACTCATATTAGTGTACTTACCGTGATGTTATATTTGTATATGTATATGGCTTTCCTCGATAAATGGACTATCCAACACAAAAAAAATCAATTGGATCTATTAATTCCTGAGATTAACACCTTCAATTAATCCAAATCATATTAGGATAACTAGTTTGGGGCAGTTTTAGATAAAGACTGATGCCAATACGAATGTGAGTTTGTTTGTTTGTTTCCTACGTTTCATGACTTGACTTCGCAACCGATCATCATAAAATTTCACGTCATCCACTTCAGGGGTATAGGAAAAGACATAGGGTATCTTTCGTGCAAGTTATGTTCCCCTGGCACAGAAAATTGTCAAAATCTATATTAACGTAGGTAAATCCGTGGTCAAAAGCTAATATTATTTTAGTAATAACTAGCTGTGCCCCGCGGTTTTACCCGCGGTAATTTCGGAGTTCCCGCGGGAATTCCGGGATAAAAAGTACCCTATGTCCTTCTCTGTACCCCTGACAACGTGTATGCCAAATTTCATCCAAATCCGTTCAGCCGTTTTTGCGTGATTGAGAAAACGTATGCGAGGATAAGAGCTTGAAAGCGCATTTTCATCTGATTTGCTTCAAATTTATCGTTACTGCTCAGCTCCTATGTGTCTTAGCGCTATGTTATATAGCCTATAACCTGCCCAGGAGTATGGACTACAATCGTACCAAGTTTCGTTAAAATCCCTTCAGTAGTTTTTGACCCATGCGTGCACAGACAGGCAGACAGACAGACAAAAAATTTACTGATTGCATTTTTGGCATCAGTATCGATCACCATTCATCCGCCAATATTAATTTTGAATGTATATTCAATATACAGAATTGACCTCTCTACAGTTTTATTATAAGTATAGAAGACATCACTATTTCTGTACCTATATTAGTTTCAACAATATATTAATTAAAAATTACCCAACAAAAAATATTAGGTATCTCAGTAATAGCACAGAATAAATACTTGGTAATTGTGCACATAAAATCCAAAAACATACAATCTTCGCACTTTATTAGATACTATTGGAATAAGATCCAATGACTCTTAAATGGACGCAGATTAGCAATAACATGTTAACCCACAAAATTAAGTTAATGATTCAGAACGATTTATTAAGAGTTAGGGAACGTTTTTTAATTATGTGTTTACCTTATTACATTGCTTAAATATGTAACTAAATATTGAACATAAAAAATTGTTGACACAAAATGGCGATCCTACTTTTAAAACAAGATTTACTCAAAATTTCTTCAGTGTGGGTTAACACACTATTGCTTATCTATGTCCAAATGACGTGTTTATGTATTTCTGTTGGTGACTGTAACTATGTTGTACTTAATTGAAATATAAGTGGGGCTCCTGCCACTACTACTGTTAACTACTTACCTTCTACATAACCATAGTTATCTATCATCTTATTTAATTAATATTTTGTTAAAGTAATGTGTTGCTTCCCTGTTCTAGTTTCACGAACGATCTATAGTCTATAGTCTATAGATCTACAAACTATAAAAAAATTTTAAGTGTCTGTTTGTGATTCCAAATTTACAGCTTTCACTAAATGCATACGAAAGTATATATTACAGTACTTACATAAAAAAATATTTTTTTTTGAATTTTTTCTTTGTCTGTCTGTCTGTTGGTTCAGAGGTTTTGAAACGGCTGGACCGATTTTAACAGGACTTTCACTGGCAGATAGCTGATGTTAAGAGTAACTTAGGCTACTTTTATTTAACAAAAAAATAGTTCCGGAATTCCGAAATTCACGTGGGTGAAACCACGGGGCGCAGCTAGTTTGATATTTATATAAACACGACCAGACTGGAAAGTGTAGCCGTGTGTTCATCACAAAAAGTCCCCCCCCACCCGGAATCGAACCCGAAACCTCTTGAATAGCGGGTAGGCATGGCGACCTATTACTGCGCCAATCCGGTCGTCAAACTGTAATAGGTGGGTACCTACTTTCTTGCTGTGAAAACTTGGCACCTCATTTTTTATGGCGCCAAAGCTTGACAGTCACGGAGCGTGACGCGGCACCTGTTTGCCGCCAAAGTTTTCACTTTGCCGTGCGGTCTTAAATTGATCTAAGGCATAGCGTTTTTTGTTTAGGGCCTTTATTCACTATGACCGTAACACGCCGCGCTAAGATAAGACGCCGCAAAAACTGTCTTTCCCTCGTAATCAAAGAAGTTTTACTTCAAAAAAATACATTTAAAACGTTTCTTATGGCGTAATGAATAATAATTTCTAATATCTTGGCATCTATTAGAACGTTTGGAAATGCGTTTTTGGGACGCGCGTTATGAGCAAGGAATGTTGTTGGTCATAGTGAATAAGGGTGCAGGATGCTTTGTCACACTCAATAAAAGTTCTCTGAACTCGCCATAGGTCTCTGAACTCTAAACTTTGCAATCTCCAACTATATTGTTTCAGATACTGGCTGTTTTCCCTGGTGTCACTTGTGTGATATTAAAAATTTACTTCTGATTTCTTGTAGTGACATTCTTGTACGTACATAGTTTTTTGTATTTCTATCGTAAAATCTTGAGTAAGTATACAGATATACTTATAAAAGCGCGATTGCAAAATTTAGTTTGGCAACAACAACGAACAAACTTAAGTTTACAAAAATTATCAATATTTCCGGAAAACTGGCTAAATAAAGGGTTTTGATTGTGAGTCATGTAAAAAAAGAAGTCCTCTAGTTAACTATATCTACACTTATTCTCACTATTATAGTTATTACAACCGCACATATACTATATATACAATAGAAATAGAACACTTATTATGACCACTTAAGTCGAGCAGAGTAACTAGAATGATGCTCTTCTGCTAAGCCATCTCTTGCTGCCCGGGGGCAGTAGAGGAAACTGTGCCGGGGCTGAGCCCCCTACAGTGGTCAATCCCACGCTCTCCTCTAAATAGCGGACAGGAGATTGGGCGGAGTCCTACGGACTAATTGGATCGCCTGGGCGGGAGCCGACGCCGCTAGCGGTAGCGGCATCCATGCTTTCACCCTTGCCTCAGAAGCGGGTTCACGGGTCGCGAGCGACGAGCTCACGCGGATATCTTTTTCCCTCGGGTGGCCGAGCGTGAAGAGGCGCCAGCTCCCGAATGTGCTCGAGGTCCGACGCGTCGGCACGCCCGAACATCCAAGTGGATAGACGCTGGATGAAGTCATCCAGCGGCTCGACTCCCAGATCCCTCCGGATGACATCGTTGCGTACATAACGCGGTGCTAAGACGATGGTAAGCAGTGCCAGAGACTGCTGTGGATGTATAGTTTTACGCAGCGTGGCACACGGCAACGCGTACCACGCTTCTGTGCTGACATCAGTATTTATACCCACAACCCCACCAACAATTGTGGGCGTACACTACTTTAATTTATCAATAATCAAACGGAAATGAGGGTACCGACTAAATAACAGTGTTGCGATGACATAATGCTAGAATTCCCTGAAATAAGACGACTTAATAGAAAACATGACAGTCAGAGCGGCAATTTTACTCATTAGCTACCCATTCTCCCCGCTATATCCTTCGAAGTTTCAGGGCAGGGTTGATAGGTTATGTAACAGTGACAACCGGCTGTGAAACTTGTAGTAGGTAGTTGTAGGTACTATAGTATGCTGAGTGGTGGCCATTTTGCTGCCTTGTCTATTTAAAAATTATTTTCGTTTGTGTTAAATTTTGACACCAACTAAACTTCTATTTTACTATAATTGCCTATAAACCGATTCGTTGCGGAACTTTCGGAAACTCCTATCCGTGGACTCTTGGTGTGACGTGACTGTCGTGCTAAGCGAAGTGCGAATTAATGACACGCTTGGTGTGCCTTCCGCCATGCATGTGTGAAAAAAAAAATTGACTTCAATTTCACTTATTCTGCGCTTAAATACCTACCTACGTCACAGATAATATAATACTATCCAGCAGTACACCGTGGGTGCCTACCTACACCTACATGAGTTTCCGCATTCAATTGGAAACTCGTAGTTTTGAGATACAAAGAATCCTAAAATTTTCTAAAATCGGATTTAAATTAAACAATGCCAAATGCTCCAAACAAAGCTTAACCAACTGTGAAAACAGCATATTGTGTTAATCCGTTTAATATAGATAGTAGGTATTGTATTTTTGGAACAAATAAAAATTTTGGTAAAAATAATATTCAATGTACAGACACGCGAAATATACCATTATATATGTGTAGATGTGTAGGTACATTGTACACATTACACTGAACAGATACTGGTTACATATTTATGTACAGGGTGTAATCTAGAAATAATAATAATAATAATTACATTTCACAAGAGCCCAAACAATTCAGATGCAAAAATAAAAAATACAAATTAAAACAAAGATCAGCAATAATAGGTACATAATATTTAAATGGCAGACATATTCTTTCAAATCTTCCTTAATTCAATTTAAAATCATTAAAAACTTTAATGATTTTAAATTGAATATTCGATTTGCCTGTTGGTCGAGGAGGTCCCCTCCATATTCGTCGCAAAAAACTTTTTCCTTAAACGATATTCAGCGTTAAAATTAGGTATATTATGTTTTTTTTACCATAATGAAACGAGAAGCAAACACATAAACACATAAATATATCATTTCGATCGTTTATATTTACAGCCTGTATATGTACATATGTACCTAGGTACTATATCTTTAATGCATAATGGTATATCATATAAATACGCATTTTCAGATAAAAATGTTATTAATTGAGTGGCTTTCTGTAGTTAAACACTGAACACAACAAAAAAAATGGTATCAAAGTTGAGAAAACAAAAGTACCTCCACATATATAGCTTCGTGGACACAAGCAAGAAAGGATACATCGATCAAGAGGATATGGACGCGCTTATTGTTAAGCTTTGCCGATTTCACGACTGGAAGGATGAGGACGCAAAATACGAGGAAACCCATAGAGTGTGGCGTGAGATATGGCGTGTATGGCTGAGAGACGGTGATACGAACAAAGATGGAATACTATCAGCTGACGAATGGGTTGCCATGTGGGATGCGTTTGCCAAAAGTCCAAAAAAGAAAGTCGACTGGTACCAGCTCTACGAAGGATATGTCTTCATGTATTTTGGTGACAGCGAGATGAGAGGTGAAATAACTTTGAAGATGCAAAAGTATATATACGGATTGTTCGGAATGAATGCGGAGGATGTGACAGCTGCGTTCGAGAAGGCGTCGCAAGGCAAGCCCAGCATCAACTGGACCGACTTTCAGAAACTGTGGATGGAGTATTTCACGTCCGACGACCCGAATGCTCCCGGCAATTATCTCGTTGGCAAAGTCAGCTCGCTGTAGATAACAGTTCAGTTACTTTAATATGTATCAGTTCAACCATGTCTTAATCCACTTCTATAGATATTTTAGCATAGGAATGTGACCGGGTATGAAAATCAAAATTCTGTTTAGACCGTCGGTAAAATAATAAAAAAATATGCATCCAATATTTTTCAATAATTAATTAATGATGACCTATGATGAAATAAAAACTAAAATTTAGAATATTTACTATTAGAATAAATATTTTTTTTGTGTATTTTCTTCATTACAATAAACGTTCATGGATTTCACCTAGTGTTATTTGCTCGTAATTATTAATTATAATTATTTATTGATTACACTTATTTGCAAAAATCGCGATAAGGTAACTATTAGACATAACTGAAGGATTTATCTATTATATATTATAATAAAAGAGTAGAATTCGCGATTCTGTACATTGAATATTTTTACCTAAAATTGAGAAGGGTGATTTATTTATTTATTTATTTGTTTATTGGCACACCAACAGCACAGCATATGTAGTATTAGGTTATAAAAGTTACATTGTTTAAGTATTAGACATACATGCATGCCAATTAGCGGTATGCACATCATTCCAAGTTACAATCTGCAAGAACAAAAGTTTAATGATAAAAAAAGAGTAATCCAGCACAAAAAAAAAGTTTTTAAAATTATTTTCTGTCCGTCTGTCTATCTGCCTGTCTGTCTGTCTGTTCGCGATAATCTCGGAATCTATACTAAACAGATTGTCATGCGGTTTTCACAGGTAGATTAAGCTTAGCCTGGAGCTACATATAGGCTTTGTTTCATTGAAATCGGACGTCGGGAAACAAGTTGTTGTATAAAAACCATTCGCGCGGGTGAAATCACGGGGCACAGCTAGCCTGAAATAAACGAATGATTCAGTGAAATCAATGGCAAGTACCTTCATGAAAAAGGGCAATTACTATAATATCTACTTATACTTAATTGAAATTTGAAAACGGCTTCTGTATGACACTATCCCACTTTTTTGAATAAATATAAATGTAAATAAGCCAACTGAACATAAAACACTGTTATCGACCACTTCGCCACAATCAGGTTCCTATGCAAAGAGAATATAGCCACTACGATGCAACAGACGCCAATGTAAATTAATTTCCGCCTGTAAGAAGACGGTGGGCACATTTTGTAAATGGAAAAAATAAAACGAATTTTTTTTAACGTTACTTTGTACTTCAACTGTAGGTATATGTATTGTATCTAGATCCTAGATTAAAGTGAAGTGTTGTTGTTTTCCAAACGATATTATATAATTCGTCTTCAAGTAATCGGTGAACATACATAAAAAAAAAATACATACAATCGAACATAGAACCTCCTCCTTTTTGGAAGTCGGTTAAAAAGTGTATAACTGTTATTGGCCTTACTTCTAAATGTTTAAGTTTATATGATGTAATAGTATTGATGATGGCTGTTGTTGTCCTTAATAAAATAAAAATAAAAAAATTAAAATGTAAGAAATTGTTAACCCTTCCACCGTCATCGCCGTAATGTCACGATCTACGAATATAACGCAATAATTATTACGTTACTGACAAACCTGCACTGCACTTATATTAAGCATTCCCAACACTAAGAGAAATCATGCCTAAAGCGAGTAGTCTGAAGGTAATGACCATGTTTTTGTAGCCTTAACTTATTAAGGCTAAAAAAATGTGGCAGTGAAACGGTCAAAGACGATCGAAGGTTGAACTGTGAACTTTTCCAATCTTCAATTGGGTTTTTATCGGATACTAGCTGTTTTCCGTGGCATTACTCATGTGAAAAATATATTTTGAGTCCTTAATTTTCAGGAATTTTGACATTATGAAAACTGAGAAGTAGCGAGAGCGACATAATAGGCATGTTGACTAATTTTTTTGTCCGTCTTGTAGATTAACAGAAAATATTGGACACGTATTTTTTATCTTTTTACGTAATCATAAAATAACGGCAATACATTGAGTTGAAATTTCGCGTGACGTCACTATTCGGACAGTTTGTATGGCGGTTTTAGCGGTTAGTGACGTCACGACCCCCTCACCCTAAACTTTAATGCGCTTTGTCTCTGTATATTTTAATTAATTTGAAAAAGCAAAAAATACGTGTTTTTTTATTTTCTAACTGACGGACTAATTAGAATTTTGATTTTCAAAAGTAGTCCACATCCCCATTATAGGTACTTGACTGTCTTTTTATGTTTCTATCATAGCTTGAGTACCTATATAATATTTGTAAAGCACATAAAATACCAACAAGTATAAATAGATATAAAATAGTTTGTGTTTTGTTACTCTTCTTTTTGTCGTTCCATTTAAAATTTTGGTAAAACTATTCAATAAACAGACACGCGGATTTTACTGACAAACTATATGTACATATGTATAGATAGACAAACACAATATGTATGTTATGTAAGTATTTTTTTCTGCATAATATTATCATACATAAATGTGCATTTGCTGATAAAAATGTTATTAATTGCGTGACATTCTATAGTTAAACACTTCGAAATGGTGTCCGAATTTAGGAAGCAAAAGTGCCTTCACATATTTCACACCTTCGTCGATCCAAGCAAGAAAGGATACGTCGATCAAAAGGATATCGACGCGCTCATTGTTAAGCTTTGCCGACTTCGCGATTGGAAGGAAGGCGATGCAAAATATTTTGGAACTCATGAAGTGTGGCGTGGGATATGGCGTGGATGGTTGAGAGACGGTGATACGAACAAAGATGGAAAACTATCAGCTGACGAGTGGATTGCCATGTGGGATGTGTATGCCAAGAACCCGAAAAAGAAAGCCGATTGGAACCAACTCTACGAAGAATATGTCTACATGTATTGTGGTGATAGTGAAATGAGAGATGAAATAACTTTGAAGATGCAGAAGTATATATATGGATTGTTCGGAATGAATGCGGAGGATGTGACAGCTGCGTTCGAGAAGGCGTCGCAAGGTAAACCCAGCATCAACTGGACCGACTTCCAGAAACTGTGGATGGAATATTTCACGTCCGACGACCCGAATGCTCCTGGGAATTTTTTCGCCGGCAAAGTAAGCTCGCTGGGACAGTTCAATTATTGAAATAAGGTTCTATTCAATGTTAATTAAACAATGATTGTAAAACTGAAAAGAAAATATATTATTTCGAATTACTAAATTCTTTTTTTGTGTATTTAGTTTCTTCATTTTATGTACCTACGGTTTTAGTTAATAGTCATTTGCTCTTCATAATTTATTGATTACATCTATACATATAAAATGCTTTGTCCTGAGTGACTGACGGATCAACGCACAGCCTAAACCGCTGATCGTAGATACTTGAAACTTGGAGGGTGTGTTCTTTGTATGACGTAGACATCCGATAAGAAAGGGTTTTTGAAAATTCACTCAGGGATGAAAAGGGTTTGCAGAGTTTGTGTGGAACAATTCCGCGGGAACTTCGAAACTATCGCGGGTAAAACCGCGCGGAACAGCTACTATAATCATAAAAGTAGTGATGGTATTTAACACATATTATTTATTTTGGGCTTATAAAACTAGTCCTACCAGTGAGTCCGATGATCGAATTGTTTCGACATTATTTTTGTAAATTTTTTGACTGACTAAGGTGATCGAATTGTTGGGATATAATATCTTTTCTTATAGGTAGGTATATAAAAATGAATTGCTGTTCGTTTGTCTCGCTAACGGTGCGTACAGACTATGTACCTAACATGTTAGATAACTTGATATAACACGTACCATGTAACTTTATTATTCAAGATTGCAACATAAAACAAGACTACACATTAGAATAACAATGCAATATAACAATGTTATAATTATAACCATTGTCATTTCTGCTATGCTATTCACAATGTCGTCGCTGAGAGGACGTTTAACTAACTGCGGCAGCGACTGTTGTAGGTACTTTCAAATAACAAAAGAAAAACAATTGTGAACTGAACCAATACAGAACCGATTCCTGAAAAGTTTATACTAAAACCTTCTCCAGAAAAGGTTCGAGATAATGGTGCACAAACATACTTACAGGTCAAACTGAGAACCTCCTTTTATCGCAGTTTGTTAAAAAAACTTATGTTCTATATTATTAATGTTTATAGAGTAACATAATATATAGTTTGTTAGAATCAGAACAAAAATTGACGCGGGAATTCCGAAATTAACACGGGCGAAACCGCAGGAAATAGTTAATTATAAGTTCAAATGTCAAACAAACAACTAATAGGTATCAACTTTAATTATGATTACGTCATTATAATTAAGACACGTATGAGAGTAACTAGAATATTATGAGGTGAAAAAAATAAAAATTAACGATTATTTTAAAGGCAAACATAAATTATGATATCACACGTTACACAATCACTCAAAGTTCGATATGCCAAGGAAATGGTTGCCCGGTGCGTTGGGGTCATCGGATCCAAGATAATCTTGCCAAATTATCTTGAAATCATTCCAATAAATAGCCGCTTTACCGCTTGCTGCCTTCGCGAAGGCTGCTGCAGCGTCATTTTTGTCGATACCGAAGAAATGGAAGATTGGAACTAGCGTGTTCGCAGTGATTGCACCATCGCAAGCATTGTCACCATAATATTTATAAACGTATTCTTCATACAGCTTATACCATTCGTGTATTTTATTGGCATCTTTGCGCCAAATGTCCCATAGCTTGAGAAAGTCTTCGAATGAAATCTTTCCAACGTTCTCGAGACCTAAGGCTTTGAGCATACCATTCCAAATTTTATGCCATAGTTCATGAGATTCTTTGTTATCAGCACTTCCTTCGATCCAAAGTTTGTATTGACAAAGCTTCTTGATCAATGTTTCTATGTCGTCTATATCGATATATCCGTCTTTGTTATGATCAAAAAATGTTGTGAATAATTTTAAAAGTTTCTTTCTTCTCAGTTCTGACACCATTTTCGATCCAACTTAGTTTGCTTGTTGGTGCTAACTTTATATCAAATGACTGGAAACAATCGTATCTTTAACCTTTTTATACTCGTTTAATACAGAATTTCGGTCAACATGTTGACAAAAATTTTATTAACTATCTGTTGCCTCGAGCGTTGCTCGCGTTGTACCTACTAGGTGCACTAGAGAAAATGATGGATCTGTAACATAAGGAAAATTATCGCAGTTGTTGGTTAATATTTTGATTTCAGTTTCATAACATTACTTGTACTATATCTTCTATCTATTTACTATAATAAAAGAGTAGAATCCGCGATTCTGTAAATTGAATATTTTTACCTGAAATAGAGAGGGGTGATAAAAGAAGAGTAACCAAGCCCAAAAAAATGTTTTTAAAATTCTTTTCTGTCTGTCTGTTCGCGATAATCTCCGCATCTATTAAACGGGATGTGATGCAATTTTCAGTAGTAGATTAAGCTAAGTCTGGAGCAACATATTATAGGCTTTATTTCATTGAAATAGAACATAGGGGAAAAAGTTACCATTCTTCATTCCTTCTTTGAGACCAAAGAATATATAACCACTACGTTTTAAAAGAGTGAGAAAATCTAACGTCATTACTGTCATTGCAAGGGTCGAAAATTCACGCGGGTGAAACCGCGGGCACCAGCTAGTACAGAATAGAATACGGTTCATTTGATCCAAAAAAACAAATACAAAGGACATAAGCTAAGTATGAAGATTAACAAAGGTATCAAAATGGCCGCCAATCAGCATGTACCGTGGAAATAGACTCACGACGCTGATTTTCAGTGGCGAACTGGCTTATTAATAATCCCAAAGCAAGAAAAAGAAAAAAAATGCTTAAATTGATTAAATAGAGCGTTTCAAAATTTCCTGCTTTTGACTTTACCGCCTAAGCGCGGAATGACATCACTAGTTAAAAATTACGCCTTATTAATCTGTGATAGAGATGTCACTGTCGTATTGACAGGGTCATGTGACACTGACAGAGAGATAACTTCAACACCCAAAAGTGAAATTAAGGTTGAACTGTGTAGAGTTACTTGCAAAAGTTCCACTAAAGAATCTAATGCATCTTACCGATGCATTGTAAAGCAAAAATCTTCAGAAAAAGGAAAATATGTGTTGACTTTGCCTTCCCTAAAAGAGGTAAATCTTTCCTAAAAAAATAAAAGTGACGTAATGTTATGTTAAGCGTGGCTGTGATTGGTGTTTCGTTGCAACGCTCCATTTCACAAAATTAAAAGTTGAATATTTTGGAAAATATTGATAAATAATTTTTTAGTAAATCTTTCACGATAAAGCTTTTCCAAGGCTCAATTTTTGGAATATTGATACAATTTCTTAGTATACATTTCATACAAGTACCCTATTAGCATTGGCGTGTCAAGGGTTATTTTTCAGGGGGGCCCTGACCCTGACATGTCATTTTAATATTCGCGGGAGTCGCCGGTTTAAATTAAGTCTACAAATTTAAAGAGTCGTCTGAAGTTAGTTATCAGTATTATAGAGCTTCGAGCCGGCAGCCCAACATTCTGGGGTGGGCACTAAACCATTCTGGAGAGGGCCCGGCCCACCCGGCCCCCCCCTCTATATACGCCCATGCCTATTAGTTGATATAGTTAAAAAATGTCAAAAGTAGTCCTTTTTTGCCTAAACTCGTACAAACATAAAGACAAATATTTAAATAAAAATCACTGTGATCGATTTCGTTAGTAGTTTGTGTTATCAAAACCTTTGACACTGTTGTCATAGAAAATAATACTGACATGCCTTTATTTAAACTTTTAGTGATTTTACTAGCTTTTCCTCGAGGCTCCTCTCGCTATTATTTTAAGAAGTGTGTTGGTGGTACTGCCAACAAATTAAACTTATCGTTTCAATTAGGCTGTTATAGGCACTAATACAGGAAGTTGTGTGATTATAGCTATATCTTTCTGAGATTTCTCTCAGGTCTAAATTTATTTATTTATTTATTCGTGTATTTGGGAAGACAAAAGGTTACATCATAATGCAACGTGTTAATGAATTAACTGAAAACCTGATACACCCCATTTAAAAAAATAAACAATAATATGATTAAAATATATTTTATGTCGAAACAATTTATAGTTTAAAAGCTATTCAACATTAGTTTGGAGGTAACCTATCTACGAAATTCCAAGCACTAGGCCCGCGCCTACCGGTTCGATTTTTTTTGCTGCGGGCGGCGTACGCGCTAAATATTGCATTATAAATAATTTAGAGATGGGCTTGTAAAAATGAAAAAATATAACCTATATTAAAACATAGTGCGATCGATTCGCTAGTCGACTCTGAGCAAACTAGTTTCTAGTTTTCAGTTAATTCAGTAACACTTGACGACCCGACTGGCGCAGAGGTCACCATGCCTACCCGCTAATCAAGGGGTTACGGGTTCGATTCCCGGTGGAGGTGGACTTTGTGTGATGAACACAGGATTCCATTTTCCAGTCTGGGTGTGTTTATATATCTATAGTATAATATATAAGTAATTCTATGTAGTATATACCACGTTTGCTTGGTTTCCACGACACAAGCTAATAATAGCTTACTGTGGGATCAAGTAGATCTGTGTGTTGTGATGTGGATTATTATTATTATAAACACGTTGTATATATTAGTAATATTAATAGATTTTTTAGAATCCGGGATCTCTGAAATTGATTCGGGTAAAACCGCGGGGAAGAGTTATATAATAATTATTTAATTATAATATTAAGTTAAATGTCAACCCAACAACGAATATATTTAATTGCAAATTGTATAGAATAACTATGAGACGTATATGTGAGTACCTATAAAATATGATGAGGTGAAAAAGTAAAAAATTTGTAAAAAATAAAGATTATTTTCTTTATTCTTGTTTTATTCTTTCTTTTCTTTAATTATAGTATCACACGTTACACAATCACTCAAAGTTCGGTATGCCAAGGAAATGGTTGCCTGGTGCGTTGGGGTCATCAGAGTCGAGATACTCTTTCCAAATTCTCTTGAAATCATCCCAATAAATAGCCGCTTTACCGCTTGCTGCCTTCGCGAAGGCTGCTGCAGCGTCATCTTTGTTGATACCGAAGAAATGGAAGATCGGAACCAGCGCGTCCGCAGTGATTGCTCCATCGCAACCATTGTCACCATAATATTTAAAAATGAATTCTTCATACAGCCTATACCATTCGTGTATTTTATTGGCATCTTTGCGCCAAATGTCCCATAGTTTGAGAAAGTCTTCGAATGAAATCTTTCCAACGTTCTCGAGACCTACCGTTTTGAGCATACCATTCCAAATTTTATGCCATATTTCATGAGATTCTTTGTTATCAGCACTTCCTTCAATCCAACGTTTGTATTGACAAGCCTTCTGGATCAATCTTTCTATGTCGTCTATGTCGATATATCCGTCTTTGTTATGATCGAAAAATGTTGTGAACATGTGCCAAAGTTTCTTTCTTCTCAGTTCTGACACCATTTTCGATCCCACTTAGTTTACTTGTTGGTGCTAACTTTATATTAAAATGAGTTTAAAAATGTATATCTTTAGCCTTTTTATACTGGCATATTATAGAATTTATGTCGAGATGTTGACAATAAAATGTATTAATACTAAATGTGTCCCGCGGCTTTACCTGCGTAAGTTTCGGAATTTCCGCAGGTAAGTACTTCATAAAACATCAGCTAATAGGGATGTTGACGACTTTCGAAAATCTAAATTGTAATTAATCCGTCAGTTAGAAAATAAAAAACAATGGACACGTATTTTTTGCTTTTTCAAATTAATGAAAATATTCATAGATATAGCTCATTAAAGTTTAGGGTGGGGGCTCGTGACGTCATTGACCGCTATAAGCCCCTATATACAAATTGCACCGGATAGTGACGTCACGTGAAATTTCAACTCAAAAAATCTCCGTTATTATTTGATACCGTAAAAAAAGAAAAAAATATGTATCCAATATTTTTTATTAATCTACAAACCGGACATAAAAAAAAAATTAGTCAACTAGCCCATTCCAAGTCCAGTCCAAGCGGAACTCCCGCAGGAACTTCAAACTTCATTTTACCTTTTCCTAACAATTTGGTGCAGTCGTTTGGAAGTTATGCGATCACAATACAGGTACATTTTGGTGGTTTCTATTTATATTTGTTGCTAAGACATTAGAGAAACTGATGGATCTATAACATAAGGAAAATTTTCGCAGTTGATAGTTAAAGTTTTGATTCCAACTCCATATTATTGCTTATAATTTATCTTTTATTTCCGTGAATTTGTTAGATATGGTTAATTACTATTACTTTATTACTTAAACGCGTACAAACATAAAGACGAATAAAAAATATATTTTGATCCGTTCCGTTAGTGGTTAGTGTTATTAAGACCTTTGACACTGTTATCATTGAAAATAATAGGCATGACACCCCTTTATTTACAATTTTACTGATTTCACTATAGCTGTTGCCCGCGACTCCGCTCGATGTTACTGGTAGTTTAAGAAGTACGGTGGTGGTATGCCAATAAATAAAAATTAGTTTCAAATAGTAATTAACAAGTTCGTTCAGGAGAAAAATTTTTGTATATGCATTTTAGCCATAATATCTTCCTGAGATTTTCTCAAGTTTAAATCAAACAAAATAATCTTATCTATATAATACTAGCTATGCCCCGCGGTTTCGCCCGTGGTAATTTCGGAGTTCCCGCGGGAATTCCGGGATAAAAAGTACCCTATGTCCTTCTCTGTACCCCTGAAAACGTGCATGCCAAATTTCATCCAAATTCGTTCAACCGTTTTTGCGTGATTGAGTAACAAACATCCACACTTTCACATTTATAATATTAGTAGGATTTCCAACTTATATGGTACTTCAAGTGTTCAACAATGGATACGAGCGCTTCAGCCATGGATCGGGGGGAGGTGGGAAAAAGGATTTCCCCACACATTGGCACCCTAAATCTGCGTCTGTCTGTATGCATTATAGCATCTGCTAGAACCCGGTCAAATTCCGATATGATATTTTGCGCGATGCATGACATGAACGATCGTAAAATTATTTTCTTTTAAAAATGTTACCATTGTACAGACGCACCGTCATTCACAGTTTTATTATTAGATGCATTTCTACAAAGATAATATTAGTACCTATCGCAAGCTACTTGCAAGTGGAGACAAAACAACATTAATATAAATAACGCCTATTATAAATTATAATATATTGTAGTAATTAAACAAAGAATATAGGCACTTTTAAAACTTAAACCTTATCAATATTATTCTTTTTATATTGGGTTATTCCGAAAGGATGTATCGCAAGCACTTTAGAATTATATTATATTCAAAGAAAGATCCTAAACGTTTTCAAAATAGTACATTGTTATCCTAGGGGTGAAAGTAAATGAAAGTCTTTCTCCCGAGGGTAACACTGTGCTTTTCATTACGAATGCAAGGAAAGTCAAAATAAAAATAGGAATTAGCTAAAGAAAAAATGAGTGAAGATCGGATAGTCGCTTTACACTTTCCCACCTATTTCTTTTTCTTTGGCCGGCTATAGCTATTCAGCCAGTATTTTTTATTTACATTGTGGCGACCTAAAAAAAATATTTTCTTTAATTATTAAGTATTAATTAAAGAAAATAAAAAATATAAATAGGAATTAGCTTAAGAAAAAGTGAGTGAATTTTATTTTAATTAATACCTACTTAAACTTTACGTTATTTCAATTTTACATCGCGCTGGCTGTATAGAAAGTTGAAACATGGTTCAATAGAAATGTGAAAATGGACCTAGTTTTTTTTTAATAATTTGACAGTTGTCAGTTGAAAGCGATTCTCCCTAGGGCTGAAAAGGGTTACTTTCAACCCGCTTCTCAGGCAACTTCAGACCTACTTTCCGAGTATGAGTAATGAAAAAACAATTTATTTACCTACCGAACAAAAAACATCTTCGTATCTAAGACGTCAGACTGAGTAGGCTGTAAGACATAGTAAAAAAAAATTAAACGGCAAATGCAATGCCAAAATGGATGTCCTATAAATTCATGTCGTGACCAACTAGATTATAAAAACTGTAAATAATTAAAAACTTCTAGGCAACCATCACATGGTACAAACTACTGTGAATGCAATTTTGAATAAAATTACCTACCATTTTACTCGTAAACATGTGCTTATTTGTCACATTAGTTATCTCTTGATTGAGGAACCTCCTTCCGTACTTCGAGTAAAATACTCAAAAGGCAATGTAGGCGGACAACGCGCCCTGGTTGCGAAGGAACGTTCTCTCATTTGCTCTAACTTTTCCAAAACTTCCTTTGATCACAGCGCGCAATTGTTGCAAAGGAAGTTAGAGCAAATGCTTTTAAATCTTCCGTAACTGCTAGCGTCATAAGTGTATGTAGATATTTGCCGCAATATGCCCAAAACGAATTTTCAACACAGTCACTAAGTAAAAATGTTACTTTAATCAATATTTTTGTGCGTGATGAATAGTTTGGGTGTACAAAAATCACTCGGTGACGCTGGTTTTCATTTGTCTATACTAAACTGGGTGGATGTTTCTTCTGTCTATTAGGTGAGTACCTACCTAAAAATACTCCACGGCACAGTATGACTGTGTGATGTGTGACCAAATCAACTGGTGCAGGTGAAGTATGCACTCAAGTGGGTTATTGTTATTGAGTTTCGTGTTTGCACTCACCGAGTGGGTGCAAATTGATGCACTGCACGACTGCACACTCTGTGAAGGCAGTGCAATTCGCCTCTCAGTTTACGAGCTAAACTACTCGCTTACATAGGCAAACTTAACTTACTTTGCCACTCGGCGAGAGACAGCTAAGTAGATTGCAGATCGCGAGCTTTTCGGTTGTAGGTAGGTATATACTCATACTTGGACATAATCCTGAGCACTGTTGTCTGTTTTCTTGTTCGTTAATAGTGGTTTTTTTTTATAGCTGTTCCCTCGGTTTCACCCGTGTTAATTTCGGAGTGGGAATTCCAAGATAAAAAGTACCATATTTCATTTTCTGTACCCTTGACAACGTGTAGACAAAATTTTATGATGATCGGTAGCTGTAAAACCGTAACAAACAAACAAATAAATAAACTCGCATTTGCATATACTTTACTAATATAAATGCGAATGTGAGTTTGCTTGTTTGTTTGTTTTTAAGCTTTCACATCTTAACGGCTCAACTGATCTGCATCATGAAATTTTGTATGAATTTTGTCAAGGGTACAGAGAAGGACATAGGGTACTCTTTATCCCGGAATTCCTGCGGGAACTTCGAAATTACCGTGGGTGAAACCGCGGGGAGCAGCGAGTTTCATCCGCGTAAATACAACCACAGTTTCTATATATTGTATTTACTACTGTGAATACAAACCCTCTTTTCACATGTAAAACAGGTTTTTAATTATTTTTATCGAGGAATATTTTTGGTAAATTCAAGTTCATAAGTTTTTCTGTATGTTTGTTTTTTTTTACTGTATGTTTGGTTTCACCCGCGTGAGTTTCGGAATTTCCGCAGGAACTGCAAAGTAGCTAAATTAACTCCTTATAATATCAGCTAAAATTACCAGTGAAAGTCCCATCAAAATGGGTCCAGCCGTTTCGGTGATTCACTCACGTGATTTTCGAGGCTCCCGTAGGATCTCCTTATATTAGGAACCTTTGCGGACGCAGGCAGAACAACCCGCCAAAGTTTAATCACAATCGGACCAATTTAAGAAACGCATAGAAGACAAATATACAAACATTCATTTTTATATTTATAAAGATTAAAAATGATTTCGCTCATTATAATATCATTAACGAAAGTTCTTTGGAATTTTCGAATTGAAATTATATGCCCGTCTATTTCAAGTATGATAAATAATTAAATTGGTTAATAGAAATTCTTGATGCAGATACAACGAGTTTGGGCGAGTCTCAGCCCGCTTGTGTTCTAATAATTTTAATGGGTATGGTATGGGAGGTGCTTTGTGATTAATATAGCTTGTTAGCGTCGGACCTACGAAATCTTTTAGGTACCTACATAATATTTTGTAAATTTCGGCGACGCAAGAATGTTTTACAAGTAATTTATTTACATACTTAAGCCTAGTGAAAAATTTTAATGATAGACCGGTATCTGTATTTATTTATTCATTAGATTTTCCCCGTGGTTTTGCCCGCGGTAATGTCGGAGTTGCCGGGAGTTACTCTATACAACGTGTTAACAAATTAACTAAAAACTTGATACACCCCATTTAAAAAAATAAACAATATTATAATTGAAATATAAATTGTGTCGAAAAAATTAACAGTTTAAAAGTTATTCAACATTAGTTTGGAGGTAACCTATCTACGAAATTCCAAGCACTAGGCCCGCGCCTACCGGTTCGATTTTTTATCTACGACATTGGATTTAAACCCCATTTATAAAGGAATTATCATTTTTTTAGAAATGGCAATGGTTAAAATCGGTCCAGCCGTTTCTGAGATTAGCCGGAACAAACAAAAATTTAAAAAAATTACCTTTTTTATGTCAGTACCGTATATAATTTCATATGCATTTAGTGAAAAGCTGTTAATTAGGAATTACAAACAGATATTTCGATTTTATTTAATATGTTTAGAATAGATTAAATTTGGTGAATATCTGGATAAAAAATAGTACATTGTTATCCTAGGGGTGAAAGTAACTTATTTAGTCCCGAGACTTTGGGGCCCCGGGGTTTGGCGCCCGAGAGTAGCGAGGGCGCCAATAGATCGAGGGACTAAATAAGTCTTTCTCCCGAGGATAACACTGTGCTTTTCATTAAGAATGCAAGGAAAGTCAAAATAAAAATAGGAATTAGCTAAAGAAAAAAATGAGTGAATTTTATTTTACATAAATCAACCATTAGGTGTGCTACTGGCCAGTAAAGTAAGTATGCCCCCTATGACATAAAAAATCTTGAGTTTCTGCAGTATCCAGCTGTCAGTTGAAAGCGATTCTCCCTAGAGCTGAAAAGTGTTACTTTCAACCCGCTTCTCAGGTAACTTCAGATCTACATACTTTCCGAGTATGAGTAATGAAAAAAAAATTATAAGTTTTACTTTTTACTCGTTTTTACTCTGGATGAAAAAAAAAAAATTATAAGTTTACTTTTACCTACAACAGCGTAAAGTAGGTAACTATAACTGAGTACCTAAACATAATATGTTACTTACAATGTTATTATTTAATACTTTCACTCGGTCAAGATGGTTGCCTAATTAAATATTTATCAGACAGATCTCATTTGCTCTCTAGCTGTTGGGATCTCACTATCATTACGGATTTTAAGCGCATTGGTACGGAAAAACCGGTCAAGCGCGAGTCAGACTCGCGCACGAAGGGTACCATACTATTTGATTTTTATACAGAAACGGCAAAAATATCATGTCTGCTGTATGGGAGCCCGCCTTAAATATTAGTTTTATTTTAATTCGATTAAATATTTATTTTTATAGTGAATATATAAGTAAATATGAATATTTCAAGCGTCTACCTGTTGACGTTATCAATATCGAGCATAAACTAACAAAAAATCACGTTTGTAGTATAGGAGCCTCCTTAAATATTTATTTTACTATGTTTTTTAGTATTTGATGTTATAGCGGCAACAGAAATGCATTATCTGTAAAAATTTCAACTGTCTAACTATCACGGTTCATGAGATACAGCCTGGTGATAGACGTACAGACGAAAGGACGGACGGACAGCGAAATCTTAATAATAGTACTAGTATAGTATTATACTATACACATAAAATATATTTAGATAAATACAGACATATAATTATACATACATACACACGTAACTACATATACAACGTGTTAATGAATTAACTGAAAACCTGATACACACCATTTAACAAAATAAACAATAATATGATTAAAATATATTTTTTGTCAAAAAAATTTATACTTAAAAAGTTATTCAACATTAGTTTGGAGGTGACCTATCTACGAAATTCCAAGCGCTACGCCCGCGCCTACCGGTTCGATTTTTTTGTTGCGGGCGGCGTACGCGCCAAATATTGTATCATAAATAATTTAGCCATGGGCTAGTCAAAATGAAAAAACATAACCTATATTAAAACATAGTGCCATCGATTCGCTAGTTGATTCTGAGCAAACTACTTTCTAGTTTTCAGTTAATTTATTAACACGTTGTATATGTTTCATTAAATTTTGTTTATGAAGTTATTTGACTACCTACGTTAAATCACGCCAAAGATTTAACAAGCACTTAACATTAATTATGCACAGTGTTGCACCGACACTAGGCCACCGAGCCAGTGCGTGTGGAATCCTAACAGTAACGTGTCTTATAAAAACTTAGATCCTGTATCTAATTCCGTTTGCAAGAGAGGGCAATGGATCAAAGCCACATAATATACGTATAAACGCACGTCTGACACCGTCCGTCTGTGTGCCTACTCAAATCTAATAGAAATAATTGTAGGCATATAAAAGGAGACACCGAATTAATGTTTGACTGACTGACACACTATACCTACACTGTATACATGTATAGATCTGGATTTGCGCCGTATTTGCGAAACGAAATGGCAAGTAGTCTAATGCCTTAAGCCTGTTTTACGTTGTTTTAAAATATTGTAAGCACTATAGTCAAACTTTGAATAACAATGGAAAACTTTGGAATGTAACAATTACTATGTAGCTAAGCTTGTTTGACCGCTGGCGTCACTGTCTCGTTTATCAACAGTACGAAAATCAAAATTCTAATTATAGTCCGTCAGTTAAAAAAAAAATAATTAAACACGCATTTTTCGCTTTTTCAAATTACCTAATGAAAATATACATAGATGATGCGCATTAAAGTTTAGGGTAGTGACTTCCTAACTTACTTCCTATCACTTTTTCCACCTGTATCCTCTCCAAAACCAACCCTCATTGCATAAACTCAAAACTGCTTCATTCATAATAAAAAGTAAAGGACTACCATCGCATATATGAGCAGGAGCCTCATTCAAATTCAAATTCACAAGTCATTGATAACTTGGGATTGGTTGTTACAATCGGTTATAATCGTCAGCAGGTTCTTAGAGCTATAATTTACCGTCAGTATGTCCTCTACTGAGAACAACTGACAAGAAACTCAGCAGGGCTATCTTTTAATGATCGTACTTATAGGAGAACAAAAATAGTAATTGAATAGAGCAATAATTCATTCCCAAACGTCTGTATCATTTAAATAGTTCTACTACAATATAATATGCTTTATCGCATAATCTGTGTTTAATAAGGGTCTTGTATTTATCAATTGACAAATTAACTATGTACATCGTTTGGGAGTTGTAAAAGCGTATACATTGTCCTTTAAAAGAGTAAGAAATTTTATGGAGCCTAGTATTAGGCACAGCGACTTTATCTTTATTTCCTAAGTTTAGTGTAAATCACAATTTTTCGTAAAGTTAGAACGCGGAAAATGGTTGCGAAGTTCTAACGGTACGCGCATTGAAAACCACGGCAACTTTTAAGTTTATTAATATACCTACTAATCGTGACAAAATTACTGTATAATAAAAGATAATAAAAAAATGTTGTTGATTTTAACAACTCGATCCAAATACCGGATCTTTTTCGTCGATTCACACGCGCGTGCCCACAAAAGCAAAACACTGCACGATGCTCGATGGCGATCGATTTTATATGAACGTAAATATTATTTGCTTTTAACCTCATAAAAACAACAATAATTTACATAATATATTGCTCAATATGTGGGGCTCGAGACTTAATTGCGACTGGTTTGCGAGGATGGCACTCGAGACCGGTGACCGCGGCGACAAGGCTTCATTTAGGTTATGTGGTCAGGTGGCCGCGGCTACACAGCGGTAATAAAGCTACAAGGAGTGTCAATGGAGACCAGTCGTATGGTGTTAAGGAGGTTGGAGATACACTACACCAAACTTGGGGAAAAGAACAAAAATCTACATGATACGGGTAAAGATACTAAACTGGAAGAGAAAAAAAAATTATGTATTTGAAGAGTGACAGACGTTTTACGACTTTAGAAGAGCATAAATCTGAATAATTTTTATCTTAAAATTCAGTTTGAAACCCTTACGATTTTTAAAGAATTATATCTAACGACTACTCACACGCATTATATGTTGTACAGATTGGTTTGTCATCCGTTGGTTACACGTATGTATGTAACCGACGGATGAAAAATGCGAAAGTAATTCTATCTGTCTGTCTGTCTCACGCTTTAACGACTCAACCGATCATCATAAAATTTTGCATAAACGTTGTCAGGGGTACAGAGAAGTATATAGGGTACTTATTAAAATCAAATCTTTCCCCTTTACAATATTATTTGGAACTGTATAAGGTCGAATTGAGAACCTCCTCCTTTTTTGAGGTCGTTTAAAAAAGCCACTTACGGGAATAAAGAAAAGCGTGCCGATAAAGCAGAGGCTTGAAGGTTGAAAGCTAGTTTGAAACATGGGAAATCCGTTTAACAATATTATTATTAAAATGTTTGTTTTTAAAAAGACACAGAGAAGCGACAGCTGCAGATCCTGTTATGAGTTGTTATGTATGGTTGTGGAACCAGTATAGGATTCCTGCTACATGAACGACAGGTTTTGCTTTAACTCGTGGTATACTTTTGACCAGAAAACACCAATAACTATGTAAGTATAACTTGTTAGTTGTATTTTAAAAGGGACACAGCAACGAAGTTATTTAGGGCATTGTTCAATTTTAACTGAAGTAAGAAAGTAGTCAATTATTGTGTATTTGTTTCTGCATGTGTTTATTAAATACTAGTTGTGCCCCGCGGTTTCACCCTCGTTAATGTCAGAGTTCCCGCGGGAATTCCGGGATAAAAAGTACCCTATGTGTTAATCTGATGTATAAGCTATATTATTGTAAAGTTTCGTGTAAATCCATCCGGTAGGTTTTGCGTGAAAGAGTAACAAACATCCATCCATCCATCTATCTATCTATCCATCCATCCATCCATCCATCCATACATATTAACAAACTTTCGCGTTTATAATATTAGTAGGACTAGCATAATACTAGCGAGCTATATTGCCCTCGCGGTTTCACCCGCGATAATTTTGGAGTGTCCGCAGGAATTTCGGGATAAAAAGTACCCTATGTCACTCAGGACTACCGAAGCTTCCTATAAGTGAAAGAATTTTCAAAATCGGTTCAGTAGATCCAGAGATTACCCCCTACAACGTCACAAATTCACAAACTCCCAATTCACAAACTCGCAAACTATACCTCTTCATACTATTAGTTTGGACTAGCTGATTCCTTCTTTACAGGAACTCTTCGTCACAGGACAGAAGTACACTATGTGTTAATCTAGAACGTAAGTACCCGTATATTCTATAAGTTATGCCCGTGGTTTTCCTTTTATGTATGCCAGAATACCATTACAAACTCATTGTTATGAGATAAAAGTATGTATTTAATGTTACTCAGGAATAATATATATAGTAGTAGGTACTGTGCTTTGAGTCGGTAAAAGATTTTCTATGAATTTTGTTGTTAAGCAGTTCTTATATTGAATGCAAACAAAGCAACAAAAAATGTATTTATAAGAAAAATTTGTTTATAAGAACATGTAAGTACTTTAGTCAAATTCAAATGCCATTTATTACTTTGGATTGGTTGTTACAATCACTTATAATCTTCAGTTCTAGAACTATAAATTACCGTCAGTTCGGAATACGGCCTCAAACTCAGCAGGGCTGTCTTTTAGTAGATTTAGATAGTGTATGAAGCGAGTTCTGCAGTACTTCGGTCACGTGACCAGATGAGAATCAGACATCCTGGAGAGGATGATTGTTGTCGGACACGTTGAGGGCAAGAGGAGTCGCGCAAGTTTGCCATCGCTATGGACTGACATGGTGAAGGAGGCCACGAAGTGCACCATCCTCGCCTAGCGGAGGACACGGTTGCTTGGAGAGCCCTGGTGAAGCGTGTCGTCCAAAATAGTCATGACCCTCAGTCATGAGGAAACGACAAAGAAGAATAAGAAGATAATTGTTACGATGCCATGGCAAAGCTTTTAAAAACAAATAAATGACCGAGCGACATTAGATTAACGTCTAGTTTGTTGACAAACAAACTTTATTTCGACCATTTTTTATTTCTTTCAAAATATGGTTCTGACATGATCAGTGTTATTTATCACAAGCATTAAAAATACCAGGCAAAGTGAATGTGATAAGGAAAAAAATATGTAAACTATTTTCCCTGTTTTACATATTTCTCTATCCGGTTTTTTATGGTGTTTTGAAGCAGGCTTCGGTATACAATTCTCTTACAAAAAAAAAATCAAAGTTTCTTTGACGTTTGAACAATTTTAGAAGATATGATTTTTTATGGCTGTTGCTATTCGTATACTGAATGGACGAATAATAATAAATAATCATCCGCTAAACGCAACATAGATTGATCTTTCCTAACGTTCTCATTTTGTTACGAGATTTGCACGCCGTCGTTTGAAAAAATGTTTATATGTTATACAATTTTGCCTTAAAATATTGTATAATATGTCATTGTAAAATTGTAAATACCGTTAGATTGTGATCTATCTTGCGAGATTGTAAATTGTCAAAAGATCGTGAACCGTAACACTGTGTAGTTTAGTGGACCGTGGACGACTAATACTAATCCGCTTAGTGGACGACTAGACTAGACACTTTGATTTTTTATTGTGAGTGGAACTTTTGTGTCAGGAATCGTATGGAGCTTCTTAACCACTTTAAGGCGTTGGGTGATGGAGCGTGACTTGCCATTAAAAGTAAAAAACTTTGATTTATGTTATTTATACAAAACTTTAATTGATTGCCAAATACTGAGGCTGATGCTAGTTTTACCACTTTAATGGCGTTAAAGTTAAAATTTTTAACAAAAAAATTAAAACCGACTTCCAAAAACACAAATCTAAAAAAGCTAAAATAAAAAGCTAAAAATAACAAAATACCGATTTAATCCAAAAGACGAAAACACACGTAATATTATGATTGGTTTGTGCTACCACTGATCGGTTTGAATTCGGTGACAAGCCCGCTGGTGTCTGCCCACTTGAGTTGTTTTGCTCACGAAGAGCTGGTGGCAGGAGTCGACTTAGCCCATCTACCCCCTCCATATTTGGCTTGTCACCGACTTCATACCGATAAGTGGTAGCACAAACCAATCATAATATTACGTGTGTTTTCGTCTTTTGGATTAAATCGGTATTTTGTTATTTTTAGCTTTTTATTTTAGCTTTTTTAGATTTGTGTTTTTGGAAGTCGGTTTTAATTTTTTTGTTAAAAATTTGTTTATTTCTTGCTTTTTAGTGAGTCGGTTTGTAATTTAACTAAGTTACAATAGCCTACTGTCAACTGCTCATAACCTTTTACAAAATATTGCTTTTCCCGATGCAGGGACGTTAATTTTTGAGGAGTTCTGCTGGTACACCACCATCAGTTCCACTTCACCATATACATTGTGATGAACATAAATTGTTTAGAAACCACATTTAAGTTAACGAATCGGAATCTGTGAAATACCTATTATTTAGTAGTTCCGATGACCATCTGCGGTCTTCATCATCAGTTCCACTTCTTCAAATTTTACTTTCCAAAAGCAAATAAACGATTTACTATAAAAAATACCCAAATCGCCATAGGTGTGCCTATAAATTTTGAAGAGTTCCCTCGATTTCTCCAAGATCCCACCATCAGATCCTGACTTGGTGACAATGTGACCAATTCGGAAGTATCCCCTTTCAAACAAAAAAACAATTTTCCAAATCGCTCTAACTAGAACCCCTGAAATACGTATTATTGTTAAGTAGTTCCGATGACCATCTGTGGTCTTCATCATCAGTTCCACTTCTTCAAATTTTGCTTTTCAAAACCAAATGAACGATTTACTATAAAAAATACCCAAATCGCCATAGGTGTGCCTATAAATTTTGAAGAGTTCCCTCGATTTCTCCAAGATCCCACAATCAGATCCTGACTTGGTGACAATGTGACCAATTCGGAAGTATCCCCTTTCAAACAAAAAAACAATTTTCCAAATCGCTCTAACTAGAACTCCTGAAATACGTATTATTGTTAAGTAGTTCCGATGACCATCTGTGGTCTTCATCATCAGTTCCACTTCTTCAAATTTTGCTTTTCGAAAGCAAATGAACGATTTACTATAAAAAATACCCAAATCGCTATAGGTGTGCCTATAATTTTTGAAGAGTTCCCTCGATTTCTCCAAGATCCCATCATCAGATCCCGAATTGGTGGCAATGGGACCTAATTGGGAGTATACCCTTTCAAACAAAAAAAGAATTTTTGAAATCGGTCCAACCGTCTTCGAGTAATCGGTGAACATACATAAAAAAAAAAAAAAAAAAAAAAAAAAAAAAAAAAACATACATACAATCGAACATAGAACCTCCTCCTTTTTGGAAGTCGGTTAAAAACTTTTGCTTGCTTGCTCAAACGGAAGCCCTCTTAACCAAGTTGACAATCTATAATCGTTAACGCATGAAAACTGAGGAACGAATCGTCACGTCACTTAGTCACACAAAACTGTACTTTTGATTAGATGATTGTACGTGATTTAGAAAGAAAGAAAGAAAGATTTATTGAAGCAAGATGAGGCACACAACACACGTGACGAGTGGTTCCTTAAGTTCTGTATGCGTTAACGATTCAAATTTAAATTATTCTGTTGTAAACATGTAAGTAATAGATTGTCAAGTCAGCTAAGGGAGAAAGCGCCGCAGGGAAAATTGCGTCGACAATAAACTTCGTGATCGACCGAAGTTTCGTTGATCAACGCCGATAAGTTCCGATACGTCGGCTTCTATGTACATATTTGTTGCCAGTTTCAGTACACAGATATTTCACGTACATTGAATTAAGCCCCGGAGGCTTTCAGTTGAAATTAACAAGTAATAAATTAATTTCAATACGGCTTCGAACTACATTTGAATGATTATAAATAGGTTAATTAATTGAATGGGCGCCCACGTAAATATTTATTTATGACAATTAACATTTTCAGCTTAATCTTTAGCTAACTACTATGAAAAAGAGTAGAATAGAAGTAGAAGCGTCTCTCAACACTCACAAGAATATTTTTACCACAAATAGATAGTGAGCGATAGAAGAAGAGTAACAAAACACTAATAAAACAGTTATAAAAAAAATCTTTTCTGTCTGCCTGTCTGTTCACGATAATCTCAGAATTCACTAAACAGTTATTAGATATCACGCGGTTTTAACAGTTTAGTTTGAAGCAACATTATCGTAGGCTTTGTTTTTTTTATGTAAATCGGATGTCGGGAATAAAATGTTATGTAGATAGGTATTTTGAAACTTTTCCCGCTGGTGAAACCGCAGGGCACAGCTAGTGTTGAGTATCTCTAATGCAGCAAAGTATCGATCATCTATACAATGCATCTATTGTTCTCCTGCGGTTTCACCCCAGTTAAATTCGGAATTTCCTCGGGATCACAAAGTACCTATTAAGAAGAAGAAGAACAAGAAAATATATTTATTTCAGTACAACACACAAGAAAAAGAAACAAACATAAACAGTGCCTAACCTAAATTTGTACACATATTATGATATCTCTTGCATGCTCTACGAAAGGGACATCAACTCAGCATTAGCTAGGTGCGGGTAGGTACACCTAGCGCTGGTTTTCAAATGTTACTTAGGGATACTATGAGTTCCTCGGGTCGGAATTGAAAACATTTCAAATTTAAATAGGTACTTTAAATCGAAAATTATTTCGAGATATTTGTTTAAATAGCACCCTACACATTTTTTTGACCTTTTTTATTACTTATTTAACGAAATATTCAACAAAAACTTCGTGAGGTCCAAAGTTAGGATGTACACCGTAGATATCTTTGCGCTCACCGTATATACCTAAATTAAAAAATGAAGTTTCGAAGTTATTCTGTTAGACAAAGTTATTCTCGATTTTTTTTTGCTATGTCAAGTGGGGCAAAGGAAATGTACCTATATGTTCATCCTGACATGAATTTTTTAAATTTTCAACATTTCAAATTCATTTTTGAATAGCAGAATGAAAATTTCGGGAAAAGAAAAAATAATTGTCTCCTGGTTTTCTAAATACTATTTATTTAGCATAAAAAATATAAGGAAAAAAAATTGAAATGTCAATTTAAAAGCTGCTAACACGAATTCAGTAGTCCATAATTTAATTTTAATAAAGCCGATCAAAATACCTACCGCATTTCAATTAGACCAAAGAAATTCCAGTCTTCTCATTTGCGGTTGTAATTTACTGAAATTGCGAGAAACTTTCTAGGTAGGTACATTCAGAGGCTGTTATTGGGTCAAATTGAATTTCTCATCCTTATACCTTGATTTGAATGGAGCCGTTTTCGATGGCTTTATCTTCATTGAGTTTCGCCAGATGGAACTAAATCGAAGATCATTTTTATTACATCCGAGCAATTGTGAATTTTGGCGGACAAAATCTGAATTTACCACGGAAAAAACAAAGTGAATTTTTTTTGTAAATTATTGTGTTATATAGGTAACGGGATCCGGATCAGGATCGGGATCGGGATCGGGATCGGGATCGGGGTCGGGATCGGGGTCGGGATAGAGATTATCCCCTACATCCAAACTTACAAACTTTATCAGATTATGATAAGCGCGTAGCAATCTAGAAAGCCACGTAAACTTCTTCTAGTGATGTTAGAATTTTTTTTTTAATAGTCCTCAAGTCACATTTTGGTCTGATTATTAGTGAAAACAGCATAACAACGATGCCTACGTACAATCACCGAAGTGATAGACACGTGATTTGCAGGTTTTTGCTTCCTCGCTGTGAAATAGACTACTTATGTTTCAATTATTTACCCTTTTTCTTTTACTTTCCTGTTAGAGATATATATTTTCTATCATACTGCCAAATTTAATAAACAATAAATTAATAAATCAATAGTATTTAAAAAATATGTGAGCTCAAACTTTTAGATTTGACTTTTTCAGATACGGGTTCGTACCTAGGAACCGTCGAAATAATCATTAATAATAACTAGGGGTTCCCCGCGGTTTCACCCGCGGTAATTTCGGAGTTCCCGCTGGAATTCCGGAATAAAAAGTACCCTATTTCCTTCTCTATACCCCCGACAAAGTGTTTGCAAAGTTTCGTGGTGATCGATTGAGCCGTTAAGCCGTGAAAGCGTAACAGACAGACAGATAGACAGACAGAGTAACTTTCGCATTCATAATATTAGTGGGGATTGATCTTTTAGTTTCCGGTTCGGCTAGTGGCCGTTCAGCTTTAATCCGTTCCGCTGTACGCTAAGTGGTTAACACCGGCCACAAGTTCTGGTGTGATCCGGGCACTGTTTGGAATTACGTCATCGATCCGGATCGGATTACATCGGCATTTGCGGTTTCGAAATTTAGAGTACCTACCTACCTACCAAGGGTAGAACCATTTTGATCCTCGACGTGACCGCTATGGTGTCGTAGCCTGCGGTTTCACCCGCGGTAATTTCGAAGTCCCCACGAGAATTCCAGCATAAACTATTTTATGTATTTTTTGGAGCAGTTTAATGGAGCAATTTTTATTACGCATCATACATATTATAAAACAAAGTTTTCCGTCGCGTCTGTCTGTCTGTTCACGATAAACTCAAAAACTATTTCTGAACGGATTTTCATGCGGTTTTCACCAATAGATAGAGTGATTCATGAGGAAGGGTTAGCAATATTATATACTATCTGTCCCTCAAGGTTTCCCCGCAGTAATTTCAAAGTTCCCGCGGGAATTCCGGGATAAAATATAGTTGTAAACCTTCCTCATGAATCACTCTATTTATTTTTGAAAACCGCATGAAAATCCGTTGCGTAGTTATAAAGATCTAAACATACATAGGGAGAGACAGACAGCGGGAAGCGACTTTGTTTTATAATATGTAGTGATAAAATATATTATTACTAGCTGTCGCCCGCGGTTTCACCCGCGGTGATTTTGGGGTTCCCGCGGGAATTCCGGGATAAAAACTATCCTATCTTTTAAGTTGAACCATATTATAAATGGTTACAAAATTTTATCAAAATCCGTTCAGTAGTTTCGGAGTCCATCCGCGGTAATTTCGGAGTTCCCGCGGAGGTTGCGGGAAAAAAGTACTCTATGTCCTTCAGTTCCCGAGGGAATTCCGGGATAAAAACTATCCTATCTTTTAAGTTGGACCATTTTATGAATGGTTACAAAATTTTATCAAAATCCATTCAGTAGTTTCGGAGTCCATTGCGGACAAACAACGTGACACGTGATTTATATATATTAGATAGATAGATAGTCAACGACGCGACGCGCTAACTAATATTCATCGGATATTAATTATTCCGAGAGCTATCAAAAAGGTAATTATTATTTATGTGCTGTCAATGAATAAGCCCAATAGCGTGAAACAAGTATCCACTCACATACCTACAAGTCTCGCAGAATCAAAGATTTGGTAACCCAGATCAGCATGCCTAATGGGCTTGTCAACCAAATTTTAGTTGAAGTCTTATAGATTAATGAAAAATATTGGACACGTAGGTATATTTTTATATTTTACGTAATGAAAAATTAACGGAGATACATTGAGTCGAAATCTCGAGTGACGTCACGCCGTGCTACCGTTTATAGCACGTTATGACGTCAAGAGCTCCCATACTTCTAAACTTTACCTTAGTATTTTTTCAATAATTTGAAAATGCAAAAAATACGTGTCTATTATATTTTTATTATCTAACTGACGAACTAAATAGAATTTTGATTTTTATACCCCGGAAACTAGCATATTGCCTACTGTGTAGGTAGGTAGGCATTCGTAATAAAACGCACTCTCGTCCGACTATACGCATTTCAAGTTATGAAAAAAAAAAAAAAATTGTCTTTTTTTGGCGGCAACCGGAGATGTCACGCAGTTCCGTCATTTATCTATTTTCGAGTCGATAAAAAAAATTTAAAAGTGAATTTTGTTGTGTTTTATAGTGCTGCATGGGACAATTATAATAAATTTCGCAGTGGCGGTTTTTATATGTACATTGTACCTAATAGCATCATGGTTTGCAATTTAAAATCATACAACAGTGCTAAATGCTAATGCTAATGCACTAATGCTAATGCTAATGCCACTGTGGCATTAAGTCCGCCTTTTGTACCATGATGTGCATAAAGTTTAAATAAATAAATAAATAATGCAATAATTTTTGTTTTGAAACTGGCAGAATGCATTATATCTATACCTATATGCGAAAGTTCTTAAGAAGAAAAGATGAAACCAGAAAAAAATGAACGCGTTTTTGTGTATAATTTAGTGATTTTTCTATTAGTAGTTAAGTCACTAGAATCAAGTCTTAGTGGAGTAGGTCAGGATATTGTCCTACAAGAGGTTCACTGACCGACTTTCCGGTTTATATCTGCGGAGTGCGGTGTGATAGCTACGGGTTTTTATGACGCATCCCAACTGAAGAGGCGACGCGGGCTGCGACTAGTATGTTAAGTATACCTACTTGCACTAGTTGATCACTTTCGAGTTTCGACGTGTTAATTCCGGAGTTCCCGCGGGAATTCCGGGAGGAAATTACCCTATGTCCTTTTTTAAACTTTATGCAGATGAACGGTTAGTTTAGTTGCGGAAGGTGAAAGCGTAGCAAACAAACTCAGATTGACTTTTATAATATTAGGATATACTTATACGTATACCTATGAATATATTATACTTAATTATGTATCTATATGTATAATAATCAGTCGGAATGATAAATCTGTTTTTGACCCTTTCACCGCAACATTTTTGTACCCTTAAAAAGTTAAGGCTACCTCCAGACCACGCGCTTTAGGCATAAACATATCTTTCTGAATGAACAAAGATTTCTTACAGTGTTTTAAATGCTTAAAATCGATCTTTTAATCTAATAATATAAAAGTCAGTTTAGTAGTCTTTTAGTGACGTAATATTACGTTTCTGGCGCCAGGAGCACGTCTTTAGTATATCGTGAATGTGATATTACGAGGATGGCGGTGACAGGACATGTCTTCTAAAATAACACTTGACGCGTTCCAGTATTTGATCATTTGAGTGATAGACACTCATTCGAGAACCTATAAAGTTGGTTAACCTTTGAACCTAACTCGACCGTTAACTCGCTTCGGCTGAAGATGAGAAATGTACAAAGCATTAGTGAAAGTCCAAATAACTCAGTATAACAATTGAGGTTTGTGTAAAAACAAAAAAAAAACAAACGAAAAACAACAAAAAAAACACTTAAGATGTAGTTATAAAGTCGAAGCGCTGTTGGATTGACCTCGAAACAGATGGCCATGGATGTTGGAGAATAAAAAATAAAAATTACAGCATTGCAACTGGACAGGTAAGCTGTGTTATTAGGGTTCCTCACAACTAATTGATAGAACAGAACATACTCGAAATACTTGCACGGGTGAAGTGTTAAACGTTATGTAATATCTATAATATCTATGGGGAAAGATTTACACTGTTTTGTGTACTTACTGCTACATTCTGTTCTCTGTGTATGGGTAACTATCATTGGCAAATACATGGCAAATACCGTACATGAAACCTAGAATTAATATATGTGCTTGTAATATAGCTGTTGTTCTCCTAAATAAACGAAAAATAAAATATAATAATAATAAATAAAGGGCATGTTGACTAATTTTTATTTTTTTGTCCGTCTTGTAGATTATTAAAAAATATTGGACACGTATTTTTTCTTTTTTTACGTAATCAAAAAATAACGGCGATATATTGAGTTGAAATTTCGCGTGACGTCACTATTCTGACAGTTTGTATGGCGGTTTTGTGGTTAGTGACGTCACGACCTCCTCATCCTAAACTTTAATGCGCTTTATCTCTGTATATTTTAATTTATTTAAAAAAGCAAAAAATAAGTGTCTATTGATTTTTTATTTTCTAACTGACGGACTAATTAGAATTTTGATTTTCAATAGTAGTCAACATCCCTAATATCTATGTATTTAGGATTCCTTCGCTAAAATCCAAAATAATAAAAATCCAGTGTGTAAATCCACTGTTGTGGGGTAGTGCCGCGGATATCGAGTCTATATTCGTGTTGCAGAAGCGAGCTGTTCGCGCAATCTATAAGTTGGGCCCTCGGGAGTCACTGAGAACTAAATTCAGCGAGTTTAAAATAATGACTGTACATTCTCAGTACATATACGAGAATTTATTATATGTTCACAGAAATTTAGGCAACTTAAAAAAAAATTGTGATTTACATAATCCAAACTTAGGAAATAAAGATAAAGTCGCTGTGCCTAATACTAGGCTCCATAAAATTTCTTACTCTTTTAAAGGACAATGTATACGCTTTTACAAAAAACTCCCAAACGATGTAGTTAATTTGTCAATTAATAAATGCAAGACCCTTATTAAACACAGATTATGCGATAAAGCATATTATATTGTAGTAGACTATTTAAATGATACAGACGTTTGGGAATGATTTGCTCTATCCAATTACTATTTTTTGCTCTCCTAGTTTATAAGTATGATCATTAAAAGACAGCGCTGCTGAGTTTTTTGTCAGTTTTTCTCAGCAAAGGACGTATTCCGAACTGACGGTAATTTATAGTTCTAACAACCTGCTGACGATTACAAGTGATTGTAACCAATCCTAAGTAATAAATAGCTTTTGAATTTTGAATTTTTGAATTTTGTAATAAATGCGTACCTACATTTTGAACAAAGCTATGATGAATGGTTTCGTTTAATACTTATCACATTTCTTACTATTGACACGCCCCGGCTTCGCACGGGAGCATTTTCGATAAAATTCGGCTTGATTTCTTCCGACATCTTGAACAATCATCGTCATATTTCGACAAATTAACACAAAACAATATTCAAATATATGTATAAAACTTCCTCTTAAATCACTATCTGTTGATGAAAACCGCATTAAAATCCGTTGCGTATAGTTTAAGATCTAAGCGTGGAAACGGGTCGTGAGTGAAACACGGTTCATAAATTTATAATTTAGTGCAATCACAGTGTAATCAGAATAGTAAGTAAGTTTAAATATATACAAAATAATCACTGGCCTTCGCAATCCATGGTAGAGTCCGAAGCTGCGGTGTCGTCGGCCAGGATGTGAAGAACAGGAAGAAGAAAGAGAAGAGGAACAGGAGAAGATCCAGTTTTTCAAGTTTCAAGTAAAGATTGTAGATAGTTTTGATATCCAAAGAAGGAAGCTGGAATCATTCATAGCCATGAAATCCCTGCCGACAGCCGTTCAGGTCTCACGCCACATCACAAAAGACCAGTGAGTGCTATAAAAACATTACATGAGACCTGGATCAAGGCTAACAAATATCAAAATATAATGTACAAATAAAGCATAAAAATATTAAATACCTGTTTAGTGTACGTACAACTTCCTTTTGTAATTTAAGTTGTAGATTTTTAATTATATTATAGCGAGTATTTAAAATTAGATATTTATTCATTTAATTTGTTTAAAGATAATTTAATCACGGCGTAGTTGCTTAAACAGCGTGAAAGAATCCGAAAGAGAAACAAAACAACAACGCCGACGCCCAAGAAAAAGAAATTTTGAATTTAGATGAAAAAAAGAACGTACTACCTCCATGGGCGTTAGCACTACGTCACAGCGTTGAGGGACAGATGGCGGAAAATGACTTTGCTTTATACTATGTAGATATTTGTACTATTGAGATACATAAAAATAATTAATTAAAAAAAATTACAACTTGATTTGAAAGTTTCACATTAAATAAAAAAAAAATACTACGGAACCATCGTTAGATGACACGTCAAGAGCTTGATTCAGCAACGATGGTAAAAGTTACTGCGAACACATTTCAAAGATTGTTTCAAAGAAAAAGTACTTACTTGAAAGTGCTCAGTCATTTCACTTGTTAACTGTACTAATTTGAAATGAAAAAGTTTTCGAATCAAATACCTAGGTCTTTTGTATTAAAGACGAAACATTTCTATAATGAAATATTTAACAAAATGTAAGTATTTTGATCTACTAATATTATAAAGATGAAAGATTTGTTTTTTTGTTTGTTACGATTTAACTCAAAAACTACTGGACCGATTTCAAAAATTATTTCACCATTTGAAAGCTACATTATCCCTGAGTAACATAGGCTATATTGTAATCCGGGATTCCCGCGGGAACTCCGAAATTATTGCGGGTGAAACCGCGCGGGACAGCTAGTAATAAATGGCGATTTATATCGGGATTTCTGGGGTAAAGTACTCTATATTTTTTCTGTCCCCTGTATGCAAAATGTCATTCGGTTTTACACGCATTAATTTCGGAGTTCCCGCGGGAATTGTGCAATGAAAGTACCCTATTTCCTTTTCTGAACTCCTGGGAACGTATAAATGCAAATTTTCATGAGCAGTTAAAGCATGAAACAGCATATTATACGAGCTGTTCCCCGCAGTTTCAGCCGCGTTATAATTTCGGAGTTCCCGCGGGAATTCTGGGATAAATTAACTTTACACGTACAGTAAAGAAATGTAGTATGCAGACTTTAATGTAGATTCATCCGCGTTAATTTCGGAGTTCCCGCGGGAATTCCGGGGTCAAAAATACCCCATATCCTTTTCTGTACACCTGAAAACGTGCATGCAATATTGCATGATGATCGGTTGACCCGATAAGGCGTGAAAGTGTAACAGACAGACAGACGGACGGACGGACAGACAGATAGACAAAGTTACTTTCGCATTTCTAATATTAAATAGGGTTTAGTAGATATTGATTTAAATGAAGCCCAATGAAGATGTTGTAACTTCCACCCTCCTTCATCAATTTATGAACAACATCAAAGATGTTGAACATTTTAATTTTGGCCAATTTCGTCTAATAGTTAGACCCAGTTTTACGTTGTGTTATAAATGACTCCAGTTCTTTTAGGTTGAGATTCGATTCCGTCACCATCCTATCCGCATTATTATAATGGGTCGAGGTTGGACTTAGGTATTAATTGAATAAAACAACCATCAATTAATTTGACATTTTATTTTAATATTTGTGCATAATATTTCTTACAAGAAATATTTATATTTAGTACACCCAACTGCGTTTGAGTTGGGTGACATTCGTTCCTTATATGAACTCGCTCTACACGAACGGTTCTATTTTTAAGTGCGAGACTACACTGTACATTTATTTAACGTCTGTGCGTTATTAGTGTTGTTAGCCCGGAAGCAGAGAGACTCCAAAGACGGTAGCCTTATTACAGTGGTACACATAATCACTAACTTACGTCTATCGACGTTAGTAGTGTTCGGATTCTGAGATAGGAATATGATGCTCATAGAACACCTCCCATACGATGTATAATTATAATCAACTTGATATTCCAATAGGAATATTTACAATGGCTCTCACTACATAACAAGTTTATTATATAGCGAGAGGTGGAATAGCCCCGTCCTGCGCTACCCACGGTGATGGTCATCCGCCTGCTCATAAGCAGTTACCACCCCCCCCCACCTGTGTTGCACAAGGTAGAGAGTTCTCCAAATATGCATAACCGACATCCGTTAGAGGATGAATCAGCTATATGAGACTGTACGTCCCGTATCAGCAGCAATCGTTGGAGGTCATAATTCGGCGGTGCCGCGACCCCTGGGTACGTGTCAGCCCGAAGACCGAGGCCGTAATGCGGATAGTACCGCGACCTCAACACCATCCCAATAATTCAAATATAAGTGTATGAGACCAGTCTCGCCGGACATCATAACTTCAGTCGGTCAATTTGTGTTATAGTAGCTACACGTAGCTAAGGCCGAAGCCCAATTGATTGGATCACAGCTCGTCCTCGTACAACACCCACTCAGCACTCGTTTATTTTGATAAACAAGTCGTGTTGAAAAACACAACTGTTTACCGAGATCAAGCGTTAACGACTAGGTCGTCCACAGCCGATCCCATAGCCTCTGCACAACGTAACAAAGTCACAAAGCGCATTGACTATAATTATTATGTTTGTAAAAAAAAGAAAGTAATGTTATCTTGAAAGAAGAGCGTTCAACACTCCCTTGGTGTAGGAAGCGATCCCGCGTCTCCAGTCAGCCGCATAGTCGATGATAGTTTTTGAATAACACGGAAGGCGTAGTTATTCAATAGACAAGATACAATACGTGCACAACGAAACCCGTCACGGCGAAGACAACTCAAGGCGCGGATTTTTACCTCTCCACGTTATCTTACGCTCGCGACGCGCGACGTCTAACCGCTCAGGATTAGAGTTCATCGTCGTTGTAAATTCCAATAAATTGAAAATACACGTATGCATCGAGCCGATAAGATGTGATGAATTATAATTTAATAACAATAAAATTACAATCCATACACACCGAAAGCCTTCCTCATAATAATATTTGTCTTCGCACAAGATATCCTAACGGACGTCGAGCGCGTTGACAAGGCTTCCGTACAGAGCGACAAGTCACTAAGTGCGTAAGCTCGTTCGAACTCCCAACTTCATCATCTTTATTGTGAAAGTGGTCGTCGGCATTCTCATCTAAGACCTTCACGTGAGACTCCAATATAATTATTTAGATTTGTATAATAATACAATATCTGTATACGAGCTACCACAAAACTAAACTCGTTTAACAACATTTAATGTTGTATACGCGACGCGCTCTACGCGCGACGCGTAGCCTCTCGACTCGCTCGTCCGCCCGCCGCGCGATGCCACTTCACGTCTCAGCCGCCCGCGTGGATACTGGCGGTGCGTTCACGTCTCGTTTGAGAGGGGTATGCGGGGGGTTGGGGGGTACAAGTCGATATCACCGTTACATCTGAAACCAAGCACACGGTTAATATACCTTATTATAAACATTTTATTTCATATGAATAATTACTTTATTCATTTTAGTTTATGAATTATACATCAATAATCACACAAAATTTAGATTGCGAGTTTATCAACTCGCAATACTTTAAATATATTTCAACTTAAGTTTTATAGTGTATTATATCATAATACACTATACATATAGTGTATTATGTTATAATACATTATACATATATCTTTAAAATGCTTTTTCGAATATAAATAAATTTTTAAGCCTCATAGGGCGTCACAATGTCAACGAATTTTTACGAGCAAAGATTTGCTTCAACAATAAAATATGGGCGTCCACATAAAAAGGTAGCAGTATAGTGTGGTATTGAGTTAAGACTAGATTTGGTATCTAGAATAGTCAACTAATAGTATAGATTGAAAAAATATTCAAAAACTAGCACAGTTTTTTTACAGACAAGAAAAGAAGACAAATATTCAAAAACTAGCACAGTTTTTTTTACATCAAGAAGCTTGATTTGAGAAAAAGCATTTTAAAAGTTTGTGTGAAATAAAAAAAACACACTTCTACTTACTTATTACATAGATTTTCATATATAATATGAAATTAAAATTAATATTTCATATATTATGTGAAATTGAACAAAATTGAGCATTTATTAATAATAATCAATTAAAAATTTTCACCGAATTTTACAAAACTGCTTATATCTCGGAAACTAAGGTCCGTATTCCAAAAGGTTACTCAAGTCATGAATCTAGTTTTAAAACTAATTTCAAGTAAAGCTTTAATTTTAGAACCTTACTTGAAACGAGATTCATCAATCAACAATCAGCTGAGTTATTTCCTTATTCTAGAACGACGCTTGAGTACTAATCTATACTCAAGCAAAGATTTGATCTTTGTTTACGTCTGTCATGTCAAGACCACTCAACCAATCAGAGCTCAAAATCTCTACTATAGACTAGTTTCAACTGATTAGAACCAATCAGAGTTCAAAATCCCTACTCAAGACTAGTTTCAAGTAATTAGAACTTAAAACGCATTCTATAATAAGATGTACGCTTGAGTTATGATTTGAGCTTAAAACTAATCTCAAGTAAAACGTGATCTGAGTCACCTTCTGGAATACGGGCCTAAATGCCGAGAACTGGCACTTTTAGCTTGGACGCCCGCAAATATCTACTTATTCTCTGAAAACCTAATCCCCCAGCACCGCTCGCGTCGCTTCGCCGAGCCCGCCGGCACTGCGTCTCAGCCCCGTCCCATATTTCGTGATGTTTTCCGGTCTATATGCAGTAGTTTCCAGTTTCGTACCCTTGGGTCTTATGTTATCCCATGTTATTTTTTATGCAAAATAGGAGTTCGGGAGAAACTTTGCAGTTTGTTTTATGACACTTTTTTATCGGTTTGTGGGCCAAAACTACATAGTATCTACCTACTAGTTTCTGCCCGCAGTTTAGGAACATTTCACCGTTTCTATACAACGTGTTAATGAATTAACTGAAAACCTGATACACCCCATTTAAAAAAAGAAACAATAATATGATTAAAATATATTTTATGTCGTACGCGCCAAATATTGTGTTATAAATAATTTAGACATGGGCTAGTAAAAATGAAAAAATATAACCTATATTAAAACATAGTGCGATCGATTAGCTAGTTGATTCTGAGCAAACTACTTTCTAGTTTTCAGTTCATTCATTAACACGTTGTATATTGACGTTTACACTTACATTACACTGTTCCCCGAAGTTTCGTTCGCGTCAATATCGTTTAAAGTTCACATGGGAATTCCGGGATAAAAGTAACCTACATATCTTTTTCTGTAAACTCTGATCGGTTGAGTATAGTTGGCGTGAAAGCTTTAAAAAAATTACAAACTCACTTTCGCAGTTTTCCTTACCATTACGTAACGATTAGTTATATAGACTACGTAACGGCCACGTACTTGGGCGTTTTTCGGTTAAGATACCACGACCCAGCAGCTGTCACTCTGAAGCGTCTACATACTGTATAGTGTGTGTACATGAATACGGTACTATAACATCCTGGTAAATGCGAGTATATGCTCGTTATGAAAGAACGAGTTGTATGTCCCATTACATCATAAAAAATAAGTATAAAAAACATCAAAGAAACAAGAATTTATATATGATACAAAAATAACAATGCAAAACACGCGCCCGCAATATCAGTATAGCGTACTGCGGTATGATTATCATATTTCAGTTTTACTTTCATGCCTTGAATATAACATACTGTTTCCCGCGGTTTCACCAGCGGTAATTTCTGAGTTCCCGCGGGAATTCCGGGATAAAAAGTGCCCTATCTAATTCATTGTACTCCTGACAACGTGTGTGTATCAATTCTTGTATATAGGTATTACTAGTGGTGCCCCGCGGTTTCACCCGCGTTCATTTCGGAGTTCCCGCGGGAATTCCGGGATAAAAAGTACCCTATGTGTTAATCTGATGTATAAGATATATTATTGTAAAGTTTAATTTAAACCCATTCAGTAGTTTTTGCGTGAAAGAGTAGCAAACATCCATCCATCCATACATTCTTACAAACTTTCGCGTTTATAATATTATAGTAGGATATAATCTGAATCTCGGAAACGGCTTCAATGATTTTCTTGTTTAGTACCTATGCAGGAGGTTTCGGGGGCGATTAATCGATCTAGCTAGGTTTCATTTTTAGAAAACATCGTTTTATCCGTGTTTTCAGGCAATGAAAAATGAGTGTTGGGTACTGCTTTTCTACTTAAACAACAGATGGCGCTACGAGCGAAGCTCGGTCGGTCAGATATAGAAAATTTTCATGATGCAGCAGAGCCGTTACGACGTAAAAGCGTTACAAACATTAGCATTTATAAAATTAAGATAATTTCGGATGATTTCACTAAACTGACGTCCATTTGTTCGCAGGTAGCATTTTTTCATTGGGCAAAGTGCTCAACTTCTTCCCGGTGGGCGGCGAGCGGGAGTGCCAGCCGTCGGGGTACAACGTGGCGAAGGCGGGCATCTGCCTCAACCCTTACGACTGCAGGCAGAGAGACGGCCGGGCCGCGGGCGACTGCGCCAAAGGACTCGGAGTGTGCTGTGTTTGTATGTATACTCAATACAGTTGAATAGAGTGGAGTGGAGTGGCTATCTGCCAGTGCAAGTCCCGTCAAAATCGGTCCAGTCGTTCCCGAGATTACCCGAAACAAACAGACAGACGTTCCCGCGGGAACTCCGGAATTACCGCAGATGAAATCGCGCGGTGCAGCTAGTCTAATGTATATAAATCACGTGTCACGTTGTTTGTCCGCGATGGACTCCGAAACCACTGAACGGATTTTGATAAAATTTTGTAACCATTTATAATATGGTCCAACTTAAAAGATAGGATAGTTTTATCCCGGAATTCCCGTAGTAACTTCGAAATTACCACGGATGAAATCGCGGGGGACAGCTAGTATTTATATATGTATGAGAGGAAGATAATATAACCACTGTAGGTATCTTGGACTCAGCAAATTTAAGGTATTCCCAACCACTCTAGGATACGAATGAAGGCACACCGAGTATAAATATTAAAACGAGGTAAAAGGGCAACCTCGCCACCAGATGTATATGTAGGGCAGGGTACCTACCCTTGCCCGCAGGTTATGTTCCACTATCACTACATAGTATAAAACAAAGTCGCTTTCTCTGTCCCTATATCCGTATGTATGCTTAAATCTTTAAAACTACACAACGGATATTGATGCGGTTTTCACCAATAGATAGAGTGATTCGTGAGAAAGGTTTATAACTATATTTTATCCTGGAATTCCCGCGGGAACTCCGAAATTACCGCGGGCGAAACCGCGCGGGTCAGCTAGTTCTTTGTAAACAACGAAAATCAGGGTTTTTGTTCACTTTTGTTATCGCATCGGATGGTCTTTTTTCGTCTTGTGCATTTTTGTTTTCTAGATCATGAAAGATTTGTGGAAGTTCAGGTATACGGTGAGAAGTTCGGAGTTCCTGCGGGGATTCCGAAACTCACATACTTACACACTACACATAGTCACATACTTCTAGCTCAGACCAAATAAAAACTAAAGACGGAACGTCTCGAACAACGAAGTGAAGCCGGTTGCGTACGCATGTGGTGATTAGGAAAGTGTATGGATTTGCAAAGTTTACTCAGGATTTATGGTGTTTTTTTCTTGTAAGTGTGTGCGTGTTTCTGTGTACGTGCACGGCGATGGTGGCTTTTTCCTGGCTTCACTTGTTTGTTCTACGCGTTCCGTATTTAGTTTTTATTTGGTCTGTGACTTCTAGTAGCTAATCAAAACACAAGTCTCAAAGTCACGACACGTCAAAGTTACGACAAGAATTTCTATTTACTTTGTTTTTAAATCGGGTAATTGAAAATCGAACGTTGCCAGTGACAGGCTGAAGATTATTAATTGCCAGTTAACAAGTAAAAGCAATCAATGGGGCGCGAGTCAAGCCTCGACAAGGGATCTAAAGTGTTGTAAACTTCGACCCGTAACCTGTGCTACAGAGTACAGACCACACTCACTCGATAGACCCAAATAATTAGTTCAAATGTACCCCATGGGTCATCCTCCATGCCCATGGGCCATTGTTGTTTGGAAGAGATTGCTCTGAGCGGTAAGACCGTTGATTGTGGCACTCTGTAGTAAAATTGTTTTTTTTTAATTGTTTTTTTTTTTTAAAGTGGTGTTTAATAAAGAGCTTAATTTTATTATTATTTAAAAAAAACCACTTTTATAGTAAACTGAACTGAAAAGTGATCATCTTGAAACAAATACTAAGCCACCTTTTTTTGAAAAAATTAAGTATTTTTCCGAAGCAAGTTACAAAATATAGTAGGTAGGTACTTCTATTTTTAATCATTATTATGTATCGGGCAATATTCATCGACAAATTATTGCAAGTTTGACAGTTGACGTTTTGTTGCCGCGAATGTGTTTCGTTCTGAAATTCTCCGTGCTTCGTTGCGGGTTCGTTACAGACTTAGACACAGTTAATATAAAAAAGCGCGACAATTCATTATGTATGGAGATAAAAATGTAGTATTTTTTGTACTATATTATTTCTCTACTGAAATATAGTACGACACTATATATTATAGTAGGTACGGGTGGCAACCCTGAACCCACACAGCAGCAGCCAGCAACAACCTACAACGTGGAGAGTTTTTTGGCGGGAATCAAAGATGGCGGTTCGGTCATTTATTTTCATGTCGAAAATTAAAAATGGATTTTGTTGTGTTATAAGGTGCTGTATTGGACAATAATTTTCACAGTGACGGTTTTTTATGTGCTCAAGAAGATATATCGGTTACCTCCAAGAGCTCCGAGAAAGTTCTTGCCAGCTATTATAGTACCGTGACTTGCAATTTCAAACCGTACAACAAAGCGTTTCAATAGAAAATATACAACGTGTTAATGAATTAACTGAAAACCTGATACACCCCATTTAAAAAAATAAACAATAATATGATTAAAATATATTTTATGTCGAAAAAAATTATACTTTAAAAGTTATTCAACATTAGTTTGGAGGTGACCTATCTACGAAATTCCAAGCGCTACGCCCATGCCTACCGGTTTGAATTTTTTTGCTGTGGGCGGCGCGCGGCGTACGCGCCTAATATTGTATTATAAATAATTTAGACCTGGGCTAGTAATAATGAAAAAATATAACCTATATTAAAACATAGTGCGATCGATTCGCTAGTTGATTCTGAGCAAACTATTTTCTAGTTTTCAGTTAATTCATTAACACATTGTATAGATCTAATTAATTTTAGTTGAAACAGGCTAAATACAATAATGCGAAAAGAAAACCTACACTGCGGCACCGCTATCACCTCTAGGCTCGCCTCCACGTCGTGGCGGGGGGTGAAGGCACGAAGCCGCGGGGGGCGGGGAGTGTCGCGTCTTTACGTAGTGATAACAATAATATTCTATGGTAATATTTTGTATGTACAGGATTTGGGCGTGTGCACTCTCTCTACATTGTCACACTGGTAAATTGTAGCGTGCCGTTGTTGGAATACTAAAGTTTTACGACGGCGTTTAATGGTCTGTATAAACTGACGCTTTAATACCGTGCGGAATACCTAAAGATATACCGGTATAGTAATATATGACCTGCGCTCACATTAGTTTGAACACACATACAATGCTTCTATTCGGGATTGTAAAATTGGGGCAGCCGGAGTATCTCTTTGAGAAACTGAACTGGCGAACTACCTCCAACTCACTCGGTTCGGCGATACGAGTCGATGCGAGTTCAGCTGCATCACTCCGCTGCTTTCCGGGGGAGTTTTAAGTATATGGCCACCAAGTGCTGGAATAATCTGCCAGCTATTCGAAACACCGGGTCTATTGGCGTTTTTAAATTAAAGTACAAAATGTATCTTTTATCGTACTAAAATTCTATTCCAGCTGGTAGCCGGATTCTTCCAGCACATTACAATAATTATTAGGTCGTAGGTAGGGATTTTATTTTGGCGTATCTTATTATAATTTTAAAGTTATACCTATTTGAGTTTTTAAGTATCGGCATAGACATTATATATTCATTCATCATATATGTATATGTATATAAATATACATATATTATTTAAATATCATAAGTATTCAAAAGTATCATAAGTATTTTTATAAAGTTTAAAATACAGTCATTTTGATAGTTCCGATAATTTCGCAGGCGGAACGCTGGGGCTCCACTGAAAACCAGCGCTTTGGCTACTACGGTCGCAGCCTATGCCGAGTGGAGTCCCTTTTAGCAAGGCACTGCACCATATTACATTATTGTTATTATTAACCTACTTCCAAAAAGGAGAAGGTTCTATGTTCGATTGTATGTATGTTTTTTTTAAATGCATATGAAAGTATATGTATACATAAAAAAATATTTTTTTCATTACTCATGCTCGGAAAGTAGGTCTGAAGTTGCCTGAGAAGCGGGTTGAAAGTAGCTCTTTTCAGCCCTAGGGAGAATCGCTTTCAACTGACAACTGTCAAATTATTAAAAAAAAAACTAGGTCTATTTTCACATTTCTATTGAACCATGTTCCAACTTTCTATACAGCCAGCGCCATGTAAAATTGAAATAACGTAAAGTTTAAGTAGGTATTAATTAAAATAAAATTCACTCATTTTTTCTTAAGCTAATTAATTAATTAAAATATAAATAATATTATTTTATTTTCTTTAATTAATACTTAATAATTAAAGAAAATATTTTTTTAGATGACTTTATTATAATTTAGGTCGCCACAATGTAAATAAAAAATACTGGCTGAATAGCTAGCCGGCCAAAGAAAAAGAAATAGGTGGGAAAGCGTCAAGCGACTATCCAATCTTCACTCATTTTTTCTTTAGCTAATTCCTATTTTTATTTTGACTTTCCTTGCATTCGTAATGAAAAGCACAGTGTTACCCTCGGGAGAAAGTAACTTATTTAGTGCCTCGAACTATTGGCGCCCTCGCTACGCTCGGGCGCCAAACCCCGTCTCGGCACTAAATGAGTTACTTTCACCCCTTGGATAACAATGTACTATTAATTTTTTTTTGTCTGTCTGTCTGTCTGTTTGTTTCGGCTAATCTCTGAAATCTCTGAAATTGGCTGAACCGATTTTAACGAGAATTTCACTGGCAGATGACACCTGAATTTTTAAAATTATTGTTCCTGCAGGATTTCCGAAACTCAACTCAAACATATGTGAAGTACCTTTTTTATTAAATACACGTTATATTATATTGTATTGTTACGTTATATTATATTGTATTGTTTTGCAATATTTGGTCTGATATTACCAAAACAGAATCGTGAAATGTCACATATTTGTGTTTAGATCTCTTTAGATCCTGACGCTCATTCTAGTTCGGGCAAAGATTAAACAACATTACTTTCTGAATAAGGGTTAAATCGTCATTTTTAAAATGCGTGGCGCGTGCCCTGTATACGTATTGTCTACCTTGTGAATGTAGTTGTTTGTAGTTAGTTGTAAGGGTGATGTTTTTTCAATGAATTTATTTCCCCTATATTCTGAAAAACTACTAAACTCATAATTTTATTTTTTCGCTTATCCTGTTTGTTATAACGTATACTTTCAGCCCTGTAAATATTTGCAGCTAATTTTGCCACACCTTATATAACAAAATTGCCAACATATACGTGTCCTTCATCCGCCGATAGACGTGGGAATTAAGATGGGAAAGATTTAGTACGCTTAATTCCTCAATCACTTTAGATTTATATCGGTTCTTTGCAAAGTGGAGGAGTGAATCGATTGCTCGGATATAAAATTTATTTATTGTCGACATTCGAACATTATTGCGGGTATGTGGTTCATTGAGATGTAGCGCTACCATAATTGTAGATATTATTTTAAACCAGCTTTTATATCGCCGTTCCCCGCGGTTTTACTCACCTTAATTTCGGAGTTCCCGCGGGAATTTTGGGATAAAAAGTGCTCTGTGTCCTTCTTTGCACCCCTGACAACGTGCATGCAAGATTTCATGATGCTCGGTTGAGCCGTTAAGGCGTGAAAGCGTAACAAACTAACAAACTCACTTCTCGCCGACAACCTATTTATAGGTTGGCGAGATGTTTGTCGTATATTTGTGTATAAATAAATAAAACAAATAAATAATACTTTAGCATTTATAATATCAATACCTAAGGATATTTCAACAGTGCGACACAGTGACAAATGTATGGTCACCCTAGCTGAAAGTCAGTTTCGTGGATTGTTAGCCACAATCGATTCAGACAGCGAATTGGATGGACTCGATTCCGAATTTATAGTTGCCGTCCCGCGGTTATCACGGATGGAATATGGTCACCGTTTTATTTAGTAGTATCCTATAACAAATGAAACTTCAAATACCTACTACTTTTTAGTAGTTTGGTTTTATTACATATTTGTGTAGATATATGTTTTATACTGGGTGTTCCCCGATTTTTTTTCGTGGAATCTCTCGGGTATTCTAAAAAGTATCATATAACAAAAGGATAGGTGCTATGGCTTCCAATTGCTGATTTTTTTAGAATCGTATTAGTAGTTCCAGAGAGTTCTCCTAAAACTAAATTTTTATACTTTACCTCCTTATAATATATAGATCCAAATATATAGAATGTAGATGGTTTTCCCACTAGCTAGCTGTACCCCGCAGTTTCACCCACGGTAAAATCGGAGTTCCCGCGGGAATTTCGGGATGAAAAGTACCCTATGTGTTAATCTGATGTATAAGCTATATTATTGTAAAGTTTCATTTAAATCCATTCAGTAGTTTTTGCGTGAAAGAGTAACAAATATCCATCCATCCATCCATCCATCCATACTTACAAACTTTCGCGTTTATAATATTAGTAGGATTTCAAAAGAAGATTTGAACTTTGACGATCAAGAGAAAGTGGAATTCTTTGTTCTTATCTCGTCATTAGACCTGACATTGAGGTGGCGGTATCTATTTTAGCAACGGAAGTCGTGTTATAATGGGAGAAAAAAAAAACTAATTTGATTGACAGCCGAAAACCGGTCAATTGCACGACGCGCGACGCCACGACGAAGCGCGGCTCCGCATAGTAATTGAGATAATTATGGCGCAGTCTTGCTCCTCACAATCAAGACGCTTGTTAGGCCTTTTGCACATTACAAGAAATCTTATTAGACATCCAGTCGCTTTGGTTGTTTTATGGGACCGTATATATTACAAGAAATGTCGGATAAGACACGTGCATAGCAATTTTTGTCGGATGCATGTAAGACACAAGAAAATTTGTTGTGTGTTAATTTCGGAGTTCCCGCTAGAACTCCGGGATAAGAGTAGCCTATATCCTTTTCTGTACCTCTAACAATGTGTACCTATGTAAAATTATATACAGGTACCCACAAAACCTCCGACATATCCGAAACTATGGTATTCTCTACACTAGTGCGAACATTTTAGACGTGGAAATTCAGCTGGGAAATCAATGGTTTTCCAGATATTAAGCCTCAAAGTTTCGATTTTGTTTTACTTATTTTTGTGGTTTATCACGTGACCAATATTTTTTTAAAAGTAACTTGGTAGTTATTGTGTAGGTAGTTATACTGGGGTGTAGATTTGCGAGTAAATTGCGCGCTGTAAATTTTTTTTTTAACCTAAAAATAAAATTACATCTCCTAACAATATTTTTACTGCAGAATAACTTCACTTATTTTATATGGATTCCTAGCGGTTATGTCGCCAGTCTTTTTACACCCTGTAGTAATCGGTTAAGTGGCTGAAGCGCGAATGCGTATCAAATACCTAAATTAAGTCGAATTCGCATTTAAAATAGAAGGATTTATCTTAGCGAGTGTGCGTCTCCTTAATGTGCGTTTTAGCTAAGTTTCATCCAAGGATGGTAATGTTATCAAATCCAACTCAATGAAACTATCGCGGTGTAGAGAAAGTAATGTCTGTGGCCTGCGGTTGAGTTGGTTTCTTCATTCTTGTTAAATCATTCAGTTTGATTACCAACTCCGAACGAATCGACGAACGAACGAATTGGAATGAAAATTGGTCTTGCAAGGGTAAAAGTGTGATTACACTTATCTGTATGTATACATTTATATACATATATCTACATATAAATAAAATTTAAGTGTCTGTTTTTTAATTCAAAATTAACAGCTATTATCACTAAATGCATATGAAAGTATACACGGTACTTACATAAAAAATAAATTTTTAATTTTTTCTTTGTCTGTCTGTCTGTCTGTTTATTTCGGATAATCTCTGAAACGGCTGAACCGATTTTAACGGGACTTTCACTTTCAATAATATGTGACGTACCTTTTTTATTAAACACAGTTCAAAAAGCGGCACTCGTTTTAAAATGAATAATTTTTCTAAAACCATTAATTCATTTGTAAAAAAATCGACGGCAGACTAGGTAGGTACTTATACTAAAAAATTTAAAGATAATTTTGCGGCTTTTAAACTTGATGTCATAAACTTTAAAGAAAAAGTACCTACCAGAAAATGACCTTTGACTTTGGTTTTTTAACCAACTTCCAAAAAAAGGAGGAGGTTCTCAATTCGATTGTATGTTTTTTCTTTGGTATCTTTGTTACGCGATTACTCAAAGACAGCTGGACCGATTTAAAAAAATCTTTTTTTGTTTGATTGGGTATACTTTCAAGTTGGTCCCATTGTAAAGAAGTCAGGATCTGATGATGGGATCATGGAGATAATGAGGAAACTCTTCAAATATTACAGGCACACCTATAGCGATTTGGGTAGATAAATTGTCACTTTAAAATTAATAAACCAAATCACTTAAAAGCAAGAAATAAACAAAATTTTAACAAAAAAAATTAAAGCATTAGTGCATTTTTGTGTGTTTTGGAGTCGGTTTTTAATTTTTATTAAAATTTTATGCATAAATTTTATGCTAGTTGTGCCCCGCGGTTTCACCCGCGTTGATTTCAGAGTTCCCGCGGGAATTCCGGGATAAAAGTACCTGATAATGTGTTAATCTGATAAGCTATATTATTGTAAAGTTTCATTTAAAACCATCCGGTAGTTTTTGCGTGAAAGAGTAACAAACATCCATCCATCCATCCATCCAGCCATACATAGGTACTTACAAACTTTCGCGTTTATAATATTAGTAGGATTGATTAGCTATGAAAGTACAAGGGGCTTGAAGCAAACGCCGCGCGAGAGGAGCCGCGGGCAATAAGTTATGTATTATTAATGACGTAGGTAGTACTTAAAAGAAAACAGTGATTACGGAACCAAAAAACAAATGAGGGTTTATAATCATGATGTTACTCTACACGAATGTCCAGAAGTTTTAGTGAAAGCTTCTCACAAAATTGGACACTAGTACTCGGCGGGCGATTAAAATAAATGCTATCTTTGTGTCTCACACAATCCGTAGATTAAAAACACAATCTGACGGATGTTGAAATTTTGAGATTGTTATTTTTTATTGACATAGAAAAGAGCCACACTTATGACCAACTTTAAAGAGATATTTGACTTTGATTTTGAGTAATGGCAATAGCTCCTATACATGCTTCATCATTCATCTTAATGGGCTAAGAACGCAGAGTCATGAAATTTCAAATATGGTAGAAAGAGATTACAACGTACATTACATGTGCGAATGTACAACGAATGTAAAACGACACTGATACATACGTCGATTGATTTTGTGCTCCAATTAGGAACTTTTTTTTTTGTCTTTCTGTACTAAATTATTTGACTCAAATCGTCAAAAGTATGCTTACAAAATGCTACATACCATACTGTTGATATATAGATTGAAACTCAACCTTTATTTACCTTACCTTAGAATCAACGTAAGCTAAATCCTTTTAGTTTTAACCTATTTAAAAAACTAAACTTTAAAATGAACCACTTCTAAGTTTTCTTCTTTTTCTCCTTATATAGACTTTCGCTTAGAATGTTAGCCAGTTTCAAGTAAAATCAAACAATATACCTAAGTTTATTTATGAAGAAGAAGAAGAAAATATCTGGGGGCACGGCAGTGCCCCCGCCAAGTCGAGCAACAAAAGCGGCACGGCCGTACTATCCTTTTCTCGAAGCAATTCAGGCCATTTTCGACCCCCTATAACTTCGTTGTGGATAAAACTAGAAGCCTGAATTTTTAGTAAACAAGCAGGTATTGTATAAAGACGGTATAATTTAAATTTCATTCGATTTGAACCAGTAGTTCAAGAATTATAACTAGTCAAAGTTTCTTAATTTTGTAGGTCACTCACTCACTCACTCACTGACCGATCATCAAAACTCTAAGGCACTTCTAGCAGACATAGAAGTTTGAAATTTAGAATACAATTAGTATTTATTGTATAAATCAAAGAAAAATTAAAATATTTTGCAATTTCGGTCCAGTTTTCTAGATACACCAACTGTATAAATAACTTTGTAATCCCATATAAATGTATGGAATTACAAAGTTATATATGCACTTATATGTACCAACTGCACAAATAACTTTGTAATCCCATATAAATATATGAGACTAGCTGTTCCCCGCGGTTTCACCCGCGTTAATTTCGGAGATCCCGCGGGAATTCAGAGATGCAAAGTAGTTAGTACCCTATATCCCTAGGTTTTCTTTACCCCTGACAACGTGCATGCAAAATTTCATGAGATTTCACCAGCGTTAATTTCGGAGATCCTTCGGGAATTCCGAGATAAAATTACCCTAATCTGAATGCTCCAACGATTTTCATGAAATTTTGTATACAGGGGATTTCGGGGGCCATAAATCGATCTAGCTAGGATTAATTTCTGGAATTCCCGCGCGAACTCTGATATCAACGCGGGTGAATTAATTATTGCATACTACACGTTGTCAAGGGTACAGGAAAGGTCATAGGCTAGTACTTTTATCTCAGAATACCCGCGGTATCTCCGAAATTAACGTGGGTTAAACCGCAGGGAACAGCTATTTAAGCCGAGCGAAGCTCGGTTGCCCAGATATTAATAAATGGACGCAGATAAGCAATAACATGTTAACCCACAAAATGAAGTTATTATTCAGAACGATTTATTGAGAGCTAGAGAACGTTTATTAACTACGTGTTTACCTTATTACATTGATTAAATATGTACCTAAATATTGAGCATAAAAAATGTTGACACAAAATGGTGCTTTAGTTTTAAAACTTTTATTTACTCAAAATTTCTCTAGTGTGGGTTAACACACTATTGCTTATCTATGTCCAAATAATAATAATAAGTGTAGCTAGTTACCTACCTAGATATAAAGTGTAGATATATAGTTACCTAGACATAATTATGTTCAAAGGTAGAATGGTCAACGGAATGAAAAAGCAAGAATGGGGCATGTGTTTATATTATAAAGTTGTACCAAAATCTTTCAAGTAGACTAAATTGCTCAAAGGAGGAAGACCATTTACAAAAAGAAATGAGATCCCATCAAAAACAAACTTGTAAAAAAGTCCCAAGTCTCGCAACTCAGTTCTTCTACAGTAAAAAGTTGTGAGATCAATGTAATACCAAGTCGGTTAATTTATTCAGTGCCTACTTAAGGGTCCTTCTGTCTAAAGTTATCATGTTATAAGCTAATCTAATAACATTTTATAGTGACCATATCAAATTTAAAAATCTTTTATGTGTTAAATAGATTGATTGGCTTGGCGATCACGTGAAAACACAATATATCTCACATGTAATACATAATTATGGTTCTAAACAATCTAATTTAATTATAATATGTATTACTTGTGAGATACATTATGTTTTCACGTGATCGCCAAGCCAATCAATCTATTTAAAACATAAAAGATTTTTAAATTTGATATGGTCACTATAAAATGTTATTAGATTAGCTTATAACATGATAACTTTAGACAGAAGGACCCTTAAGTAGGCACTGAATAAATTAACCGACTTGGTATTACATTGATCTCACAACTTTTTACTGTAGAAGAACTGAGTTGCGAGACTTGGGACTTTTTACAAGTTTGTTTTTGATGGGATATTTATTTCAGCACCACACAGAAGAAAAAGAAACAAACACATACAGTACCTGATCTGAAACTGTAGACATAACGTTCATATAGTCCATGTTATTAAACATAGACTCTGTAGCATTGGGATATATCTTTCTAGTTTGTGGTGAGACAAGTGTAGAGAAGCATCGTTAGTCATTACCGCAGAACAGAAAATAACAGATAGAAGGGACATCAACTTTGTTAACCAGATGAAAACGAGTGTCACCGGGTGATTTTCGCACACAAAACTATTCATCACGCACTAAAACATTCATCAACGTAAAGTAATGTATTAAACGCTATATAGTTATGTTTTTACTTAGTCACTGTTTTCAAAATTCATAGTTTTGGCAATATTGTGGTAAATATACTTGGGATGGCAGCAAAAGAAGTTTTGGGCAAGTTAGAGCGTTCGCGCTAAGTTCCTTTGCGACGGCGAAGTGGCGCGCCTGCCCCGCCTACATGTCCTCTCTAGTTAATTTATTTGCTCTGTGGTCAGTACACAAGTATTCATCAAATGCCACTTCTAGTGGTCCGTTAAGTGTCCATCCACATACCGCACCCTTGTTCACATAAATTGGAGACTCCCCCGCAACTGGACATTTTGTGTCGGATATTTATGAACATAATACACTGCCCATTTCATACGAAAAAACTTGAACTTGCCCTGCGGCTTCATGCGTTATTTATTTGGCAGTGTTCAGCGTCATCGTTATAAAATTGGATTGAATGAATAAAACTCAAAAATTGCAACTGAAAATAGGTCAAGCAAATGAATACCAATTTTAGTTTTGACCATTCTTTTTCCATTTCAGTAGGTACAGGCTACGCTAATTATGAAAAATACGTGCTTCGATCGCTGTGATTTTTGGTAGTAGCAGAGATAATAATTTATTGTAATCCGAAGATAATAATATTATTAGTATTATAATCTTATATAACAAATGCGTACCTATGTAAGTGTGATAACTTTGTAACTTGATAACTTTCACTACATATTCAACCGATCGTCACGAAATTTTGCATATATGTATGTGTTATGTGTATAAAAATTTATAACAATATACCAAAAGAAATTATAGCATTAACGACTGCTAAATTTTCTAAAAAACCAAAGCAATGGTTGCAATCTCAAGTTTACTATAGTGTGCAAGACTTCCTGGACAGAAAAGTTGACTATTAATTTGTGTTTATTCATTTCATCATTGACATTAACATTTTGGAATTACATTCGTTTTGACATTTAATTATTGTGATGGAATCAAAATTAATAATGTACACATCTTTTAGAACAATGTTAAGACATTGTTATTATTATTATTATCGTTGTCGTTGTCGTTGTCGTTGTCGTTGTCGTTGTCGTTGTCGTTGTCGTTGTCGTTGTCGTTGTCGTTGTCGTTGTCGTTGTCGTTGTCGTTGTCGTTGTCGTTGTCGTTGTCGTTGTCGTTGTCGTTGTCGTTATCGATATCGTTATCGTTATCGTTATCGTTATCGTTATCGTTATCGTTATCGATATCGTTATCGTTATCGTTATCGTTATCGTTATCGTTATCGTTATAGTCATCGTTATCGTTATCGTTATCGTTATCGTAATCGTTATAGTTATCGTTATCGTTATCGTTATCGTTATCGTTATCGTTATCGTTATCGTTATCGTTATCGTTATCGCTATCGTTATTGTTATCGTTATTGTTACGTTACGTTGTTATTGAAACGGGTGAAACCGCGGCGAATAGCAATATCACACCTACTACTTGACATTAACGGAATACCTACCTACTTAGTTGTGATAATCAAGAGTCATCGAGGTTTACCTATCTACTATAGGTGTACTAGCTGTTCCCGCGGTTTCACCCGCGCGAGTTTCGGCATTATCGCAGGAACTCCAAAGTAACCTAATTTACTCCGTATAACATCAGCTAATTAGCAGTGAAAGTCTTGTCCAAGTCGGTTCAACCGTTTCAGAGATTCACTCGTATGAGTTTCGGAATTCCCGAAACAAACAAAAATGCAGATCTTTCCTTTTTAATATAATATTAATATATATATTAGTTTAAACATTATACTATCTGTGGTTTAGATGACTCGTACTTCTTTAAAAGCGAACTCAAACTAATTAAAAAGGGAACCTATAGGTACTTTATTACTCTAAAATTAAGAAAAAAACATAAGCGCATTAGATACGCATGTGTGAAGTGAAAACTTGCTTCGTCACTTCAATAATCTCTCTCGATTAAATTATTAATATTTTATATCTTAACGGAATGCGTATAATCATAATATACTGGATCAGATGAACTAGTTTTTAACCGCAAACTCACTGTCCGTTGATTTACTACTGATGTCAAGTTTATAGTGTGCAGGAACGGGAAAATTTCCCGCCATATAATTATTATCTTTGTATTATATGATTTTAATTAGGTTATAATGGAGATGTGGACTACTTTTGAAAATCAAAATTCTAATTAGTCCGTCAGTTAGAAAATAAAAAACAATAGACACGTATTTTTTGCTTTTTCAAATAAATTTAAATATACAGAGATGAAGCGCATTAAAGTTTAGGGTGAGGGAGTCGTGACGTCACTAACCGCAAAAACCGCCATACAAACTGTCAGAATAGTGACGTCACGCGAAATTTCAACTCAATATATCGCCGTTATTTTTTGATTACGTAAAAAAGGAAAAAATCGTGTCCAATATTTTTTAATAATCTACAAGACGGATTAAAAAATAAAAATTAGTCAATATGTCCATTTTAGATTTATATGTTTAGATATTCCTGAGGCACTCCGCACTATTTACCTACAATAATGACAGAGGATGGCCATGATGGCAAGGTATAAAAATCAAAATTCCATTTAGTCCGTCAGTTTGATAGTAAAAAATAATAGACACGCATACACCAGACACCAGCGGGTTTGTCACCGAATTCAAACCGATCAGTGGTAGCACAAACCAATTATAATAATACGTGTGTTTTTGTCTTTTGGATTAAATCGGTAGTTTGTTATTTTTAGCTTTTTTAGTTTTGTGTTTTTAATTGTCCAATTTATCGCTGTTTCTTTTGGAGCAATAAGGTCCTTTGTACACTTAGTGAGCAATAATACTTGAATACTTGAATAATTGATGAATCCGTTTATTCGCAGTCGAGGTGTCATGCGGCGGCGTTGTGCAGAATAACCTGACATACTTCATGTCGCCCGGCTTTCCGGAGCTCTGGGGCGGCGACCAGGACTGCAACATCACCATCGAGAAGACCTACGCCGGCATCATGCAGCTGAGGATTGACTTCATACATTTTACCATTGTGAGAATTTACCTACCATCCATTGCTTAATATCTACCTTTGTATGGTCGTAGACATGTGGTAGGGCGCTCTCTGGTGCCCGGCTGGCTGGCTACCACCTTCGAGTTGTAAATCTGTCGCCAAGCACTTAACGGTGTGTTCCGGCAGCGTCACTTGAAAGCCAGTTCTCATCACCATTCCAGGTCGGCAACGCACCTGCAAGCCTTCTGGTGTTGCAGATGTCCATGGGCGGCGTTAATCACTTACCATCAGGTGTACCACTTGCCCGTTTGCCCCCTATGACATAAAAAAAATCTACGTTATAACTGCTCCTTTGATCCGTAACCAAGTTATGATCGGTTAACGCTAGAGCAGTGGTTCCCAAAAGGTGGGTTGCGATCACAGAATAGAAAGTAACTGATGATTTGCCCACACCAAACTATTCGTCGCGCACTAAAACATTCATTAACGTAAAGAAATGTATTAAACGCTTTATGGTTATGTTTTTACTTAGTCACTGTTTTCAAAATTCATAGTTTTGGGAATATTGTGAGTAATATACTTGGGATACTAGCAAAATTATTTTTGGGCAAGTTAGAGCATTTGCTCTGACTTCCTTTGCAACCGTGGCGCACCTGCCCCGCCTACATGTCCTCTCTAGTCAAGGTCACGAGTGGATATTAGGTGGGCACTGAAAACTGAAAATACCAAAATAAATTAATGTATCAAAGTAATTGAGATTAATCTATACAAATAAATAAAGTTGAAGTGTCTGTTTGTAATTTTAAATTAACAGCTTTTCACTAAATGCATACGAAAGTATATATATACGGTAGATACTTACTACCTACATCAAAATTTTTTTTTTTTATTTTTCTCTGTTTGTCTGTCGGTCTGTTTGATCTGGCTAATCTCTGAAACGACTGGACCGATTTTGACGTGACTTTAACTCGCAGATAGCTAATGTAACGAGGATATAAGGAGTAACTTAGGTTACTTTTTATCCCGGAATTCCCGCGGGAACTCCAAAATTAACGCTGGTGAAACCGCGGGAAACAGCTAGTATAAACTAAAATTGTAGCTAAAATGATAGCATGATAAAAAATAGTGGTGAGTCCCGATTCAGAAGTTTTCGTTTAGTCGGTCGCGGTCCAGTCAATTTTACACACAGCGCTAGAGAAAACTAAGGATCGTATTGTATAGTCAAGTGGTCACGAAAAATTGGTTTTTTGATTGGATGATTTTACATGACCACCTAACATGACGATACAAATCTTAGTTCTCTATAGCAACGACGATAATAGGTTGTCAACTTGGCTAAGGGGGCTGAGATCAGAGCTAGAAGAATAGGGACGTTGACAACTTTTGAAAATCAAAATTCTAATTAGTCCGTCAGTTAGAAAATAAAAAAGCATTACACACGTATTTTTTATTTTTCAAATAGATGAAAATACACAGAGATAAAGCGCATTAAAGTTTAGGGTGGGGTCTCGTGACGTCACTTACCGCTACGAGCCGCAATACAAACTGCACTAGTTTGTGACGTCACGCAAAATTTCAACAATGGATCGATGTTATTTTTTTATTATGTAAAAAAAGAATGTGTGTCCAATATTTTTTATTAATCTCGAAGACGGACTATTAAAAAAAAAATAGTCAAATTAGCCTAAACAAAGCCTCAAGTTTGTAACAAAAAATATCTTGCATAGGTACTCAGATAACGGATTCTCTAATAAAAGAAATGGAATTCAATTTGATAATAAGTACATTTTAATTTCCATTTATTTATAAAAATAACTCCGGTCAAGTGTAACATTCCTAAGATGCTTTAAAAGGAATGTTTTTGTGTCCTTTGCCTCTTCTGACCTTTCAATGCTGACATGATCTGGTCAGTCCATGGCCATCCATGCCGTGCCATGGCCGTCCATGATCTAACCCGCCTCAGCGTGCCTTTTCAACTAATCTTAATTCTTCATTTGTGTTTTCATCAGGGTCAGCCGAATAGAACTACAGGAGCATGTGACGAAGACGCAATGGAACTTGGGGACGGGGAGAGCAAGTTCACGCTGTGCGGTCAAAACCCTGGTCAGCATGGTGAGTCATGGCAACATTTCTTTTAAATCTAATGACTGAGTTGAACGAAGTGCGATGATAGCTCAGTGGTTGGTGCTTTCGTATCAAACGCCGCTTGGCGTAGGTTCAAACCCCAACAACGAGCTTGAGCTGTCGGCGAAGGAAAACATCGTGAGGAAACCATAGCATGGTGGTAGGGCACTCTCTAGTGCCCGGCTGGCTAGCTACCACCTTCAGGTTGCAAATCTGTCGCCAAGCACCTAACGGTGCGTTCCGGCAGCCCCACATGAAAGCCAGTTCCCATCCCCATTCCAGGTCGGCAACGCACCTGCATGCCTTCTGGTATTGCAGATGTCTATGGGTGGGGGTAATCATTTACTATCAGGTGTACTACTTACCCGTTTGCTCCCTATGACATAAAAAAGTGCCAAAAGCAATGGAGCTAGCAGTATTAAATATGGAATATGAGCTCATCATGATACCTAATATAAAAATAAAAAAGGTGTACCAAAATTCAAATCATGAAAAAAAAGAAACAAATTTCATGTGGAAAATAAACCGTGGAGTTTCCAAAAAGGGGATAAAAACTCATAATATATGTTGATATTACTATTTAACTAATTGTTTGTAAAAGAATATTAATTGACTGATCTAGACGAGAACCAGTAACCCAATTTTAAAGTTTAAATTGAAACATTAAAATTCCATTTTGTCAGGTGAAGAAGTTTTCGATGACGAAACGAATTAAACATACACAAATAAAATTTAATAAATAATTTGGTTGTAATTCAATCTGTTTTCGTGCGATTGCTGTATAAGTGTTCACTAATGGGCTTTTATACAATGTCGCTTTGTAAGCTCATGTTATATTAATAAGCTCTTTGGTATTTATGAGGACTCACTTCGAAGAGTGCTCTGGGATTGTACCGTGGTTTATAGCGATTCAAGCTCCAGTTGTGAGAGGGATGGACGATGGAAAACCGTATAGATGGTTTCATTCAAACTTGGTTCATTTAATATTGGATCGATCGAATGTAGGTAGGTATGTGCTTTGTCATATTTGTAAAGAATGCCGATCTTCAATTTCCTTAAACTTTTTTCTGGAGATATAAATTTTTGCTGAGGCTCCTCAGTGCAGCGGTTTGAAATAAAGCAGTTCACACGTGAGATGTTTTACTAAAACTTAAAAAAAAAAAGAGATGGCATACATGCAAATGGGTGGTAATCAAGTCCTAGAGTAACTGTATCAAATAATGCAACGCTACGTGAGCTAAGTTACGTGTGCTAAGTAAGCTTACTTCACATTGTGGTCTATAAAATTCTCTCTAACGTATTTTGGCAGTCTATGTATTAAATGTAAAGTAAATGCTAATTAACTAGCATAAATTAGCTTAATTTGTAAGTAACAAACAAGGTAATAAAATCTTTAAAGTAAATTTTAAGCTATTTCCAATTGTCGTCCATGTAAAGCTGATCCGATGTATCAAAACTTGAAGCTGGAAGATTGCCTTGAGAACTCTGTAACTAAACAACGCAATGCCATCGAGTTGGGTCTCGTTTGATTGGTCTTGACAAGGACTCTAGTCCTAGATAATTACTTTTCGGTTCAGTTTACTTAAAAAGCGTGCTTTTTTGGTTTTAGTTTTTTACTATTTGATATTTTTCACAGCATATTATACGATGTCGAGCAAAACGGAATCCCGCGAGGCGGACGAGCTGCCCAGCAGCAAGGCCACGTCGTTGTCGATGCGCATGCGCGCGACGGAAATGCCTCGAATATGGCTGATGCGTATAGCACAGATGCCTCTAGCGCAATCCGCGCCTCACAACTGTCTCCAATACTACACTGATAACAACGGTAATTTGCAGAGTACCTATAATATTCTTAGTTTAAACACACACACACACACACACATAAAATACAAGAAGCATTTGATGTCTCTTTCAGTGATATACTTATATAAATTACTATGCAGACCATATTAAATTTCTATTTGTTGATATAATAAATGCTTAATTTGATGCAATATTGTTATATTATGGCTCTTGCAAATTTTTGCTTTGTCTATATTCAAGTAAGATTCATACGGGACTTCAAATATATTGAGTATAACATTATTAAATAATATACCTACATGTAAATATCTTTTGATATACACACATTCTTTTGACGTTTTTGTCAGAACAAAGTTCACAACATTACAAAATGATAAGAGCAAAATTCCTCATTGCCATTAATATTTTATCAGGCGTATAAAAATTTCAATAATTTTTATATTACGCCCGAGAAAAAATTACTGGCAACTTTCTATTTAAGTTTTGCGTGGTAACAATATAAACAGCGTAATTATTTATTACTAAAGGTACAATAAAGACATTTAACTACGCGAGTAACGGCCGTCATCTAGCGCCCCAGGAATACAGGGCGTGTGTGAGACGAAACGTCGGATTCTGTACAGTTCGATACTCTCCCTGTGACGATCGCTCATTTAGAATCGATGGACAAAGACGGGGTGAGTCTAGAACTAGTTTTGAATATTTATCTTAAAGCATTAACTCGGTAAACTTGAATAATGGTGTCAAAGGTGAATAAATCCAATTTTACTGTCAATTTAGGAGCAAATTGGCTGTTATTGTGTAGAGACGAAGCTTCGAATAGACCAAAGTCGTTGGCGATAGAAATTTCAAAGTAGATAAATATTTTGATTTTGATGTTTTCTAGCTTTTTGTTTACTAAATAAATACCTATTTAAATAAGTGAGGGTTAACGTAGGTATAACCTAAATATAACAAGTTATTTATTAAAAATATGAAGAATAAATAAGCATCTTATAAAATTGCAATCTATACGTATCGGTAGATCCAGAGTTCACACCCGGCAGCTACGGAGGTGCTGGCTCAGAGTTCTATGGACCAGATGGCATCTCACTCCAAGAAATCTTATCTTCTACAACAGCATCAACGACTGTGTCCACCACAACGTCCTCCACAATATCACCTTTGATATTTACGGATCAGCAGACGCCTCCAAATGGTTTATAGCCTGTTACTTCACCCTAGTTTTGTTCTGGTTTGGTTTATCATCAAAAGCCTAGACTCATATTCTTTGGTTCCAAAATTATTTCTTCTCAACCCATTTTTCGGCTCGAAATTGAACTTTCTGTGGACATTTGTCATATTTCTCATCACCTGTGGATTTTATTCCATTTTACATTATGCATGTGAATTTACTATAGTGTATTATTTACCTCTATCATAAATTAATTTCATTATTACATTAACATTATTATTAATAAAACGTCCGTCTCAGGTGTCATATTTTCAAAACATCATCCATCGATTTGGTGAATCTTCCCCTATTTCGCATTATTTTATAACTTTTTATTACTAATTCCTTATTTTGTTCTTTTATTTCGATAGTTACCTCAATCTGAAAATGCTTATTTGTTGATGTTATTACACGCTAAAAGAATATTCTGAGCCCAATAGCGTCAATAAGTGGATCAGTATCGAATTGAAATTACTTTGCAAATAATTGTATGTGTTCATGAAATGCCATTACTTACTGTAAGCAATAAAAGTATTAGCTATTGTGTACTTATCTGTGTTCACTGATTTTCCTTTCTGTTCTCATCAGGAAAGTTATTGCTTAGAACAATATTTTATTCCACAATAATTACACATTTTCAATAATTGCAACAAAAAAACCGTTTCAGAAATTACTGTTTGTATACCATCAGGTTCGATACAACAAGAACAAATGATGCCAGTTAATCCTATAGAAGAAGATGAAATTGAAGGCTCTGGAGCGGACCCTCAGATACAGCCTATGGAAGCTTCTACGCCGGCTGCAACTAAAAATAAAGGGGTAAGAATATTATGGAATTTTAATTATTATTTATTTTCTCAGTATATATTCATAGGTACAATTTGTGTGATAAACTAGCGATTAGAAGCAAATTTTAGAAAAAAAGTTATGTTACTGAGCTCATGACGAAGAGGATTAAAAAATAAGAAAGTAAAGATAACTACTTTAGGATTCTAATATAAAGATCATAAACTATTTTTGTAAAATCACAGTATTTGAATGAGATCGTAAACAATTTTAATTAGGTATAAAGATTTTAATAATATTTTTATTATGTTAACTTTTACGAATGCTTGTTTCTACTAATCTTATTACGTACCTACCCATATTACTGCAGTTCATTGGATTGTTAACTACTTATTTAACCTAACTTTATTACAATTTATTTAATAATTTCTATCCTTAACCTGTAATTGTGTGATTGAAAAACAAAGTGAGTGAATTTTAATACCGGTAACTACCGACGCTAATAGTAAATCTATTCGGAGTACTTTGATCGCTGAATCATTTAGATTGTCCATATCAAATTTGAATGCATTGTAACCTATATTCCGATTTAATAAGGATAAATATCGTGATGAAAGGTGTATCAAGGTTCTTTAGGCTTTAGACATTGCGCGGTGCCGCACCTCGCTTTTAATTCACGAGTTTCCCGCGGAAAAAAACCTGTCAATCTCCATATGCTTTAGTCTCAGGCATCAGCACCGTGTAACTCCTGACGTCTGATAAAAATAATGAAATTATCTCTGCTACAATAAAACGAGTGTTAGTATTTTAGATTAGATTAATTTATGTACTTCATTCATAATTCTATCTAAAACGTGTTAATGAATTAACTGAAAACTAGAAAGTAGTTTGCTCAGAATCGACTTCCGTATCGATCGCACCATGTTTTAATAAAGGTTAATTTTTTCATTTTTACTGGTACATGTCTAAATGATTTATAACACAATATTTGGCGCGTACGCCGCCCGCAGCAAAAAAATCAAATCGCTCATTGTAACACGTAAGCGCGGGCGTAGCGCTTGAATTCCGTAGATAGGTCACCTCCAAACTAAAGTTGAATAACTTTTAAAGTTTAAACTATTAATTTTTTCGACATAATCTATATTTTAGTCACATTATTGTAAATTTTTTTAAATGGGGTGTTCAGGTTTTTGCTTAATTCGTTAACACGTTGTATATTAAAATCATTCGCCATGTTTTTTGATCACACCACGTAGATATTATATATTTTATTTTAATAATTCCATAAAATTTGATCTACGTGCTTACTATTCCTATTGTATGTACAGCATGTGTATTGTCAGCTGTAGATAGTCTAACATCACTAACTCCATTTAGATCTGGAGTTATATCCTCCCGTCTTGGCTCTGGCAGAGGAGAAGCCGGACCCTGTACCGTTGGTCGCCGTACAGCCAGCACTACAGCCAAACGACCAACGACAGGTTTCTCTATCACGGCTATGGAAACTTCGGCGCCAGCCTCAAAAGCTTCGGTAGATCAAGATGTCAGGATAGGATCACGATACCGTGCGAGAATGAATATTTTGTGCCGGTGAGTTTTTGTATTGTAATTTTCTTTGGTATTCCAATTTTTACTTTATTGACCCCGAAACACTAAACATTTATCTATACTACATATAATAAAAGAGTAGAATCCGCGATTCTGTACATTGAATATTTTTACCTAAAATTGAGAGGGGTGATAAAAGAAGAGTAACCAAGCCCAAAAAAGTTTTTAAAATTCTTTTCTGTCTGTCTGTCTGTCTGTTCGCGATAATCTCCGCATCTACTGAACCGATTATCTTGCTGTTTTCACACGTACATTAAGCATAGCCTGGAGCTACATATAGGCTTTGTTTCATTGAAATCAGATGTCGGGAAAAAAAGTTGTTGCATAAAAATCCTTTCATGCGGGTGAAACCGCGGGGCACAGCTAGTTATACATATAAATAAAAAGAAAGCACAGAGCAAAAGGCGACCTTATTGTTAGAAGCAATATTTTCAAGGCAATCTTAAGGTGACAAGCACCATGGTGTTCACTAACTGACATTGGCATGAATACTGCGCTTACTTATCCAAGGCATCTGTTGCCATTAAAAAAAGAAAAAGGTGACACGGAACTGCCGCCTTACTCTTGACGCTATGGGTCATAGTCTTGACGCAATCGCGTTAGGATCAAATCGAAGTGGAATCGAAATGAGATCGAAAAGGAATAAAATTTTGCTACTTTATAAGCTTCGAGATCGCTTCTCTATTGTATTTATCAGTAAAATTTCTCGATTGTCAACGAAAACAGTCCATTTTTGTTAACTTGTCAAACGTCATCTTTAGACATTAACACGATTCCAAATACGATCTCAATTTGAACTGAAATCATAATCCAAATCAGTCTCAAATCATTTTCAAGAGTAAGGCAGCTATCTATATATTATAGACACAAGAGTAGTACGTGGTTATGGAGTCAGGAACCCCCATTCGTAAACTTCAATGTTGCTATTTAAGTAATTTTTTATACGTACATTAATTGGAATAATCACAATATACACGTGTATATTATTTCTTATTAGCAAACTGACGGTCTAAATAGAATTTTTATTTTCATAACCCGGTTATTTACTCAATTTTTTGTTTCCAGACCGGTTCCAACAGTCCCGGAGTGTGCGACCCTCACCACTGCGGGAACACCTTCTGCCCAGGGTCCTCGAGGCCGGGCCAGCAATGCAGGGTCGAGTCCTCCATCACACCGTTCGCCGTGTCAGTGCACTTCGGACCGCCAACTCCCAAAGACAACCCGGAAGAGAATATCGGGGCATGTTTAAAATACACCCAGTTGCCATGCGATTCTTAAGAGGGAAATATTAATAAAAGTTTGGATTTAACCCTTTTGCTCCCTGAATAGTGACCCTATACAACGTGTTAATGAATTAACTGAAAACTAGACAGTAGTTTGCTCAGAATCAACTAGCGACTCGATCGCACTATGTTTTAATATAAGTTATATTTTTTCATTTTTACTAGGCCATGTCTAAATTATTTATAATACAATATATAGCGCGTAACTAAGCCGCCCGCACCAAAAAAAATCGAACCGGTAGGCGCGGGCGTAGCGCTTGGAATTTCGTAGATAGGTCACCTCCAAACTAATGTTGAATAACTTTTAAAGTATATACTTTTTCGACATAAAATGTATTTTAGTCATATTATTGTTAATTCTTTAAATGGGGTGTACCTATCAGGTTTTCAGTTAATTCAGTAACTTAACCCAGATTATATTGCTGTAATGAAACGCCGGGGAACCAATTTTTACTAACAACAGCAAAAAATACAAACAATTTTAGTCTTTATAATTGATTAAAAAAAGAACGATTTTTCTCTTTTCAGTATGTTTTTAGAAATTACACGACAGATTTTTATATTTCTTTTACTGGGTTTGTTTGCAACATATGGGAAAGTTTTATTCATGAAATATTTATGTAAATAGTGTTTTTCTCTAGGGTTGTCCACTTTAGTTAAGATCTGACGAAGACTTGAAGCGGGATATGTATACCTACAATAGTTTTGCAAAAGTGATATTTATTTTGAAAGAGATATTTTGATTTTGTAGGTTATCTATTGATAGATAATAATTATTTATTACTCGTGCCATTTATTTAAATTATACTGTACTATTTGTTCATTGTTGTCCTATCTGTTTGTTAGTTGTAAATTGTTGATATAAATATATATGTTTTGTTATTTATTATAGGTAAATAAGTTAAAATAAAAATTGTAAATTAAAAAAATAAAACTATTTGATTATTTACTACCTCATTGCGGTTTCAATTTTATAAGATTTCATTACAAAGATCAAACTAAATTACACTTCGATTAATGTTTTACAAAACAAGTTCAATTCAAAACTAAACTAAAGCATAATTAAAACTGAAAGCAGAATATATGATAATATCTCAGAGTAATAAATATAGGAATAATAATATCGAAAGATATGAACTAAAGTACCTACTGCTGTTAGTAGGTACCTAAGTTCCTTATAAAAAGTACCCTATGTACCTCTCTGTACCCCTGTCAACGTGCATGCAAAATTTCGTGATGATCGGTTAAGGCGTGAAAGCGTAACAAACAAACAAACAAACGCACTTTCGCATTCCACTTACCGCGCATCGCTTACCGCTGCCGTGGCACGCTTGCTGCGCTCGCACGTTGTGTTCACAGCAAGACCCAACTCAGCGTGCTCTGCATAAGGTACATTATAGTGTAGACAAAGATTGCATAATATTACACGATACGCCACCATTTTGTAAAATGGCTGCCACGACCGCCACGCCACGCCTGCAAGTTGTATGTGAACAAAGAACGAAATCCAGGTAGGTACATGCTTTTCTCATAACATATTTTGACTAGAAAGATGAACAACAACCATACATCTTGCTCGATTACAAAGTGCTATGTTTTTATCACGTCTCTACGTGTTTATTTCGAGGCATTGTCGCACAAATAAGTAGGTATACAATTTTCCCCCTCGCAAAATTGTCTTTGTAAATGGGTAATGTGGTTACAGTAATGAAAGGTATAAAATAGATATGAAAAATGTATGTTTCCTGCGAGGTTGTTTGTGTCGTAGAGTTGGTGATAGAGCTGTGAACGAGTTTCGTTCTTATATCTCATGATTTATCGTTCTAAACTGTAAAATAAAATAAAATAGGTATCTGTTGTTTGTCTAGCTAGTTTGTAGTCTATTTATTTAAATTGCAACGTTCTTATGTTTTTCATTTCTATTTAAAATTTCATTTTTCGGAGTTTTCGGAGTTCACATATCTATCGTCGAAATTTTGTAAATTTATAGTATACCTGAACTTTAGCGAACTGCGCTGGTCCTGAAAGCAATAGAACCTTCAGGCGAGTTTTTAATTAAAATATCTTGTATTCGCACCGCATAATAATAATGTCGATGGATCAAGGGGAACCAACTTCGCATATTGTGGGGGAGTATAAGATTGTCTGTCCCTGTACGCATTTAATATTATCCTTCCATCTAAATTCAATATTCAAATTTCAACTAACTTTTGTCATCTGAAACAAATACCTACTTAGAATTGCAAAAGTAATATTTTGAAATACAAATAAAGTTATTCTAGCTAAATGAACGGCTTTCAAATAAAGTATGGCTAACTTTAATGTAATTAAGGCTAATCAGGACGAGGGGTTAGCGTCCATTATCTTTTACGGGATCTCGACTAAAATTAGTAATAAAATCTAAAAGTTTGATTATTATCAATAATAAAGAATCCTAATTAATATTTTCCTAATCCCCGCTGTTTCCGTGTTAATTTCGTAGTTTGATTTTCAGTTTCGGATACAAAGTACCTACCCTATGCACCTTTCTGTACCCCGACAACGTGTATGCAAAATTTTATGTAAAAGTTGGTGACCCTTTCGGCAGAGCATGCAAGAAATATCATATGTGTAGAAATTTAGATTAGGCACTGTTTATATTTGTTTCTTTTTCTTGTGTGTTGTGCTGAAATAAATGTATTTTCTTTTCTTTTCTCTTCTCTTCTCTTCTCTTCTCTTCTCTTCTCTTCTCTTCTCTTCTCTTCTCTTCTCTTCTCTTCTCTTCTCTTCTCTTCTCTTCTCTTCTCTTCTCTTCTCTTCTCTTCTCTTCTCTTCTCTTCTCTTCTCTTCTCTTCTCTTCTCTTCTCTTCTCTTCTCTTCTCTTCTCTTCTCTTCTCTTCTCTTCTCTTCTCTTCTCTTCTCTTCTCTTCTCTTCTTTTCTTTTCTTTTCTTTTCTTTTCTTTTCTTTTCTTTTCTTTTCCTTTCTTTTCTTTTCTTTTCTTTTCCTTTCTTTTCTTTTCTTTTCTTTTCTTTTCTCTTCTTTTATTTTCAATGATGATCGGTTCAGCCGTTAAGGCGTAAAAGCGCAACAAACAAACAAACTCACTTTCCCATTTATAATAGTAAGGATTCCATTTCCATTGTATTACTCCGAAGTAACAGCGAAACCGCAGGAAACAGCAAGTCAAAAATGATTGCTAGATTTAGGTAACTATATAGTGCACTCCCACGCAACGACAACCTCGGGACAGAGCTACACAAATTGGATTTGTGTAACACTCAGAGATGAAAACTCTTCATTAGCAATCCTTTTGGATGTTCTCTTTGCTTACAGTAATTGGATTAACTCCGTTCACGTTATGTATCTGACAAAAATATTTTTTTTTTTTAAATAAAAGTTTTATTTCTACACTGTATATAATAATGGGCATGTTGACTGATTTTTTCTTTAGTCTGCCTTGTAGATTGATAAAAAAATTACACAAGTATTTGTTCTTTCTTTACGTACTTAATCAAAAAATAACGGCGATCGAAATTTCACGTGACGTCACTAACCAGTACAGTTTGTATGGCAGCTCATAGCGGTTAGTGACGTCACGACCCCCTCACCCTAAACTTTAATGCGCTTTATCTCTGTATATTTTAATTTATTCGAAAAATCAAAAAATATGTGTCTATTGTTTTTTTATTTTTCTAACTGACGGCCTAATTAGAATTTAGATTTTCAAGAGTCCTCAACATCCCTATTCTCACCAAAATGTTATTTTATGAGGGACAATGTTCATATTTTTCATACCTAATGTATTTTGCCGAATATACATACGTACCTTACATACAAAGACCTAAATAGACCTTTTGATTGCATTGACAAAGAAGTTTGTTTGATGTTGATTTTTTCACAGCATTCATTTGATATGAATTTCAACATGATACCTCTACGCGTCTCTGAGAAAAAACAAACAGACAGACAGAGAGACAATGAAGCGATCCTATAAGGGTTAGTTTTTTCCTTTTGAGGTACGAAACCCTAAATGGGCATAAGTATGGATGCGGACGAACTGAGAACTTCCTCCTTTATTTCGAGAAGTTTAAAAAGAAACATTGTTGTAGGTTATGTTAGTGTAGTGGAGTCGAGATCTCCCGCGTTAATCCTATAAATGCATGCAGATAATCAATAACGTGTTAACCCACAAAATTAAGTTGTTGATACAGAACGATTTATTGAGAGTAAGAGAACGTTTTTCAATTATGTGTTTACCTTATTACATTGTTTAAATATTTAACAATATGTTGAACATAAAAAATGTTGACACAAAATGACGCTACAATTTTAAAACACGATTTACTCAAAATTTCTCCAGTGTGGGTTAACGCACTATTGCTTATCTATGTCCAAATATCTTTGATGTGGAGACAGGCTTTATGTGTTTATGGCTTTATGGCTTTATGTGCTGGCCAGGGTATCCATGTTGGCGTTGATTGATGATCACCCAACTTTTACTACATACAGGATGTCAGAAAACCTCCGACATATCCGAAACTATGATATTCCCCACAACAGTACCAACATTTTAGACGGGGAAATTCAGCTGGGAAATCAGCAGTTTTTATGATATTAAGCCTCAAAGTTTCGTAACTTTTGTTTTACTTATTGCATATTTTTGTAGTTTATCACGTGATCAATATTTTTTCTGAAGTATCTTGGTAGTTATTGTGTAGGTAGTTGTCTCAGATCACGGCAAACAAGGGAGATTTGCTACAAGGCGCAAAATTGTATCAGAATCGGGTGTTGCCGCTACTCCCACAACTACCTACAGGCGTAAAACAATGCTAAACAGCGATGATAGCTCAGTGGTTAGTGAGTTCGGATTAAACGCCGCAAGGTTTAGGTTCAAACCCTAACAATGAGCTTGGGCTGTCGGTGAAGGAAAACATCGTGAGGAAACCATAGCATGGTGGTAGGGCGCTCTCTAGTGCCCGGCTGGCTAGCTACCACCTTCGAGTTGCGAATCTGTCGCCAAGCACCTAACGGTGTGTTCCGGTAGCCCCACTTGAAAGCCAGTTCCGATCCCCATTCCAGGTCGGCAACGCACCTGTAAGCCTTCTGGTGTTGCAGATGTCTATGGGCGGCGGTAATCACTTACCATCAGGTGTACCACTTGCCCGTTTGCCCCCTATGACATAAAAAAAAAACTGCACACACATTTTCCATTTTTGGCCAGATGCATTCGCAGGGGCCGAGTAGTCTTAGCGAATCCCTTGTTTGCTGTGATCCGAGGTAGTTATACTGTGGTGTAGATTTGCCTAAGCCTAAAAATAAAATTACCTACATTTGCCAACAGTATTTTTACTGCAGAATAACTTCAATTACCATTTTATGTGGATTCCTAGCGGTTATGTCGCCGGTCTTTTTACACCCAGTATATTAGAAGTTGTTATATAATAACTATGATAAATGTTAAGTAGGATAAGACGGAAATTAAAATCCTCAAAATATCAGGGTAAATTAACACAGAGAATGGGCAGTAATCCTACTAATATTATAAATGTGAAAATGTGGATGTTTGGATGTTTGTTACTCAATCACGCAAAAACGGCTGAGTGGATTTGGATGAAATTTGGCATGCACATTATGAGGGGTACAGAGAAGGACATAGGGTACTTTTTGTCCCGGAATTCCAGCGGGAATTCTGAAATTGCCTTGGGTGAAACCGCGGGGCACAGCTAGTAAACAAATAATAAAAATTACCATTTATTCATCCCCACCAAAAATATATGAAATGTGTTTTAGTTAAAGAAAACAGATCTGGGGCCTAATCTAGGTTAATCTTGTAGATATCTAGGTCCCGATGATAAAAACCTTACAAATACCTATCAGTGGCGAAGGGTGAAATATTGAGAGAGGCAAGCCGGAAATCTATTTGGTACCTACCTACCATAAATACGTAATTTCAACTTATTAAACTATCTACTTACCGCAAATAATTTCAACGTACGTCTGCGTAACTGCTTTCACTATCACTACACACAACAACAAAAAAGTCCAACTTTAATACTAATCACTATTTAATACCAAGAAATAAATTCTAATACGTGACACTAACTAACAAATTCAAATTTTTAATTTTTTCGTCATAAGCTCAAGTTGTCTGTCAACAGTCAATACAGAATGTCCGCTTCGTTTCGAATTTCTAGGACCAATAAGGATATTTGTTGAGACAGTAATAGAAAATGCGTGCGCGTGAGTGAAATGGAGAGAGTAACTCGATTTGTAGCGGCTTACCAAAGTAGCTATTTTAGCCGGCCGCCTGCGACCTTGATGTGACGTCACGGCATTATTTTGTATGGAAGTTTAACTGCCAAAAAGCCGATCGCGCCAGCAGCTTATTTTATAACAATTTGTTGTTGAAGAGCAAATTATGTTGATAGTTTAGGCGTTTTGTAATGTTTTCTACTCAGTAGCGATAATTTTTGTAGTATTTCAGTAGATTCTACTGAAATACTACAAAAAATTACTGACTGTGCCATTTCTAAATTACGGTAAAGAGAGTGGTTGTGTTCCTAACTTCTGAAGGGAAGCCGGTGGGAATCGGCTTCTATGGTACCTTCGCCACTGATACCTATTATAAATGCGAAAGTGGGTATGTTTGTTTGTTACGCTTTCACGGCTCAACCGATCACCACGAATTTTTTTTTTTGCATACACATACGTTACTTTTTATCCCGGAATTCCCACGGGAATTTCAAATTTGACGCGGAAGAAACTATATTAAATTTTGCATACTACCTACACGTTGTACAGAAAAAATATAGGATAGTAAGTAGTTTTATCTCGGGGTCTCCGAAACTAACTAACGCGGGTGAAACCGCGGCGAACAGCTAGTAGTAAATAAAATAAAAATAAATAACCAGGAGAGACAATTACAGTACTGTATGTGAACGTGTGCATGGGTAGTGTTCCCGTGTGTGCGTGTGTTTCTGTGTGTGCGTATACTATACATATGTACACACTTTTATCCAGAGAGTTCCCGAGGTAAATTAAAAAAAAAAATGCAGATCTCCAACTTCGATAGCTAAAGCGGATAACAAATTCACAGTCACGCAAACCAATGATTATAAAAAATCCACCATATTGTTGGTGCGCAGGTGGCGAAGTGGCGAACAAAGAATGGTAAGCAATGATAAGGGGAGCGCCAGACTTATTAACCTAAATAAACAATCCTAAGCACCAGAAGTCTGTATACACCGTATATAATTGCAAAATTAAAATTTTCTTCTTTATGTTAAGTATAGACTTACTCAAAAACTTACATTCTGGGAGTTTTTTGGCGGTAATCAAAGATGGCGGTTCGGTCATTTATTTTCATGTCAATAAAAAATGGTTAAAAATGGATTTTGTTGTGTTATAAGTAGCTGTATTGGAGAATAATTTTCACAGTGACGGTTTTTTATGTGCTCAAGAAGATATATGACATTTCGAGCTGATTTCTTCCGTTTCTTCCAAGAGCTTCGAGAAAGTTCTTGCACGCTAGGTATACTACCAAGACTTGCAATTTCAAACCGTACAACTAAGCATTAATCTGATTTATTTTACTTGAAACTGGCTAAATGCATTATAAATGCGAAAGTCCATAAAAAAGAAGAAAGAACTTATATTCTAACGTACCTCTCATTGTAGTGCATTTGCATTGGCATAGCCTAGGCACTTCGTGATCACAACCAAATTATAATAATGGGCATGTTGACTAATTTTTATTTTTTAGTCCGTCTTGTAGATTATTAAAAAATATTGGACACGTATTTTTTCTTTTTTTACGTAATCAAAAAATAACGGCGATATATTGAGTTGAAATTTCGCGTGACGTCACTATTCTGACAGTTCGTATGGCGGTTTTAGTGGTTAGTGACGTCACGACCCCCTCACCCTAAACTTTAATGCGCTTTATCTCTGTATATTTTAATTTATTTGAAAAAGCAAAAAATACGTGTCTATTGTTTTTTTTTTATTTTCTAACTGACGGACTAATTAGAATTTTGATTTTGAAAAGTAGTCCACATGCCCATTGAAAATCCAAATAACACGGGTAGGTACCTATAATTATTAATGCACACAACTAAAATATATGGTATTTTATTTTACCCCTGTTCATATTATGTATAATATATCTACCTATACTAGGTGTTCCCCACGGCTTCACACCGCGATAATTTCGCAGTTCAGCGAGAATTCCGAGATAAAAAGTATCCGATATGTTAATCCAGGTGATAAACTACTTGTGTTCCAAATGTCATTCGAATTCGTCTAGCCATTTTTGCGTGATCGAGTAACAAGCATCCGAACATACAAACTTTCAAATTTGTAATATAAGTATAGGATAGTAACCGCGGTGTTACACACACGATTCTCTCAGGAAAACTTTTATTGATATACTAGCTCTGCCCCGCGGTTTCGCCCGCGTGAGGTTCGGAATTCCTGCGGGAAGACCAAAGTAGTCTAATTTACTCACTATAACATCAGCTAATTAGCAGTGAAAGCCCCGTCAGAATCTGTTTAACCGTTTCGGAGATCGGGATTCCCGCAGGAACTGCCAACATAATTTATTCATTCATTTTTATTAGATATCTACATATATTTAGCTTCAAGCTTATAGCAGGCAGGCAGTTTTAAGCGAGCACTTAAAGACTATTTAATCGATTTACAGGCGAAATATGAAAGTATGCTAAATAAACAAAATGAATCTTTTATTTAGTCTTTTCTTACCAAGTGTTTGCTCCAAAATGTCGGTAGGTGGTTTAACTTCCACTATTGGCACTGCTGCCGGATGTTCGCACCGCTAAGGCGGCCGCCGTGCGCCGTCGGCCGTATAAACAAAGGGAATGAACACGGCGCAGTGCATTCTATTGATCATATTTTTGTCGTTTGGTTGGTAGGGTACCCTCACTCAACATTTTGTATAATTTGTATTTTCTTTTTGTATGTTTATTGTTTTGCGCTTTCTGGTGTGGCTATATTATATTTTATAAAGTTTTGTTTATATTATTATATGGTATTATACACTTTTTTCAAACATTATATCGACACTGTTATTTAATTCATGTAATATTATAATGTAATTTATGTACATATTTTGCGATTTATTTTTGCCTTGTTTGAGATTCCTATGTATGAAATTAATGTAAAAGTATAAAATTTAAGTTTTCTCTCTTCGCTCACATCCGTGACGCCACATGCGGCACCAGCGGAAGATCAGCGTCGGGCCCCCCGGTTTCCGACTTATGCTGAGCTGGTTGCCGTTTTGTTGCGACACGCTGGTTGTGCTTGTTTTATTTCATATATTAACTATTGTCGTAACAAATAAAGTTTATTTCATTTCATTTCATTTCATTTCATTTCATTTCATTTCATTTCATTTCATTTCATTTCATTTCATTTCATTTCATTTCATTTCATTTCATTTCATTTCATTTCATTTCATTTCATTTCATTTCATTTCATTTCTCAGTGTGGGATCAAGTAGATCTGTGTGTTGTGAAGTGGATTATTATTATTATAAGAGGAAGATTCGATTTTTTGTTTGTTTTTTTGTTTGTTACGATTTAACTCAAAAAGTACTAGACCGATTTCAAAAATTCTTTCACCATTAGAAAGCTACATTATCCCTGTATCTTATTGGGCTACATTTTAAAACTACAGAACGGATTTTCATGCGGTTTTCACTAATTGATAGAGTGATTCATGAGAAAGGTTTATGCGTAATTTTATCCTGGAATTTCCGCGGGAACTTCGAAATTAACGCGGGTGAAACCGCGGGGAACAGCTCGTTATTATTTTAAATATATATACGTAGATACTTTTAGTTACCTATATTATCTGTACTTTCAGGGAACAAAACAGCCACGGGCTATAAAGAGGTACACCATTTACAAAATACAAAATTATATGTTGCCGACAAACGACCCAATAAAACCGACTCGGCAAACTTGTGGACGATTCCGGTCTATCCGATGGCAATTAATGGAAAGATGGGACACGTCCGTCGATCGTTAACCAGTTAAACCGGCGTGTAGGACACTTAGTTAATACTGTGTGTTCTACAAATCGATTCAGAGACGAGGTGTAATCCCCGCTCTCGGTTTGGGTTGGCCAGTGGATAATTTTAACAAAGGTACCTCGTAGTGACTCCAATGATAATTTTGTAAAGTGTGAGTTTGGATTAGGTATGGTACTAGTAGTCTGATGCCCGCGGTTACACTGGCTTTAGGATAAGATATATAATAGGGTAAAACCAGGATAGTTGCCCTGGGGGTATAGTTGCCCCGATCGTAATTATACTCTAGTTTCGCAGATGAATCGCGTGCTATTTTATTTATCTATCAAAAGACTTTTCAACTACTATTAAGTGGACCGCGTCTCATGTCTCTGTGCGATTGCACGGGAACGCAAGGTGCGATCAAAGATTTTTCGGGATAGATGCCTTGTTTCCCGGCGGGTGGTCCATCCTAAATGTAATTTATATGGACTAGGTAACTATCCCATATATGGGATAGATGTCACAAAAAGTAGAGGTCCGTAGAAATCGCTAATACTTTGGAAATTTCAAAGATAATGTCTTTTACATTTAATAAATTTGTAGATAAAGAACCAAAGTACTTGCCAGTTTAAAAAATAAAATATTTTGATTTATGTACTGGGAGATATAAAATGATTTCGACAAGTGTGGCAACTATCCGGGTTTTACCCTAGTATGTATAGTATAATATATATGTAACTATGTATGTATGTATTTTATTGTTTCGGTATGTGTAGGATATGCATGTGTTATAGTATGTATTGCGAGTAAATGGCGTCTTTATGCTTTAGTTATTAATTATTAGTAGTTATTGTTTTGTTTGCACACCCCATCTTCTGTATCTCTCTGTCTACCCAATGGTTAACTGGTATAGAATGGTGCAATAAATAAATAAAACTGATTAATAAACGAATTGATTTATCACGAAGTGGCTTGTTCGGTAAAGTTCCCCACCGAAGATTGGTCAACAGTATTTCTGCTACCGGCGTTCGATTGGGCACCATATTTGGTCAGTATACTCTCCCGTAGTTTGCACATTACTGACACCGGGGTCGGTCACTGCGCCTGCTGGTCGGTGATATTGTGTCGCCAACATATCCTTCGGGCAACAGCGGGCGACCGAAACCTCTTCGGTCCAATTGATTTCTCGTGCGGTTGCGTAGTTAGGGTGTGAAAGCGTAACAAACAAATAAACTCACATTCGTATTTATAATATAAGGTTTCTGAATTTTGGATAGGTACCTATACATAACAGGTATGGCAGTTGTAAAATTAAATCATCTATCTATACATTTATAACAAAAACTAGATTCGCCCTGTGCGCGAGCTGCGAGCAGTACGCGAGGCTTGGTCGCCCTGTGCCCGGTTGCCCCCCATTGACTTCTATTTGTTCGAGCACCCCCCACCTGACTCTTTTAGTTTCGGAGATAATCGAGTTTGAATTTTGTTCGGCGGCCATGATTTTTTCCGCCATTTTGAAAAAAAAGTTTCACTATTGAAATTTGCCCAAGGGGTGGATCAAACTTTGTAACAGTTTTACTTTTGATGGATAGTTTCGGCGGGCAGTCAACTCACTACCTGATGAGGAGCAGGAATCGAAGATGTCAAGGTTTTCCCACAATCACAGAAACCTCCTTTCCACATCTTAAATACATTATATCGACCTAGAGATGCTCCTTCTGGGAGAACAATTATGCTTAACTTTTTTTCGCCAGCCATTTCGAATCCGTCCGCCATCTTGGAATTATTTATATCCCGATAGAAGAAGATAGTGCACCACCAACTGTACAAATTTTTTTTCAATACCCACGGCCGATAGTCGCCGAGCCAGGGCCGAAACAATTTCCCCATACAAACAACTAATGTTCGGCGGCCATCTTGAAAAATGACGCAATCGAAAAACTAATTCGATATTCGGCATCAGCGACCCCAAAAACCCCCGGATGCCGAACCTCACCCGGATCGAATCAACTTTTTTTTCGGCCGCCATTTTGAATCCGCCATTTTGGATTTTTACCACGCCAGGCGGTTGCCCCCCATTGACCTCTATGACATTTGTTTGAGCACCCCCTACCTGTTTTTTTTATTTTCGGAGATAATCGAGTTTGAATTTTGTTCGGCGGCCATGTTTTTTTCCGCCATTTTTTAAAAAAAGTTACACTATTGAAATTTGCCCAAGGTGTGGATGAAATTTAGTTAGAAACGTTTTCACTTTCGATGGACAGTTTCGGCGGGCAGTCGACTCACTACCTGATGAGAAGCAGGAATCGAAGATGTCGAGGTTTTTCCATAATCACCGAAACGTCCCCTCTACATGTTCCATACATTATATCAATCTAGAGATGCTCCTTCTGGGAGAACAATTATGTCAATGAGTGAGTGGTAATCGAGCTTTATATATTATAAAATAATGTAACGGATCGCTGTCTGTACATGGAAGATATAATATGAGAAAAAATATTATTGGGACCTTTGTCAACGCATACGCAATGGCACCCTATACGATGATTGTTAGAATAGGGTACTTGCATGAAATTTATTATAATAAATTGTGTCAATATTTCAAAAATAGAGCCTTAAAAAAGCTTTATCGTGAAAGATTTACCAAAAAATTATCAATAGTTCCAAAATATTCAACTTTTTAATTTTGTGAAACGGAACGTTGCAATGAAACACCAATCACAGCCAAGCTTGACACATGACGTCACTTTTATTTTTTTAGGAAACATTTACCTCTTTCAGAGAAGGCAAAAGAAACTAAGTGCATACAGTCAACGCATATTTTCCATTTTCTGAAGTTATTTACTTTAACATGCATCGGTAAGATGCATTTCGATTCTTTACTGGAACTTTTGGAAGTAACTCGACATAGTTCAACCTTAATTTCGCTTTTGGATATTGAAGTTATCTGTCTGTCAGTGTTACATGACCCTGTCAATACGACAGTGACATTTCTATCACAGATTAATAAGGCGTAATTTTGAACTAGTGACGTCATTCCGCGTTTCGGCGGTAAGGTCTAAAGTAGGAACTTTGAAACGCTCTATTTAATTAATTTATGCATATTTTTTTTCTTTTTCTTGCTTTGTTTAAGTAGGCCATATATCTTTAAAATAGACTAAAAAAAAATCATGCAAGTACCCTATTTTTGTCTGTGCATTTGTGCACGCTAGTCTCAGAATTGGTTTATCCGATTTAGATGAAGTATTCATAGTGTAAGTATTGTGGTAAACTTCACTTAACATTTAGTGTTTGTTTCATGTCAATCGGTTCATAAATAAAAAAGTCACGATAATAGTTCCTGCGGGAATTCCGAAACTCACGCGGGTGACACCGCGGTGCACAGCTAGTTCTCAATAAAACCACATCACAGATAATAATAATACTTAACACTGGCCACGTTAGCACAAATCGTTTTAATCAGGGCCCTTATTCCCTATGACTATAACACGCCACGCTAAGATAAGACGCCGCAAAAACTGTCTTTCCCTCGTAATCAAAGAAGTTTTACTGTAAAAAAACATTTACATCGTTTCTTATGGCATAAAGAATAATAATTTGTAATAGCTTGGCATCTAGAAAGTTTAGAAATGCGTTTCTGGGACGCGCGTTATGGGCAAGGAATGTTGTTGGTCATAGAGAATAAGAGCCCTGCACGACACTGTGTGTTGTGATTTGTCTGTGTCAGCCGCTCGATGACGTCATCAGTGTTTGTTCAGCGCTTATCGCTTTGACGAACGTGCACTCGTGATTGGGCGGCGAGGCGTGACGTCACGCGGTGGGTGGTCCGAGCGGTGAGCGTACATCACGACGTCACATTTATGTGTTAGATACGAAAACTGGTAAACATTGTTGATTTGCCGAATGCAGATTCGATATCAATGCATTAATTTATTATCATACTAGCTGTGCACCGCGGCTTCATCTCCATGAAATATTTATATACATATTATAACAACTTTCCCGACACCCGATTTAAAAGTCTATATGGACGCAGATAAGCAATAACATGTTAACGCACAAAATTAAGTTATTGATTCAGAACGATTTATTCAGAGTTAGGGAACGTTGTTTAATTGTGTTTTTTACCTTATTACATTGCTTAAATATGTAACTAAATATTAAACATAAAAAATGTTGACACAAAATGGCGCTCCTACTTTTAAAACACTATTTATTCAAAATTTCTCCAATGTGGGTTAACACACTATTGCTTATCTATGTCCATATTATGTTGCTCCAAGCTAAGCTTAATCTACTTGTGAAAACCGCATGATAGTTTCGAAGATTAGCGTGAACAAAATGTACCCCGAGGGAATGCACCAAATTCACGTGAGGGTGAAAGCGTCGGCGTCGGCAAGAACTTACTATGTACTTCCTATGTACTTACTATGTACGTAGCTACAGCTGTCTGTTACGCTTTCATGCCTTAACGGTTCAACCGATCATCATGAAATTTTGTACGCACGTTGTCAGAGGCACAGAGAAGGACATAGGGTACTTTGTATCCTCAAATTCCAGCGGGATCTCTAAAATTTCTGCGGGTAAGACCGCGGTGAACAGCTAGTTCTACTAATATTATAACCTAGCTGTGCCCCGCGGTTTCACCCGCGGTAATTTCGGAGTTCCCGTGGGAATTCCGGGACAAAAAGTACCCTATGTCCTTCTCTGTACCCCTGAAAACGTGCATGCCAAATTTCATCCAAATCCATTCAGCCGTTTTTGAGTGATTTAGTAACAAACATCCAAACATCTAAACATCCAAACATCCACACTTTCACATTTATAATATTAGTAGGACTAGAAGGATTTGAAAGTGTGGATGTTTGGATGTCACGACATCTACCTATACCAATATTGCAAAGAGGAATAGCTTAACAATGATATCTATTGAGGCTGTATAATCCTAATAAGCAAGCACAAAATTGCAACAATATTGTTGCACATCGCAAATGGGATAGGTACCTACCTACAATAAAACTTGCAAAAGTCCTAGCAATATGTGAGGAAAAATGTCCTAGCAATGTGCGAAATAAAGTCATAAATAGAATTTGGAAATAACCTTAACATTACTGCTTTGTACCTTCCAAATACTTGACAGACAAACGTATATTGAAACCTTTTGTAAGTTTCATGCTAAGTGGGATATCTTGTTTTACGCTTTAACGGCTCAACCGATTATCGCGAAATTTTGTACACAATGTTGTTGTCAGAGGTACAGAGAAGGACATGGTTCCTTTTTATGCCAAAATTCCTGTGGGAACTCCGAAATTAACACCGGTAAAATCTTATCAAATTTTGTATACACACTGTCAGGGGTACAGAAAAGAGCATAGGGTACTTTGTGTCTCGGAATTCCTGCGGGATCTCCAATATTTCCGCGGGTGAACCGCGGGGAACAGCTAGTGTTGTTATAAATAAAACTAGATTATCCTTATTCCGTGCTTTGGTCCTTGTAATGTTATGAACATATTAACATAACTCAAGAACGTCATGCCTACCAGTTAAAACTTAGAGGTTTTTATACCTCACCAGATAATCTAGTGATGCATAGAAAGTAAGGGTATGATGTTGACTTCGAAAATTTCATCTCGTGAAAATATTAGATATATTGGCATTTAAGTGAAGCCCCGGGCAGAACCTTTAGTGTTGATTATGTTAATCGTTCAAATGTATAAATAAAAAAACATTTTAGTACTCAGTAAAAAATAAATTTATTCTTATTTATAATATTAAAAAAGATAATTTAATTTGCAACAAAAATCAAATAAAAAATTCCGTAAACAAGTCTTAAAATCACAGATATGGTTTCCTCTTTTACCATCAGTCACTGGATATGTATCATTCCGTATTGAGTCACAGAGATTCAGACTTCCCCAGAATCCTGTCTCTTTTCCTTCATCCGGCGGTTCTGGAACCAGACCTTGATCACTCTTTCATCAAGCTGCATTCTTTCGGCAGTTCTAAGCCTCGATGGACGATCCAGATAGTTATTTCTCCGGTACATCTCTTCCAGTTCCAACACTTGGGAAGTTGTGAACGCCGTTCTCACGCGTTTTCGTTTTTTGGTGGTCGAAGAGTCCGGATACTGAATATGGAACATGACTGGTGGTGGGGCTGAATGGCTGTATCTGCAGCTGTTGTACGTGTGACCACTGCCGAAAGCATCTTGTTGATAAGCAGTATTATTGGTCAGGGCACTGTTGCCAGCCTGCTGATAAGCACAACTGCTTAACTGGGTCCAGTCTTGTGCTTGTTGGTGATCATGACCATTTTGTGGGTAGCCAGAAATACCCTGCTCATAAGCACAGCTGCTTTGATGATGACGGTTGCTGGGTAGAAGGTCAGTAAATTGAGTGATCTCTTCGCTGGGAAATGGTGACTCGTCACTGGGCGTTAGCTCAAAGCCAGGTAGTGCCACATCCAACTGTTGGTGATCTTCGTTGGAACTTGTTACCTGAAATTCAATAGAAAACGATATATTATTTTTCCGAGTACATTTAATAATGCCATTGAACATAATATTATTTTTAATCAACATTTTTTTTTAATTACAAATTTATAGAAAATACCCACTTGTGGCCATAAAACAAAAACTAGAATTTAAATTAACTATAGTCAAATTCATAGTTTTCGATTACAGTTTTAATAAATATTGTTTTATTATGATAAAAAAGTATTTTTTCTATGTTTATGTTTTGGAAGCCAATGGCGATACCAAGACCTCTGCATTAATTTCACGCTTACTACTGACTACTACTACTTTCTAAGTGAAAATACAATAGATATAGGTACACTAAAAGTGTTAGGTATAAGTTTCATACTTACAGTATCATTGATGACAGTGCCTAAAGTCGAGGCTGAATTATTGTTCCAGTCCTCAGGTTGTCCATAGCTTGGCGCAAATGCCGATATGAACGCCGATGGAAACAACTCTTCTTCTATGTTAAGCAGATCCATTGCAAAAACTTGTCTGTTATAATTTCTTAGAGAACAACCGTGCAAGTCGCAAGATGACAGCGGAGTGAATAATTTGAATATTTTGTGAATTAATTTATATATCCTGAAAAGCCTTTCAAAACTAACAGGGTTAATCAGCTTATCTATTAATGACATTTTAATCACCACTGATAACAAATGAGATAAAAAACTCATCAACCCTTACGATTTCGTGAGCGGTACTTTTGTGTATTGTGTGTGACCTTGCGACCTTATGAGGAAACGAGTATAGTTATGTGCCTAAATAATATATAAAAAGAAATAATATCTATCTGCTTTTGATATTTTTAAACGGGAAAGGGAACCTTGTGAAGATTTATATTTACTGTAATGAACTTTGGTCGGAATTTCTGTGGAATCGGCTTTAATGCGTTTTGCGCTTCGAAGAAATGGATGGAAGTTTTCTAAAATGATATGATACAGGTTTAGTTTGGATACCAATGCATGGTTGGCTGTATGACGTCATTCTAAATCCAACATGGCGAAATATCCAAGATGGCGGACTAGTTAAATTAAAATGCACTCCTACAATATTTGAATAACATTTTTTTTTACTTTTTAAAGTGTTTAGCTATTGTTGGACAGGTTTCTCGGTCTATCTTATTTAACGTGTCATTGTTGCAACGCATATTGTAGGAAAGTTTAAAAATTTAGTCCGCTATCTTGAGAAGTTCGCCATAATGGATAAATCGTTACGTTACTTTATTTTTCGAGTTATTCTCAGCATGACCTTTCATTTGATGCCCATATTGTAGGTGTGTATTAAAAATAACTCAGCCATCTTGGGTGTTCCGCCATGTTGTATTTAGAATGACGTCACACAAATAAAAATGCATTGTCATCCAAACTAAACGTCTATACAAAATGTCATCTCAATCGGTTCAAAACATCCACATCAAAACTTGTTTGATTCCGAGTTGCGAGTTAGATAAATTCTAAGTGAAGGATTTTTTATATGCAATAACAAAAACTATCAAGATTGAGACAACATCAAACTAAAAATTGTAAATTTGTTGTACATGTTATTATTGCAGTCTGAAAAAGCCAATTACAATCATTGTGTAATGTGTGTCGGTCTGTCTGTGCATGCGTTGCAAAAATATCTGAAACTCACGCAGAAGAATCTCAGGACATCAGCTAATCTATAGGACTAATATTATAAATAGCTAAAATTTGTGAGTTTTCGAGGGTGTAACCGATTTTATCTTTCTCTATTCTGTGCTACATTATTCCTGAGTGGCATAAGCTGTACCTACTGTAGCCTGGAATTCTCGCGCGAGCTCCGAAATTACCCCGGGTGAAACCTCGGGGTACAGCTATTTGAAAATTAATCCAATAAAATGAATAGGCGACAAGCAAAATAAACGAATTTGTACCTTTGACCTTTGAACTCGGCATCTCGCCATGCACCTAGACAGTTCATGCTTTTGGCATTACATTTATGTAGGTACATGAGATTTTATTTACCGAATAATCGCGAGTACTCAAGCAAATCATGAAAACCACGTGGGTGGTTAAAATATCACAAGCAGATAGATATTATTTCTTTTTATATATTATTTAAGTACATAAATATACTCGTTTCCTCATAAGGTCACTGAAAGTTCACATACAATACACAAAAGAACCGCTCACGAAACCGTAAGGGTTGATGAGTTTTTTATCTCATTTGTTATCAGTGGTCATTAAAATGTCATTAACAGATAAGATGATTACCCCTGTTAGTTTTAAAAGGCTTTTCAGGATATTTAAATTAATTCAGAAAATATTCGCATTAACCACTCCTCTGTCATCTTGCGACTTGCACGGTTGTTCTCTAAGAAATTTTAACAGACAAGTTTTTGCAATGGATCTGCTTAACATAGAAGACGAGTTGTTTCCATCGGCGTTCATATCGGCATTTGCGCCAAGCTATGGACAACCTGAGGACAGGAACAATAATTCAGCTACAACTTTACCACTGAATATCTCGACCTCACACCCTCGAATCATCATCAGCAAAGCGGCTGTGCTTATGAACAGAGTATTCCTGGCTATCCAGAATATGGTCATGATCACCAAAAAGCACAATACTGGACCCAGTTAAGCAGTTGTGCTTATCAGCAAGCTGACAGCAGTGTGCTGAACAAAGATACAGCACAAGATGCTTTCGGCAGTAGTCACACCTACAACAGCTGCAGATACAGCCATACAGCGTGTCACAAACACTTGTAGTACATCCTTAGACTGTGGAATAGTAGCTTGTAGTGACGATGACGTCAGTGCTGCCCCCATAGATACACCGATAAGCGATCATAATGCTCAGCTTTTTGTGATAACAAGTGATCAGGTAAAAAATAAGCGCCATGCAGTTAATTTTGTGGAGCGGAGGCTATTCACACAAAATTCTGTTTATAATTTTTATGTTGACATTATTAATTATAATTGGAATTTTATTAACCTACCTGACATTGCAATAAACAACAAATTCGATAAATTATTTTCTATTTTGACGTATTATATTAATATTCATTTCCCATATCGAAGGTTACAATTAAAAAAGAAAAATAGTATTCCATGGCAAAGTGATGAATTATCAAATTATATCAGAAAGTTTGATGATTTCTGTTTGATGAAAAACCAATACCCTTACGACCAAAGTATTGATAAGTGCGTTAAACATTATTCTGAATTGATAAAATCAACTAGCCTGCGAGACCGTCGCAATTTTAATGATAATAGGCTACGTTCCGCAAAAAACCCCTCAAAAGAGGTATGGAAACTGGTAAACGATGAAATAGCACGCAACAGCAATAGTAAGTCGCAGATCCTAGAAATTATTAGTGAGGGAGCCACAGTTCCGAAAAATCGTATACCTGACCATATGAACCATCACTATCTTAATATAACTTCTAAGCTCCCACTGAAAACTAATAAGACTGAGGCGCTCACTTACTTAAGTGAGTATTTAAACACGTCAAATCTGTCTGATTATTCATTACCTGTTGTAACTAAGGACAAACTTGATAAAATGTTGAGAAGCATGTTATCCAAGTCTGGTACACTGGACGTGTACGACATTTCTGTCAACATTATTATGTCCGCATGGCCAGTGCTGGCCGATCTACTGGTCAACCTTATCAACACAATGTTATCTGTGGGTGTGTACCCTGACGTACTCAAAGTGACTAGAGTGTGTCCAGTCTACAAAGGAAAGGGGGATAAGAGCCAGGTTGACAGTTATAGGCCAATATCTATTGTCCCCACTGTATCAAAAATTATTGAGTCGATTATCTCCTCCAGTTTAATTGATTATCTTGAAACGAATGACTTACTAACAGACAGACAGTATGCTTACAGAAAAGGCAAATCCACCACCATGGCTGCCCATCAGGTAATTGACTCGATACTAACGGGTATTGATGATAGGTACAAAACTGCCGGTATATTCTGCGACCTCACAAAGGCCTTTGATGTTGTTCGAAGTGATCTCCTTCTAGACAAGTTATGGGCTTACGGTATAAAGGGCAATGCCCGCCGATTGCTTAGGTCCTTCTTGGAAAATCACCAGCAGTTGGTGGAGATCACTTCGAGCGGTCAAAAGTACAGATCTCAGGCTGGGAACGTCACTGTCGGCATTCCGCAGGGCTCATCCCTGGGAAATATACTATTTTTGACAATTATTAATGACTTAGCAAATTTTATTAGGGATGGTTTAGTGGTGCTGTTCGCCGATGACACCACAGTCATAGTATGCGCACGGACATACGAAGACCTTAATGTCAAAATAAATGTCACCTTTGAGCGTCTACAGACATGGTTCACGGCAAATGGTCTTATATTAAATCCATCTAAATCTAATTTAATTCTTTTCACGGCCACGGGGGTCGAGAAACCTCTCAGTATAACCAACCCAGTACCTGTATGCCAGTCGTGCAGGTTTCTTGGCTTCACACTCGATAGTAACATCAACTGGAAAACGCACATACAACATCTTTGTGATAAGCTCGGTGGTGCTGCATATGCTCTGCGTAAGCTGCGCCCCTTAGTCTCTAGTGCCGTACTGAGGCAAACGTACTTTGCGCATTTCCAGTCGCTGATGTCGTATGGTATAATGCTGTGGGGGAACTCGACTGATTCTGGCCGTGTCTTTGTATTACAAAAACGCGCGATTCGGATTCTCGCCGGTGTAAAGCCACGACAAACTTGTAGGTCAGTCTTTGTGCAACACGGCGTGATGACGATGACCGGTCTGTATTTGTTCGAGGTGATATCGTATGTCCGTCGCAACATTGATAGGTTTGGTCGTCGAATGTGCGGGGAGCGATCGTTTAGGAACATGGGGCGGCTCGCCAGTGTTCCTCACCGGACCAAACTTGCTGAAAAAAACCCGCGTGTGATTGGTCCCAGTTATTACGAGCGGCTACCCACAGATCTGAGGAACGTGACTGATGACGAAACGTTTTATCGCCGATTAAAGAATCTTTTGTTAGAAAATGAATTTTATTCGGTAAACGAATTTATTAATTTTTTGACATTGTGAGTCCTACATTATGTAGTTTTATTCCTTTTCTTTTTTTTTATATATTCCATTTATTTTGACATAATTTTATTTTATTTTTTGTTTTAATTGACATTGTTTGACACTTATGACATTATGTATACGTAATTGTGTAATTCTCTTGTATTGGAATTTTAATTTTTGACGATCACTTTATCCTTTGACATATTATAATTAAATGTAATTATGAATTTGATAATGTGAAATAAATGAATCTAATCTAATCTAATCTAATCAGCCCCGCCACCAGTGACGTTCCATGTTCAGTATCCGGACTCCAGCACGAACACCAAAAAACGGAAACGCGTGAGAACGGCGTTCACAACTTCCCAAGTGTTGGAACTTGAAGATATGTACCGGAGAAATAACTATCTGGATCGTCCATCGAGACTTAGAACTGCCGAAAGAATGCAGCTTGATAATAAAGTAATCAAGGTCTGGTTCCAGAACCGTCGGATGAAGGAAAAGAGACAGGAATGTGGGGAAGTCTGAATCTCTGTGTCTTAATAAGGAGTGATATATTATATCCAGTGAGTGATGGTAAAAGAGGACACAATATTTGTGATTTTAAGTCTTATTTACCAAATCTCTTGTTTGAGATCTTATAATAATAAATTTATTTCACTAAGTACTAAATGTTTTTGATTTATACCTACATTTGGATGATTAAATGTTATAACAAACAGGATAAGCGAAAAAGTAATATAAGAATATTATAAGTTCGGTAGTCTTTCAGAATATGGGGAAAATAAATTCAATGATAAAACAGTACAACAACATTCACAAGGTACAAAGTACACCTAGCTCATTAACACGTATGCAAGGTACACGCCACGCATACAGCGAGCGAGGCATCAGCTAGTCAGCTCGATAGAGGTCATTGACCTTAAGGTACCGGCGCGCGGCGATGTGTGTGTAAGCGACTGAGCGGCGAGCGCTTTCACAAGTTGTTTACTTTTTGATTGATTTATTTTGTTAGAAATGAAAAAAGTTGTTTTATTTTTTATGATAAGAACATGTTTATAACGGTCTGTACTTACAACCCTGTAAATATTTGCAGCTAATTTTAACACATCTTATACATACAGTATAATGTCAAAACAATATTCCTCGATGAGAAAAAATTAAGTTATTACTTTTGTAAGAGTGTATATAGTAGGTTTTAAGAAATAGTTATTTCTTTAAAATAAATATTTAATAGTAAGAAAGTGAACAAAACATAATATAAACATTTAATAACGACAAATCACTGGCGCGGGCGGCCATAATAATATTACGATAATGTTTTAAAGCAAAAATCTTTATACTTAGATGACGTCACTTTAAGCCTAAGTTATATGTGTTTTTTTTTTTGTATTTTGTTCATTCATATGATATTTGTAAAATTGTGATAAATCGTCTTACAAAAGAAAATATATGCAATAAATGCCATTGAAAGTGCTTATTTCGATAAGTTCTTCAAAGAAACTCTATAACATCAGGCGATTAAAAAAATTTTCAACCATTTCGTTCCCCAAGTCAACCAGCTCGTCTGTAGCGAAAGACAGCAAAAAACTTTCATCTATAGATACGTCATCTAAAAGTTCTTCATTTCATATTTCCATTATTAGATTTTCATTGTTAACATGAGTCTTTAGTGTGAAAACCGCATGATAGTTTCGAAGATTAGCGTGAACAAAAAATACTCCGAGGGAATGCACCAAATTCACGTGAGGGTGAAAGCGTCGGCGTCGGCAAGAACTATAATAATCCTTACTATGTGCGTAGCTACAGCTGTCTGTTAGCTTTCACGCCTTAACGGTTCAACCGATCATCATGAAATTTTGTACACACGTTGTCAGAGGCACAGAGAAGGACATAGGGTACTTTGTATCCTCGAATTCCTGCGCGATCTCTAAAATTTCTGTGGGTTGAACCGCGGTGAACATCTAGTTACTAATACTATAAACTAGCTGTGCCTCGCGGTTTCACCCGCGGTAATTTCGGAGTTCCCGCGGGAATTCCGGGATAAAAAGTACCCTATGTCCTTCTCTGTACCCCTGACAATGTGCATGCCAATATTCATCCAAATCCATTCAGCCGTTTTTGCGTGATTGAGTAACAAACATCCAAACATCCAAACATCCAAACATCCAAACATCCAAACATCCAAACATCCAAACATCCAAACATCCAAATATCCAAACATCCAAACATCCAAACATCCAAACATCCAAACATCCAAACATCCAAACATCCAAACATCCAAACATCCAAACATCCAAACATCCAAACATCCAAACATCCAAACATCCAAACATCCAAACATCCAAACATCCAAACATCCAAACATCCAAACATCCAAACATCCAAACATCCAAACATCCAAACATCCAAACATCCAAACATCCAAACATCCAAACATCCAAACATCCAAACATCCAAACATCCAAACATCCAAACATCCAAACATCCAAACATCCACACTTTTATAAACACATTTATAATATTCGTAGGACTAGTAGGATTTGAAAGTGTGGATGTTTGGATGTTTGTTACTCAATCCCGCAAAAACGGCTGAATGGATTTGGATGAAATTTAGCATGCACATTGTCAGGGGTACAGAGAAGAACATAAAGTACTTTTTATCCTGGAATTCCGGCGGGAACTCCGAAATTACCACGGGTGAAACCGCAGGGCACAGCTAGTAAATAAATAATTATGAGCATTTCGTACGTGCGTTCGTGTTAGAGCCCGTAAAATAAAATTAGTGGAAAGGTTGCGAGCTGTCTGAATGATTTATCTCGACCCAAGCGGACCCTGGACCCTATTGCAAGTTATAATTTTATCATACGGGACGGGAACCACTGATCCATACTAATATTATAAAGAGGTAAACTTTGTCCGTTTGTGAGGTTGTCGGGGGTAATCTCTGGATCTACTGAACCGATTTTGAAAATTGTACATAAAAAAAAATAAAAAAATAATACATACAATCGAACATAGAACCTCCTCCTTTTTGGAAGTCGGTTAAAAACTAAAAAATCTATCTATCTATTGAATTTTGTCTTTGGGGCATCGTCGGCCGCTGCCGCGGCACGCTCGCTGCGCTCGCTCGGCTCGCGCGACTCTGTCATCAATAAAAAACTAACCTAACCTAAAAATATTGGAGTGCTCTACGCCCTGTCTAAAGCCAGAAAGTAATCAGTTCCTAATATGGCGGACCATTTCATGAAATGCTACAATTTCGTGAAATAGCCCGTCACAATAATATGATGAATTGGTAAATTCTTAGATGTGGCCACGACATCCACCTATATCAATATTGCAAAGAGGAGTAGCTTAACAATGATATCTATTGAGGCTGTATAATCCTGATAAGCAAGCAAAAAATTACAACAATATTTCTGCACATCGCAAATGGGATAGGTACCTACCTACAATAAAACTTTCAAAAGTCCTAGCTATGTGTGAGGAAAAATGTCCTGGCGATGTGCGAAACAAAGTCATTAAATAGAATTTGGAAATCACCGTAACATTACTGCTTTGTACCTTCCAAATACTTGACAGATAAACGTATATTGAAACCTTTTGTAAGTTTCATGCTAAGTGGGATATGTTCTTTCACGCGTTAACGGCTCAACCGATTATCGCGAAATTTTGTACACAATGTTGTTGTCAGAGGTACAGAGAAGGACATGGGTCCTTTTTATGCCGAAATTCCTGCGGGAACTCCGAAATTAACACCGGTGAAATCTCATCAAATTTAGTATACACACTGTCAGGGGTACAGAAAAGGGCATAGGGTACTTTGTGTCTCGGAATTCCTGCGGGATCTCCAATATTTCCGCGGGTGAACCGCAGGGAACAGCTAGTGTTGTTATAAATAAAACTAGATTATCCTTATTCCGTGCTTTGGTCCTTGTAATGTTATGAACATATTAACATAACTCAAGAACGTCATGCCTACCAGTTAAACCTTAGAGGTTTTTATACCTCACCAGATAATCTAGTGATGCATAGAAAGTAAGGGTATGATGTTGACTTCGAAAATTTCATCTCGTGAAAATATTAGATATATTGGCATTTAAGTGAAGCCCCGGGCAGAACCTATAGTGTTGATTATGTTAATCGTTCAAATGTATAAATAAAAAAACATTTTAGTACTCAGTAAAAAATAAATTTATTATTATTAATAATATTAAAAAAGATAATTTAATTTGCAACAAAACTCAAATAAAAAACTCCGTAAACAAGTCTTAAAATCACAGATATGGTTTCCTCTTTTACCATCAGTCACTGGATATGTATCATTCCGTATTGAGTCACAGAGATTCAGACTTCCCCAGAATCCTGTCTCTTTTCCTTCATCCGGCGGTTCTGGAACCAGACCTTGATCACTCTTTCATCAAGCTGCATTCTTTCGGCAGTTCTAAGCCTCGATGGACGATCCAGATAGTTATTTCTCCGGTACATCTCTTCCAGTTCCAACAATTGGGAAGTTGTGAACGCCGTTCTCACGCGTTTCCGTTTTTTGGTGTTCGTGCTGGAGTCCGGAAACTGAACATGGAACGTCACTGGTGGCGGGACTGAATGGCTGTATCTGCAGCTGTTATACGTGTGACTCCTGCCGAAAGCATCTTGTTGATTAACAGTATTGTTGGTCAGGGCACTGTTGCCAGCCTGCTGATAAGCACAACTGCTTAACTGGGTCCAGTCTTGTGCTTGTTGGTGATCATGACCATTTTGTGGGTAGCCAGGAATACCCTGCTCATAAGCACAGCTGCTTTGATGATGACGGTTGCTGGGTAGAAGGTCAGTAAATTGAGTGATCTCTTCGCTGGGAAATGGTGACTCGTCACTGGGCGTTAGCTCAAAGCCAGGTAGTGCCACATCCAACTGTTGGTGATCTTCGTTGGAACTTGTTACCTGAAATTCAATAGAAAACGATACATTATTTTTCTGAATACATTTAATAATGCCATTGAACATAATATTATTTTTAATCAACTTTTTTTTTTTTAATTACAAATTTATATATAAAAAAAATACCTACTTGTGCCCATAAAACAAAAAATAGAATTTAAATTAACTATGGTAAAATTCATAGTTTTCGATTATAGTTTTAATAAATATTCTTTCATTATGATAAAAAAAGTATATTTTCTATGTTTATGTTTTGGAAGCCAATGGCGATACCAAGACCTCTGCATTAATTTCACGCTTACTACTGACTCTACTACTACTTTATAAGTGAAAATACAATAGATATAGGTACACTAAAAATGTTAGGTATAAGTTTCATACTTACAGTATCATTGATGACAGTGCCTAAAGTCGAGGCTGAATTATTGTTCCAGTCCTCAGGTTGTCCATAGCTTGGCGCAAATGCCGATATGAACGCCGATGGAAACAACTCTTCTTCAATGTTAAGCAGATCCATTGCAAAAACTTGTCTGTTAAAATTTCTTAAAGAACAACCGTGCAAGTCGCAAGATGACAGCGGAGTGAATAATTTGAATATTTTGTGAATTAATTTATATATCCTGAAAAGCCTTTCAAAACTAACAGGGGTAATCAGCTTATCTGTTAATGACATTTTAATCACCACTGATAACAAATGAGATAAAAAACTCATCAACCCTTACGATTTCGTGAGCGGTACTTTTGTGTATTGTGTGTGACCTTGCGATCTTATGAGGAAACGAGTATAGTTATGTGCCTAAATAATATATAAAAAGAAGTAATATCTATCTGCTTGTGATATTTTTAAACGGGAAAGGGAACCTTGTGAAGATTTATATATATTTACTGAAATGAACTTTGGTCGGAATTTCTGTGGAATCGGTTTTAATGCGTTTTGCGCTTCGAAGAAATGGATGGAAGTTTTCTAAAATGATATGATACACGTTTAGTTTGGATACCAATGCATGGTTGGCTGTATGACGTCATTCTAAATCCAACATGGCGAAATATCCAAGATGGCGGACTAGTTAAATTTAAATGCACTCCTACAATATTTGAATAACATTGTTTTTACTTTTTAAAGTGTTTAGCTATTGTTGGATAGGTTTCTCGGTCTATCTTATTCAACGTGTCATTGTTGCAACGCATATTGTAGGAAAGTTTAAAAATTTAGTCCGCTATCTTGAGAAGTTCGCCATAATGGATTAATCGTTACGTTACTTTATTTTTGAGTTATTCTCAGCATGACCTTTCATTTGATGCCCATATTGTAGGTGTGCATTAAAAATAACTCAGCCATCTTGGGTGTTCCGCCATGTTGTATTTAGAATGACGTCACACAGCTAACTATGCATTGTCATCCAAACTAAACGTCTATACAAAATGTCATCTCAATCGGTTCAAAACATCCGCATCAAAATTTGTTTGATTCCACCCGAACAGATACATAGTTAAATAGATTATATACATTGCGAGTTAGATAAATTCTATATGAAGGATTTTTTATATGCAATAACAAAAACTAACAAGATTGAGACAACATCAAACTAAAAATTGTAAATTTGTTGTACATGTTATTATTGCAGTCTGAAAAAGCCAATTACAATCATTGTGTAATGTGTGTCGGTCTGTCTGTGCATGCGTTGCAAAAATATCTGAAACTCACGCAGAAGAATCTCAGGACATCAGCTAATCTATAGGACTAATATTATAAAGAGCTAAAATTTGTGAGTTTGTGAGGGGGTAACCGATTTTAAAAATTCTTTCTCTATTCTGTGCTACATTATCCCTGAGTGGCATAAGCTGTACCTACTGTAGCCTGGAATTCTCGCGCGAGCTCCAAATTACCCCGGGTGAAACCTCGGGGAACAGCTATTTGAAAATTAATCCAATAAAATGAATAGGCGACAAGCAAAATAAACGAATTTGTACCTCTGACCTTTGAACTCGGCATCTCGCCATGCACCTAGACAGTTCATGCTTTTGGCATTACATTTATGTAGGTACATGAGATTTTATTTACCGAATAATCGCGAGTACTCAAGCAAATCATGAAAACCACGTGGGTGGTAAAAATATCACAAGCAGATAGATATTATTTCTTTTTATATATTATTTAGGTACATAAATATACTCGTTTCCTCATAAGGTCGCAAGGTCACACACAATACACAAAAGTACCGCTCACGAAATCGTAAGGGTTGATGAGTTTTTTATCTCATTTGTTATCAGTGGTCATTAAAATGTCATTAACAGATAAGCTGATTACCCCTGTTAGTTTTGAAAGGCTTTTCAGGATATATAAATTAATTCAGAAAATATTCGCATTAACCACTCCGCTGTCATCTTGCGACTTGCACGGTTGTTCTCTAAGAAATTTTAACAGACAAGTTTTTGCAATGGATCTGCTTAACATGGAAGACGAGTTGTTTCCATCGGCGTTCATATCGGCATTTGCGCCAACCTATGGACAACCTGAGGACAGGAACAATAATTCAGCCTCAACTTTAAGCACCGTCGTCAACGGAACTGTAAGTACAAAACTTTTAAATAACAGTTTTACTAATTATATACTTGCTGTGCCCCGCGGCTTCACTCGCTTGAGTTTTGGAATCCCCGCAGGAACTATTTTTTTCTGAAATAAAAGTAGCATATACTTCTTATTACATCAGCTATCTGTCAGTCTAAGTTGTCAAAATCGGTTCATCCATTCCAGAGATTTTTGGGTAAGAGAAAGTTGTGTTTTATATAAGTACCGTATTCATATGCATTCAGTGAATTACAAACAGACACTTCAATTTCATTTATATTTATAGAGGCATAGGTCTATTTTATGTTCGCTTACAAAATATTAGTAGAGTCTGTAGTGAGCGTGAAATTAATGCAGAGGTCTTGATATCACTAACGGCACCCAACACAATGAATTTATTGAACTCTGGTTCTCCATATCTATCACTAAAGGCTTCTAGACTTGGCTTCTCATATTTGCCTTTTTTGAATACATACATAAAATATCAATATTTTTTTTATTGTAACCAGTTTGCTGAAAGATGATTTATGAAATGTTTGAAAAAGTTAATACCATTTGTTGATCAAAAAGATTATGTTCAGTGGAACAATAAAATTCATAAAACTAATTTATGGTTTTCTAATTTTCAGATAACAGTTGATAACAAAGAACTACCTGGTTTTGAGCCAACGCCTAGTGTCGACTCACAATTTCCCGGTGAAACCACTGAATATCTCGACCTCACACCCACGAATCATCATCAGCAAAGCGGCTGTGCTTATGAACAGAGTATTCCTGGCTATCCAGAATATGGTCATGATCACCAAAAAGCACAATACTGGACCCAGTTAAGCAGTTGTGCTTATCAGCAAGCTGACAGCAGTGTGCTGGACAACAATACAGCACAAGATGCTTTCGGCAGTAGTCACACCTACAACAGCTGCAGATACAGCCATTCAGTCCCGCCACCAGTGACGTTCCATGTTCAGTATCCGGACTCCAGCACGAACACCAAAAAACGGAAACGCGTGAGAACGGCGTTCACAACTTCCCAAGTGTTGGAACTGGAAGAGATGTACCGGAGAAATAACTATCTGGATCGTCCATCGAGACTTAGAACTGCCGAAAGAATGCAGCTTGATGATAAAGTAATCAAGGTCTGGTTCCAGAACCGTCGGATGAAGGAAAAGAGACAGGAATGTGGGGAAGTCTGAATCTCTGTGTCTTAATAAGGAGTGATATATTATATCCAGTGAGTGATGGTAAAAGAGGACACAATATTTGTGATTTTAAGTCTTATTTACCAAATCTCTTGTTTGAGATCTTATAATAATAAATTTATTTCACTAAGTACTAAATGTTTTTGATTTATACCTACATTTGGATGATTAAATGTTATAACAAACAGGATAAGCGAAAAAGTAATATAAGAATATTATAAGTTCGGTAGTCTTTCAGAATATGGGGAAAATAAATTCAATGATAAAACAGTACAACAGCATTCACAAGGTACAAAGTACACCTAGCTCATTAACACGTATACAAGGTACGCGCCACGCATACAGCGAGCGAGGCATCAGCTAGTCAGCTCGATAGAGGTCATTGACCTTAAGGTACCGGCGCGCGGCGATGTGTGTGTAAGCGATTGAGCGGCGAGCGCCTTCACAAGTTGTTTACTTTTTGATTGATTTATTTTGTTAGAAATGAAAAAAGTTGTTTTATTTTTTATGATAAGAACATGTTTATAACGGTCTGTACTTACAACCCTGTAAATATTTGCAGCTAATTTTAACACATCTTATACATACAGTATAATGTCAAAACAATATTCCTCGATGAGAAAAAATTAAGTTATTACTTTTGTAAGAGTGTATATAGTAGGTTTTAGGAAATAGTTATTTCTTTAAAAAAAATATTTAATAGTAAGAAAGTGAACAAAACAGAATATAAACATTTAATAACGACAAATCACTGGCGCGGGCGGCCATAATAATATTACGATAATGTTTTAAAGCAAAAATCTTTATACTTAGATGACGTCACTTTAAGCCTAAGTTATATGTGTTTTTTTTTGTATTTTGTTCATTCATATGATATTTGTAAAATTGTGATAAATCGTCTTACAAAAGAAAATATATGCAATAAATGCCATTGAAAGTGCTTATTTCGATAAGTTCTTCAAAGAAACTCTATAACATCAGGCGATTAAAAAAAATTTCAACCATTTCGTTCCCCAAGTCAACCAGCTCGTCTGTAGCGAAAGACAGCAAAAAACTTTCATTTATAGATACGTCATCTAAAAGTTCTTCATCTCTTATTTCCATTATTAGATTTTCATTGTTAACATGAGTCTTTAGTGTGAAAACCGCATGATAGTTTCGAAGATTAGCGTGAACAAAATATACTCCGAGGGAATGCACCAAATTCACGTGAGGGTGAAAGCGTCGGCGTCGGCAAGAACTATAATAATCCTTACTATGTGCGTAGCTACAGCTGTCTGTTAGCTTTCACGCCTTAACGGTTCAACCGATCATCATGAAATTTTGTACACACGTTGTCAGAGGCACAGAGAAGGACATAGGGTACTTTGTATCCCCGAATTCCTGCGCGATCTCTAAAATTTCCGTGGGTTGAACCGCGGTGAACATCTAGTTACTAATACTATAAACTAGCTGTGCCTCGCGGTTTCACCCGTGGTAATTTCGGAGTCCCCGCGGGAATTCCGGGATAAAAAGTACCCTATGTCCTTCTCTGTACCCCTGACTATGTGCATGCCAAATTTCATCCAAATCCATTCAGCCGTTTTTGCGTGATTGAGTAACAAACATCCAAACATCCAAACATCCAAACATCCAAACATCCAAACATCCAAACATCCAAACATCCAAACATCCAAACATCCAAACATCCAAACATCCAAACATCCAAACATCCAAACATCCAAACATCCAAACATCCAAACATCCAAACATCCAAACATCCAAACATCCAAACATCCAAACATCCAAACATCCAAACATCCAAACATCCAAACATCCAAACATCCAAACATCCAAACATCCAAACATCCAAACATCCAAACATCCAAACATCCAAAATGAAAATTTACACCGGTGAAATCTCATGAATTTTGTATACACACTGTCAGGGGTAAATAAAAGGGCATAGGGTACTTTGTGTCTCGGAATTCCTGCGGGATCTCCAATATTTCCGCGGGTGAACCGCAGGGAACAGCTAGTGTTGTTATAAATAAAACTAGATTATCCATATTCCGTGCTTTGGTCCTTGTAATGTTATGAACATATTAACATAACTCAAGAACGTCATGCCTACCAGTTAAACCTTAGAGGTTTTTATACCTCACCAGATAATCTAGTGATGCATAGAAAGTTAGGGTATGATGTTGAAAAAAAATAAATAAAAAAACATTTTAGTACTCAGTAAAAAATAAATTTATTATTATATATAATATTAAAAAAGATAATTTAATTTGCAACAAAACTCAAATAAAAAACTCCGTAAACAAGTCTTAAAATCACAAATATGGTTTCCTCTTTTACCATCACTCACTGGATATGTATCATCCCGTATTGAGTCACAGAGATTCAGACTTCCCCAGAATCCTGTCTCTTTTCCTTCATCCGGCGGTTCTGGAACCAGACCTTGATCACTTTTTCATCGATCTGCATTCTTTTGGCAGTTCGAAGTCTCGATGGACGATCCAGAAATTTACTTCTCCGGTACATCTCTTCCAGTTCCAACACTTGGGAAGTTGTGAACGCCGTTCTCACGCGTTTTGGTTTTTTGGTGGTCGAAGAGTCCGGGTACTGAATATGGAACGTCACTGGTGGCGGGGCTGAATGGCTGTATCTGCAGCTGTTGTACGTGTGACCACTGCCGAAAGCATCTTGTTGATAAGCAGTATTGTTGGTCAGGGCACTGTTGCCAGCCTGCTGATAAGCACAACTGCTTAACTGGGTCCAGTCTTGTGCTTGTTGGTGATCATGACCATTTTGTGGGTAGCCAGAAATACCCTGCTCATAAGCACAGCTGCTTTGATGATGACGGTTGCTGGGTAGAAGGTCAGTAAATTGAGTGATCTCTTCGCTGGGAAATGGTGACTCGTCACTGGGCGTTAGCTCAAAGCCAGGTAGTGCCACATCCAACTGTTGGTGATCTTCGTTGGAATTTGTTACCTGAAATTCAATAGAAAACGATAGATTATTTTTCCGAGTACATTTAATAATGCCATTGAACATAATATTATTTTTAATCAACATTTTTTTTTAATTACAAATTTATATATAAAAAAAATACCCACTTGTGGCCATAAAACAAAAACTAGAATTTAAATTAACTATAGTAAAATTCATAGTTTTCGATTACAGTTTTAATAAAAATTCTTTCATTATGACAAAAAAATTATATTTTCTATGTTTATGTTTTGGAAGCCAATGGCGATACCAAGACCTCTGCATTAATTTCACGCTTACTACTGACTCTATTACTACTTTATAAGTGAAAATACAATAGATATAGGTACACTAAAATTGGTAGGTATAAGTTTCATACTTACAGTATCATTGATGACAGTGCCTAAAGTCGAGGCTGAATTATTGTTCCAGTCCTCAGGTTGTCCATAGCTTGGCGCAAATGCCGATATGAACGCCGATGGAAACAACTCTTCTTCTATGTTAAGCAGATCCATTGCAAAAACTTGTCTGTTATAATTTCTTAGAGAACAACCGTGCAAGTCGCAAGATGACAGCGGAGTGAATAATTTGAATATTTTGTGAATTAATTTATATATCCTGAAAAGTCTTTCAAAAGTAACAGGGGTAATCAGCTTATCTGTTAATGACATTTTAATCACCACTGATAACAAATGAGATAAAAAACTCATCAACCCTTACGATTTCGTGAGCGGTACTTTTGTGTATTGTGTGTGACCTTGCGACCTTATGAGGAAACGAGTATAGTTATGTGCCTAAATAATATATAAAAAGAAATAATATCTATCTGCTTGTGATATTTTTAAACGGGAAAGGGAACCTTGTGAAGATTTATATTTACTGAAATGAACTTTGGTCGGAATTTCTGTGGAATCCGTTTTAATACGTTTTGCGCTTCGAAGAAATGGATGGAGGTTTTCTAAAATGATATGATACACGTTTAGTTTGGATACCAATGCATGGTTGGCTGTATGACGTCATTCTAAATCCAACATGGCGAAATATCCAAGATGGCGGACTAGTTAAATTTAAATGCACTCCTACAATATTTTAATAACATTTTTTTTTACTTTTTAAAGTGTTTAGCTATTGTTGGACAGGTTTCTCGGTCTATCTTATTCAACGTGTCATTGTTGCAACGCATATTGTAGGTAAGTTTAAAAATTTAGTCCGCTATCTTGAGAAGTTCGCCATAATGGATTAATCGTTACGTTACTTTATTTTTCGAGTTATTCTCAGCATGACCTTTCATTTAATGCCCATATTGTAGGTGTGCATTAAAAATAACTCAGCCATCTTGGGTGTTCCGCCATGTTGTATTTAGAATGACGTCACACAGCTAAAAATGCATTGTCATCCAAACTAAACGTCTATACAAAATGTCATCTCAATCGGTTCAAAACATCCGCATCAAAACTTGTTTGATTCCACCCGAACAAATACATAGTTAAATATATTATATACATTGCGAGTTAGATAAATTCTAAGTGAAGATTTTTTTATATGCTATAACAAAAACTGTCAAGATTGAGACAACATCAAACTAAAAATTGTAAAATTGTTGTACATGTTATTATTGCAGTCTAAAAAATTCAATTACAATCATTGTGTAATGTGTGTCGGTCTGTCTGTGCATGCGTTGCAAAAATATCAGCTAATCTATAGGACTAATATTATAAATAGCTAAAATTTGTGAGTTTTCGAGAGTGTAACCGATTTTAAAAATTCTTTCTCTATTCTGTGCTACATTATCTCTGAGTGGCATAAGCTGTACCTACTGTAGCCTGGAATTCTCGCGCGAGCTCCGAAATTACCCCGGGTGAAACCTTGGGGTACAGCTATTTGAAAATTAATCCAATAAAATGAATAGGCGAGATGCAAAATAAACGAATTTGTACCTTTGACCTTTGAACTCGGCATCTCGCCATGCATCTAGACAGTTCATGCTTTTGGCATTACATTTATGTAGGTACATGAGATTTTATTTACCGAATAATCGCGAGTACTCAAGCAAATCATGAAAACCACGTGGGTGGTAAAAATATCACAAGCAGATAGATATTATTTCTTTTTATATATTATTTAGGTACATAAATATACTCGTTTCCTCATAAGGTCACTGCAAGGTCACACGCAATACACAAAAGTGCCGCTCACGAAACCGTAAGGGTTGATGAGTTTTTTATCTCATTTGTTATCAGTGGTCATTAAAATGTCATTAACAGATAAGATGATTACCCCTGTTAGTTTTGAAAGGCTTTTCAGGATATATAAATTATTTCAGAAAATATTCGCATTAACCACTCCGCTGTAATCTTGCAACTTGCATGGTTGTTCTCTAAGAAATTTTCACAGACAAGTTTTTTCAATATTGCAAAGAGGAGTAGCTTAACAATGATATCTATTGAGGCTGTATAATCCTGATAAGCAAGCACAAAATTACAACAATATTGCTGCACATCGCAAATGGGATAGGTACCTACCTACAATAAAACTTTCAAAAGTCCTAGCTATGTGTGAGGAAAAATGTCCTGGCGATGTGCGAAACAAAGTCATAAATGGACGCAGATAAGCAATAACCTGTTAACCCACAAAATTAAGTTCTTGATTCAGAACAATTTATCGAAAGTGAGGGAACGTTTTTTAATTATGTGTTTACCTAATTACATTGCTTAAATATGCAACTACATATTTAACATAAAAAGTGTTGACATAAAATAGCACTATACTTTTTTAATACACGATTTACTCAAAATTTCTCCAGTGTGGGTGGGTTAACACACTATTGCTATCTATGTCCAAATAGAATTTGGAAATCACCGTAACATTACTGCTTTGTACCTTCCAAATACTTGACAGACAAACGTATATTGAAACCTTTTGTAAGTTTCATGCTAAGTGGGATATCTTCTTTCACGCGTTAACGGCTCAACCGATTATCGCGAAATTTTGTACACAATGTTGTTGTCAGAGGTACAGAGAAGGACATGGGTCCTTTTTATGCCGAAATTCCTGCGGGAACTCCAAAATTAACACCGGTGAAATCTCATGAATTTTGTATACACACTGTCAGGGGTAAAAAAAAGGGCATAGGGTACTTTGTGTCTCGGAATTCCTGCGGGATCTCCAATATTTCCGCGGGTGAACCGCAGGGAACAGCTAGTGTTGTTATAAATAAAACTAGATTATCCTTATTCCGTGCTTTGGTCCTTGTAATGTTATGAACATATTAACATAACTCAAGAACGTCATGCCTACCAGTTAAACCTTAGAGGTTTTTATACCTCACCAGATAATCTAGTAATGCATAGAAAGTAAGGGTATGATGTTGACTTCGAAAATTTCATCTCGTGAAAATATTAGATATATTGGCATTTAAGTGAAGCCCCGGGCAGAACCTATAGTGTTGATTATGTTAATCGTTCAAATGTATAAATAAAAAAACATTTTAGTACTCAGTAAAAAATAAATTTATTCTTATTAATAATATTAAAAAAGATAATTTAATTGGCAACAAAACTCAAATAAAAAACTCCGTAAACAAGTCTTAAAATCACAGATATGGTTTCCTCTTTTACCATCAGTCACTGGATATGTATCATTCCGTATTGAGTCACAGAGATTCAGACTTCCCCAGAATCCTGTCTCTTTTCCTTCATCCGGCGGTTCTGGAACCAGACCTTGATCACTCTTTCATCAAGCTGCATTCTTTCGGCAGTTCTAAGCCTCGATGGACGATCCAGATAGTTATTTCTCCGGTACATATCTTCCAGTTCCAACACTTGGGAAGTTGTGAACGCTGTTCTCACGCGTTTGCGTTTTTTGGTGGTCGAAGAGTCCGGATACTGAATATGGAACATGACTGGTGGTGGGGCTGAATGGCTGTATCTGCAGCTGTTGTACGTGTGACCACTGCCGAAAGCATCTTGTTGATAAGCAGTATTATTGGTCAGGGCACTGTTGCCAGCCTGCTGATAAGCACAACTGCTTAACTGGGTCCAGTCTTGTGCTTGTTGGTGATCATGACCATTTTGTGGGTAGCCAGAAATACCCTGCTCATAAGCACAGCTGCTTTGATGATGACGGTTGCTGGGTAGAAGGTCAGTAAATTGAGTGATCTCTTCGCTGGGAAATGGTGACTCGTCACTGGGCGTTAGCTCAAAGCCAGGTAGTGCCGCATCCAACTGTTGGTGATCTTCGTTGGAACTTGTTACCTGAAATTCAATAGAAAACGATATATTATTTTTCCGAGTACATTTAATAATGCCATTGAACATAATATTATTTTTAATCAACATTTTTTTTTAATTAAAAATTTATAGAAAATACCTACATTTGGCCATAAAACAAAAACTAGAATTTAAATTAACTATAGTCAAATTCATAGTTTTCGATTACAGTTTTAATAAATATTGTTTTATTATGATAAAAAAGTATTTTTTCTATGTTTATGTTTTGGAAGCCAATGGCGATACCAAGACCTCTGCATTAATTTCACGCTTACTACTGGCTCTACTACTACTTTGTAAGTGAAAATACAATAGATATAGGTACACTAAAATTGTTAGGTATAAGTTTCATACTTACAGTATCATTGATGACAGTGCCTAAAGTTGAGGTTGAATTATTGTTCCAGTCCTCAGGTTGTCCATAGCTTGGCGCAAATGCCGATATGAACGCCGATGGAAACAACTCGTCTTCTATGTTAAGCAGATCCATTGCAAAAACTTGTCTGTTAAAATTTCTTAGAGAACAACCATGCAAGTCGCAAGATGACGGCGGAGTGAATAATTTGAATATTTCGTGAATTAATTTATATATCCTGAAAAGCCTTTCAAAACTAACAGGGGTAATCATCTTATCTGTTAATGACATTTTAATGACCACTGATAACAAATGAGATAAAAAACTCATCAACCCTTACGATTTCGTGAGCGGTACTTTTGTGTATTGTGTGTGACCTTGCAGTGACCTTATGAGGAAACGAGTATATTTATGTGCCTAAATAATATATAAAAAGAAATAATATCTATCTGCTTGTGATATTTTTAAACGGGAAAGGGAACCTTGTGAAGATTTATATTTACTGAAATGAACTTTGGTCGGAATTTCTGTGGAATCGGTTTTAATGCGTTTTGCGCTTCGAAGAAATGGATGGAAGTTTTCTAAAATGATATGATACACGTTTAGTTTGGATAACAATGCATGGTTGGCTGTATGACGTCATTCTAAATCCAACATGGCGAAATATCCAAGATGGCGGACTAGTTAAATTTAAATGCACTCGTACAATATTTGGATAACATTTTTTTTACTTTTTAAAGTGTTTAGCTATTGTTGGACAGGTTTCTCAGTCTATCTTATTCAACGTGTCATTGTTGCAACGCATATTGTAGGAAAGTTTAAAAATTTAGTCCGCTATCTTGAGAAGTTCGCCATAATGGATTAATCGTTACGTTACTTTATTTTTCGAGTTATTCTCAGCATGACCTTTCATTTGATGCCCATATTGTAGGTGTGCATTAAAAATAACTCAGCCATCTTGGGTGTTCCGCCATGTTGTATTTAGAATGACGTCACACAAATAAAAATGCATTGTCATCCAAACTAAACGTCTATACAAAATGTCATCTCAATCGGTTCAAAACATCCGCATCAAAACTTGTTTGATTCCACCCGAACAAATACATAGTTACATACATTGCGAGTTAGATAAATTCTAAGTGAAGGATTTTTTATATGCAATAACAAAAACTATCAAGATTGAGACAACATCAAACTAAAAATTGTAAAATTGTTGTACATGTTATTATTGCAGTCTGAAAAAGCCAATTACAATCATTGTGTAATGTGTGTCGGTCTGTCTGTGCATGCGTTGCAAAAATATCTGAAACTCACGCAGAAGAATCTCAGGACATCAGCTAATCTATAGGACTAATATTATAAAGAGCTAAAATTTGTGAGTTTGTGAGGGTGTAACCGATTTAAAAAATTCTTTCTCTATTCTGTGCTACATATCCCTGAGTGGCATAAGCTGTACCTACTGTAGCCTGGAATTCTCGCGCGACCTCCGAAACTACCCCGCGTGAAACCTCGGGGTACAGCTATTTGAAAATTAATCCAATAAAATGAATAGGCGACAATAAACGAAATTTGTACCTTTGACCTTTGAACTCGGAATCTCGCCATGCACCTAGACAGTTCATACTTTTGGCATTACATTTATGTAGATACATGAGATTTTATTTACCGAATAATCGCGAGTACTCAAGCAAATCATGAAAACCACGTGGGTGGTAAAAATATCATAAGCAGATAGATATTATTTCTTTTTATATATTATTTAGGCACATAAATATACTCGTTTCCTCATAAGGTCACAAGGTCTCACACAATACACAAAAGTACCGCTCACGAAACCGTAAGGGTTGATGAGTTTTTATCTCATTTGTTATCAGTGGTCATTAAAATGTCATTAACAGATAAGATGATTACCCCTGTTAGTTTTAAAAGGCTTTTCAGGATATTTAAATTAATTCAGAAAATATTCGCATTAACCACTCCGCTGTCATCTTGCGACTTGCACGGTTGTTCTCTAAGAAATTTTAACAGACAAGTTTTTGCAATGGATCTGCTTAACATAGAAGACGAGTTGTTTCCATCGGCGTTCATATCGGCATTTGCGCCAAGCTATGGACAACCTGAGGACAGGAACAATAATTCAGCCTCGACTTTAAGCACCGTCGTCAACGAAACTGTAAGTACAAAACTTTTAAATAACAGTTTTACTAATTATATACTAGCTGTGCCCCGCGGCTTCACTCGCTTGAGTTTTGGAATCCCCGCAGGAATTATTTTTTTCTGAAATAAAAGTAGCATATACTCCTTATTACATCAGCTATCTGTCAGTCTAAGTTTTGTCAAAATCGGTTCATCCATTCCAGAGATTTTTGGGTAAGAGAAAGTTGTGTTTTATGTAAGTACCGTATTCATATGCATTCAGTGAATTACAAACAGACACTTCAATTTCATTTATATTTATAGAGGCATAGGTCTATTTTATGTTCGCTTACAAAATATTAGTAGAGTCTGTAGTGAGCGTGAAATTAAGGCAGAGGTCTTGATATCACTAACAGCACCCAACACAATGAATTTATTGAACTCTGGTTCTCCATATCTATCACTAAATGCTTCTAGACTTGGCTTCTCATATTTGCCTTTTTTGAATACATACATAAAATATCAATATTTTTTTTATTGTAACCAGTTTGCTGAAAGATGATTTATGAAATGTTTGAAAAAGTTAATACCATTTGTTGATCAAAAAGATTATGTTCAGTGGAACAATAAAATTCATAAAACTAATTTATCGTTTTCTAATTTTCAGGTAACAGTTGATAACAAAGAACTACCTGGTTTTGAGCCAACCCTTAGTGTCGACTCACAATTTCCCGGCGAAGAAACCACTGAATTTCTCGACCTCATACCTACGAATCTTCATCAGCAAAGCGGCTGTGCTTATGAACAGAGTATTCGTGGCTATCCAGAATATGGTCGTGATTACCAACAAGCACAAGACTGGACCCAGTTAAGCAGTTGTGCCTATCAGCAAGCTAATAACAGTGTGCTGGCCAACAACACTGCTAATCAACAAGATGCTTTCGGCAGTAGTCACACCTACAACAGCTGCAGATACAGCCATTCAGTCCCGCCACCAGTAACGTTCCATGTTCAGTATCCAGACTCCAGCACGAACACCAAAAAACGGAAACGCGTGAGAACGGCGTTAACAACTTCCCAATTGTTGGAACTGGAAGATATGTACCGGAGAAATAACTATCTGGATCGTCCATCGAGACTTAGAACTGCCGAAAGAATGCAGCTTGATGATAAAGTAATCAAGGTCTGGTTCCAGAATCGCCGGATGAAGGAAAAGAGACAGGAATGTGGGGAAGTCTGAATCTCAGTGGCTCAATAAGGGGCGATACATATCCAGTGAGTGATGGTAAAAGAGGACACAATATTTGTGATTTTAAGACTGGTTTACCGAATTTTTTGTTTGAGTTTTATTGAAAATTAAATTATCTTATAATAATAAATTTATTTCACTAAGTACTAAATGTTTTTTATTTATACCTATATTTGGATGATTAAATGTTATAACAAACAGGATAAGCGAAAAAAGAATATAATATCATTATAAGTTTGGTAGTCTTTCAGAATATGGGGAAAATAAATTCAATGATAAAACAGTACAACAACATTCACAAGGTACAAAGTACACCTAGCTAATTAACACGTATACAAGGTACGCGCCAGACGAAATAAAAAGTCAAGACGGAGCGCTGTAAACAACAAAGTGAAGCCGGTTTAGTAAACATGTGTGCATTTAGTGAGTGTTGCCGTGCAGTAAAAATGTATCCCTAATATCAAATTATTGTCTAAGTAGGTACTAGCAGGATGAATAGTTAAGTAAATAGAAAAGTTAGCAATTTTTTTTTAATTGTATTATTTAACAGATAGAGTATTTATGGTTGTATAAATCGATCTAGCTAGGATTCATTTCTGGAATTCCCGCGCGAACTCTGATATCAACGCGGGTGAATTAATTATTGCATACTACACGTTGTCAAGGATATAGGAAAGGTCATAGGGTAGTACTTTTATCTCAGAATACCCGCGGGATCTCCGAAATTAACGTGGGTTAAACCGCGGGGAACAGCTATTTAAGCCGAGCGAAGCTCGGTTGCCCAGATATTAATAAATAATAATAATAAGTGTAGCTAGTTATCTACCTAGATATTAAGTGTAGATACATAGTTACTAGACATAATTATGTTCAAAGGTACAATGGTCAACGGAATGAAAAAGCAAGAATGGGGCATATGTTTATATTATAAAGTTGTACCAAAATCTTTCAAGTTATTAAAGTAGACTAAATTGCTCAAAATTGTCATGAACGAAAGAACACTATGTATAACATCATAACCGCGGCCGGCGGAGGTGGCTTGCCCGCGCCGCGAATTCTATGCTTTCTGTCCGTATATGAAAGTAATATACGGTAAATACTTAAAGAAGAATAAAAATATCATTTTTAAATTATTTCTCTGTCAGTCTGTCTGTGTTTGTACCAGCTAATCTCTGAAACGGTTGGACCGATTTTAACGGAACTTTCACAGCATTGCTGATGTTACAAGGAGTAACATATGCTACTTTTATTTTAGAGTAAAATTGTTCCCGCGGGAATTCCGAATCTCACGCGGGTGAAATGGTGGGGCACAGTTAGTTTTTATATTAATCTAACTGTAGAAAAGTAATGGATTAAGTAATTTATGAATTTAAAAAAAAAATTAGTGCGGCAGTGAATGCCGTACAATTAGCTCAAGTTAGTCCTCTGTTATGCTTGATCTTGTAAATAATTTTCTTTTAGGTACATTGACAGTATTTATAGTGAACTAGCTGTGTCCACGTGAGTTACTGAAATCCCACGGAACAATTTTACTCCAAAATAAAATAGCCTAGCCTCCTTAATCTATCTTACATACACAATCATTATTCATAATGATAATGTAACTACATAGTGTAATAAACGAACAATAGATGTCACTACCTTGTTTTACTTCAAGCTATCGAAGTGTTACCAATTGATAGTATATAGTCTAATAAAAATCACGCCCAAATATTTTAAAAGCACTCTGTGAGCGTGAGCGACCTCTTGTTGATCGACTTCGAATGTGCCCTGAAATCTTATAACTATAAATTTGAAAATTGAAGTTCTCGTTCTTAGTTTCGATTGCGATATTAGTTTGACGACTTGAAAGGCTTACTCATTGGTTTATTGATATTATTTGCATACGATTTGGATGTTGTTTGGATAGTTTTAAAATATAATAATATATTTTAAGAACATACCTACCTACTAAAGTCACGTTTATATATTAATCGTAGGTATTCTTGCACAAAAAATCTCTTGCATACCAGTACCAGTTGTCGCAATGGATTCGGAAATACTTTACGTGAACGGTGAATGACCAGCCTTGCCCACACTGGGTTGTCCCTATACCTGGCAATGGTTCGTGTTTATTTCATAAAGGGTGTCTCAGAATGTTTTTCGTTTTTAGATGTTAAATAAAAAACAACAATATCAATTAAAAATCGTTTTATTTATTGTTAAATTAAAGCGCAATTCTTGAAGTTTATTTAAGAAAAACAACCGTTTGCAAATGCGCACCATTCACTTGATCACACTCATTTAACTCAAGCGAAGCTGCGCGCAATCTCAACGATTTTCGTGGGTTGTCCATACAAACTGGCGAACGCGGTCGACGTTCATACTCATTCTTAATGTCCTTTTGCGCCCATGATGATTCCTCCGGCATTGTATTCCCAGTCTCTTCAAACTTGCACACCCAATGCTTAAATAAATTGGCACTTGGCACATGTTTTAAGCTTGTTATATCAAAATGTGTCCTGTAGAGACGACGAACAATAGTGTAGGAATCGTTGTTCTTATAAAACGCTCGCACGCAAAACGCGCGCTGTGTCCCGCGAAAAGATTCATGGCTGCCAAACTTAACAAGTCAGCCAAGCGTTTGAGACCACCCCCCTCCCCCTGCTACCTGCGGTTGGCGTATACTGGCCAATTCAAAAACGAAAAACATTCTGAGACACCCTTTATTAAAGCGCAGAAATCCTCAATTTGTGAATACAATAGACTAAGAAGCATTTACCGTCCAGACTTGTCAAAAATTGTAACATCGAAGCCTCCGAGAAAAATCCATAGAGACAGGGAGTGGGCTTTGCGAAAAACTGTAGCTGACGCTCAAGAAGTAGTACCAGAAAAGAAAAGGAGGAAGACCATTTACAAAAAGAAATGAGATCCCATCAAAAACAAATTTGTAAAAAAGTCCCAAGTCTCGCAACTCAGTTCTTCTACAGTAAAAAGTTGTGAGATATTATAATTAAATTAGATTGTTTAGAACCATAATTATGTATTACATGTGAGATATATTGTGTTTTCACGTGATCGCCAAGCCAATCAATCTATTTAAAACATAAAAGATTTTTAAATTTGATATGGTCACTATAAAATGTTATTAGATTAGCTTATAACATGATAACTTTAGACAGAAGGACCCTTAAGTAGGCACTGAATAAATTAACCGACTTGGTATTACATTGATCTCACAACTTTTTACTGTAGAAGAACTGAGTTGCGAGGGATTACTTTTATAAAAATGTATAGTAGGTTTTAAGAAATAGTTATTTCTTTTAAAAAAAAATTTAATAATAAGAAAAGGAACGAAAAAGAATATAAACATTTAATAACGACAAATCACTGGCGCGGGCGGCCTAAAACAACGAGTACTTACTTAAAGCTATAATTATATTAGGATAATATTGTAAAGCGAAAAACTTTAAACTTGGATGACGTCACTAAAAACCTAAGCTATATGTAGTTTCTTTTTGGTAATTTTTACATTCGTATGATATTTGTAAAATTGATAAATCGTCTTAAAAAAAAATATATGCAATAAATGACATTGAAAGTCCTTATTTCGATGATTTCTTCAAAGAAACTCTATGATGTTATAGGCGATTAAAAAAATCTTCAACCATTTCAGCCCCCAAGTCAACCAGCTCGTCTGTAGCGAAAGACAGCAAAAGACTTTCATCTATAGATACGTCATCTAAAAGTTCTTCATCGCTTATTTCCATTATTAGATTTTCATTGTTAACAGGAGTCTTTAATGGCGTTTTACAAATATTTTCAACAAAATCTTGATTGCGTTGAGAACTAAATGTCACATCACGAACTTGGTGGTCAGTGTTATTAGGGATTTCTTGATTTCTTAATGATGACGATTCCTGACTTCTACAGCTTGCCCAGTCATTTTCTCTTACGGCCCTCTCAAAACTTGATGATTCGTCGTACTGCTCTTTCTTGTTTTTTATCCGACGGTTTTGAAACCAAACCTTTACAGTTTTTTCCTCGAGATTAAGTTCTTTTGCCAGTTGTGATCTGCGTTTGACATTTGGGAAGCAATCAATTTTAAAAGCTTTCTCTAAAATCAACAATTGCTCTATGGTGAACGTGGTTCTACTGCGAAATTTATTTAGATAACATGCGTTTTGAGATGAATTGTTAAAGCTACGCCTTGGCCGAGGTTCTAGTATTTGGTAATGGTTGTGACATGTTTGACTGTGATTCAAACAACAACCTGACTGCGAGTAGTTAACTGCTAGGGCAGAATGAGCGCAATCAAATTGATGACTCGCTAAAGGATAGTTTAGGGGTTGATATTGCATGTGTATTGAGGGGGGGTTAGAAAACTGGATATCGTTTGTTTGCCTATGTCGTTGAACATGGTTCACTGGTTGACAACTGTTCTCTGGAAGTCGTTGTAGATAACTCGCTGACGTTCCTGGTTGATTCAGCATATGACGCGGTTGAAGTTCCACTGTTGGATTTTGTTGGAATCCTTGCAAAGGCTGGTTCGGGAAATGTGAGCGCTGGTACTTTAAATGTGGATTTAGTGGACGTGGATTATTTCGATAATTTTGTACATGGTTAGTGCAATTTGGTTGAATAACAAAGCCTTTTTGTAGCTGAAGTGAAGGGGACCCATTTTGTTGGTTTGGTGTGGTTGGGTTTTTCAGTGGGAGCGTCGTATTATTTAAATCGAGATTGTGTGGTATTCTGTTCCTACTCCATAAATGCGACCAACAGATACCATTTTGCTGTCCATTATGACTAATATGCGTACAGCGGGAAGTTACTTCTTTCGTCATGTTCACTTCTCCATAATTTATTGCTGTCATTATCTGAAAATAAAGAAAATATTATATTGCAAACAATCATTGAGTTAAATATTTACTGGTAGAATGTTAGTGTGTCAAAGCATGCAATCGCGTTGATGTCTTTAGAGTCACGGATCTCTATGAGTAAGCTCAGTTCGAATTAATAAAAATCAATTTCATTAAATTCGACTGCATTACGACACTGTATGAGTGGGTTGTTTCTGTAGTTTTCTAGTTTTCTCCTATGTAGATTTTTTCTACATACGTAGCCTCTTAAGGACTCCGTTTGCATAGAATAAGAAAACTAATTCTAAAATTATTATTTTAATTTTTTGGTTTTATGTTAGCCAAACACATTGTTAGAGAATAGACGAACAATACAAACTTTTACTATGCAATCCACGTCAGCCAATTTTTGCGGGGAGAACGATCAAAATAACAAACCAATCACATCGTTGCGATGCAATCAAATACCAGTCACCACAAAGTACCTAAATTTCAAATAGCCAATCACATCGCTTTCCGTCAAGTGGCAACCATAGATGATATTCTCTGCTAGCCAACGGTATTTTGTTAGCATGAGATCATTTGATCGCTGCGTGGTTCAAGGATAAAGCTTAGCGGCCGAGCGTTTTGTATATCTATATTCCCTTTCAATATCTTTGAAGTTTGCCTTCGTTGATTTCAGAGCTGTTATCCATAGATAAACGTTTAAATTCCAAATCTAAAGCATATAGTTGCGCACTCTACTCTATTTATTTGTTTGTCAGTCCAATAGTTAACTGTTAGAAAATGCCGCGAGGCATTAAGTTCGTCGTTTGTATTTTTTGTGCCATAAAGAATAAATTAATAAATAAAAAAGCGCACAAAACCAAAAACGGAATAATCTTTAAATAACACAATAAAAACACACATTTAATTTAATAGTTAGATCAATAACAAATAAAACTTATTATTGATAAATCTTACCTTTTTTGATTTATATATTTTGCGAATTTATAACCGATATTTTTCACTACACGTATTTCAAAATAGTGTAAAACTAATAGTCCACTTCACAATACATAGATTTACTTGATCCCACACTAAGCTATAACTGATTCATTTTCAGAAGTGATAGAACCTTTATACCCATTACCCATGTTGTAAAAAAAATTGTTGACGATAATCATTCCATTAATTATAATTATAGTAATTGATTTCTCATCAACTAATGACATATAGAAATTTCATTAATCATTTTTACAAGCTTTTCGTCAAGAAACAAGAAATTGGTCAAAAAGGTAAATTGTATTAAGCTATTCTGGAAAAACGAATTTTCTGCTAAATCAGTTAAATAAAAAAATAATAATACTTCAATAGTATTCTTCATATCTAGGTATAATGCCTTAAGCACAAAAATATATGAAATAGTTTTTTTTACGTAAAGGGATTAATGACGTTCTCTGCAGTCTTCTATTGAGACAACAATGGATGTCCATTGAAGGTGAATGATTCTTGTGATCCTTTTTTTAAGAGATTACAACATCTTAAATTCCCTAACCTACATTAGTTTTAGAATTAGCGCTAGTGAACTAATGTAATAACATTATGGGTCTTTAAGAAATAAACTTATTATTATTTTTTTCATTTGGAACAATCCTGACAGAAATTCATGTACTGGAAAAGGGCTAGACATTTGGACAAAATACATGTATCGACTTACAAGACTAGGTTATTGCGAAACAGCATATTCGCCATGACATCATTAGTACATGTATTTATCCCTCCCGAATGTATCACTAGAAAGATCTTACTATAGTATAAATGAATATCTGCATAGCAATTATGTAACATTTGTTGCTATCATATTTCAGTCTTAATCAGAAAAATAGCGATTTTGTGATCAATTATCATGTTTAGGCAGCTTCAACTTTTGAAATATATTCACATATATTTCAAAAGTTGATTGCTAGATATTGTAATCGCAAAACTGTCATGTTTTTGATTGCAACCGAAACATGATAGAATCAAAAGTCACATAATTCTGGATGACAATTTATACTCATGATGATTCCCATTGTACTTTAATATTATACTTATGGATCTGTAATGGATTTGATAGTACATGATTAATCTACTATATACGTATAACTTTAATTGTGACTTAATGTAACAAAGAAATGTGAGGCGATGGTAAGTTCGTTTATTCATCATTTCGGAGTTCCCGCGGGAATTCCGGGATAAAAAGTACCCTATGTCCTTCTCAGTACTCCTGACAACGTGCATGCCAAATTTTATCCAAATCTGGTCAGACGTTTTTGCGTGATTGAGTAACAAATATAAAAATATCCAAACATCAATACTTTCACATTTATAATATTAGCAAATGCAGATTTGTCAAGATTTAAGTGTTTTATCGTATTTGAAACATCCTCGTTTCAACTTGAAAAACTGAGGTCCAAAGTACCTAAAAGGTCGCTTTAAAAAATAAACCAATTATCGTTAAGAAAATTCATCATAATTAACGAATACTCTCAATAAATATTAGCAATTGAATTTTTTTTATATTTGGAGTGCATAGATAAATAAAAACATAAACACTGCACCTAATTGCTTTCATGAGGTCGTCATAAAACAATTAGCATAATATATTTAAGCATGGCCGTTCTAATTTCTACTTTCATTCTCTGTAAAACTATTCTACTGTTCTCATATAAGTTTGAAACGCGATGGACTTGAACGATGGATCGGATTGCTTGTCTTCTATTTCGTCCTTGTTTTTCCAATCGCCAGAGTCGTCGGAACTGGTCAGTGGCAACACCTCGGGGACATCACCGGCAACTCCAAACAACACAACGAAGCAAACGGTCAGTAATGAATTTATTTCTGAAATACTTTAAAATATTTTTCACTTTCAACATAAATACTATGAAGCAATGTCCTTTATTTCCTAACTAGCTGTGCCCAGTGGTTTCACCCGTGTGAGTTTTGGAGATTACGCTGGAATTCCAGGATAAAAGCAAGAAAAATCTCATGAGATTTACCTGCGTTAATTTCGGAGCTCCCACGGGAATTCCGGAACAAAATACCCTATGTAAAGTGAGTGTAGATGTCTCTTTCTGTACCCCTGACAACGAGTGTGCCGGATTGCATGATGATCGGTTGAGCCGTTAAGGCGTGAAAGCGTATTTTTTTTTGGTTTCAAAGTGTTTTTTTAACAAAACCGGTTTAGATCCGACGCTTATCTGAAGACACTATTGCTTTTGGTCGCAAAAGTAACAAACGTTTTGAAAAAAATTCTAATCAACATAATATCGTACCTATTTTTTTAAAAGAACACTAAGAATCAATTAATTTTCAAGCGTATTTGTTCGTATATATGCCATTATCGTGTAGAATGGCAAATAAAAATTATGATGAAAAAAAATTTAATATAACATTTGTTTTCAAATTTTTCAGACCAATGAACAAAATCAACAAGCATCTAATACACCTGCATTCGATTTGGAAGCAACATTGGAAGACGATAATACTCGTAATCAATTCAACCCGAACCAAGACTCTATCTTTCATACCTTACAGAGTCCAAACTACAATTCTCAGCAACCTCAACAGAATAGAGTAGCTGATTATCAGTTAAATTCTCTGTCTTACCAGCACAATGGTTGCCCCAAACAGAACGGTCTAACTTATCAGCAACAGGGCTTCAACCAGCCGAATTTGCACTGGTTTTCACTAAATGACGTTTCACATCCTTCAACCGTGAATACTTTACCGACAAACAACGCAATTAACCGCTACAACCACATCAATGGAAGTTGCGTCGGCCATAACCACTTAGCACCGTTCGCCATGACACCTCAAGCCAGTTCATCAGGGAATAATCACGACGCAAGAGCACACCACGACGGGCACAGTGATGGAAAAACGAAAAGAAAACGAACAGCGTTCTCGAGTGCACAACTGTTGGAGTTGGAGAGACTGTTCCAGAGGAAGAAATACCTGGAACGTCCGGAGAGGTTGCGATTGGCGGAGCGGATCCAACTGGACGAGAAGATTATTAAGGTGTGGTTCCAAAATCGACGGATGAAGGAGAAACGAGAGCAGCGACCCGAAGCTACCTCCACGTCCAACCATGCCCGAGGGAACAGTCAAGGGTACACTCCTAATGGTTTTCCAGGATATCGAAGTGTTCAACCATCCCCGCATCTTGGTCCAAGTAGACCGAGCATGATACCGCCGAGTTTTCAACAAAACCAACAAAGTGTCATTCTAGCATCTGGTAGCGTCAGTTTTAATGGGCCGAATAATGAACCTAATCAGTTTAATGTACCCATACACAATATAGACGCTTCTCAACATTTAGTTCATGGATACGATATGGGGATCAAAATTGAAAATAATAGTGAGGAAGATCGTCCACATTGACATTAATATATAATAATAATAATAATCCAGCAACCTCAACAGAATAGAGTAGCTGATTATTAGTTAAATTCTCTGTCTTACCAGCACAATGGTTGTCCCAACCAGAACGGTCTAACTTATCAGCAACAGGGCTTCAACCAGCCGAATTTGCACTGGTTTTCACTAAATGACGTTTCACATCCTTCAACCGTGAATACTTTACCGACAAACAACGCAATTAACCGCCACAACCACATCAATTGAAGTTGCGTCGGCCATAACCACTTAGCACCGTTCGCCATGACACCTCGAGCCAGTTCATCAGGGAATAATCACGACGCAAGAGCACACCACGACGGGCACAGTGATGGAAAAACGAAAAGAAAACGAACAGCGTTCTCGAGTGCACAACTGTTGGAGTTGGAGAGACTGTTCCAGAGGAAGAAATACCTGGAACGTCCGGAGAGGTTGCGATTGGTGGAGCGGATCCAACTGGACGAGAAGATTATTAAGGTGTGGTTCCAAAATCGACGGATGAAGGAGAAACGAGAGCAGCGACCCGAAGCTACCTCCACGTCGAACCATGCCCGAGGGAACAGTCAAGGGTACACTCCTAATGGTTTTCCAGGATATCGAAGTGTTCAACCATCCCCGCATCTTGGTCCAAGTAGACCGAGCATGATACCGCCGAGTTTTCAACAAAACCAACATAGTGTCATTCTAGCATCTGGTAACGTCAGTTTTAATGTGCCGAATAATGAACCTAATCATTTTAATGTACCCACACATAATATAGACGCTTCCCACCAATTAGCTAATCAATATGATATTATGGGGATAAAAATTGAAAATGATAGTGAGGAAGATCGTCCACATTGACATTAATATATAATAATAATAATAATCCAGCAACCTCAACAGAATAGAGTAGCTGATTATCAGTTAAATTCTCTGTCTTACCAGCACAATGGTTGTCCCAACCAGAACGGTCTAACTTATCAGCAACAGGGCTTCAACCAGCCGAATTTGCACTGGTTTTCACTAAATGACGTTTCACATCCTTCAACCGTGAATACTTTACCGACAAACAACGCAATTAACCGCCACAACCACATCAATTGAAGTTGCGTCGGCCATAACCACTTAGCACCGTTCGCCATGACACCTCGAGCCAGTTCATCAGGGAATAATCACGACGCAAGAGCACACCACGACGGGCACAGTGATGGAAAAACGAAAAGAAAACGAACAGCGTTCTCGAGTGCACAACTGTTGGAGTTGGAGAGACTGTTCCAGAGGAAGAAATACCTGGAACGTCCGGAGAGGTTGCGATTGGTGGAGCGGATCCAACTGGACGAGAAGATTATTAAGGTGTGGTTCCAAAATCGACGGATGAAGGAGAAACGAGAGCAGCGACCCGAAGCTACCTCCACGTCCCACCATGCCCGAGGGAACAGTCAAGGGTACACTCCTAATGGTTTTCCAGGATATCGAAGTGTTCAACCATCCCCGCATCTTGGTCCAAGTAGACCGAGCATGATACCGCCGAGTTTTCAACAAAACCAACATAGTGTCATTCTAGCATCTGGTAACGTCAGTTTTAATGTGCTGAATAATGAACCTAATCATTTTAATGTACCCACACATAATATAGACGCTTCCCACCAATTAGCTAATCAATATGATATTATGGGGATAAAAATTGAAAATGATAGTGAGGAAGATCGTCCACATTGACATTAATATATAATAATAATAATAATCCAGCAACCTCAACAGAATAGAGTAGCTGATTATCAGTTAAATTCTCTGTCTTACCAGAACAATGGTTGTCCCAACCAGAACGGTCTAACTTATCAGCAACAGGGCTTCAACCAGCCGAATTTGCACTGGTTTTCACTAAATGACGTTTCACATCCTTCAACCGTGAATACTTTACCGACAAACAACGCAATTAACCGCCACAACCACATCAATTGAAGTTGCGTCGGCCATAACCACTTAGCACCGTTCGCCATGACACCTCGAGCCAGTTCATCAGGGAATAATCACGACGCAAGAGCACACCACGACGGGCACAGTGATGGAAAAACGAAAAGAAAACGAACAGCGTTCTCGAGTGCACAACTGTTGGAGTTGGAGAGACTGTTCCAGAGGAAGAAATACCTGGAACGTCCGGAGAGGTTGCGATTGGTGGAGCGGATCCAACTGGACGAGAAGATTATTAAGGTGTGGTTCCAAAATCGACGGATGAAGGAGAAACGAGAGCAGCGACCCGAAGCTACCTCCACGTCGAACCATGCCCGAGGGAACAGTCAAGGGTACACTCCTAATGGTTTTCCAGGATATCGAAGTGTTCAACCATCCCCGCATCTTGGTCCAAGTAGACCGAGCATGATACCGCCGAGTTTTCAACAAAACCAACATAGTGTCATTCTAGCATCTGGTAGCGTCAGTTTTAATGGGCCGAATAATGAACCTAATCAGTTTAATGTACCCATACACAATATAGACGCTTCTCAACATTTAGTTCATGGATACGATATGGGGATCAAAATTGAAAATAATAGTGAGGAAGATCGTCCACATTGACATTAATATATAATAATAATAATAATCCAGTGACCTCAACAGAATAGAGTAGCTGATTATTAGTTAAATTCTCTGTCTTACCAGCACAATGGTTGTCCCAACCAGAACGGTCTAACTTATCAGCAACAGGGCTTCAACCAGCCGAATTTGCACTGGTTTTCACTAAATGACGTTACACATACTTCAACCGTGAATACTTTACCGACAAACAACGCAATTAACTGCCACAACCACATCAATGGAAGTTGCGTCGGCCATAACCACTTAGCACCGTTCGCCATGACACCTCGAGCCAGTTCATCAGGGAATAATCACGACGCAAGAGCACACCACGACGGGCACAGTGATGGAAAAACGAAAAGAAAACGAACAGCGTTCTCGAGTGCACAACTTTTGGAGTTAGAGAGGCTGTTCCAGAAGAAGAAATACCTGGAACGTCCGGAGAGGTTGCGATTGGCGGAGCGGATCCAACTGGACGAGAAGATTATTAAGGTGTGGTTCCAAAATCGACGGATGAAGGAGAAACGAGAGCAGCGACCCGAAGCTACCTCCACGTCCCACCATGCCCGAGGGAACAGTCAAGGGTACACTCCTAATGGTTTTCCAGGATATCGAAGTGTTCAACCATCCCCGCATTTTGGTCCAAGCAGACCGAGCATGATACCGCTGAGTTTTCAACAAAACCAACATAGTGTCATTCTAGCATCTGGTAACGTCAGTTTTAATGTGCCGAATAATGAACCTAATCATTTTAATGTACCCACACATAATATAGACGCTTCCCACCAATTAGCTAATCAATATGATATTATGGGGATAAAAATTGAAAATGATAGTGAGGAAGATCGTCCACATTGACATTAATATATAATAATAATAATAATCCAGCAACCTCAACAGAATAGAGTAGCTGATTATCAGTTAAATTCTCTGTCTTACCAGCACAATGGTTGTCCCAACCAGAACGGTCTAACTTATCAGCAACAGGGCTTCAACCAGCCGAATTTGCACTGGTTTTCACTAAATGACGTTTCACATCTTTCAACCGTGAATACTTTACCGACAAACAACGCAATTAACCGCCACAACCACATCAATTGAAGTTGCGTCGGCCATAACCACTTAGCACCGTTCGCCATGACACCTCGAGCCAGTTCATCAGGGAATAATCACGACGCAAGAGCACACCACGACGGGCACAGTGATGGAAAAACGAAAAGAAAACGAACAGCGTTCTCGAGTGCACAACTGTTGGAGTTGGAGAGACTGTTCCAGAGGAAGAAATACCTGGAACGTCCGGAGAGGTTGCGATTGGTGGAGCGGATCCAACTGGACGAGAAGATTATTAAGGTGTGGTTCCAAAATCGACGGATGAAGGAGAAACGAGAGCAGCGACCCGAAGCTACCTCCACGTCGAACCATGCCCGAGGGAACAGTCAAGGGTACACTCCTAATGGTTTTCCAGGATATCGAAGTGTTCAACCATCCCCGCATCTTGGTCCAAGTAGACCGAGCATGATACCGCCGAGTTTTCAACAAAACCAACATAGTGTCATTCTAGCATCTGGTAGCGTCAGTTTTAATGGGCCGAATAATGAACCTAATCAGTTTAATGTACCCATACACAATATAGACGCTTCTCAACATTTAGTTCATGGATACGATATGGGGATCAAAATTGAAAATGATAGTGAGGAAGATCGTCCACATTGACATTAATATATAATAATAATAATAATCCAGCAACCTCAACAGAATAGAGTAGCTGATTATCAGTTAAATTCTCTGTCTTACCAGCACAATGGTTGTCCCAACCAGAACGGTCTAACTTATCAGCAACAGGGCTTCAACCAGCCGAATTTGCACTGGTTTTCACTAAATGACGTTTCACATCCTTCAACCGTGAATACTTTACCGACAAACAACGCAATTAACCGCCACAACCACATCAATGGAAGTTGCGTCGGCCATAACCACTTAGCACCGTTCGCCATGACACCTCGAGCCAGTTCATCAGGGAATAATCACGACGCAAGAGCATACCACGACGGGCACAGTGATGGAAAAACGAAAAGAAAACGAACACCGTTCTTGAGTGCACAACTTTTGGAGTTAGAGAGGCTGTTCCAGAAGAAGAAATACCTAGAACGTCCGAAGAGGTTGCGATTGGCGGAGCGGATCCAACTGGACGAGAAGATTATTAAGGTGTGGTTCCAAAATCGACGCATGAAGGAGAAACGAGAGCAGCGACCCGAAGCTACCTCCACGTCGAACCATGCCCGAGGGAACAGTCAAGGGTACACTCCTAATGGTTTTCCAGGATATCGAAGTGTTCAACCATCCCCGCATCTTGGTCCAAGTAGACCGAGCATGATACCGCCGAGTTTTCAACAAAACCAACATAGTGTCATTCTAGCATCTGGTAGCGTCAGTTTTAATGGGCCGAATAATGAACCTAATCAGTTTAATGTACCCATACACAATATAGACGCTTCTCAACAATTAGTTCATGGATACGATATGGGGATCAAAATTGAAAATAATAGTGAAGAAGATCGTCCACATTGACATTAATTTATAATAATAATAATAATCCACTTCACAACACACAGACCTACTTGATCCCACACTAAGCTATAAGCTTGTGTCGTGGAAACCAAGCAAACGTGGTATATACTACACATTTTTAACTTTAAAATTATTTTCTCAGCAAAGGTCAAATAAATAACCTATTATGTATAGTATACGTTATAAATTATATGAACGTGTATAATTTTAATAAATTTATACAAATACCTATGTAGGTATATAATATAGTCATGTAAGTACTAAGTAATTAGAGGTGCAACTGTAATTAATGTAAATAATTTGTACATATTATAACTGTAATTCAGGAGGAATAAGATTCTTGATTTACTATTTATAAGGCAAAAAATATTCTAAAGAAGATATTTTAGACTCAGGCATTTTCTTTTGTTTTCCATTTCTGTCCATGTCTTCCAGCAGTTGACGTATTCTGGCATGAAAATCTTCGGATGCAGAATTAATACCGTAAGGCAGACGAAGATATTGGTAACGTCCAAATGGCGTTCCAAACGTACACAGGTCACTGCTCTCCTCATCGACAGTTGTGCTGCTTTTTGTTACCCATTTTATTTTATTTTATTGTAGTCGTAACGAATAAACTTAATTTCATTTATTTTATTATTTATTTTTATTTATTCAAAAAGTTTACCAACAATTGTTACAATACATCAACGCTAAGGACAGGTCTAATTCTAAGAATGACAACGAATCTTTACGCTCGTTCATCCTGACTCAAAAACACTGGGTACACTCTTTCTGCAATGTGTCCTTTCGACCAACCACATGGATCGGACGACATTGTCTTTAAGACCAACTTTACCTAATAAGTCTGGACCGGACGAATGCGTCCTTTCGACCAACCACATGGACCGGACGACATTGTCCCTACGACCAACTTTACCTAATAAGTCTGGACCGGACGAATGCGTCCTTTCGTCCAACCACATGGACCGGACGACATTGTCCCTACGACTAGCTTTACCTACTAAGTCTGGACCGGACGAATGCGTCCTTTCGTCCAACCACATGGACCGGACGACATTGTCCCTACGACTAGCTTTACCTAATAAGTCTGGACCGGACGAATGCGTCCTTTCGTCCAACCACATGGACCGGATGACATTGTCCCTACGACCAGCTTTACCTAATAAGTCTGGACCGGACGAATGTGTCCTTTCGTCCAACCACATGTACCGGACGACATTGTCCCTACGACCAACTTTACCTAATAAGTCTGGACCGGACGAATGTGTCCTTTCGTCCAACCACATGGACCGGACGACATTGTCCCTACGACCAACTTTACCTAATAAGTCTGGACCGGACGAATGCGTCCTTTCGTCCAACCACATGGACCGGACGACATTGTCCCTACGACTAGCTTTACCTACTAAGTCTGGACCGGACGAATGTGTCCTTTCGTCCAACCACATGGACCGGATGACATTGTCCCTACGACCAGCTTTACCTAATAAGTCTGGACCGGACGAATGTGTCCTTTCGTCCAACCACATGGACCGGACGACATTGTCCCTACGACCAACTTTACCTAATAAGTCTGGACCGGACGAATGCGTCCTTTCGTCCAACCACATGGACCGGACGACATTGTCCCTACTACTAGCTTTACCTACTAAGTCTGGACCGGACGAATGCGTCCTTTCGTCCAACCACATGGACCGGACGACATTGTCCCTACGACTAGCTTTACCTAATAAGTCTGGACCGGACGAATGGGTCCTTTCGTCCAACCACATGGACCGGATGACATTGTCCCTACGACCAGCTTTACCTAATAAGTCTGGACCGGACGAATGTGTCCTTTCGTCCAACCACATGTACCGGACGACATTGTCCCTACGACCAACTTTACCTAATAAGTCTGGACCGGACGAATGTGTCCTTTCGTCCAACCACATGGACCGGACGACATTGTCCCTACGACCAACTTTACCTAATAAGTCTGGACCGGACGAATGCGTCCTTTCGTCCAACCACATGGACCGGACGACATTGTCCCTACGACTAGCTTTACCTACTAAGTCTGGACCGGACGAATGCGTCCTTTCGTCCAACCACATGGACCGGACGACATTGTCCCTACGACCAGCTTTACCTAATAAGTCTGGACCGGACGAATGCGTCCTTTCGTCCAACCACATGGACCGGATGACATTGTCCCTACGACCAGCTTTACCTAATAAGTCTGGACCGGACGAATGCGTCCTTTCGTCCAACCACATGGACCGGACGACATTGTCCCTACGACCAACTTTACCTAATAAGTCTGGACCGGACGAATGCGTCCTTTCGTCCAACCACATGGACCGGACGACATTGTCTCTACGACTAGCTTTACCTACTAAGTCTGGACCGGACGAATGCGTCCTTTCGTCCAACCACATGGACCGGACGACATTGTCCCTACGACCAGCTTTACCTAATAAGTCTGGACCGGACGAATGCGTCCTTTCGTCCAACCACATGGACCGGACGACATTGTCCCTACGACCAGCTTTACCTAATAAGTCTGGACCGGACGAATGTGTCCTTTCGTCCAACCACATGGACCGGACGACATTGTCCCTACGACCAACTTTACCTAATAAGTCTGGACCGGACGAATGTGTCCTTTCGACCAACAACATGGACCGGACGACATTGTCCCTACGACCAGAAAGTAAATGTACGAACCTCACGGCCGAAATGTGGACGCAAGAACAATCCCACTTCTGATGTAGAATATGGAAGGAATATAGTAGCAGATAATTATCTGCTGTTGTAATGATAGGTGACTAACTGATGATGATAACATAACACAATATAACTGAAGGCAGGGAAAGGTATGACCGAGACTATTAGCTGAGCGACACATCTAGAACCAACTAGAAACTATTACAATTAATTGCACCAACATAGAAGTTGTACAGCATACCAGATATCCGTAGGGAACACGGAGCAGTGCCTGGGACTTGCGGCCCAGGTGTAGGTTTAATGGGGCCCCTTTACAATGCATGAACGTTCACCTCCACTGCCCGTGCTCCCGACTTCTCGCCGATATATTTAACATAAAAAGTGTTGACACAAAATAGCGCTATACTTTTTTAAAACACGATTTACTCAAAATTTCTCCAAAGTGGGTTACACACTATTGCTTATCTATGTCCAAATAGAATTTAGAAATCACCTTAACATTACTGCTTTGTACCTTCCAAATACTTGACAGAAAAACGTATATTGAAACCTTTTGTAAGTTTCATGCTAAGTGGGATATCTTCTTTTACGCCTTAACGGTTCAACCGATTATCACGAAATTTTGTACACAATGTTGTTGTCAGAGATACAGAGAAGGACATGGGTCCTATTTATGCCGAAATTCCCGCAGGAACTCCGGAATTAACGCCAGTGAAATCTCATGAAGTGTTATATACACACTATCAGGGGTACAGAAAAGGGCATTGGGTACTTTGTGTCTCGGCATTCCTGCGGGATCTCCAATATTTCCGCGGATGAACCGCGGGGAACAGCTAGTGTTGTTATAAATAAAACTACACCATCCTTAGTCCGTGCTTGAGTCCTTGAGTAATATTAAGGTTTGAACATATTAACATAACTCAAGAACGTCATGCCTACCAGATTAACCTTAGAGGTAAATTGGTGAAGCATAAAAAATTAGGGTTGACTTCGAAAATTTCATCTCGTGAAAATATTAGATTTGCATATCAGTGAAACCCCGGGCAGAACCTATAGTGTTGAATATGATAATCGTCTAAATGTATAAATAAAAAACATTTTAACAATTAGAAAAAAATAAATTTATTATTATTTATAATGTTTAAAAAGACAGAGATTCAGACTTCCCCAGAATCCTGTCTCTTTTCCTTCATGCGGCGATTCTGGAACCAGACCTTGATCACTTTATCATCGTTCTGCATTCTTTCGGCAGTTCGAAGTCTCGATGGACGATCCAGAAATTTACTTCTCCGGTACATCTCTTCCAGTTCCAACACTTGGGAAGTTGTGAACGCCGTTCTCACGCGTTTTCGTTTTTTGGTGGTCGAAGAGTCCGGATACTGAACATGGAACGTCACTGGTGGCGGGGCTGAATGGCTGTATCTGCAGCTGTTGTACGTGTGACCACTGCCGAAAGCATCTTGTTGATAAGCAGTATTGTTGGTCAGGGCACTGTTGCCAGCCTGCTGATAAGCACAACTGCTTAACTGGGTCCAGTCTTGTGCTTGTTGGTGATCATGACCATTTTGTGGGTAGCCAGGAATACCCTGCTCATAAGCACAGCTGCTTTGATGATGACGGTTGCTGGGTAGAAGATCAGTAAATTGAGTGATCTCTTCGCTGGGAAATGGTGACTCGTCACTGGGAGTTAGCTCAAAGCCAGGTAGTGCCACATCCAACTGTTGGTGATCTTCGTTGGAACTTGTTACCTGAAAGTCAATAGAAAACGATATATTATTTTTCTGAGTACATTTAATAATGCCATTGAACATAATATTATTTTTAATCAACATTTTTTTTTTATTACAAATTTATATATATAAAAAAAATACCCACTTGTGGCCATAAAACAAAAACTAGAATTTAAATTAACTATAGTAAAATTCATAGTTTTCGATTACAGTTTTAATAAATATTCTTTCATTATGATAAAATAAGTATATTTTCTATGTTTATGTTTTGGAAGCCAATGGCGATACCAAGACCTCTGCATTAATTTCACGCTTACTACTGACTCTACTACTAGTGAAAATACAATAGATATAGGTACACTAAAATTGTTAGGTATAAGTTTCATACTTACAGTATCATTGATGACAGTGCCTAAAGTTGAGGTTGAAATATTGTTCCAGTCCTCAGGTTGTCCATAGCTTGGCGCAAATGCCGATATGAACGCCGATGGAAACAACTCGTCTTCTATGTTAAGCAGATCCATTGCAAAAACTTGTCTGTTAAAATTTCTTAGAGAACAACAGTGCAAGTCGCAAGATGACAGCGGTGTGAATAATTTGAATATTTTGTGAATTAATTTATATATCCTGAAAAGCCTTTCAAAACTAACAGGGGTAATCAGCTTATCTGTTAATGACATTTTAATCTTCACTGATAACAAATGAGATAAAAAACTCATCAACCCTTACGATTTCGTGAGCAGTAGATACTTTTGTGAATTGTGTGTGACCTTGCGACCTTATGAGGAAACGAGTATATTTATGTGCCTAAATAATACATAAAAAGAAATAATATCTATCTGCTTGTGATATTTTTAAACGGGAAAGGGAACCTTGTGAAGATTTATATTTACTGAAATGAACTTTGGTCGGAATTTCTGTGGAATCGGTTTTAATGCGTTTTGCGCTTCGAAGAAATGGATGGAAGTTTTCTAAAATGATATGGTACACGTTTAGTTTGGATACCAATGCATGGTTGGCTGTATGACGTCATTCTAAATCCAACATGGCGAAATATCCAAGATGGCGGACTAGTTAAATTAAAATGCACTCCTACAATATTTGAATAACATTTTTTTTTACTTTTTAAAGTGTTTAGCTATTGTTGGACAGGTTTCTCGGTCTATCTTATTTAACGTGTCATTGTTGCAACGCATATTGTAGGAAAGTTTAAAAATTTAGTCCGCTATCTTGAGAAGTTCGCCATAATGGATTAATCGTTACGTTACTTTATTTTTCGAGTTATTCTCAGCATGACCTTTCATTTGATGCCCATATTGTAGGTGTGCATTAAAAATAACTCAGCCATCTTGGGTGTTCCGCCATGTTGTATTTAGAATGACGTCACACAAATAAAAATGCATTGTCATCCAAACTAAACGTCTATACAAAATGTCATCTCAATCGGTTCAAAACATCCACATCAAAACTTGTTTGATTCCGAGTTGCGAGTTAGATAAATTCTAAGTGAAGGATTTTTTATATGCAATAACAAAAACTATCAAGATTGAGACAACATCAAACTAAAAATTGTAAAATTGTTGTACATGTTATTATTGCAGTCTGAAAAAGCCAATTACAATCATTGTGTAATGTGTGTCGGTCTGTCTGTGCATGCGTTGCAAAAATATCTGAAACTCACGCAGAAGAATCTCAGGACATCAGCTAATCTATAGGACTAATATTATAAAGAGCTAAAATTTGTGAGTTTGTGAGGGTGTAACCGATTTTAAAAATTCTTTGCTACATTCTGTGCTACATTATCCCTGAGTGGCATAAGCTGTACCTACTGTAGCCTGGAATTCTCGCGCGAGCTCCGAAATTACCCCGGGTGAAACCTCGGGGTACAGCTATTTGAAAATTAATCCAATAAAATGAATAGGCGACCAGCAAAATAAACGAATTTGTACCTTTGACCTTTGAACTCGGCATCTCGCCATGCACCTAGACAGTTCATGCTTTTGGCATTACATTTATGTAGGTACATGAGATTTTATTTACCGAATAATCGCGAGTACTCAAGCAAATCATGAAAACCACGTGGGTGGTAAAAATATCACAAGCAGATAGATATTATTCCTCATAAGGTCACTGCAAGGTCACACACAATACACAGAAGAACCGCTCACGAAACCGTAAGGGTTGATGAGATTTTTATCTCATTTGTTATCAGTGGTCATTAAAATGTCATTAACAGATAAGCTGATTACCCCTGTTAGTTTTGAAAGGCTTTTCAGGATATATAAATTAATTCAAAAAATATTCGCATTAACCACTCCGCTGTCATCTTGCAACTTGCACGGTTGTTCTCCAAGAAATTTTAACAGACAAGTTTTTGCAATGGATCTGCTTAACATAGAAGACGAGTTGTTTCCATCGGCGTTCATATCGGCATTTGCGCCAAGCTATGGACAACCTGAGGACAGGAACAATAATTCAGCCTCAACTTTAAGCACCGTCGTCAACGAAACTGTAAGTACAAAACTTTTAAATAACAGTTTTACTAAGTATATACTAGCTGTGCCCCGCGGCTTCACTCGCTTGAGTTTCGGAATCCCCGCAGGAATTATTTTTTCTGAATTAAAAGTAGCATATACTCCTTCAGCTATCTATCAGCTATCTGTCAGTCTAAGTTTTGTCAAAATCGGTTCATCCATTCCAGAGATTTTTGGGTAAGAGAAAGTTGTGTTTTATGTAAGTACCGTATTCATATGCATTCAGTGAATTACAAACAGACACTTCAATTTCATTTATATTTATAGAGGCATAGGTCTATTTTATGTTCGCTTACAAAATATTAGTAGTCTGTAGTGAGCGTGAAATTAAGGCAGAGGTCTTGATATCACTAACGGCACCCAACACAATGAATTTATTGAACTCTGGTTCTCCATATCTATCACTAAATGCTTCTAGACTTGGCTTCTCATATTTGCCTTTTTTTAATACATACATAAAATATCAATATTTTCTTTATTGTAACCAGTTTGCTGAAAGATGATTTATGAAATGTTTGAAAAAGTTGATAACATTTGTTGATCAAAAAGATTATGTTCAGTGGAACAATAAAATTCATAAAACTAATTTATCGTTTTCTAATTTTCAGGTAACAGTTGATAACAAAGAACTACCTGGTTTTAAGCCAACGCCTAGTGTCGACTCACAATTTCCCGGCGAAGAAACCACTGAATATCTCGACCTCACACCCACGAATCATCATCAGCAAAGCGGCTGTGCTTATGAACAGAGTATTCCTGGCTATCCAGAATATGGTCATGATCACCAAAGAGCACAATACTGGACCCAGTTAAGCAGTTGTGCCTATCAGCAAGCTTATAACAGTGAGCTGGCCAACAATACTGCTAATCAACAAGATGCTTTCGGCAGTAGTCACACCTACAACAGCTGCAGATACAGCCATTCAGTCCCGCCACCAGTGACGTTACATGTTCAGTTTCCGGACTCCAGCACGAACACCAAAAAACGGAAACGCGTGAGAACGGTGTTCACAACTTCCCAAGTGTTGGAACTTGAAGATATGTACCGGAGAAATAACTATCTGGATCGTCCATCGAGACTTAGAACTGCCGAAAGAATGCAGCTTGATGATAAAGTAATCAAGGTCTGGTTCCAGAACCGTCGGATGAAGGAAAAGAGACAGGAATGTGGGGAAGTCTGAATCTCTGTGTCTTAATAAGGAGTGATATATTATATCCAGTGAGTGATGGTAAAAGAGGACACAATATTTGTGATTTTAAGTCTTATTTACCAAATCTCTTGTTTGAGATCTTATAATAATAAATTTATTTCACTAAGTACTAAATGTTTTTGATTTATACCTACATTTGGATGATTAAATGTTATAACAAACAGGATAAGCGAAAAAGTAATATAAGAATATTATAAGTTCGGTAGTCTTTCAGAATATGGGGAAAATAAATTCAATGATAAAACAGTACAACAACATTCACAAGGTACAAAGTACACCTAGCTCATTAACACGTATACAAGGTACGCGCCACGCATACAGCGAGCGAGGCATCAGCTAGTCAGCTCGATAGAGGTCATTGACCTTAAGGTACCGGCGCGCGGCGATGTGTGTGTAAGCGACTGAGCGGCGAGCGCCTTCACAAGTTGTTTACTTTTTGATTGATTTATTTCGTTTGAAATAAAAAAAAGTTGTTGTATTTTTTATGTTACGAACATGTTTATAATAGTCTATACTTTCAACCCTGTAAATATTTGCAGCTAATCTTACGGTCTTACCACATCTTATATTGTATAATATCAAAACAATATATGAAAAAAAAATTAAGTTATAACTTTTATAAGAATGTATTTAAGAAATCTGGGGGCACGGCAGTGCCCCCGCCAAGTCGAGCAACAAAAGCGGCACGGCCGTACTATATATATCCTTTTCTCGAAGCAATTCAAGCCATTTTCGACCCCCTATAACTTCGTTGTGGATAAAACTAGAAGCCTGAATTTTTAGTAAACAAGCAGGTATTGTATATAGACGGTATAATTTAAATTTCATTCGATTTGAACCAGTAGTTTAAGAATTATAACTACTCAAAGTTTCTTAATTTTTTAGGTCACTCACTCACTCACTCACTCACTCACTCACTCACTGACCGATCATCAAAACTCTAAGGCACTTCTAGCAGACATAGAAGTTTGAAATTTAGAATACAATTAGTGTTTATTGTATAAATCAAGGAAAAACTAAAATATTTTGCAATTTCGGTCCAGTTTTCTAGATACACTAACTGCATAAATAACTTTGTAATCCCATATAAATATATGAGACTTGTTCCCTGCGGTTTCACCCGCGTTAATTTCGGAGATCCCGCGGGAATTCAGAGATGCAAAGTAGTTAGAACCCTATATCCCTAGGTTTTCTTTACCCCTGACAACGTGCATGCCAAATTTCATGAGATTTCACCAGCGTTAATTTCGGAGATCCTTCGGGAATTCCGAGATAAAATTACCCTAATCTGAATGCTCCAACGATTTTCATGAAATTTTGTATACAGGGGATTTCGGGGGCCATAAATCGATCTAGCTAGGATTCATTTCTGGAATTCCCGCGCGAACTCTGATATCAACGCGGGTGAATTAATTATTGCATACTACACGTTGTCAAGGGTACAGGAAAGGTCATAGGGTAGTACTTTTATCTCAGAATACCCGCGGGATCTCCGAAATTAACGTGGGTTAAACCGCGGGGAACAGCTATTTAAACCGAGCGAAGCTCGGTTGCCCAGATATTAATAAATAATAATAATAAGTGTAGCTAGTTACCTACCTAGATATAAAGTGTAGATACATAGTTACCTAGACATAATTATGTTCAAAGGTACAATGGTCAACGGAATGAAAAAGCGAGAATGGGGCATATGTTTATATTATAAAGTTGTACCAAAATCTTTCAAGTTATTAAAGTAGACTAAATTGCTCAAAATTGCCATGAACGAAAGAACACTATGTATAACATCATAACCGCGGCCGGCGGAGGTGGCTTGCCCGCGCCGCGTAAATACTTAAAGAAGAATAAAAATATAATTTTTAAATTATATCTCTGTCTGTCTGTCTGTGTTTGTACCAGCTAATCTCTGAAACGGTTGGACCGATTTTAACGGAACTTTCACAGCATAGCTGATGTTACAAGGAGTAACATATGCTACTTTTATTTTAGAGTAAAATTGTTCCCGCGGGAATTCCGAATCTCACGCGGGTGAAATGGTGGGGCACAGTTAGTCTTTATATTAATCTAACTGTAGAAAAATAATGGATTAAGTAATTTATGAATTTAAAAAAAAATTTAGTGCGGCAATGAATGCCGTACAATTAGCTCAAGTTAGTCCTCTGTTATGCTTGATCTTGTAAATAATTTTCTGTTAGGTACATTGACAGTATTTATAGTGAACTAGCTGTGTCCACGTGAGTTACTGAAATCCCACGGAACAATTTTACTCCAAAATAAAATAGCCTAGCCTCCTTAATCTATCTTACATACACAATCATTATTCATAATGATAATGTAACTACATAGTGTAATAAACGAACAATAGATGTCACTACCTTGTTTTACTTCAAGCTATCGAAGTGTTACCAATTGATAGTATATAGTCTAATAAAAATCACGCCCTAATATTCTAAAAGCACTCTGTGAGCGTGAGCGATCTCTTCTTGTTCGACTTCGAATGTGCCCTGAAATCTAATAACTATAAATTTGAAAATTGAAGTTCTCCTTAGTTTCGATTGCGATATTAGTTTGACGACTTGAAAGGCTTACTCATTGGTTTATTGATATTATTTGCATACGATTTGGATGTTGTTTGGATAGTTTTAAAATATAATAATATATTTTTCACACCACATGCTCGACAATGCCGAATTATATGTCATGTAAACCTTACCGAAAGCAAGACATTATCTCTTGGCTTTAGCCGGGTTATAATGTTCTATTGAATTTCATTATAACCCGCTGGTCAATAATGTGATTTTCACTTTCATAATTCTTATTGCTATGTCCATAACGTCTCATTTCGCTAAACAGAATGTGTTCTGAGCGGGCGCGGCCAACTCGATTTTCGAAGACCGAAGCCGTGGCCCACTAGATTCGCAGTGAGACGAACTTCATTTGTTTGTCAAATCGAGTAGGCCACGCCAGCTGAAAGAAGTGGCTATATAGAATCTACTAAGCCTGGTTTTTTATTGTCTCGCATTATGTGAGAAAAGTAGAGTATACACCACAGGGATAAAACTGTTTTTTTCTTGGGCGCTTGAATCCCTCACTGCACTCAGGACTCAATCTTAATTCCCTCCCTTTGGTCGGGAATTAACTTATAACACCCTCGCTGCGCTCGGGAGTTAAATTTGGAGTCCTTCGTTATGTTCAGGATTCAATGTAGCGCCCGTGACATAAAACAGTGCTTTATCCCCTTGGTGTATAATCTACTATTAAGAACATACCTACCTACTAAAGTCACGTTTATATATTAATCGTAGGTATTCTTGCACAAAAAATCTCTTGCATACCAGTACCAGTTGTCGCAATGGATTCGGAAATACTTTACGTGAATGACCAGCCTTGCCCATACTGGGTTGTCCCTATACCTGGCAATGGTTCGTGTTTATTTCATATTAAAGCGCAGAAATCCTCAATTTGTGAATACAATAGACTACGGCCCGTATTCCAGAAGGTGACTCAGATCACGTTTTACTTGAGATTAGTTTTAAGCTCAGATCATAACTCAAGCGTACATCTTATTATAGAATGCGTTTTAAGTTCTAATCACTTGAAACTAGTCTTGAGTAGGGATTCTGAACTCTGATTGGTTCTAATCAGTTGAAACTAGTCTTGAGTAGAGATTTTGAGCTCTGATTGGTTGAGTGGTCTTGACATGACAGACGTAAACAAAGATCAAATCTTTGCTTGAGTATAGATTAGTACTCAAGCGTCGTTCTAGAATAAGGAAATAATTCAGCTGATTGTTGATTCATGAATCTCGTTTCAAGTAAGGTTCTAAAATCAAAACTTTACTTGAAATTAGTTTTAAAACTAGATTCATGACTTGAGTAACCTTTTGGAATACAGGCCTAAGGGCCGATTTTTCAATCGTCAGATAAACAGTTAGATAGTACTTATTCGACAGATAGCAAAATATTACATTTTTCAATGGTCAGATTGGCTCTATCTGGGCAATAAGGGCCCTAACTGAGGCCTAAATCTATCTGCCGGTTTGACGGCCAGATAGGCGGCTATTCGATAGATAAAATAGATCCATTGACGTTGAGTTTGAGGTTATTTCTTCTTTTTCTAAAGTAATATGAAAATTATGAAAGTTTTCGATACTGTTGACGATCTCGCAATCGAAGGAGAGGCTATAATGTATGAACATTTAAAACTGAAAGGAAATAAAGAGTGTAGTCAGACCAAGGCCGGACCAGTTTGCTATGTGGGATTCAAAAGAAATTCATAGCCGTTTCAGACTTAAAAGAATCTGTACCTACTATATTTGCTTCCCCTGATAAGGGATAAAATTATACACGAAACACAAGTAAAGTCCAGCAAATTTTTACATTAAATAATAGTAAGTTAGTAGCTAGCAACGGGATGCACCACGAAAAAAAATGAGAATGACGAACCCATCACCACGAAATGAGATCCCATCAGAAACAAATTTGTAAAAAAGTCCCAAGTCTCGCAACTCAGTTCTTCTACAGTAAAAAGTTGTGAGATATTATAATTAAATTAGATTGTTTAGAACCATAATCATGTATTACATGTGAGATATATTGTGTTTTCACGTGATCGCCAAGCCAATCAATCTATTTAAAACATAAAAGATTTTTAAATTTGATATGGTCACTATAAAATGTTATTAGATTAGCTTATAACATGATAACTTTAGACAGAAGGACCCTTAAGTAGGCACTGAATAAATTAACCGACTTGGTATTACATTGATCTCACAACTTTTTACTGTAGAAGAACTGAGTTGCGAGACTTGGGACTTTTTTACAAGTTTGTTTTTGATGGGATTACTTATCTAAGAATGTATAGTAGGTTTTAAAAAATAGTTATTTCTTTTAAAAAAAATATTTAATAATAAGAAAGTGAACGAAAAATAATATAAACATTTAATAACGACAAATCACTGGCACGGGCGGCCTAAAACAACGAGTACTTACTTAAAGCTATAATTATATTAGGATAATGTTGTAAAGCGACAAACTTTAAAATTAGATGATGTCACTGAAAACCTAAGCTACATGTAGTTTTTTTTTGGGAATTTTTACATTCGTATGATATTTGTAAAATTGTGATAGATCGTCTTACAAAAGAAAATATATACAATAAATAACATTGAAAGTGCTTATTTCGATCATTTCTTCAAAGAAACTCTATGATGTTATAGGCGATTAAAAAAATCTTCAACCATTTCGCTCCCCAAGTCAACCAGCTCGTCTGTAGCGAAAGACAGCAAAAAACTTTCATCTATATATACGTCATCTAAAAGTTCTTCATCGCTTATTTCCATTATTAGATTTTCATTGTTAACAGGAGTCTTTAATGGCGTATTACAAATATTTTCAACAAAATCTTGATCGCGTTGAGAACTAAATGTCACATCACGAACTTGGTGGTCAGTGTTACAAGGAATTTCTTGATTTCTTAATGATGACGATTCCTGACTTCTACAGCTTGCCCAGTCATTTTCTCTTACGGCCCTCTCAAAACTTGATGATTCGTCGTACTGTTCTTTCTTGTTTTTTATCCGACGGTTTTGAAACCAAACCTTTACAGTTTTTTCCTCGAGATTAAGTTCTTTTGCCAGTTGTGATCTGCGTTTGACATTTGGGAAGCAATCAATTTTAAAAGCTTTCTCTAAAATCAACAATTGCTCTATGTTGAACGTGGTTCTACTGCGAAATTTATTTCGATAACATGCGTTTTGAGCTGAATTGTTAAAGCTACACCTTGGTCGAGGTTCTTGTATTTGGTAATGGTTGTGACATGCTTGATTGTGATTCACACAACAATCTGACTGCGAGTAGTTAACTGCTAGGGCAGAATGAGTGCAATCAAATTGATGACTCGCTAAAGGATAGTTTAGGGGTTGATATTGCATGTGTATTGAGGGGGGGTTAGAAAACTGGATTTTGTTTGTTTGCCTATGTCGTTGAACATGGTTCACTGGTTGACAACTGTTCTCTGGACGTCGTTGTAGATAATTCGCTGACGTTCCTGGTTGATTCAGCATATGACGCGGTTGAAGTTCTACTGTTGGATTTTGTTGGAATCCTTGCAAAGGCTGGTTCGGGAAATGTGAGCGCTGGTACTTTAAATGTGGATTTAGTGGATTTCGATAATTTTGTACATGGTTAGTGCAATTTGGTTGAATAACAAAGCCTTTTTGTAGCTGAGGTGAAGGGGACTCATTTTGTTGGTTTGGTGTGGTTGGATTTTTCAGTGGGAGCGTCGTATTATTTAAATTGAGATTGTGCGGTAAGCTGTTCCCATTCCATAAATGCGACCAACAGATACCATTTTGCTGTCCATTATAACTAATATGCGTACAGCAAGAAGTTACTTCTTTCGTCATGTTCACTTCTCCATAATTTATTGCTGTCATTATCTGAAAATAAAGAAAATATTATATTGCAAACAATCATTGAGTTAAATATTTACTGGTAGAATGTTAGTGTGTCAAAGCATGCAATCGCGTTGATGTCTTTAGAGGCACGGATCTCTATGAGTAAGCTCAGTTCGAATTAATAAAAATCAATTTCATTAAATTCGACTGCATTACGACACTGTATGAATGGGTTGTTTCTGTAGTTTTCTAGTTTTCTTCTATGTAGATTTTTTCTACATACGTAGCCTCTTAAGGACTCCGTTTGCATAGAATAAGAAAACTAATTCTAAAATTATTATTTTAATTTTTTGGTTTTATGTTAGCCAAAGACATTGTTAGAGAATAGACGAACAATACAAACTTTTACTATGCAATCCACGTCAGCCAATTTTTGCGGGGAGAACGATCAAAATAACAAACCAATCACATCGTTGCGATGCAATCAAATACCAGTCACCACAAAGTACCTACATTTCAAATAGCCAATCACATCGCTTTCCGGCAAGTGGCAACCATAGACCGTTGCCTAGCAGAGAACTGCTAGGCAACGGTATTTAGTTAGCATGAGATCATTTGATCGCTGCGTGGTTCAAGGATAAGGCTTAGCGGCCGAGCGTTTTGTCTATCTATTCCCTTTCGATATCTTTTAAGTTTGCCTTCGTTGATTTCAGAGCTGTTATCCATAGGTAAACGTTTAAATTCCAAATCTAAAGCATATAGTTGCGCACTCTACTCTATTTATTTGTTTGTCAGTCCAATAGTTAACTGGTAGAAAATGCCGCGAGGCATTAAGTTCGTCGTTTGTATTTTTTGTGCCATAAAAAATAAATTAATAAATAAAAAAGCGCACAAAACCAAAAACGGAATAATCTTTAAATAACACAATAAATACACACATTTAATTTAATAGTTAGATCAATAACAAATAAAACTTAATAATTGATAAATCTTACCTTTTTTTATTTATATATTTTGCGAATTTAAAACCGATATTTTTCACTACACGTATTTCAAAATAGTGTAAAACTTGTAATAGTCCACTTCACAACACATAGATTTACTTGATCCCACACTAAGCTATGACTGATTCATTTTCAAAAGTGATAGAACCTTTATACTTATGTCGTAAAAAAAATTATTAACGATAATCATTCCATTAATTATAATTATAGTAATTGATTTCTCATCAACTAATGACATATAGAAATTTCATTAATCATTTTTACAAGCTTTTCGTCAAGAAACAAGAAATTGGTCAAAAAGGTAAATTGTATTAAGCTATTCTGGAAAAACGAATTTTCTGCTAAATCAGTTAAATAAAAAAATAATAATACTTCAATAGTATTCTTCATATCTAGGTATAATGCCTTAAGCACAAAAATATATGAAATAGTTTTTTTTACGTAAAGGGATTAATGACGTTCTCTGCAGTCTTCTATTGAGACAACAATGGATGTCCATTGAAGGTGAATGATTCTTGTGATCCTTTTTTTAAGAGATTACAACATCTTAAATTCCCTAACCTACATACATGAATTCGCTATTTTCATTTGGAACAATCCTGACAGAAATTCATGTACTGGAAAAGGGCTAGACATTTGGACAAAATACATGTATCGACTTACAAGACTAGGTTATTGCGAAACAGCATATTCGCCATGACATCATTAGTAGGTACATGTATTTATCCCTCCCGAATGTATCACTAGAAAGATCTTACTATAGTATAAATGAATATCTGCATAGCAATTATGTAACATTTGTTGCTATCATATTTCAGTCTTAATCAGAAAAATAGCGATTTTGTGATCAATTATCATGTCAAGATTTAAGTGTTTTATCGTATTTGAAACATCTTCGTTTCAACTTGAAAAACTGAGGTCCAAAGTACCTAAAAGGTCGCTTTAAAAAATAAACCAATTATCGTTAAGAAAATTCATCATAATTAACGAATACTCTCAATAAATATTAGCAATTGAATTTTTTTTATATTTGGAGTGCATAGATAAATAAAAACATAAACACTGCACCTAATTGCTTTCATGAGGTCGTCATAAAACAATTAGCATAATATATTTAAGCATGGCCGTTCTAATTTCTACTTTCATTCTCTGTAAAACTATTCTACTGTTCTCATATAAGTTTGAAACGCGATGGACTTGAACGATGGATCGGATTGCTTGTCTTCTATCTCGTCCTTGTTTTTCCAATCGCCAGAGTCGTCGGAACTGGTCAGTGGCAACACCTCGGGGACATCACCGGCAACTCCAAACAACACAACGAAGCAAACGGTCAGTAATGAATTTATTTCTGAAATACTTTAAAATATTTTTCACTTTCAACATAAATACTATGAAGCAATGTCCTTTCTTTCCTAACTAGCTGTGCCCAGTGGTTTCACCCGTGTGAGTTTTGGAGATTACGCTGGAATTCCAGGATAAAAGCAAGAAAAATCTCATGAGATTTACCTGCGTTAATTTCGGAGCTCCCACGGGAATTCCGGAACAAAATACCCTATGTAAAGTGAGTGTAGATGTCTCTTTCTGTACCCCTGACAACGAGTGTGCCGGATTGCATGATGATCGGTTGAGCCGTTAAGGCGTGAAAGCGTATTTTTTTTTGGTTTCAAAGTGTTTTTTTAACAAAACCGGTTTAGATCCGATGCTAATCTGAAGACACTATTGCTTTTGGTCGCAAAAATAACAAACGTTTTGAAAAAAATTCTAATCAACATAATATCGTACCTATTTTTTTAAAAGAACACTAAGAATCAATTAATTTTCAAGCGTATTTGTTCGTATATATGCCATTATCGTGTAGAATGGCAAATAAAAATACATATTATGATGAAAAAAAATTAAATATAACATTTGTTTTCAAATTTTTCAGACCAATGAACAAAATCAACAAGCATCTAATACACCTGCATTCGATTTGGAAGCAACATTGGAAGACGATAATACTCGTAATCAATTCAACCCGAACCAAGACTCTATCTTTCATACCTTACAGAGTCCAAACTACAATTCTCAGCAACCTCAACAGAATAGAGTAGCTGATTATCAGTTAAATTCTCTGTCTTACCAGCACAATGGTTGCCCCAAACAGAACGGTCTAACTTATCAGCAACAGGGCTTCAACCAGCCGAATTTGCACTGGTTTTCACTAAATGACGTTTCACATCCTTCAACCGTGAATACTTTACCGACAAACAACGCAATTAACCGCCACAACCACATCAATGGAAGTTGCATCGGCCATAACCACTTAGCACCGTTCGCCATGACACCTCAAGCCTGTTCATCAGGAAATAATCACGACGCAAGAGCACACCACGACGGGCACAGTGATGGAAAAACGAAAAGAAAACGAACAGCGTTCTCGAGTGCACAACTGTTGGAGTTGGAGAGACTGTTCCAGAGGAAGAAATACCTGGAACGTCCGGAGAGGTTGCGATTGGCGGAGCGGATCCAACTGGACGAGAAGATTATTAAGGTGTGGTTCCAAAATCGACGGATGAAGGAGAAACGAGAGCAGCGACCCGAAGCTACCTCCACGTCCCACCATGCCCGAGGGAACAGTCAAGGGTACACTCCTAATGGTTTTCCAGGATATCGAAGTGTTCAACCATCCCCGCATCTTGGTCCAAGTAGACCGAGCATGATACCGCCGAGTTTTCAACAAAACCAACATAGTGTCATTCTAGCATCTGGTAGCGTCAGTTTTAATGGGCCGAATGATGAACCTAATCAGTTTAATGTACCCATACACAATATAGACGCTTCTCAACATTTAGTTCATGGATACGATATGGGGATCAAAATTGAAAATAATAGTGAGGAAGATCGTCCACATTGACATTAATATATAATAATAATAATAATCCAGCAACCTCAACAGAATAGAGTAGCTGATTATTAGTTAAATTCTCTGTCTTACCAGCACAATGGTTGTCCCAACCAGAACGGTCTAACTTATCAGCAACAGGGCTTCAACCAGCCGAATTTGCACTGGTTTTCACTAAATGACGTTTCACATACTTCAACCGTGAATACTTTACCGACAAACAACGCAATTAACCGCCACAACCACATCAATGGAAGTTGCGTCGGCCATAACCACTTAGCACCGTTCGCCATGACACCTCGAGCCAGTTCATCAGGGAATAATCACGACGCAAGAGCACACCACGACGGGCACAGTGATGGAAAAACGAAAAGAAAACGAACAGCGTTCTCGAGTGCACAACTTTTGGAGTTAGAGAGGCTGTTCCAGAAGAAGAAATACCTGGAACGTCCGGAGAGGTTGCGATTGGCGGAGCGGATCCAACTGGACGAGAAGATTATTAAGGTGTGGTTCCAAAATCGACGGATGAAGGAGAAACGAGAGCAGCGACCCGAAGCTACCTCCACGTCCCACCATGCCCGAGGGAACAGTCAAGGGTACACTCCTAATGGTTTTCCAGGATATCGAAGTGTACAACCATCCCCGCATTTTGGTCCAAGCAGACCGAGCATGATACCGCTGAGTTTTCAACAAAACCAACATAGTGTCATTCTAGCATCTGGTAACGTCAGTTTTAATGTGCCGAATAATGAACCTAATCATTTTAATGTACCCACACATAATATAGACGCTTCCCACCAATTAGCTAATCAATATGATATTATGGGGATCAAAATTGAAAATAATAGTGAGGAAGATCGTCCACATTGACATTAATATATAATAATAATAATCCAGCAACCTCAACAGAATAGAGTAGCTGATTATTAGTTAAATTCTCTGTCTTACCAGCACAATGGTTGTCCCAACCAGAACGGTCTAACTTATCAGCAACAGGGCTTCAACCAGCCGAATTTGCACTGGTTTTCACTAAATGACGTTTCACATACTTCAACCGTGAATACTTTACTGACAAACAACGCAATTAACCGCCACAACCACATCAATGGAAGTTGCGTCGGCCATAACCACTTAGCACCGTTCGCCATGACACCTCGAGCCAGTTCATCAGGGAATAATCACGACGCAAGAGCACACCACGACGGGCACAGTGATGGAAAAACGAAAAGAAAACGAACAGCGTTCTCGAGTGCACAACTTTTGGAGTTAGAGAGGCTGTTCCAGAAGAAGAAATACCTGGAACGTCCCTCCGGACGTTCCAGGTAAAACGTGTATAATTTTAATAAATTTATACAAATACCTATGTAGGTATATAATATAGTCATGTAAGTACTAAGTAATTAGAGGTGCAACTGTAACTAATGTAAATAATTTGTACATATTATAACTGTAATTCAGGAGGAATAAGATTCTTGATTTACTATTTATAAGGCAAAAAATATTCTAAAGAAGATATTTTAGACTCAGGCATTTTCTTTTGTTTTCCATTTCCGTCCATGTCTTCCAGCAGTTGACGTATTCTGGCATGAAAATCTTCGGATGCAGAATTAATACCATAAGGCAGACGAAGATATTGGTAACGTCCAAATGGCGTTCCAAACGTACACAGGTCACTGCTCTCCTCATCGACAGTTTGTGCTGCTTTTTGTTACCCATTTTATTTTATTTTATTGTAGTCGTAACGAATAAACTTAATTTCATTTCATTTCATTTCATCTAGCTGTACCATCCAGAAGCCAGATCTAGATCTAGATCTCATCAAGTTTGCTCAAATATCATGCTCCTTTTAGTTTGGTGGCTATCTCCATAAGCGTCGGCAGAGGGTAATGCTGTCGACGGATGGCTCGGTTGAGCGGTCTCGGATCGAGGCAATGTTAATGAGCAATGTTAAGTACGCGTCGTAGCCCTCCGGTCCGATAAGATTGATAAGGAGACTGGCCTGCACGTCACTAGTTTCTTTATGCACCCCGGACGCCTTTAGAAACTGGAACTGTTTTGTTCTGGAACTGGAATTGATTCAACCACCGCCGCCATGCTTCGGCGCGACTCGTCGGCCCACCGTCTAATATTAATTCGGCTGGCGGACGAGCATGTTCCATTATTTGGTTAATACGGCACTTAATTTTATATAGTAAGAAGCACAAAAAATATTTACTTTGCAATTTATCAATATGTAGAATACTAAGAATGAACATACATAGTAGATAACAGCAGATAGTTATCTGAATTGATGATGATAACTGACTAACTGGTGATGATAACATAACACAATATAACTGAAGGCAGGGAAAGGTATGACCGAGACTATTAGCTAAGCGACACATCTAGAACTAGAAACTATTACAAGTAATTGCACCAACGTAGAAGTTGTACAGCATACCAGATATCCCTAGGGAACACGGAGCAAAACCTGGGACTTGCGACCCAGGTGTAGGTTTAATGGGTACCCTTTCCAATGCATCAACGCTCACCTCCACTGCCCGTGCTCCCGACTTCTCGCCGATACGGTCATTCTGACGTGCGTACGGCCTCGTGCGCGCTAAGGACAGGTCTAATTCTAAGAATGACAACGAATCTTTACGCTCGTTCATCCTGACTCAAAAACACTGGGTACACTCTTTCTGCAATGTGTCCTTTCGACCAACCACATGGACCGAACGACATTGTCTTTAAGACCAACTTTACCTAATAAGTCTGGACCGGACGAATGCGTCCTTTCGACCAACCACATAGACCGGACGACATTGTCCCTACGACCAACTTTACCTAATAAGTCTGGACCGGACGAATGTGTCCTTTGGACCAACCACATGGACCGGACGACATTGTCCCTACGACCAACTTTACCTAATAAGTCTGGACCGGACGAATGCGTCCTTTCGTCCAACCACATGGACCGGACGACATTGTCCCTACGACTAGCTTTACTTACTAAGTCTGGACCGGACGAATGCGTCCTTTCGTCCAACCACATGGACCGGACGACATTGTCCCTACGACCAGCTTTACCTAATAAGTCTGGACCGGACGAATGCGTCCTTTCGTCCAACCACATGGACCGGATGACATTGTCCCTACGACCAGCTTTACCTAATAAGTCTGGACCGGACGAATTTGTCCTTTCGTCCAACCACATGGACCGGACGACATTGTCCCTACGACCAACTTTACCTAATAAGTCTGGACCGGACGAATGTGTCCTTTCGTTCAACCACATGGACCGGACGACATTGTCCCTACGACCAACTTTACCTAATAAGTCTGGACCGGACATGGGTCCTATTTATGCCGAAATTCCCGCAGGAACTCCGGAATTAACGCCAGTGAAATCTCATGAAGTTTTATATACACACTATCAGGGGTACAGAAAAGGGCATTGGGTACTTTGTGTCTCGGCATTCCTGCGGGATCTCCAATATTTCCGCGGATGAACCGCGGGGAACAGCTAGTGTTGTTATAAATAAAACTACACCATCCTTAGTCCGTGCTTGAGTCCTTGAGTAACATTAAGGTTTGAACATATTTACATAACTCAAGAACGTCATGCCTACCAGATTAACCTTAGAGGTAAATTGGTGAAGCAAAGAAAATTAGGGTTGACTTCGAAAATTTCATCTCGTGAAAATATTAGATTTGCATATCAGTGAAACCCCGGGCAGAACCTATAGTGTTGAATATGTTAATCGTGTAAATGTATAAATAAAAAACATTTTAACAATTAGAAAAAAATAAATTTATTATTATTTATAATGTTTAAAAAGACAGAGAATCAGACTTCCCCAGAATCCTGTCTCTTTTCCTTCATGCGGCGATTCTGGAACCAGACCTTGATCACTTTATCATCGATCTGCATTCTTTCGGCAGTTCGAAGTCTCGATGGACGATCCAGAAATTTACTTCTCCGGTACATCTCTTCCAGTTCCAACACTTGGGAAGTTGTGAACGCCGTTCTTACGCGTTTTCGTTTTTTGGTGGTCGAAGAGTCCGGATACTGAATATGGAACATTACTGGTGGTGGGGCTGAATGGCTGTATCTGCAGCTGTTGTACGTGTGACCACTGCCGAAACCATCTTGTTGATAAGCAGTATTGTTGGTCAGAGCACTGTTGCCAGCCTGCTGATAAGCACAACTGCTTAACTGGGTCCAGTCTTGTGTTTGTTGGTGATCATGACCATTTTGTGGGTAGCCAGGGATACTCAGCTCATAAGCACAGCTGCTTTGATGATGACGGTTGCTGGGTAGAAGATCAGTAAATTGAGTGATCTCTTCGCTGGGAAATGGTGACTCGTCACTGGGCGTTAGCTTAAAGCCAGGTAGTGCCACATCCAACTGTTGGTGATCTTCGTTGGAACTTGTTACCTGAAATTCAATAGAAAACGATATATTATTTTTCTGAGTACATTTAATAATGCCATTGAAAATAATATTATTTTTAATCAAAATTTTTTTTAATTACAAATTTATAGAAAATACTCACATTTGGCCATAAAACAAAAACTAGAATTTAAATTAACCATAGTAAAATTCATAGTTTTCGATTACAGTTTTAATAAATATTGTTTTATTATGATAAAAAAATATTATTCTATGTTTATGTTTTGGAAGCCAATGGCGATACCAAGACCTCTGCATTAATTTCACGCTTACTACTGGCTGTACTACTGCTTTGTAAGTGAAAATACAATAGATATAGGTACACTAAAATTGTTAGGTATAAGTTTCATACTTACAGTATCATTGATGACAGTGCCTAAAGTCGAGGCTGAATTATTGTTCCAGTCCTCAGGTTGTCCATAGCTTGGCGCAAATGCCGATATGAACGCCGATGGAAACAACTCGTCTTCCATGTTAAGCAGATCCATTGCAAAAACTTGTCTGTTAAATTTTCTTAGAGAACAACCAAGCAAGTCGCAAGATGACAGCGGAGTGAATAATTTGAATATTTTGTGAATTAATTTATATATCCTGTAAAGCCTTTCAAAACTAACAGGGGTAATCAGCTTATCTGTTAATGACATTTTAATCACCACTGATAACAAATGAGATAAAAAACTCATCAACCCTTACGATTTCGTGAGCGGTACTTTTGTGTATTGTGTGTGACCTTGCAGTGACCTTATGAGGAAACGAGTATATTTATGTGCCTAAATAATATATAAAAAGAAATAATATCTATCTGCTTGTGATATTTTTAAACGGGAAAGGGAACCTTGTGAAGATTTATATTTACTGAAATGAACTTTGGTCGGAATTTCTGTGGAATCGGTTTTAATGCGTTTTGCGCTTCGAAGAAATGGATGGAAGTTTTCTAAAATGATACGATACACGTTTAGTTTGGATACCAATGCATGGTTGGCTGTATGACGTCATTCTAAATCCAACATGGCGAAATATCCAAGATGGCGGACTAGTTAAATTTAAATGCACTCGTACAATATTTGGATAACATTTTTTTTACTTTTTAAAGTGTTTAGCTATTGTTGGAGAGGTTTCTCGGTCTATCTTATTCAACGTGTCATTGTTGCAACGCATATTGTAGGAAAGTTTAAAAATTTTGTCCGCTATCTTGAGAAGTTCGCCATAATGGATTAATCGTTACGTTACTTTATTTTTCGAGTTATCCTCAGCATGACCTTTCATTTGATGCCCATATTGTAGGTGTGCATTAAAAATAACTCAGCCATCTTGGGTGTTCCGCCATATTGTATTTAGAATGACGTCACACAGCTAACTATGCATTGTCATCCAAACTAAACGTCTATACAAAATGTCATCTCAATCGGTTCAAAACATCCGCATCAAAACTTGTTTGATTCCACCCGAACAAATACATAGTTAAATATATTATATACATTGCGAGTTAGATAAATTCTATGTGAAGAATTTTTTATATGCAATAACAAAAACTAACAAGATTGAGACAACATCAAACTAAAAATTGTAAATTTGTTGTACATGTTATTATTGCAGTCTGAAAAAGCCAATTACAATCATTGTGTAATGTGTGTCGGTCTGTCTGTGCATGCGTTGCAAAAATATCTGAAACTCACGCAGAAGAATCTCAGGACATCAGCTAATCTATAGGACTAATATTATAAAGAGCTAAAATTTGTGAGTTTGTGAGGGGGTAACCGAATTTAAAAATTCTTTCTCTATTCTGTGCTACATTATCCCTGAGTGGCAGAAGCTGTACCTACTGTAGCCTGGAATTCTCGCGCGAGCTCCGAAATTACCCCGGGTGAAACCTTGGGGTACAGCTATTTGAAAATTAATCCAATAAAATGAATAGGCGAGATGCAAAATAAACGAATTTGTACCTTTGACCTTTGAACTCGGCATCTCGCCATGCACCTAGACAGTTCATGCTTTGGCATTACATTTATTATGTAGGTACATGAGATTTTATTTACCGAATAATCGCGAGTACTCAAGCAAATCATGAAAACCACGTGGGTGGTAAAAATATCATAAGCAGATAGATATTATTTCTTTTTATATATTATTTAGGTACATAAATATACTCGTTTCCTCATAAGGTCACTGCAAGGTCACACACAATACACAAAAGAACCGCTCACGAAATCGTAAGGGTTGATGAGTTTTTTATCTCATTTGTTATCAGTGGTCATTAAAATGTCATTAACAGATAAGCTGATTACCCCTGTTAGTTATGAAAGGCTTTTCAGGATATATAAATTAATTCAAAAAATATTTGCATTAACCACTCCGCTGTCATCTTGCAACTTGCACGGTTGTTCTCTAAGAAATTTTAACAGACAAGTTTTTGCAATGGATCTGCTTAACATAGAAGACGAGTTGTTTCCATCGGCGTTCATATCGGCATTTGCGCCAAGCTATGGACAACCTGAGGACAGGAACAATAATTCAGCCTCAACTTTAAGCACCGTCGTCAACGGAACTGTAAGTACAAAACTTTAAAATAACAGTTTTACTAATTATATACTTGCTGTGCCCCGCGGCTTCACTCGCTTGAGTTTTGGAATCCCCGCAGGAACTATTTTTTTCTGAAATAAAAGTAGCATATACTCCTTATTACATCAGCTATCTGTCAGTCTAAGTTGTCAAAATCGGTTCATCCATTCCAGAGATTTTTGGGTAAGAGAAAGTTGTGTTTTATATAAGTACCGTATTCATATGCATTCAGTGAATTACAAACAGACACTTCAATTTCATTTATATTTATAGAGGCATAGGTCCATTTTATGTTCGCTTACAAAATATTAGTAGAGTCTGTAGTGAGCGTGAAATTAATGCAGAGGTCTTGATATCACTAACGGCACCCAACACAATGAATTTATTGAACTCTGGTTCTCCATATCTATCACTAAAAGCTTCTAGACTTGGCTTCTCATATTTGCCTTTTTTGAATACATACATAAAATATCAATATTTTTTTTATTGTAACCAGTTCGCTGAAAGATGATTTATGAAATGTTTGAAAAAGTTAATACCATTTGTTGATCAAAAAGATTATGTTCAGTGAAACAATAAAATTCTTAAAACTAATTTATCGTTTTCTAATTTTCAGGTAACAGTTGATAACAAAGAACTACCTGGTTTTGAGCCAACGCCTAGTGTCGACTCACAATTTCCCGGCGAAGAAACCACTGAATATCTCGACCTCACACCCACGAATCATCATCAGCAAAGCGGCTGTGCTTATGAACAGAGTATTCCTGGCTATCCAGAATATGGTCATGATCACCAAAAAGCACAATACTGGACCCAGTTAAGCAGTTGTGCCTATCAGCAAGCTGATAACAGTGTGTTTTCCAATAATACTGCTAATCAACAAGATCCTTTCGGCAGTAGTCATTCGTACAACAGCTGCAGATACAGCCATTCAGTCCCGCCACCAGTGACGTTCCATGTTCAGTATCCGGACTCCACGAACACCAAAAAACGGAAACGCGTGAGAACGGCGTTCACAACTTCCCAATTGTTGGAACTGGAAGATATGTACCGGAGAAATAACTATCTGGATCGTCCATCTAGACTTAGAACTGCCGAAAGAATGAAGCTTGATGATAAAGTAATCAAGGTCTGGTTCCAGAATCGCCGGATGAAGGAAAAGAGACAGGAATGTGGGGAAGTCTGAATCTCTGTGACTAAATAAGGAGTGATATCAAAATATCCAGTGAGTGATGGTAAAAGAGGACACAATATTTGTGATTTTAAGACTGGTTTACCGAATTTTTTGTTTGAGCTTTATTGAAAATTAAATTATCTTATAATAATAAATTTATTTCACTAAGTACTAAAAGTTTTTTATTTATACCTACATTTGGATGATTAAATGTTATAACAAACAGGATAAGCGAAAAAAGAATATAATATCATTATAAGTTTGGTAGTCTTTCAGAATATGGGGAAAATAAATTCTATGATAAAACAGTACAACAACATTCACAAGGTACAAAGTACACCTAGCTAATTAACACGTATACAAAGTACGCGCCACCTCAGACGAAATAAAAAGTCAAGACGGAGCGCTGTGAACAACAAAGTAAAGCCGGTTTAGTAAACATGTGTGCATTTAGTGAGTGTTGCCGTGCAGTAAAAATGTATCCCTAATATCAAATTATTGTCTAAGTAGGTACTAGCAGGATGAATAGTTAAGTAAATAGAAAAGTTAGCAATTTTTTTTTTTATTGTATTATTTAACAGATAGAGTATTTATGGTTGTATAAATCGATCTAGCTAGGATTCATTTCTGGAATTCCCGCGCGAACTCTGATATCAACGCGGGTGAATTAATTATTGCATACTACACGTTCTCAAGGATACAGGAAAGGTCATAGGGTAGTACTTTTATCTCAGAATACCCGCGGGATCTCCGAAATTAACGTGGGTTAAACCGCGGGGAACAGCTATTTAAGCCGAGCGAAGCTCGGTTGCCCAGATATTAATAAATAATAATAATAAGTGTAGCTAGTTACCTACCTAGATATTAAGTGTAGATACATAGTTACCTAGACATAATTATGTTCAAAGGTAGAATGGTCAACGGAATGAAAAAGCAAGAATGGGGCATATGTTTATATTATAAAGTTGTACCAAAATCTTTCAAGTTATTAAAGTAGACTAAATTGCTCAAAATTGCCATGAACGAAAGAACACTATGTATAACATCACAACCGCGGCCGGCGGAGGTGGCTTGCCCGCGCCGCGACTTCTATGCTTTCTGTCCGTATATGAAAGTATATACGGTAAATACTTAAAGAAGAATAAAAATATCATTTTTAAATTATTTCTCTGTCTGTCTGTCTGTGTTTGTACCAGCTAATCTCTGAAACGGTTGGACCGATTTTAACGGAACTTTCACAGCATTGCTGATGTTACAAGGAGTAACATATGCTACTTTTATTTTAGAGTAAAATTGTTCCCGCGGGAATTCCGAATCTCACGCGGGTGAAATGGTGGGGCACAGTTAGTCTTTATATTAATCTAACTGTAGAAAAATAATGGATTAAGTAATTTATGAATTAAAAAAAAAATTTAGTGCGGCAATGAATGCCGTACAATTAGCTCAAGTTAGTCCTCTATTATGCTTGATCTTGTAAATAATTTTCTGTTAGGTACATTGACAGTATTTATAGTGAACTAGCTGTGTCCACGTGAGTTACTGAAATCCCACGGAACAATTTTACTCCAAAATAAAATAGCCTAGCCTCCTTAATCTATCTTACATACACAATCATTATTCATAATGATAATGTAACTACATAGTGTAATAAACGAACAATAGATGTCACTACCTTGTTTTACTTCAAGCTATCGAAGTGTTACCAATTGATAGTATATAGTCTAATAAAAATCACGCCCAAATATTTTAAAAGCACTCTGTGAGCGTGAGCGACCTCTTGTTGATCGACTTCGAATGTGCCCTGAAATCTTATAACTATAAATTTGAAAATTGAAGTTCTCGTTCTTAGTTTCGATTGCGATATTAGTTTGACGACTTGAAAGGCTTACTCATTGGTTTATTGATATTATTTGCATACGATTTGGATGTTGTTTGGATAGTTTTAAAATATAATAATATATTTTAAGAACATACCTACCTACTAAAGTCACGTTTATATATTAATCGTAGGTATTCTTGCACAAAAAATCTCTTGCATACCAGTACCAGTTGTCGCAATGGATTCGGAAATACTTTACGTGAACGGTGAATGACCAGCCTTGCCCACACTGGGTTGTCCCTATACCTGGCAATGGTTCGTGTTTATTTCATAAAGGGTGTCTCAGAATGTTTTTCGTTTTTAGATGTTAAATAAAAAACAACAATATCAATTAAAAATCGTTTTATTTATTGTTAAATTAAAGCGCAATTCTTGAAGTTTATTTAAGAAAAACAACCGTTTGCAAATGCGCACCATTCACTTGATCACACTCATTTAACTCAAGCGAAGCTGCGCGCAATCTCAACGATTTTCGTGGGTTGTCCATACAAACTGGCGAACGCGGTCGACGTTCATACTCATTCTTAATGTCCTTTTGCGCCCATGATGATTCCTCCGGCATTGTATTCCCAGTCTCTTCAAACTTGCACACCCAATGCTTAAATAAATTGGCACTTGGCACATGTTTTAAGCTTGTTATATCAAAATGTGTCCTGTAGAGACGACGAACAATAGTGTAGGAATCGTTGTTCTTATAAAACGCTCGCACGCAAAACGCGCGCTGTGTCCCGCGAAAAGATTCATGGCTGCCAAACTTAACAAGTCAGCCAAGCGTTTGAGACCACCCCCCTCCCCCTGCTACCTGCGGTTGGCGTATACTGGCCAATTCAAAAACGAAAAACATTCTGAGACACCCTTTATTAAAGCGCAGAAATCCTCAATTTGTGAATACAATAGACTAAGAAGCATTTACCGTCCAGACTTGTCAAAAATTGTAACATCGAAGCCTCCGAGAAAAATCCATAGAGACAGGGAGTGGGCTTTGCGAAAAACTGTAGCTGACGCTCAAGAAGTAGTACCAGAAAAGAAAAGGAGGAAGACCATTTACAAAAAGAAATGAGATCCCATCAAAAACAAATTTGTAAAAAAGTCCCAAGTCTCGCAACTCAGTTCTTCTACAGTAAAAAGTTGTGAGATATTATAATTAAATTAGATTGTTTAGAACCATAATTATGTATTACATGTGAGATATATTGTGTTTTCACGTGATCGCCAAGCCAATCAATCTATTTAAAACATAAAAGATTTTTAAATTTGATATGGTCACTATAAAATGTTATTAGATTAGCTTATAACATGATAACTTTAGACAGAAGGACCCTTAAGTAGGCACTGAATAAATTAACCGACTTGGTATTACATTGATCTCACAACTTTTTACTGTAGAAGAACTGAGTTGCGAGGGATTACTTTTATAAAAATGTATAGTAGGTTTTAAGAAATAGTTATTTCTTTTAAAAAAAAATTTAATAATAAGAAAAGGAACGAAAAAGAATATAAACATTTAATAACGACAAATCACTGGCGCGGGCGGCCTAAAACAACGAGTACTTACTTAAAGCTATAATTATATTAGGATAATATTGTAAAGCGAAAAACTTTAAACTTGGATGACGTCACTAAAAACCTAAGCTATATGTAGTTTCTTTTTGGTAATTTTTACATTCGTATGATATTTGTAAAATTGATAAATCGTCTTAAAAAAAAATATATGCAATAAATGACATTGAAAGTCCTTATTTCGATGATTTCTTCAAAGAAACTCTATGATGTTATAGGCGATTAAAAAAATCTTCAACCATTTCAGCCCCCAAGTCAACCAGCTCGTCTGTAGCGAAAGACAGCAAAAGACTTTCATCTATAGATACGTCATCTAAAAGTTCTTCATCGCTTATTTCCATTATTAGATTTTCATTGTTAACAGGAGTCTTTAATGGCGTTTTACAAATATTTTCAACAAAATCTTGATTGCGTTGAGAACTAAATGTCACATCACGAACTTGGTGGTCAGTGTTATTAGGGATTTCTTGATTTCTTAATGATGACGATTCCTGACTTCTACAGCTTGCCCAGTCATTTTCTCTTACGGCCCTCTCAAAACTTGATGATTCGTCGTACTGCTCTTTCTTGTTTTTTATCCGACGGTTTTGAAACCAAACCTTTACAGTTTTTTCCTCGAGATTAAGTTCTTTTGCCAGTTGTGATCTGCGTTTGACATTTGGGAAGCAATCAATTTTAAAAGCTTTCTCTAAAATCAACAATTGCTCTATGGTGAACGTGGTTCTACTGCGAAATTTATTTAGATAACATGCGTTTTGAGATGAATTGTTAAAGCTACGCCTTGGCCGAGGTTCTAGTATTTGGTAATGGTTGTGACATGTTTGACTGTGATTCAAACAACAACCTGACTGCGAGTAGTTAACTGCTAGGGCAGAATGAGCGCAATCAAATTGATGACTCGCTAAAGGATAGTTTAGGGGTTGATATTGCATGTGTATTGAGGGGGGGTTAGAAAACTGGATATCGTTTGTTTGCCTATGTCGTTGAACATGGTTCACTGGTTGACAACTGTTCTCTGGAAGTCGTTGTAGATAACTCGCTGACGTTCCTGGTTGATTCAGCATATGACGCGGTTGAAGTTCCACTGTTGGATTTTGTTGGAATCCTTGCAAAGGCTGGTTCGGGAAATGTGAGCGCTGGTACTTTAAATGTGGATTTAGTGGACGTGGATTATTTCGATAATTTTGTACATGGTTAGTGCAATTTGGTTGAATAACAAAGCCTTTTTGTAGCTGAAGTGAAGGGGACCCATTTTGTTGGTTTGGTGTGGTTGGGTTTTTCAGTGGGAGCGTCGTATTATTTAAATCGAGATTGTGTGGTATTCTGTTCCTACTCCATAAATGCGACCAACAGATACCATTTTGCTGTCCATTATGACTAATATGCGTACAGCGGGAAGTTACTTCTTTCGTCATGTTCACTTCTCCATAATTTATTGCTGTCATTATCTGAAAATAAAGAAAATATTATATTGCAAACAATCATTGAGTTAAATATTTACTGGTAGAATGTTAGTGTGTCAAAGCATGCAATCGCGTTGATGTCTTTAGAGTCACGGATCTCTATGAGTAAGCTCAGTTCGAATTAATAAAAATCAATTTCATTAAATTCGACTGCATTACGACACTGTATGAGTGGGTTGTTTCTGTAGTTTTCTAGTTTTCTCCTATGTAGATTTTTTCTACATACGTAGCCTCTTAAGGACTCCGTTTGCATAGAATAAGAAAACTAATTCTAAAATTATTATTTTAATTTTTTGGTTTTATGTTAGCCAAACACATTGTTAGAGAATAGACGAACAATACAAACTTTTACTATGCAATCCACGTCAGCCAATTTTTGCGGGGAGAACGATCAAAATAACAAACCAATCACATCGTTGCGATGCAATCAAATACCAGTCACCACAAAGTACCTAAATTTCAAATAGCCAATCACATCGCTTTCCGTCAAGTGGCAACCATAGATGATATTCTCTGCTAGCCAACGGTATTTTGTTAGCATGAGATCATTTGATCGCTGCGTGGTTCAAGGATAAAGCTTAGCGGCCGAGCGTTTTGTATATCTATATTCCCTTTCAATATCTTTGAAGTTTGCCTTCGTTGATTTCAGAGCTGTTATCCATAGATAAACGTTTAAATTCCAAATCTAAAGCATATAGTTGCGCACTCTACTCTATTTATTTGTTTGTCAGTCCAATAGTTAACTGTTAGAAAATGCCGCGAGGCATTAAGTTCGTCGTTTGTATTTTTTGTGCCATAAAGAATAAATTAATAAATAAAAAAGCGCACAAAACCAAAAACGGAATAATCTTTAAATAACACAATAAAAACACACATTTAATTTAATAGTTAGATCAATAACAAATAAAACTTATTATTGATAAATCTTACCTTTTTTGATTTATATATTTTGCGAATTTATAACCGATATTTTTCACTACACGTATTTCAAAATAGTGTAAAACTAATAGTCCACTTCACAATACATAGATTTACTTGATCCCACACTAAGCTATAACTGATTCATTTTCAGAAGTGATAGAACCTTTATACCCATTACCCATGTTGTAAAAAAAATTGTTGACGATAATCATTCCATTAATTATAATTATAGTAATTGATTTCTCATCAACTAATGACATATAGAAATTTCATTAATCATTTTTACAAGCTTTTCGTCAAGAAACAAGAAATTGGTCAAAAAGGTAAATTGTATTAAGCTATTCTGGAAAAACGAATTTTCTGCTAAATCAGTTAAATAAAAAAATAATAATACTTCAATAGTATTCTTCATATCTAGGTATAATGCCTTAAGCACAAAAATATATGAAATAGTTTTTTTTACGTAAAGGGATTAATGACGTTCTCTGCAGTCTTCTATTGAGACAACAATGGATGTCCATTGAAGGTGAATGATTCTTGTGATCCTTTTTTTAAGAGATTACAACATCTTAAATTCCCTAACCTACATTAGTTTTAGAATTAGCGCTAGTGAACTAATGTAATAACATTATGGGTCTTTAAGAAATAAACTTATTATTATTTTTTTCATTTGGAACAATCCTGACAGAAATTCATGTACTGGAAAAGGGCTAGACATTTGGACAAAATACATGTATCGACTTACAAGACTAGGTTATTGCGAAACAGCATATTCGCCATGACATCATTAGTACATGTATTTATCCCTCCCGAATGTATCACTAGAAAGATCTTACTATAGTATAAATGAATATCTGCATAGCAATTATGTAACATTTGTTGCTATCATATTTCAGTCTTAATCAGAAAAATAGCGATTTTGTGATCAATTATCATGTTTAGGCAGCTTCAACTTTTGAAATATATTCACATATATTTCAAAAGTTGATTGCTAGATATTGTAATCGCAAAACTGTCATGTTTTTGATTGCAACCGAAACATGATAGAATCAAAAGTCACATAATTCTGGATGACAATTTATACTCATGATGATTCCCATTGTACTTTAATATTATACTTATGGATCTGTAATGGATTTGATAGTACATGATTAATCTACTATATACGTATAACTTTAATTGTGACTTAATGTAACAAAGAAATGTGAGGCGATGGTAAGTTCGTTTATTCATCATTTCGGAGTTCCCGCGGGAATTCCGGGATAAAAAGTACCCTATGTCCTTCTCAGTACTCCTGACAACGTGCATGCCAAATTTTATCCAAATCTGGTCAGACGTTTTTGCGTGATTGAGTAACAAATATAAAAATATCCAAACATCAATACTTTCACATTTATAATATTAGCAAATGCAGATTTGTCAAGATTTAAGTGTTTTATCGTATTTGAAACATCCTCGTTTCAACTTGAAAAACTGAGGTCCAAAGTACCTAAAAGGTCGCTTTAAAAAATAAACCAATTATCGTTAAGAAAATTCATCATAATTAACGAATACTCTCAATAAATATTAGCAATTGAATTTTTTTTATATTTGGAGTGCATAGATAAATAAAAACATAAACACTGCACCTAATTGCTTTCATGAGGTCGTCATAAAACAATTAGCATAATATATTTAAGCATGGCCGTTCTAATTTCTACTTTCATTCTCTGTAAAACTATTCTACTGTTCTCATATAAGTTTGAAACGCGATGGACTTGAACGATGGATCGGATTGCTTGTCTTCTATTTCGTCCTTGTTTTTCCAATCGCCAGAGTCGTCGGAACTGGTCAGTGGCAACACCTCGGGGACATCACCGGCAACTCCAAACAACACAACGAAGCAAACGGTCAGTAATGAATTTATTTCTGAAATACTTTAAAATATTTTTCACTTTCAACATAAATACTATGAAGCAATGTCCTTTATTTCCTAACTAGCTGTGCCCAGTGGTTTCACCCGTGTGAGTTTTGGAGATTACGCTGGAATTCCAGGATAAAAGCAAGAAAAATCTCATGAGATTTACCTGCGTTAATTTCGGAGCTCCCACGGGAATTCCGGAACAAAATACCCTATGTAAAGTGAGTGTAGATGTCTCTTTCTGTACCCCTGACAACGAGTGTGCCGGATTGCATGATGATCGGTTGAGCCGTTAAGGCGTGAAAGCGTATTTTTTTTTGGTTTCAAAGTGTTTTTTTAACAAAACCGGTTTAGATCCGACGCTTATCTGAAGACACTATTGCTTTTGGTCGCAAAAGTAACAAACGTTTTGAAAAAAATTCTAATCAACATAATATCGTACCTATTTTTTTAAAAGAACACTAAGAATCAATTAATTTTCAAGCGTATTTGTTCGTATATATGCCATTATCGTGTAGAATGGCAAATAAAAATTATGATGAAAAAAAATTTAATATAACATTTGTTTTCAAATTTTTCAGACCAATGAACAAAATCAACAAGCATCTAATACACCTGCATTCGATTTGGAAGCAACATTGGAAGACGATAATACTCGTAATCAATTCAACCCGAACCAAGACTCTATCTTTCATACCTTACAGAGTCCAAACTACAATTCTCAGCAACCTCAACAGAATAGAGTAGCTGATTATCAGTTAAATTCTCTGTCTTACCAGCACAATGGTTGCCCCAAACAGAACGGTCTAACTTATCAGCAACAGGGCTTCAACCAGCCGAATTTGCACTGGTTTTCACTAAATGACGTTTCACATCCTTCAACCGTGAATACTTTACCGACAAACAACGCAATTAACCGCTACAACCACATCAATGGAAGTTGCGTCGGCCATAACCACTTAGCACCGTTCGCCATGACACCTCAAGCCAGTTCATCAGGGAATAATCACGACGCAAGAGCACACCACGACGGGCACAGTGATGGAAAAACGAAAAGAAAACGAACAGCGTTCTCGAGTGCACAACTGTTGGAGTTGGAGAGACTGTTCCAGAGGAAGAAATACCTGGAACGTCCGGAGAGGTTGCGATTGGCGGAGCGGATCCAACTGGACGAGAAGATTATTAAGGTGTGGTTCCAAAATCGACGGATGAAGGAGAAACGAGAGCAGCGACCCGAAGCTACCTCCACGTCCAACCATGCCCGAGGGAACAGTCAAGGGTACACTCCTAATGGTTTTCCAGGATATCGAAGTGTTCAACCATCCCCGCATCTTGGTCCAAGTAGACCGAGCATGATACCGCCGAGTTTTCAACAAAACCAACAAAGTGTCATTCTAGCATCTGGTAGCGTCAGTTTTAATGGGCCGAATAATGAACCTAATCAGTTTAATGTACCCATACACAATATAGACGCTTCTCAACATTTAGTTCATGGATACGATATGGGGATCAAAATTGAAAATAATAGTGAGGAAGATCGTCCACATTGACATTAATATATAATAATAATAATAATCCAGCAACCTCAACAGAATAGAGTAGCTGATTATTAGTTAAATTCTCTGTCTTACCAGCACAATGGTTGTCCCAACCAGAACGGTCTAACTTATCAGCAACAGGGCTTCAACCAGCCGAATTTGCACTGGTTTTCACTAAATGACGTTTCACATCCTTCAACCGTGAATACTTTACCGACAAACAACGCAATTAACCGCCACAACCACATCAATTGAAGTTGCGTCGGCCATAACCACTTAGCACCGTTCGCCATGACACCTCGAGCCAGTTCATCAGGGAATAATCACGACGCAAGAGCACACCACGACGGGCACAGTGATGGAAAAACGAAAAGAAAACGAACAGCGTTCTCGAGTGCACAACTGTTGGAGTTGGAGAGACTGTTCCAGAGGAAGAAATACCTGGAACGTCCGGAGAGGTTGCGATTGGTGGAGCGGATCCAACTGGACGAGAAGATTATTAAGGTGTGGTTCCAAAATCGACGGATGAAGGAGAAACGAGAGCAGCGACCCGAAGCTACCTCCACGTCGAACCATGCCCGAGGGAACAGTCAAGGGTACACTCCTAATGGTTTTCCAGGATATCGAAGTGTTCAACCATCCCCGCATCTTGGTCCAAGTAGACCGAGCATGATACCGCCGAGTTTTCAACAAAACCAACATAGTGTCATTCTAGCATCTGGTAACGTCAGTTTTAATGTGCCGAATAATGAACCTAATCATTTTAATGTACCCACACATAATATAGACGCTTCCCACCAATTAGCTAATCAATATGATATTATGGGGATAAAAATTGAAAATGATAGTGAGGAAGATCGTCCACATTGACATTAATATATAATAATAATAATAATCCAGCAACCTCAACAGAATAGAGTAGCTGATTATCAGTTAAATTCTCTGTCTTACCAGCACAATGGTTGTCCCAACCAGAACGGTCTAACTTATCAGCAACAGGGCTTCAACCAGCCGAATTTGCACTGGTTTTCACTAAATGACGTTTCACATCCTTCAACCGTGAATACTTTACCGACAAACAACGCAATTAACCGCCACAACCACATCAATTGAAGTTGCGTCGGCCATAACCACTTAGCACCGTTCGCCATGACACCTCGAGCCAGTTCATCAGGGAATAATCACGACGCAAGAGCACACCACGACGGGCACAGTGATGGAAAAACGAAAAGAAAACGAACAGCGTTCTCGAGTGCACAACTGTTGGAGTTGGAGAGACTGTTCCAGAGGAAGAAATACCTGGAACGTCCGGAGAGGTTGCGATTGGTGGAGCGGATCCAACTGGACGAGAAGATTATTAAGGTGTGGTTCCAAAATCGACGGATGAAGGAGAAACGAGAGCAGCGACCCGAAGCTACCTCCACGTCCCACCATGCCCGAGGGAACAGTCAAGGGTACACTCCTAATGGTTTTCCAGGATATCGAAGTGTTCAACCATCCCCGCATCTTGGTCCAAGTAGACCGAGCATGATACCGCCGAGTTTTCAACAAAACCAACATAGTGTCATTCTAGCATCTGGTAACGTCAGTTTTAATGTGCTGAATAATGAACCTAATCATTTTAATGTACCCACACATAATATAGACGCTTCCCACCAATTAGCTAATCAATATGATATTATGGGGATAAAAATTGAAAATGATAGTGAGGAAGATCGTCCACATTGACATTAATATATAATAATAATAATAATCCAGCAACCTCAACAGAATAGAGTAGCTGATTATCAGTTAAATTCTCTGTCTTACCAGAACAATGGTTGTCCCAACCAGAACGGTCTAACTTATCAGCAACAGGGCTTCAACCAGCCGAATTTGCACTGGTTTTCACTAAATGACGTTTCACATCCTTCAACCGTGAATACTTTACCGACAAACAACGCAATTAACCGCCACAACCACATCAATTGAAGTTGCGTCGGCCATAACCACTTAGCACCGTTCGCCATGACACCTCGAGCCAGTTCATCAGGGAATAATCACGACGCAAGAGCACACCACGACGGGCACAGTGATGGAAAAACGAAAAGAAAACGAACAGCGTTCTCGAGTGCACAACTGTTGGAGTTGGAGAGACTGTTCCAGAGGAAGAAATACCTGGAACGTCCGGAGAGGTTGCGATTGGTGGAGCGGATCCAACTGGACGAGAAGATTATTAAGGTGTGGTTCCAAAATCGACGGATGAAGGAGAAACGAGAGCAGCGACCCGAAGCTACCTCCACGTCGAACCATGCCCGAGGGAACAGTCAAGGGTACACTCCTAATGGTTTTCCAGGATATCGAAGTGTTCAACCATCCCCGCATCTTGGTCCAAGTAGACCGAGCATGATACCGCCGAGTTTTCAACAAAACCAACATAGTGTCATTCTAGCATCTGGTAGCGTCAGTTTTAATGGGCCGAATAATGAACCTAATCAGTTTAATGTACCCATACACAATATAGACGCTTCTCAACATTTAGTTCATGGATACGATATGGGGATCAAAATTGAAAATAATAGTGAGGAAGATCGTCCACATTGACATTAATATATAATAATAATAATAATCCAGTGACCTCAACAGAATAGAGTAGCTGATTATTAGTTAAATTCTCTGTCTTACCAGCACAATGGTTGTCCCAACCAGAACGGTCTAACTTATCAGCAACAGGGCTTCAACCAGCCGAATTTGCACTGGTTTTCACTAAATGACGTTACACATACTTCAACCGTGAATACTTTACCGACAAACAACGCAATTAACTGCCACAACCACATCAATGGAAGTTGCGTCGGCCATAACCACTTAGCACCGTTCGCCATGACACCTCGAGCCAGTTCATCAGGGAATAATCACGACGCAAGAGCACACCACGACGGGCACAGTGATGGAAAAACGAAAAGAAAACGAACAGCGTTCTCGAGTGCACAACTTTTGGAGTTAGAGAGGCTGTTCCAGAAGAAGAAATACCTGGAACGTCCGGAGAGGTTGCGATTGGCGGAGCGGATCCAACTGGACGAGAAGATTATTAAGGTGTGGTTCCAAAATCGACGGATGAAGGAGAAACGAGAGCAGCGACCCGAAGCTACCTCCACGTCCCACCATGCCCGAGGGAACAGTCAAGGGTACACTCCTAATGGTTTTCCAGGATATCGAAGTGTTCAACCATCCCCGCATTTTGGTCCAAGCAGACCGAGCATGATACCGCTGAGTTTTCAACAAAACCAACATAGTGTCATTCTAGCATCTGGTAACGTCAGTTTTAATGTGCCGAATAATGAACCTAATCATTTTAATGTACCCACACATAATATAGACGCTTCCCACCAATTAGCTAATCAATATGATATTATGGGGATAAAAATTGAAAATGATAGTGAGGAAGATCGTCCACATTGACATTAATATATAATAATAATAATAATCCAGCAACCTCAACAGAATAGAGTAGCTGATTATCAGTTAAATTCTCTGTCTTACCAGCACAATGGTTGTCCCAACCAGAACGGTCTAACTTATCAGCAACAGGGCTTCAACCAGCCGAATTTGCACTGGTTTTCACTAAATGACGTTTCACATCTTTCAACCGTGAATACTTTACCGACAAACAACGCAATTAACCGCCACAACCACATCAATTGAAGTTGCGTCGGCCATAACCACTTAGCACCGTTCGCCATGACACCTCGAGCCAGTTCATCAGGGAATAATCACGACGCAAGAGCACACCACGACGGGCACAGTGATGGAAAAACGAAAAGAAAACGAACAGCGTTCTCGAGTGCACAACTGTTGGAGTTGGAGAGACTGTTCCAGAGGAAGAAATACCTGGAACGTCCGGAGAGGTTGCGATTGGTGGAGCGGATCCAACTGGACGAGAAGATTATTAAGGTGTGGTTCCAAAATCGACGGATGAAGGAGAAACGAGAGCAGCGACCCGAAGCTACCTCCACGTCGAACCATGCCCGAGGGAACAGTCAAGGGTACACTCCTAATGGTTTTCCAGGATATCGAAGTGTTCAACCATCCCCGCATCTTGGTCCAAGTAGACCGAGCATGATACCGCCGAGTTTTCAACAAAACCAACATAGTGTCATTCTAGCATCTGGTAGCGTCAGTTTTAATGGGCCGAATAATGAACCTAATCAGTTTAATGTACCCATACACAATATAGACGCTTCTCAACATTTAGTTCATGGATACGATATGGGGATCAAAATTGAAAATGATAGTGAGGAAGATCGTCCACATTGACATTAATATATAATAATAATAATAATCCAGCAACCTCAACAGAATAGAGTAGCTGATTATCAGTTAAATTCTCTGTCTTACCAGCACAATGGTTGTCCCAACCAGAACGGTCTAACTTATCAGCAACAGGGCTTCAACCAGCCGAATTTGCACTGGTTTTCACTAAATGACGTTTCACATCCTTCAACCGTGAATACTTTACCGACAAACAACGCAATTAACCGCCACAACCACATCAATGGAAGTTGCGTCGGCCATAACCACTTAGCACCGTTCGCCATGACACCTCGAGCCAGTTCATCAGGGAATAATCACGACGCAAGAGCATACCACGACGGGCACAGTGATGGAAAAACGAAAAGAAAACGAACACCGTTCTTGAGTGCACAACTTTTGGAGTTAGAGAGGCTGTTCCAGAAGAAGAAATACCTAGAACGTCCGAAGAGGTTGCGATTGGCGGAGCGGATCCAACTGGACGAGAAGATTATTAAGGTGTGGTTCCAAAATCGACGCATGAAGGAGAAACGAGAGCAGCGACCCGAAGCTACCTCCACGTCGAACCATGCCCGAGGGAACAGTCAAGGGTACACTCCTAATGGTTTTCCAGGATATCGAAGTGTTCAACCATCCCCGCATCTTGGTCCAAGTAGACCGAGCATGATACCGCCGAGTTTTCAACAAAACCAACATAGTGTCATTCTAGCATCTGGTAGCGTCAGTTTTAATGGGCCGAATAATGAACCTAATCAGTTTAATGTACCCATACACAATATAGACGCTTCTCAACAATTAGTTCATGGATACGATATGGGGATCAAAATTGAAAATAATAGTGAAGAAGATCGTCCACATTGACATTAATTTATAATAATAATAATAATCCACTTCACAACACACAGACCTACTTGATCCCACACTAAGCTATAAGCTTGTGTCGTGGAAACCAAGCAAACGTGGTATATACTACACATTTTTAACTTTAAAATTATTTTCTCAGCAAAGGTCAAATAAATAACCTATTATGTATAGTATACGTTATAAATTATATGAACGTGTATAATTTTAATAAATTTATACAAATACCTATGTAGGTATATAATATAGTCATGTAAGTACTAAGTAATTAGAGGTGCAACTGTAATTAATGTAAATAATTTGTACATATTATAACTGTAATTCAGGAGGAATAAGATTCTTGATTTACTATTTATAAGGCAAAAAATATTCTAAAGAAGATATTTTAGACTCAGGCATTTTCTTTTGTTTTCCATTTCTGTCCATGTCTTCCAGCAGTTGACGTATTCTGGCATGAAAATCTTCGGATGCAGAATTAATACCGTAAGGCAGACGAAGATATTGGTAACGTCCAAATGGCGTTCCAAACGTACACAGGTCACTGCTCTCCTCATCGACAGTTGTGCTGCTTTTTGTTACCCATTTTATTTTATTTTATTGTAGTCGTAACGAATAAACTTAATTTCATTTATTTTATTATTTATTTTTATTTATTCAAAAAGTTTACCAACAATTGTTACAATACATCAACGCTAAGGACAGGTCTAATTCTAAGAATGACAACGAATCTTTACGCTCGTTCATCCTGACTCAAAAACACTGGGTACACTCTTTCTGCAATGTGTCCTTTCGACCAACCACATGGATCGGACGACATTGTCTTTAAGACCAACTTTACCTAATAAGTCTGGACCGGACGAATGCGTCCTTTCGACCAACCACATGGACCGGACGACATTGTCCCTACGACCAACTTTACCTAATAAGTCTGGACCGGACGAATGCGTCCTTTCGTCCAACCACATGGACCGGACGACATTGTCCCTACGACTAGCTTTACCTACTAAGTCTGGACCGGACGAATGCGTCCTTTCGTCCAACCACATGGACCGGACGACATTGTCCCTACGACTAGCTTTACCTAATAAGTCTGGACCGGACGAATGCGTCCTTTCGTCCAACCACATGGACCGGATGACATTGTCCCTACGACCAGCTTTACCTAATAAGTCTGGACCGGACGAATGTGTCCTTTCGTCCAACCACATGTACCGGACGACATTGTCCCTACGACCAACTTTACCTAATAAGTCTGGACCGGACGAATGTGTCCTTTCGTCCAACCACATGGACCGGACGACATTGTCCCTACGACCAACTTTACCTAATAAGTCTGGACCGGACGAATGCGTCCTTTCGTCCAACCACATGGACCGGACGACATTGTCCCTACGACTAGCTTTACCTACTAAGTCTGGACCGGACGAATGTGTCCTTTCGTCCAACCACATGGACCGGATGACATTGTCCCTACGACCAGCTTTACCTAATAAGTCTGGACCGGACGAATGTGTCCTTTCGTCCAACCACATGGACCGGACGACATTGTCCCTACGACCAACTTTACCTAATAAGTCTGGACCGGACGAATGCGTCCTTTCGTCCAACCACATGGACCGGACGACATTGTCCCTACTACTAGCTTTACCTACTAAGTCTGGACCGGACGAATGCGTCCTTTCGTCCAACCACATGGACCGGACGACATTGTCCCTACGACTAGCTTTACCTAATAAGTCTGGACCGGACGAATGGGTCCTTTCGTCCAACCACATGGACCGGATGACATTGTCCCTACGACCAGCTTTACCTAATAAGTCTGGACCGGACGAATGTGTCCTTTCGTCCAACCACATGTACCGGACGACATTGTCCCTACGACCAACTTTACCTAATAAGTCTGGACCGGACGAATGTGTCCTTTCGTCCAACCACATGGACCGGACGACATTGTCCCTACGACCAACTTTACCTAATAAGTCTGGACCGGACGAATGCGTCCTTTCGTCCAACCACATGGACCGGACGACATTGTCCCTACGACTAGCTTTACCTACTAAGTCTGGACCGGACGAATGCGTCCTTTCGTCCAACCACATGGACCGGACGACATTGTCCCTACGACCAGCTTTACCTAATAAGTCTGGACCGGACGAATGCGTCCTTTCGTCCAACCACATGGACCGGATGACATTGTCCCTACGACCAGCTTTACCTAATAAGTCTGGACCGGACGAATGTGTCCTTTCGTCCAACCACATGGACCGGACGACATTGTCCCTACGACCAACTTTACCTAATAAGTCTGGACCGGACGAATGCGTCCTTTCGTCCAACCACATGGACCGGACGACATTGTCTCTACGACTAGCTTTACCTACTAAGTCTGGACCGGACGAATGCGTCCTTTCGTCCAACCACATGGACCGGACGACATTGTCCCTACGACCAGCTTTACCTAATAAGTCTGGACCGGACGAATGCGTCCTTTCGTCCAACCACATGGACCGGATGACATTGTCCCTACGACCAGCTTTACCTAATAAGTCTGGACCGGACGAATGTGTCCTTTCGTCCAACCACATGGACCGGACGACATTGTCCCTACGACCAACTTTACCTAATAAGTCTGGACCGGACGAATGTGTCCTTTCGACCAACAACATGGACCGGACGACATTGTCCCTACGACCAGAAAGTAAATGTACGAACCTCACGGCCGAAATGTGGACGCAAGAACAATCCCACTTCTGATGTAGAATATGGAAGGAATATAGTAGCAGATAATTATCTGCTGTTGTAATGATAGGTGACTAACTGATGATGATAACATAACACAATATAACTGAAGGCAGGGAAAGGTATGACCGAGACTATTAGCTGAGCGACACATCTAGAACCAACTAGAAACTATTACAATTAATTGCACCAACATAGAAGTTGTACAGCATACCAGATATCCGTAGGGAACACGGAGCAGTGCCTGGGACTTGCGGCCCAGGTGTAGGTTTAATGGGGCCCCTTTACAATGCATGAACGTTCACCTCCACTGCCCGTGCTCCCGACTTCTCGCCGATATATTTAACATAAAAAGTGTTGACACAAAATAGCGCTATACTTTTTTAAAACACGATTTACTCAAAATTTCTCCAAAGTGGGTTACACACTATTGCTTATCTATGTCCAAATAGAATTTAGAAATCACCTTAACATTACTGCTTTGTACCTTCCAAATACTTGACAGAAAAACGTATATTGAAACCTTTTGTAAGTTTCATGCTAAGTGGGATATCTTCTTTTACGCCTTAACGGTTCAACCGATTATCACGAAATTTTGTACACAATGTTGTTGTCAGAGATACAGAGAAGGACATGGGTCCTATTTATGCCGAAATTCCCGCAGGAACTCCGGAATTAACGCCAGTGAAATCTCATGAAGTGTTATATACACACTATCAGGGGTACAGAAAAGGGCATTGGGTACTTTGTGTCTCGGCATTCCTGCGGGATCTCCAATATTTCCGCGGATGAACCGCGGGGAACAGCTAGTGTTGTTATAAATAAAACTACACCATCCTTAGTCCGTGCTTGAGTCCTTGAGTAATATTAAGGTTTGAACATATTAACATAACTCAAGAACGTCATGCCTACCAGATTAACCTTAGAGGTAAATTGGTGAAGCATAAAAAATTAGGGTTGACTTCGAAAATTTCATCTCGTGAAAATATTAGATTTGCATATCAGTGAAACCCCGGGCAGAACCTATAGTGTTGAATATGATAATCGTCTAAATGTATAAATAAAAAACATTTTAACAATTAGAAAAAAATAAATTTATTATTATTTATAATGTTTAAAAAGACAGAGATTCAGACTTCCCCAGAATCCTGTCTCTTTTCCTTCATGCGGCGATTCTGGAACCAGACCTTGATCACTTTATCATCGTTCTGCATTCTTTCGGCAGTTCGAAGTCTCGATGGACGATCCAGAAATTTACTTCTCCGGTACATCTCTTCCAGTTCCAACACTTGGGAAGTTGTGAACGCCGTTCTCACGCGTTTTCGTTTTTTGGTGGTCGAAGAGTCCGGATACTGAACATGGAACGTCACTGGTGGCGGGGCTGAATGGCTGTATCTGCAGCTGTTGTACGTGTGACCACTGCCGAAAGCATCTTGTTGATAAGCAGTATTGTTGGTCAGGGCACTGTTGCCAGCCTGCTGATAAGCACAACTGCTTAACTGGGTCCAGTCTTGTGCTTGTTGGTGATCATGACCATTTTGTGGGTAGCCAGGAATACCCTGCTCATAAGCACAGCTGCTTTGATGATGACGGTTGCTGGGTAGAAGATCAGTAAATTGAGTGATCTCTTCGCTGGGAAATGGTGACTCGTCACTGGGAGTTAGCTCAAAGCCAGGTAGTGCCACATCCAACTGTTGGTGATCTTCGTTGGAACTTGTTACCTGAAAGTCAATAGAAAACGATATATTATTTTTCTGAGTACATTTAATAATGCCATTGAACATAATATTATTTTTAATCAACATTTTTTTTTTATTACAAATTTATATATATAAAAAAAATACCCACTTGTGGCCATAAAACAAAAACTAGAATTTAAATTAACTATAGTAAAATTCATAGTTTTCGATTACAGTTTTAATAAATATTCTTTCATTATGATAAAATAAGTATATTTTCTATGTTTATGTTTTGGAAGCCAATGGCGATACCAAGACCTCTGCATTAATTTCACGCTTACTACTGACTCTACTACTAGTGAAAATACAATAGATATAGGTACACTAAAATTGTTAGGTATAAGTTTCATACTTACAGTATCATTGATGACAGTGCCTAAAGTTGAGGTTGAAATATTGTTCCAGTCCTCAGGTTGTCCATAGCTTGGCGCAAATGCCGATATGAACGCCGATGGAAACAACTCGTCTTCTATGTTAAGCAGATCCATTGCAAAAACTTGTCTGTTAAAATTTCTTAGAGAACAACAGTGCAAGTCGCAAGATGACAGCGGTGTGAATAATTTGAATATTTTGTGAATTAATTTATATATCCTGAAAAGCCTTTCAAAACTAACAGGGGTAATCAGCTTATCTGTTAATGACATTTTAATCTTCACTGATAACAAATGAGATAAAAAACTCATCAACCCTTACGATTTCGTGAGCAGTAGATACTTTTGTGAATTGTGTGTGACCTTGCGACCTTATGAGGAAACGAGTATATTTATGTGCCTAAATAATACATAAAAAGAAATAATATCTATCTGCTTGTGATATTTTTAAACGGGAAAGGGAACCTTGTGAAGATTTATATTTACTGAAATGAACTTTGGTCGGAATTTCTGTGGAATCGGTTTTAATGCGTTTTGCGCTTCGAAGAAATGGATGGAAGTTTTCTAAAATGATATGGTACACGTTTAGTTTGGATACCAATGCATGGTTGGCTGTATGACGTCATTCTAAATCCAACATGGCGAAATATCCAAGATGGCGGACTAGTTAAATTAAAATGCACTCCTACAATATTTGAATAACATTTTTTTTTACTTTTTAAAGTGTTTAGCTATTGTTGGACAGGTTTCTCGGTCTATCTTATTTAACGTGTCATTGTTGCAACGCATATTGTAGGAAAGTTTAAAAATTTAGTCCGCTATCTTGAGAAGTTCGCCATAATGGATTAATCGTTACGTTACTTTATTTTTCGAGTTATTCTCAGCATGACCTTTCATTTGATGCCCATATTGTAGGTGTGCATTAAAAATAACTCAGCCATCTTGGGTGTTCCGCCATGTTGTATTTAGAATGACGTCACACAAATAAAAATGCATTGTCATCCAAACTAAACGTCTATACAAAATGTCATCTCAATCGGTTCAAAACATCCACATCAAAACTTGTTTGATTCCGAGTTGCGAGTTAGATAAATTCTAAGTGAAGGATTTTTTATATGCAATAACAAAAACTATCAAGATTGAGACAACATCAAACTAAAAATTGTAAAATTGTTGTACATGTTATTATTGCAGTCTGAAAAAGCCAATTACAATCATTGTGTAATGTGTGTCGGTCTGTCTGTGCATGCGTTGCAAAAATATCTGAAACTCACGCAGAAGAATCTCAGGACATCAGCTAATCTATAGGACTAATATTATAAAGAGCTAAAATTTGTGAGTTTGTGAGGGTGTAACCGATTTTAAAAATTCTTTGCTACATTCTGTGCTACATTATCCCTGAGTGGCATAAGCTGTACCTACTGTAGCCTGGAATTCTCGCGCGAGCTCCGAAATTACCCCGGGTGAAACCTCGGGGTACAGCTATTTGAAAATTAATCCAATAAAATGAATAGGCGACCAGCAAAATAAACGAATTTGTACCTTTGACCTTTGAACTCGGCATCTCGCCATGCACCTAGACAGTTCATGCTTTTGGCATTACATTTATGTAGGTACATGAGATTTTATTTACCGAATAATCGCGAGTACTCAAGCAAATCATGAAAACCACGTGGGTGGTAAAAATATCACAAGCAGATAGATATTATTCCTCATAAGGTCACTGCAAGGTCACACACAATACACAGAAGAACCGCTCACGAAACCGTAAGGGTTGATGAGATTTTTATCTCATTTGTTATCAGTGGTCATTAAAATGTCATTAACAGATAAGCTGATTACCCCTGTTAGTTTTGAAAGGCTTTTCAGGATATATAAATTAATTCAAAAAATATTCGCATTAACCACTCCGCTGTCATCTTGCAACTTGCACGGTTGTTCTCCAAGAAATTTTAACAGACAAGTTTTTGCAATGGATCTGCTTAACATAGAAGACGAGTTGTTTCCATCGGCGTTCATATCGGCATTTGCGCCAAGCTATGGACAACCTGAGGACAGGAACAATAATTCAGCCTCAACTTTAAGCACCGTCGTCAACGAAACTGTAAGTACAAAACTTTTAAATAACAGTTTTACTAAGTATATACTAGCTGTGCCCCGCGGCTTCACTCGCTTGAGTTTCGGAATCCCCGCAGGAATTATTTTTTCTGAATTAAAAGTAGCATATACTCCTTCAGCTATCTATCAGCTATCTGTCAGTCTAAGTTTTGTCAAAATCGGTTCATCCATTCCAGAGATTTTTGGGTAAGAGAAAGTTGTGTTTTATGTAAGTACCGTATTCATATGCATTCAGTGAATTACAAACAGACACTTCAATTTCATTTATATTTATAGAGGCATAGGTCTATTTTATGTTCGCTTACAAAATATTAGTAGTCTGTAGTGAGCGTGAAATTAAGGCAGAGGTCTTGATATCACTAACGGCACCCAACACAATGAATTTATTGAACTCTGGTTCTCCATATCTATCACTAAATGCTTCTAGACTTGGCTTCTCATATTTGCCTTTTTTTAATACATACATAAAATATCAATATTTTCTTTATTGTAACCAGTTTGCTGAAAGATGATTTATGAAATGTTTGAAAAAGTTGATAACATTTGTTGATCAAAAAGATTATGTTCAGTGGAACAATAAAATTCATAAAACTAATTTATCGTTTTCTAATTTTCAGGTAACAGTTGATAACAAAGAACTACCTGGTTTTAAGCCAACGCCTAGTGTCGACTCACAATTTCCCGGCGAAGAAACCACTGAATATCTCGACCTCACACCCACGAATCATCATCAGCAAAGCGGCTGTGCTTATGAACAGAGTATTCCTGGCTATCCAGAATATGGTCATGATCACCAAAGAGCACAATACTGGACCCAGTTAAGCAGTTGTGCCTATCAGCAAGCTTATAACAGTGAGCTGGCCAACAATACTGCTAATCAACAAGATGCTTTCGGCAGTAGTCACACCTACAACAGCTGCAGATACAGCCATTCAGTCCCGCCACCAGTGACGTTACATGTTCAGTTTCCGGACTCCAGCACGAACACCAAAAAACGGAAACGCGTGAGAACGGTGTTCACAACTTCCCAAGTGTTGGAACTTGAAGATATGTACCGGAGAAATAACTATCTGGATCGTCCATCGAGACTTAGAACTGCCGAAAGAATGCAGCTTGATGATAAAGTAATCAAGGTCTGGTTCCAGAACCGTCGGATGAAGGAAAAGAGACAGGAATGTGGGGAAGTCTGAATCTCTGTGTCTTAATAAGGAGTGATATATTATATCCAGTGAGTGATGGTAAAAGAGGACACAATATTTGTGATTTTAAGTCTTATTTACCAAATCTCTTGTTTGAGATCTTATAATAATAAATTTATTTCACTAAGTACTAAATGTTTTTGATTTATACCTACATTTGGATGATTAAATGTTATAACAAACAGGATAAGCGAAAAAGTAATATAAGAATATTATAAGTTCGGTAGTCTTTCAGAATATGGGGAAAATAAATTCAATGATAAAACAGTACAACAACATTCACAAGGTACAAAGTACACCTAGCTCATTAACACGTATACAAGGTACGCGCCACGCATACAGCGAGCGAGGCATCAGCTAGTCAGCTCGATAGAGGTCATTGACCTTAAGGTACCGGCGCGCGGCGATGTGTGTGTAAGCGACTGAGCGGCGAGCGCCTTCACAAGTTGTTTACTTTTTGATTGATTTATTTCGTTTGAAATAAAAAAAAGTTGTTGTATTTTTTATGTTACGAACATGTTTATAATAGTCTATACTTTCAACCCTGTAAATATTTGCAGCTAATCTTACGGTCTTACCACATCTTATATTGTATAATATCAAAACAATATATGAAAAAAAAATTAAGTTATAACTTTTATAAGAATGTATTTAAGAAATCTGGGGGCACGGCAGTGCCCCCGCCAAGTCGAGCAACAAAAGCGGCACGGCCGTACTATATATATCCTTTTCTCGAAGCAATTCAAGCCATTTTCGACCCCCTATAACTTCGTTGTGGATAAAACTAGAAGCCTGAATTTTTAGTAAACAAGCAGGTATTGTATATAGACGGTATAATTTAAATTTCATTCGATTTGAACCAGTAGTTTAAGAATTATAACTACTCAAAGTTTCTTAATTTTTTAGGTCACTCACTCACTCACTCACTCACTCACTCACTCACTGACCGATCATCAAAACTCTAAGGCACTTCTAGCAGACATAGAAGTTTGAAATTTAGAATACAATTAGTGTTTATTGTATAAATCAAGGAAAAACTAAAATATTTTGCAATTTCGGTCCAGTTTTCTAGATACACTAACTGCATAAATAACTTTGTAATCCCATATAAATATATGAGACTTGTTCCCTGCGGTTTCACCCGCGTTAATTTCGGAGATCCCGCGGGAATTCAGAGATGCAAAGTAGTTAGAACCCTATATCCCTAGGTTTTCTTTACCCCTGACAACGTGCATGCCAAATTTCATGAGATTTCACCAGCGTTAATTTCGGAGATCCTTCGGGAATTCCGAGATAAAATTACCCTAATCTGAATGCTCCAACGATTTTCATGAAATTTTGTATACAGGGGATTTCGGGGGCCATAAATCGATCTAGCTAGGATTCATTTCTGGAATTCCCGCGCGAACTCTGATATCAACGCGGGTGAATTAATTATTGCATACTACACGTTGTCAAGGGTACAGGAAAGGTCATAGGGTAGTACTTTTATCTCAGAATACCCGCGGGATCTCCGAAATTAACGTGGGTTAAACCGCGGGGAACAGCTATTTAAACCGAGCGAAGCTCGGTTGCCCAGATATTAATAAATAATAATAATAAGTGTAGCTAGTTACCTACCTAGATATAAAGTGTAGATACATAGTTACCTAGACATAATTATGTTCAAAGGTACAATGGTCAACGGAATGAAAAAGCGAGAATGGGGCATATGTTTATATTATAAAGTTGTACCAAAATCTTTCAAGTTATTAAAGTAGACTAAATTGCTCAAAATTGCCATGAACGAAAGAACACTATGTATAACATCATAACCGCGGCCGGCGGAGGTGGCTTGCCCGCGCCGCGTAAATACTTAAAGAAGAATAAAAATATAATTTTTAAATTATATCTCTGTCTGTCTGTCTGTGTTTGTACCAGCTAATCTCTGAAACGGTTGGACCGATTTTAACGGAACTTTCACAGCATAGCTGATGTTACAAGGAGTAACATATGCTACTTTTATTTTAGAGTAAAATTGTTCCCGCGGGAATTCCGAATCTCACGCGGGTGAAATGGTGGGGCACAGTTAGTCTTTATATTAATCTAACTGTAGAAAAATAATGGATTAAGTAATTTATGAATTTAAAAAAAAATTTAGTGCGGCAATGAATGCCGTACAATTAGCTCAAGTTAGTCCTCTGTTATGCTTGATCTTGTAAATAATTTTCTGTTAGGTACATTGACAGTATTTATAGTGAACTAGCTGTGTCCACGTGAGTTACTGAAATCCCACGGAACAATTTTACTCCAAAATAAAATAGCCTAGCCTCCTTAATCTATCTTACATACACAATCATTATTCATAATGATAATGTAACTACATAGTGTAATAAACGAACAATAGATGTCACTACCTTGTTTTACTTCAAGCTATCGAAGTGTTACCAATTGATAGTATATAGTCTAATAAAAATCACGCCCTAATATTCTAAAAGCACTCTGTGAGCGTGAGCGATCTCTTCTTGTTCGACTTCGAATGTGCCCTGAAATCTAATAACTATAAATTTGAAAATTGAAGTTCTCCTTAGTTTCGATTGCGATATTAGTTTGACGACTTGAAAGGCTTACTCATTGGTTTATTGATATTATTTGCATACGATTTGGATGTTGTTTGGATAGTTTTAAAATATAATAATATATTTTTCACACCACATGCTCGACAATGCCGAATTATATGTCATGTAAACCTTACCGAAAGCAAGACATTATCTCTTGGCTTTAGCCGGGTTATAATGTTCTATTGAATTTCATTATAACCCGCTGGTCAATAATGTGATTTTCACTTTCATAATTCTTATTGCTATGTCCATAACGTCTCATTTCGCTAAACAGAATGTGTTCTGAGCGGGCGCGGCCAACTCGATTTTCGAAGACCGAAGCCGTGGCCCACTAGATTCGCAGTGAGACGAACTTCATTTGTTTGTCAAATCGAGTAGGCCACGCCAGCTGAAAGAAGTGGCTATATAGAATCTACTAAGCCTGGTTTTTTATTGTCTCGCATTATGTGAGAAAAGTAGAGTATACACCACAGGGATAAAACTGTTTTTTTCTTGGGCGCTTGAATCCCTCACTGCACTCAGGACTCAATCTTAATTCCCTCCCTTTGGTCGGGAATTAACTTATAACACCCTCGCTGCGCTCGGGAGTTAAATTTGGAGTCCTTCGTTATGTTCAGGATTCAATGTAGCGCCCGTGACATAAAACAGTGCTTTATCCCCTTGGTGTATAATCTACTATTAAGAACATACCTACCTACTAAAGTCACGTTTATATATTAATCGTAGGTATTCTTGCACAAAAAATCTCTTGCATACCAGTACCAGTTGTCGCAATGGATTCGGAAATACTTTACGTGAATGACCAGCCTTGCCCATACTGGGTTGTCCCTATACCTGGCAATGGTTCGTGTTTATTTCATATTAAAGCGCAGAAATCCTCAATTTGTGAATACAATAGACTACGGCCCGTATTCCAGAAGGTGACTCAGATCACGTTTTACTTGAGATTAGTTTTAAGCTCAGATCATAACTCAAGCGTACATCTTATTATAGAATGCGTTTTAAGTTCTAATCACTTGAAACTAGTCTTGAGTAGGGATTCTGAACTCTGATTGGTTCTAATCAGTTGAAACTAGTCTTGAGTAGAGATTTTGAGCTCTGATTGGTTGAGTGGTCTTGACATGACAGACGTAAACAAAGATCAAATCTTTGCTTGAGTATAGATTAGTACTCAAGCGTCGTTCTAGAATAAGGAAATAATTCAGCTGATTGTTGATTCATGAATCTCGTTTCAAGTAAGGTTCTAAAATCAAAACTTTACTTGAAATTAGTTTTAAAACTAGATTCATGACTTGAGTAACCTTTTGGAATACAGGCCTAAGGGCCGATTTTTCAATCGTCAGATAAACAGTTAGATAGTACTTATTCGACAGATAGCAAAATATTACATTTTTCAATGGTCAGATTGGCTCTATCTGGGCAATAAGGGCCCTAACTGAGGCCTAAATCTATCTGCCGGTTTGACGGCCAGATAGGCGGCTATTCGATAGATAAAATAGATCCATTGACGTTGAGTTTGAGGTTATTTCTTCTTTTTCTAAAGTAATATGAAAATTATGAAAGTTTTCGATACTGTTGACGATCTCGCAATCGAAGGAGAGGCTATAATGTATGAACATTTAAAACTGAAAGGAAATAAAGAGTGTAGTCAGACCAAGGCCGGACCAGTTTGCTATGTGGGATTCAAAAGAAATTCATAGCCGTTTCAGACTTAAAAGAATCTGTACCTACTATATTTGCTTCCCCTGATAAGGGATAAAATTATACACGAAACACAAGTAAAGTCCAGCAAATTTTTACATTAAATAATAGTAAGTTAGTAGCTAGCAACGGGATGCACCACGAAAAAAAATGAGAATGACGAACCCATCACCACGAAATGAGATCCCATCAGAAACAAATTTGTAAAAAAGTCCCAAGTCTCGCAACTCAGTTCTTCTACAGTAAAAAGTTGTGAGATATTATAATTAAATTAGATTGTTTAGAACCATAATCATGTATTACATGTGAGATATATTGTGTTTTCACGTGATCGCCAAGCCAATCAATCTATTTAAAACATAAAAGATTTTTAAATTTGATATGGTCACTATAAAATGTTATTAGATTAGCTTATAACATGATAACTTTAGACAGAAGGACCCTTAAGTAGGCACTGAATAAATTAACCGACTTGGTATTACATTGATCTCACAACTTTTTACTGTAGAAGAACTGAGTTGCGAGGGATTACTTTTATAAAAATGTATAGTAGGTTTTAAGAAATAGTTATTTCTTTTAAAAAAAATATTTAATAATAAGAAAGTGAACGAAAAATAATATAAACATTTAATAACGACAAATCACTGGCACGGGCGGCCTAAAACAACGAGTACTTACTTAAAGCTATAATTATATTAGGATAATGTTGTAAAGCGACAAACTTTAAACTTAGATGATGTCACTGAAAACCTAAGCTACATGTAGTTTTTTTTTGGGAATTTTTACATTCGTATGATATTTGTAAAATTGTGATAGATCGTCTTACAAAAGAAAATATATACAATAAATAACATTGAAAGTGCTTATTTCGATCATTTCTTCAAAGAAACTCTATGATGTTATAGGCGATTAAAAAAATCTTCAACCATTTCGCTCCCCAAGTCAACCAGCTCGTCTGTAGCGAAAGACAGCAAAAAACTTTCATCTATATATACGTCATCTAAAAGTTCTTCATCGCTTATTTCCATTATTAGATTTTCATTGTTAACAGGAGTCTTTAATGGCGTTTTACAAATATTTTCAACAAAATCTTGATTGCGTTGAGAACTAAATGTCACATCACGAACTTGGTGGTCAGTGTTATTAGGGATTTCTTGATTTCTTAATGATGACGATTCCTGACTTCTACAGCTTGCCCAGTCATTTTCTCTTACGGCCCTCTCAAAACTTGATGATTCGTCGTACTGTTCTTTCTTGTTTTTTATCCGACGGTTTTGAAACCAAACCTTTACAGTTTTTTCCTCGAGATTAAGTTCTTTTGCCAGTTGTGATCTGCGTTTGACATTTGGGAAGCAATCAATTTTAAAAGCTTTCTCTAAAATCAACAATTGCTCCATGGTGAACGTGGTTCTACTGCGAAATTTATTTAGATAACATGCGTTTTGAGCTGAATTGTTAAAGCTACACCTTGGTCGAGGTTCTTGTATTTGGTAATGGTTGTGACATGCTTGATTGTGATTCAAACAACAACCTGACTGCGAGTAGTTAACTGCTAGGGCAGAATGAGCGCAATCAAATTGATGACTCGCTAAAGTATAGTTTAGGGGTTGATATTGCATGTGTATTGAGGGGGGGTTAGAAAACTGGATTTCGTTTGTTTGCCTATGTCGTTGAACATGGTTCACTGGTTGACAACTGTTCTCTGGACGTCGTTGTAGATAACTCGCTGACGTTCCTGGTTGATTCAGCATATGACGCGGTTGAAGTTCCACTGTTGGATTTTGTTGGAATCCTTGCAAAGGCTGGTTCGGGAAATGTGAGCGCTGGTACTTTAAATGTGAATTTAGTGGACGTGGATTATTTCGATAATTTAGTACATGGTTAGTGCAATTTGGTTGAATAACAAAGCCTTTTTGCAGCTGAGGTGAAGGGGACCCATTTTGTTGGTTTGGTGTGGTTGGATTTTTCAGTGGGAGCGTCGTATTATTTAAATCGAGATTGTGTGGTAAGCTGTTCCCATTCCATAAATGCGACCAACAGATACCATTTTGCTGTCCATTATAACTAATATGCGTACAGCAAGAAGTTACTTCTTTCGTCATGTTCACTTCTCCATAATTTATTGCTGTCATTATCTGAAAATATAGAAAATATTATATTGCAAACAATCATTGAGTTAAATATTTAATGGGAGACTGTTAGTGTGTAAAAACATGCAATCGCGTTGATGTCTTTCGTGTCACGGATCTCTATGAGTAAGCTCAGTTCGAATGAATATAAATCAATTTCATTACATTCGACTGCAATACAACACTGTATGAGTGGGTCGTGTCTGTAGTTTTCTAGTTTTCTTCTATGTAGATTTTTTCTACATACGTAGCCTCTTAAGGACTCCGTTTGCATAGAATAAGAAAACTAATTCTAAAATTATTATTTTAATTTTTTGGTTTTATGTTAGCCAAAGACATTGTAAGAGAATAGACGAACAATACAAACTTTTACTATGCAATCCACGTCAGCCAATTTTTGCGGGGAGAACGATCAAAATAAAAACCAATCACATCGTTGCGATGCAATCAAATACCAGTCACCACAAAGTACCTACATTTCAAATAGCCAATCACATCGCTTTCCGGCAAGTGGCAACCATAGACGACATTCTCTGCTAGGCAACGGTATTTAGTTAGCATGAGATCATTTGATCCCCGCTTGGTTCAAGGATAAAGCTTAGCGGCCGAGCGTTTTGTATATCTATTCCCTTTCAATATCTTTGAAGTTTGCCTTCGTTGATTTCAGAGCTGTTATCCATAGATAAACGTTTAAATTCCAAATCTAAAGCATATAGTTGCGCTCTCTACTCTATTTATTTGTTTGTCAGTCCAATAGTTAACTGGTAGAAAATGCCGCGAGGCATTAAGTTCGTCGTTTTTATTTTTGGTGCTATAAAGAATAAATTAATAAATAAAAAAGCGCACAAAACCAAAAATGGAATAATCTTTAAATAACACAATAAAAACACACATTTAATTTAATAGTTAGATCAATAACAAATATACCTCTTACCTTTTTTGATTTATATATTTTGCGAATTTATAACCGATATTTTTCACTACACGTATTTCAAAATAGTGTAAAATTTGTAATAGTCCACTTCACAACACATAGATGTACTTGATCCCACAGTAAGCTATAACTGATTCAATTTCAGAAGTGATAGAACCTTTATAGGGGAAACTTGCCTTATTCGTACCACTTCAGAGAAATGCTAATTATCTAGAAATATGAATAAGGAAAGAACATTCAATTGATGTTAAAATAATCTTTATTTATTTACTTATCAAAAAAAATAACAAAATGAACTTAAACTTTAATAACTTGTGAGAAAAATAGGTTTTAAAAAAAAGTGGAAAAGGTACAATTTAGGCTTATTTGTTCCTAAAACGTACCCTTATATTCTTATATCGTACTCGTATATCCCTATGTCCAACTTGAGTTACTATAATTAAAATCAATTTCATAATATTAATAATTGACTTTTATGAGTAATAGTAATTATTATTATTCATTGTGTCACTAATCTACTTAATTTGTCGACTCATATGCAATAATCTCAGAAATGAAACAACATTTTAACTATGGGTAGCATATCTAACTGTATTTTCAAGTTCTTTGCAATCATCCCAAATAAAATTAAGCGTTTAATCAAGTTCCAGAATCCAGGTTTCACACTATATCATGTCTTCTTTTTTATTGTCTAAAATGGGAAATACTAGCAATCTTCTTAATTTTCTTTATCTTTTTTCTTTGAGATTCTTCATTTTTATGACTTTTTGTCCACCGAAATTTCTACAGCCTTCTTTTTTGAATCATTGGATTTTTGCAATGTTGTTTTGTTTTTTATGACCCTTTTAGTTTTGCAATGACTACATAATAATGTAGAAAAACTTTGAATTATGATATACTCTTAAATGGCGTCGAAATGTTAGTTTTGGAATATTAAATACTGCACGAGAAGCTTCATTAAATTTGTAATTCCATTTTTATACCCACTGAGAGCTTTTTCCATATCGTCACTTGACCAAGTATTTTATTGTCATTTGGTCAAATTGACCTTAAACAAAAAAATAAATAATTACTCCTAATTCGTACCGGTACTAAATAAAACAAAGTGATGAGTACGAATTAGACTCAAGATAACTAACGATTTCAAAATAGCCGCGTAACTAAATTGTTGCCAGGCAGGTGTTTGTATGTCTAATAATTTAAAATGTGAATCAGTATAGAATTTAGTAAGAAACTTCTAATTTACACAACTCACCATGAAAGAAATTAAAAATCTTATGAATCAACCAAAAAAATTACTCTAAAACAACAAAATTATTTATTTTTTGAATAATTTTTAACAAAGCGGAAGTGTGGAGTTGTTACTTGGGTGACGTGACATGGCGACCTAGTAGTTCCATTTCCTAGTACTTGCGTTGCCACTGCAGTTTCAGGATAAGAGAACTTGATAGGGTACGTTTTAGGAACAAGTACGATTTAGGCAAGTTTCCCCTACTTATGTCGTAAAAAAAATTATTAACGATAATCATTCCATTAATTATAATTATAGTAATTGATTTCTCATCAACTAATGACATATAGAAATTTCATGAATCAATTTTTACAAGCTTTTCGTCAAGAAACAAGAAATTGGTCAAAAAGGTAAATTGTGTTAAGCAATTCTGGAAAAAACGAATTTTTTGCTAAATCAGTTAAATAAGAAATAATAATACTTTAATAGTATTCTTCATACCTAGGTACAATGCCTTAAGCACAAAAATATATGAAATAGTTTTTTTTACGTAAAGGGATTAATGACGTTCTCTGCAGTCTCCTATTGAGACAACAATGGATGTCCCTTGAAGGTGAATGATTCTTGTGATCCGTTTTTAAGAGATTGCACCATCTTAAATTCCCTTGTATTTACCTACATGCATGAATTCGCTATTTTCGTTAGGAACAATCCTGACAGAAATTCATGTACTGGAAAAGGGCTAGACATTTGGACAAAATACATGTATCGTCTTACAAGACTAGGTTATTGCGAAACAGCATAATGGGCATGAAATCATTAGTATATAACGGATTACCTATATACGCAATGCTGAGACGATTGATCTATTTAAGAAGTAACTCCCCAATGTATCACTAGAAAGATCTTACTATAGTATAAATGAATATCTGCATAGCAATTATGTTACTTTTGTTGCTATCATATTTCAGTCTCAATCAGATAAATAGCGATTTTGTGATCAATTATCATGTTTTGGCAGGTCTGGCAGCTTCAACTTTTGAAATATATTCATATTGGTTGATTGCTAGATATTGTAATCGCAAAACTGCCATGTTTTTGATTGCAACCGAAACATGATAGAAACAAAAGTCACATAATTCTGGATGACAATTTATACTCATGATGATTCCCATTGTACTTTAATATTATGCTTATGGATCTGTAATGGATTTGATAGTACATGATTAATCTACTATATAACTTTAATTGTGACTTAATGTAACAAAGAAATGTGAGGCGATGGTAAGTTCGTTTATTCATCATTTCGGAGTTCCCGCGGGAATTCCGGGATAAAAAGTACCCTATGTCCTTCTCAGTACCCCTGACAACGTGCATGCCAAATTTTATCCAAATCTGGTCAGACGTTTTTGCGTGATTGAGTAACAAATATAAAAATATCCAAACATCAATACTTTCACATTTATAATATTAGCAAATGCAGATTTGTCAAGATTTAAGTGTTTTATCGTATTTGAAACATCCTCGTTTCAACTTGAAAAACTGAGGTCCAAAGTACCTAAAAGGTCGCTTTAAAAAATAAACCAATTATCGTTAAGAAAATTCATCATAATTAACGAATACTCTCAATAAATATTAGCAATTGAATTTTTTTTATATTTGGAGTGCATAGATAAATAAAAACATAAACACTGCACCTAATTGCTTTCATGAGGTCGTCATAAAACAATTAGCATAATATATTTAAGCATGGCCGTTCTAATTTCTACTTTCATTCTCTGTAAAACTATTCTACTGTTCTCATATAAGTTTGAAACGCGATGGACTTCCAGGAGAACTCCTCAACAATTAACGTCCCTGCGTCGAGAAAAGCAATATTTTGTAAAAGGTGATGAGCAGTTGACATTAGGCTATTGTAACTTAGAGAAATTACGAACTAAGTCACTTAAAAGCGAGAAATAAACAAATTTTTAACAAAAAAATTTAAACCGACTTCCAAAAACACAAAACTAAAAATCAAAAAAAATAAAAAGCTAACAATAACTACATACCGATTTAATCCAAAAGACAAAAATACGTAATATATTATTATTGGTTTGTGCTACCACTAGTCGGTATGAAGCCGGTGACAAGCCAAATATGGAGGGCTAAGTCGACTCCCGCCACCAGCTTTTTGTGAACAGGACAACCCAAGTGGGCAGACACCAGCGGGCTTGTCACCGAATTCAAACCGATTAGTGGTAGCACAAACCAATAATAATACCTATTACGTGTGTTTTTGTCTTTTGGATTAAATCGGTATGTTGTTATTTTTAGCTTTTTATTTTTTAGATTTTTAGTTTTGTGTTTTTGGAAGTCGGTTTTAATGATTTTTTTTTTATTTGTTTATGTAACTCGGGATTCCCGCGGTAACTCCGAAATAAGTTACTGCGTGGAACAACTAGAATGACATTAGAAATGGCATTGTGATGAGATGGATGCGAAAATGATTTTGTGGTGCTTTATTTTAATGTGATATAAACGCGCGGCTAAAGTGATCCTGAGTGACATAGGGCACTTTCTTATCTCGGGATTCCCGCGGGAACTCCGAAATTACCGCGAGTAAAACCGCGGGGGTCAGCTAGTAGCGAATAAGGGCCAAGCACTGAAAACGATCGCCTAAGAATTGTTACACATGGCAGTGCGACCGAAAGATAGAAAAAATAATCTTCTAAAACTAAAAAAAACATCTATCTATTGAATTTTGTGTTTCGCGCATTGTCGGCCGCTACCGCGGCACCAAAGACTATAAAACCACTTGACTGCGCTACAGTGCCCCGACGCTCGAAAACTATTAGTATTTTGTCGCCTATGTATAGACTACGGTACTAGTAACCATTTTAGTTGTGACCAAGTTCCAGACCTGTGTGCACGCTAAATTATTTAAAAAATTTTTGGTTTTGTTTACAATTTATAACGCATAAAAATGCCTTCATGCGCAGTAAAGTGGTGCGGGAAACATTCCAAGACATCTAGTTACAAAAAGGATGGCATAACTTTTCATCGGTAAGTAAATACTACGAAAATTATGTATGATTTAATCAGATTACGAGCCACGGCAGGGGTCTTCTTAAAATGGTGGTTTGGTGACAGCAAAAGGATAAGTACAGCGCGTTTATGTCTTTTGGAAAAGTCCCTTTCTTCCATTAGGAAATTCTAATCCTTCTATCTCTTTCTTTCCCTTTGTATTTTTATCGTAAAAATCTGTGATGTTACTTGTACCTATATTGTCTGAAGTCGCAACTTGACCTTGAACTGACCAATTACAGCCGGGCATTCTCCTTCGTCCCCCGGCCCGCGGCAGTGAGTCGTGTACTTAGAAGAAATCGGCGTATACGCTCTCTAGTGGTTATATGCTCAGTGCGCGGCACGCTCGCTGCGCTCGCTCGGCTCGCGCGACTCTTTCATCAGTAAAAAACTAACCTAACCTAAAAATATTGGAGTGCTCTACCTAATATGGCTGACCATTTCATGAAATGAAATGAAATGAAAAATGAAATGAAATAAACTTTATTTGTTACGACAACAGTTAATATATGAAATAACATAAACAAGCACAACCAGCGTGTCGCAACAAATAGGCAACCAGCTCAGCATAAGTCGGGAACCGGGGGGCTACAATTTCGTGAAATAGCCCGTCACAATAATATGATGAATTGGTAAATTCTTAGATTAATGTGGCCACGACATCCACCTATATCAATATTGCAAAGAGGAGTAGCTTAACAATGATATCTATTGAGGCTGTATAATCCTGATAAGCAAGCACAAAATTACAACAATATTTCTGCACATCGCAAATGGGATAGGTACCTACCTACAATAAAACTTTCAAAAGTCCTAGCTATGTGTGAGGAAAAATGTCCTGGCGATGTGCGAAACAAAGTCATTAAATAGAATTTGGAAATCACCGTAACATTACTGCTTTGTACCTTCCAAATACTTGACAGACAAACGTATATTGAAACCTTTTGTGAGTTTCATGCTAAGTGGGATATCTTCTTTCACGATTATCGCGAAATTTTGTACACAATGTTGTTGTCAGAGGTACAAAGAAGGACATGGGTCCTTTTTATGCCGAAATTCCTGCGGGAACTCCGAAATTAACACCGGTGAAATCTCATGAAATTTTGTATACACACTGTCAGGGGTAAAGAAAAGGGCATAGGGTACTTTGTGTCTCGGAATTCCTGCGGGATCTCCAATATTTCCACGGATGAACCGCGGGGAACAGCTAGTGTTGTTATAAATAAAACTAGATTATCCTTATTCCGTGCTTTGGTCCTTGTAATGTTATGAACATTAAACCTTAAACCTTAGAGGTTTTTATACCTCACCAGATAATCTAGTGATGCATAGAAAGTAAGGGTATGATGTTGACTTCGAAAATTTCATCTCGTGAAAATATTAGATATATTGGCATTTAAGTGAAGCCCCGGGCAGAACCTATAGTGTTGATTATGTTAATCGTTCAAATGTATAAATAAAAAAACATTTTAGTACTCAGTAAAAAATAAATTTATTCTTATTTATAATATTAAAAAAGATAATTTAATTTGCAACAAAAATCAAATAAAAAATTCCGTAAACAAGTCTTAAAATCACAGATATGGTTTCCTCTTTTACCATCAGTCACTGGATATGTATCATCCCGTATTGAGTCACAGAGATTCAGACTTCCCCAGAATCTTGTCTCTTTTCCTTCATCCGGCGGTTCTGGAACCAGACCTTGATCACTCTATCATCAAGCTGCATTCTTTCGGCAGTTCTAAGCCTCGATGGACGATCCAGATAGTTATTTCTCCGGTACATCTCTTCCAGTTCCAACACTTGGGAAGTTGTGAACGCCGTTCTCACGCGTTTGCGTTTTTTGGTGGTCGAAGAGTCCGGGTACTGAACATGGAACGTCACTGGTGGCGGGGCTGAATGGCTGTATCTGCAGCTGTTGTACGTGTGACCACTGCCGAAAGCATCTTGTTGATAAGCAGTATTGTTTGTCAGGGCACTGTTGCCAGTCTGCTCATAAGCACAACTGCTTAACTGGGTCCAGTCTTGTGTTTGTTGGTGATCATGACCATTTTGTGGGTAGCCAGGAATACCCTGCTCATAAGCACAGCTGCTTTGATGATGACGGTTGCTGGGTAGAAGGTCAGTAAATTGAGTGATCTCTTCGCTGGGAAATGGTGACTCGTCACTGGGCGTTAGCTCAAAGCCAGGTAGTGCCACATCCAACTGTTGGTGATCTTCGTTGGAACTTGTTACCTGAAATTCAATAGAAAACGATAAATTATTTTTCCGAATACATTTAATAATGCCATTGAACATAATATTATTTTTAATCAACATTTTTTTTAATTACAAATTTATATATAAAAAAAATACCCATTTGTGGCCATAAAACAAAAACTAGAATTTAAATTAACTATAGTAAAATTCATAGTTTTCGATTACAGTTTTAATAAATATTCTTTCATTATGACAAAAAAAGTATATTTTCTATGTTTATGTTTTGGAAGCCAATGGCGATACCAAGACCTCTGCATTAATTTCACGCTTACTACTGACTCTACTACTACTTTGTAAGTGAAAATACAATAGATATAGGTACACTAAAATTGTTAGGTATAAGTTTCATACTTACAGTATCATTGATGACAGTGCCTAAAGTCGAGGCTGAATTATTGTTCCAGTCCTCAGGTTGTCCATAGCTTGGCGCAAATGCCGATATGAACGCCGATGGAAACAATTCGTCTTCCATGTTAAGCAGATCCATTGCAAAAACTTGTCTGTTAAAATTTCTTAGAGAACAACCGTGCAAGTCGCAAGATGACAGCAGAGTGAATAATTTGAATATTTTGTGAATTAATTTATATATCCTGAAAAGCCTTTCAAAACTAACAGGGGTAATCAGCTTATCTGTTAATGACATTTTAATCACCACTGATACCGAATGAGATAAAAAACTCATCAACCCTTACGATTTCGTGAGCGGTACTTTTGTGTATTGTGTGTGACCTTGCAGTGACCTTATGAGGAAACGAGTATATTTATGTGCCTAAATAATATATAAAAAGAAATAATATCTATCTGCTTGTGATATTTTTAAACGGGAAAGGGAAGCTTGTGAAGATTTATATTTACTCTTTTCCTTTGTGTTTCAGTTTGAAATGAACTTTGGTCGGAATTTCTGTGGAATCGGTTTTAATGCGTTTTGCGCTTCGAAGAAATGGATGGAAGTTTTCTAAAATGATATGATACAGGTTTAGTTTGGATACCAATGCATGGTTGGCTGTATGACGTCATTCTAAATCCAACATGGCGAAATATCCAAGATGGCGGACTAGTTAAATTAAAATGCACTCCTACAATATTTGAATAACATTTTTTTTACTTTTTAAAGTGTTTAGCTATTGTTGGACAGGTTTCTCGGTCTATCTTATTTAACGTGCAACAATGACTTGCAACGCATATTGTAGGAAAGTTTAAAAATTTAGTCCGCTATCTTGAGAAGTTCGCCATAATGGATTAATCGTTACGTTACTTTATTTTTCGAGTTATTCTCAGCATGACCTTTTATTTGATGCCCATATTGTAGGTGTGCATTAAAAATAACTCAGCCATCTTGGGTGTTCCGCCATGTTGTATTTAGAATGACGTCACACAGCTAACTATGCATTGTCATCCAAACTAAACGTCTATACAAAATGTCATCTCAATCGGTTCAAAACATCCGCATCAAAACTTGTTTGATTCCACCCGAACAAATACATAGTTAAATATATTATATACATTGCGAGTTAGATAAATTCTATGTGAAGGATTTTTTATATGCAATAACAAAAACTAACAAGATTGAGACAACATCAAACTAAAAATTGTAAAATTGTTGTATATGTTATTATTGCAGTCTGAAAAAGCCGATTACAATCATTGTGTAATGTGTGTCGGTCTGTCTGTGCATGCGTTGTAAAAATATCTGAAACTCACGGAGAAGAATCTCAGGACATCAGCTAATCTATAGGACTAATATTATAAGAGCTAAAATTTGTGAGTTTGTGAGGGTGTAACCGATTTTAAAAATTCTTTCTCTATTCTGTGCTACATTATCCCTGAGTGGCATAAGCTGTACCTACTGTAGCCTGGAATTCTCGCGCGAGCTCCGAAATTACCCCGGGTGAAACCTCGGGGTACAGCTATTTGAAAATTAACCCAATAAAATGAATAGGCGACAAGCAAAATAAACGAATTTGTACCTTTGACCTTTGAACTCGGCATCTCGCCATGCACCTAGACAGTTCATGCTTTTGGCATTACATTAATGTCGGTACATGAGATTTTATTTACCGAATAATCGCGAGTACTCAAGCAAATCATGAAAACCACGTGGGTGGTAAAAATATCACAAGCAGATAGATATTATTTCTTTTTATATATTATTTAGGTACATAAAAATACTCGTTTCCTCATAAGGTCACAAGGTCACACACAATACACAGAAGAACCGCTCACGAAACCGTAAGGGTTGATGAGTTTTTTATCTCATTTGTTATCAGTGGTCATTAAAATGTCATTAACAGATAAGATGATTACCCCTGTTAGTTTTAAAAGGCTTTTCAGGATATATAAATTAGTTCAGAAAATATTCGCATTAACCACTCCGCTGTCATCTTGCGACTTGCACGGTTGTTCTCTAAGAAATTTTAACAGACAAGTTTTTGCAATGGATCTGCTTAACATAGAAGACGAGTTGTTTCCATCGGCGTTCATATCGGCATTTGCGCCAAGCTATGGACAACCTGAGGACTGGAACAATAATTCAGCCTCGACTTTAAGCACCGTCGTCAACGAAACTGTAAGTACAAAACTTTTAAATAACAGTTTTACTAAGTATATACTAGCTGTGCCCCGCGGCTTCACTCGCTTGAGCTTCGGAATCCCCGCAGGAATTATTTTTTCTGAAATAAAAGTAGCATATACTCCTATTAGCTATCTGTCAGTCTAAGTTTTGTCAAAATCGGTTCATCCATTCCAGAGATTTTTGGGAAAGAGAAAGTTGTGTTTTATGTAAGTACCGTATTCATATGCATTCAGTGAAGTACAAACAGACACTTCAATTTCATTTATATTTATAGAGGCATAGATCTATTTTATGTTCGCTTATAAAATAGTAGTAGTGAGCGTAAAATTAATGCAGAGGTCTTGATATCGCTAACGGCACCCAACACAATGAATTTATTAAATTCTGGTTCTCCATATCTATCACTAAATGCTTCTAGACTTGGCTTCTCATATTTGCCTTTTTTTAATACATACATAAAATATCAATATTTTTTTTATTGTAACCAGTTCGCTGAAAGATGATTTATGAAATGTTTGAAAAAGTTAATACCATTAATTGTTGATCAAAAAGATTATGTTCAGTGGAACAATAAAATTCATAAAACTAATTTATCGTTTTCTAATTTTCAGGTAACAGTTGATAACAAAGATCATCAACACTTGGATGTGGCACTACCTAGTTTTGAGCCAACGCCTAGTGTCGACTCACAATTTCCCGACGAAGAAACCACTGAATTTCTCGACCTCACACCCACGAATCATCATCAGCAAACCGGCTGTGCCTTTGAACAGAGTATTCGTGGCTATCTAGAATATGGTCATGATCACCAAGACTGGACCCAGTTAAGCAGTTGTGCCTATCAGCCAGCTGATAACAGTGTGCTGGCCAACAATACTGCTAATCAACAAGATGCTTTCGGCAGTAGTCATACGTACAACAGCTGCAGATACACCCATTCAGTCCCGCCACCAGTGACGTTCCAGGTTCAGTATCCGCACTCCACGAACACCAAAAAACGGAAACGCGTGAGAACGGCGTTCACAACTTCCCAATTGTTGGAACTGGAAGATATGTACCGGAGAAATAACTATCTGGATCGTCCATCTAGACTTAGAACTGCCGAAAGAATGCAGCTTGATGATAAAGTAATCAAGGTCTGGTTCCAGAATCGCCGGATGAAGGAAAAGAGACAGGAATGTGGGGAAGTCTGAATCTCTGTGACTAAATAAGGAGTGATATCAAAATATCCAGTGAGTGATGGTAAAAGAGGACACAATATTTGTGATTTTAAGACTGGTTTACCGAATTTTTTGTTTGAGCTTTATTGAAAATTAAATTATCTTATAATAATAAATTTATTTCACTAAGTACTAAAAGTTTTTTATTTATACCTACATTTGGATGATTAAATGTTATAACAAACAGGATAAGCGAAAAAAAAATATAATATCATTATAAGTTTGGTAGTCTTTCAGAATATGGGGAAAATAAATTCTATGATATAACATAAGGTACAAAGTACACTTAGGTTATACGTATACAAGGCACGCGCCACGCATACAGCGAGCGGTGCATCAGCTAGTCAGCTCGATAGAGGTCATTGACCTTAAGATAAGGAGTTTGTAAGCGACTGAGCGGCGAGCGCCTTCACAAGTTGTTTACTTTTTGATTGATTTATTTTGTTTGAAATAAAAAAAGTTGTTGTATTTTTTATATTATGAACATGTTTATAACGGTCTATACTTTCAACCCTCTAAATATTTGCAGCTAATCTTACCACATCTTATATTGTATAATATCAAAACAATATATGAAAAAAAAAATAAGTTATTACTTTTATAAGAATGTTTTTAAGAAATAGATATTTCTTTTAAAAAAATATTTAATAGTAAGAAAGTGAACAAAACATAATATAAACATTTAATAACGACAAATCACTGGCGCGGGCGACCTAAAACAACGAGTACTTACTTAAAGCTATAATTATATTAGGATAATATTGTAAAGCGAAAAACTTTAAACTTGGATGACGTCACTAAAAACCTAAGCTATATGTAGTTTCTTTTTGGTAATTTTTACATTCGTATGATATTTGTAAAATTGTGATAAATCGTCTTACAAAAGAAAATATATACAATAAATGACATTGAAAGTGCTTATTTCGATGATTTCTTCAAAGAAACCTATGATGTTATAACCGATTAAAAAAATCTTCAACCATTTCAGCCCCCAAGTCAACTAGCTCGTCTGTAGCGGAAGACAGCAAAAGACTTTCATCTGTGGATACGTCATCTAAATGTTCTTCATCTCTTATTTCCATTATTAGATTTTCATTGTTAACAGGAGTCTTTAGTGGCATTTCACTAATATTTTCAACAAAATCTTGATTGCGATGAGAACTAAATATCACATCACGAACTTGGTGGTCAGTGTTATTAGGGATTTCTTGATTTCTTAATGATGACGATTCCTGACTTCTACAGCTTGCCCAGTCATTTTCTCTTACGGCCCTCTCAAAACTTGATGATTCGTCGTACTGTTCTTTCTTGTTTTTTATCCGACGGTTTTGAAACCAAACCTTTACAGTTTTTTCCTCGAGATTAAGTTCTTTTGCCAGTTGTGATCTGCGTTTGACATTTGGGAAGCAATCAATTTTAAAAGCTTTCTCTAAAATCAACAATTGCTCTATGGTGAACGTGGTTCTACTGCGAAATTTATTTAGATAACATGCGTTTTGAGATGAATTGTTAAAGCTACGCCTTGGCCGAGGTTCTAGTATTTGGTAATGGTTGTGACATGTTTGACTGTGATTCAAACAACAACCTGACTGCGAGTAGTTAACTGCTAGGGCAGAATGAGCGCAATCAAATTGATGACTCGCTAAAGGATAGTTTAGGGGTTGATATTGCATGTGTTTTGAGGGGGGGTTAGAAAACTGGATATCGTTTGTTTGCCTATGTCGTTGAACATGGTTCACTGGTTGACAACTGTTCTCTGGAAGTCGTTGTAGATAACTCGCTGACGTTCCTGGTTGATTCAGCATATGACGCGGTTGAAGTTCTACTGTTGGATTTTGTTGGAATCCTTGCAAAGGCTGGTTCGGGAAATGTGAGCGCTGGTACTTTAAATGTGGATTTAGTGGACGTGGATTATTTCGATAATTTTGTACATGGTTAGTGCAATTTGGTTGAATAACAAAGCCTTTTTGTAGCTGAGGTGAAGGGGACTCATTTTGTTGGTTTGGTGTGGTTGGATTTTTCAGTGGGAGCGTCGTATTATTTAAATTGAGATTGTGCGGTAAGCTGTTCCCATTCCATAAATGCGACCAACAGATACCATTTTGCTGTCCATTATAACTAATATGCGTACAGCAAGAAGTTACTTCTTTCGTCATGTTCACTTCTCCATAATTTATTGCTGTCATTATCTGAAAATAAAGAAAATATTATATTGCAAACAATCATTGAGTTAAATATTTACTGGTAGAATGTTAGTGTGTCAAAGCATGCAATCGCGTTGATGTCTTTAGAGGCACGGATCTCTATGAGTAAGCTCAGTTCGAATTAATAAAAATCAATTTCATTAAATTCGACTGCATTACGACACTGTATGAGTGGGTTGTTTCTGTAGTTTTCTAGTTTTCTTCTATGTAGATTTTTTCTACATACGTAGCCTCTTAAGGACTCCGTTTGCATAGAATAAGAAAACTAATTCTAAAATTATTATTTTTAATTTTTTGGTTTTATGTTAGCCAAACACATTGTTAGAGAATAGACGAACAATACAAACTTTTACTATGCAATCCACGTCAGCCAATTTTTGCGGGGAGAACGATCAAAATAACAAACCAATCACATCGTTGCGATGCAATCAAATACCAGTCACCACAAAGTACCTACATTTCAAATAGCCAATCACATCGCTTTCCGGCAAGTGGCAACCATAGACCGTTGCCTAGCAGAGAACTGCTAGGCAACGGTATTTAGTTAGCATGAGATCATTTGATCGCTGCGTGGTTCAAGGATAAGGCTTAGCGGCCGAGCGTTTTGTCTATCTATTCCCTTTCGATATCTTTTAAGTTTGCCTTCGTTGATTTCAGAGCTGTTATCCATAGGTAAACGTTTAAATTCCAAATCTAAAGCATATAGTTGCGCACTCTACTCTATTTATTTGTTTGTCAGTCCAATAGTTAACTGGTAGAAAATGCCGCGAGGCATTAAGTTCGTCGTTTGTATTTTTTGTGCCATAAAGAATAAATTAATAAATAAAAAAGCGCACAAAACCAAAAACGGAATAATCTTTAAATAACACAATAAATACACACATTTAATTTAATAGTTAGATCAATAACAAATAAAACTTAATAATTGATAAATCTTACCTTTTTTTATTTATATATTTTGCGAATTTAAAACCGATATTTTTCACTACACGTATTTCAAAATAGTGTAAAACTTGTAATAGTCCACTTCACAACACATAGATTTACTTGATAATATATAATATAATATATAATAATAATATAATATAATATATAATAATAATAATAATCCAGCAACCTCAACAGAATAGAGTAGCTGATTATCAGTTAAATTCTCTGTCTTACCAGCACAATGGTTGTCCCAACCAGAACGGTCTAACTTATCAGCAACAGGGCTTCAACCAGCCGAATTTGCACTGGTTTTCACTAAATGACGTTTCACATCCTTCAACCGTGAATACTTTACCGACAAACAACGCAATTAACCGCCACAACCACATCAATGGAAGTTGCGTCGGCCATAACCACTTAGCACCTCGAGCCAGTTCATCAGGGAATAATCACGACGCAAGAGCACACCACGACGGGCACAGTGATGGAAAAACGAAAAGAAAACGAACACCGTTCTTGAGTGCACAACTTTTGGAGTTAGAGAGGCTGTTCCAGAAGAAGAAATACCTAGAACGTCCGAAGAGGTTGCGATTGGCGGAGCGCATCCAACTGGACGAGAAGATTATTAAGGTGTGGTTCCAAAATCGACGCATGAAGGAGAAACGAGAGCAGCGACCCGAAGCTACCTCCACGTCGAACCATGCCCGAGGGAACAGTCAAGGGTACACTCCTAATGGTTTTCCAGGATATCGAAGTGTTCAACCATCCCCGCATCTTGGTCCAAGTAGACCAAGCATGATACCGCCGAGTTTTCAACAAAACCAACATAGTGTCATTCTAGCATCTGGTAGCGTCAGTTTTAATGGGCCGAATAATGAACCTAATCAGTTTAATGTACCCATACACAATATAGACGCTTCTCAACAATTAGTTCATGGATACGATATGGGGATCAAAATTGAAAATAATAGTGAAGAAGATCGTCCACATTGACATTAATTTATAATAATAATAATAATCCACTTCACAACACACAGACCTACTTGATCCCACACTAAGCTATAAGCTTGTGTCGTGGAAACCAAGCAAACGTGGTATATACTACACATTTTTAACTTTAAAATTATTTTCTCAGCAAAGGCCAAATAAATAACCTATTATGTATAGTATACGTTATAAATTATATGAACGTGTATAATTTTAATAAATTTATACAAATACCTATGTAGGTATATAATATAGTCATGTAAGTACTAAGTAATTAGAGGTGCAACTGTAATTAATGTAAATAATTTGTACATATTATAACTGTAATTCAGGAGGAATAAGATTCTTGATTTACTATTTATAAGGCAAAAAATATTCTAAAGAAGATATTTTAGACTCAGGCATTTTCTTTTGTTTTCCATTTCCGTCCATGTCTTCCAGCAGTTGACGTATTCTGGCATGAAAATCTTCGGATGCAGAATTAATACCGTAAGGCAGACGAAGATATTGGTAACGTCCAAATGGCGTTCCAAACGTACACAGGTCACTGCTCTCCTCATCGACAGTTTGTGCTGCTTTTTGTTACCCATTTTATTTTATTTTATTGTAGTCGTAACGAATAAACTTAATTTCATTTCATTTCATTTCATCTAGCTGTACCATCCAGAAGCCAGATCTAGATCTAGATCTCATCAAGTTTGCTCAAATATCATGCTCCTTTTAGTTTGGTGGCTATCTCCATAAGCGTCGGCAGAGGGTAATGCTGTCGACGGATGGCTCGGTTGAGCGGTCTCGGATCGAGGCAATGTTAATGAGCAATGTTAAGTACGCGTCGTAGCCCTCCGGTCCGATAAGATTGATAAGGAGACTGGCCTGCACGTCACTAGTTTCTTTATGCACCCCGGACGCCTTTAGAAACTGGAACTGTTTTGTTCTGGAACTGGAATTGATTCAACCACCGCCGCCATGCTTCGGCGCGACTCGTCGGCCCACCGTCTAATATTAATTCGGCTGGCGGACGAGCATGTTCTATTATTTGGTTAATACGGCACTTAATTTTATATAGTAAGAAGCACAAAAAATATTTACTTTGCAATTTATCAATATGTAGAATACTAAGAATGAACATACATAGTAGATAACAGCAGATAGTTATCTGAATTGATGATGATAACTGACTAACTGGTGATGATAACATAACACAATATAACTGAAGGCAGGGAAAGGTATGACCGAGACTATTAGCTAAGCGACACATCTAGAACTAGAAACTATTACAAGTAATTGCACCAACGTAGAAGTTGTACAGCATACCAGATATCCCTAGGGAACACGGAGCAAAACCTGGGACTTGCGACCCAGGTGTAGGTTTAATGGGTACCCTTTCCAATGCATCAACGCTCACCTCCACTGCCCGTGCTCCCGACTTCTCGCCGATACGGTCATTCTGACGTGCGTACGGCCTCGTGCGCGCTAAGGACAGGTCTAATTCTAAGAATGACAACGAATCTTTACGCTCGTTCATCCTGACTCAAAAACACTGGGTACACTCTTTCTGCAATGTGTCCTTTCGACCAACCACATGGACCGGACGACATTGTCTTTAAGACCAACTTTACCTAATAAGTCTGGACCGGACGAATGCGTCCTTTCGACCAACCACATGGACCGGACGACATTGTCCCTACGACCAACTTTACCTAATAAGTCTGGACCGGACGAATGTGTCCTTTGGACCAACCACATGGACCGGACGACATTGTCCCTACGACCAACTTTACCTAATAAGTCTGGACCGGACGAATGCGTCCTTTCGTCCAACCACATGGACCGGACGACATTGTCCCTACGACTAGCTTTACTTACTAAGTCTGGACCGGACGAATGCGTCCTTTCGTCCAACCACATGGACCGGACGACATTGTCCCTACGACCAGCTTTACCTAATAAGTCTGGACCGGACGAATGCGTCCTTTCGTCCAACCACATGGACCGGATGACATTGTCCCTACGACCAGCTTTACCTAATAAGTCTGGACCGGACGAATTTGTCCTTTCGTCCAACCACATGGACCGGACGACATTGTCCCTACGACCAACTTTACCTAATAAGTCTGGACCGGACGAATGTGTCCTTTCGTTCAACCACATGGACCGGACGACATTGTCCCTACGACCAACTTTACCTAATAAGTCTGGACCGGACATGGGTCCTATTTATGCCGAAATTCCCGCAGGAACTCCGGAATTAACGCCAGTGAAATCTCATGAAGTTTTATATACACACTATCAGGGGTACAGAAAAGGGCATTGGGTACTTTGTGTCTCGGCATTCCTGCGGGATCTCCAATATTTCCGCGGATGAACCGCGGGGAACAGCTAGTGTTGTTATAAATAAAACTACACCATCCTTAGTCCGTGCTTGAGTCCTTGAGTAACATTAAGGTTTGAACATATTAACATAACTCAAGAACGTCATGCCTACCAGATTAACCTTAGAGGTAAATTGGTGAAGCAAAGAAAATTAGGGTTGACTTCGAAAATTTCATCTCGTGAAAATATTAGATTTGCATATCAGTGAAACCCCGGGCAGAACCTATAGTGTTGAATATGTTAATCGTGTAAATGTATAAATAAAAAACATTTTAACAATTAGAAAAAAATAAATTTATTATTATTTATAATGTTTAAAAAGACAGAGAATCAGACTTCCCCAGAATCCTGTCTCTTTTCCTTCATGCGGCGATTCTGGAACCAGACCTTGATCACTTTATCATCGATCTGCATTCTTTCGGCAGTTCGAAGTCTCGATGGACGATCCAGAAATTTACTTCTCCGGTACATCTCTTCCAGTTCCAACACTTGGGAAGTTGTGAACGCCGTTCTTACGCGTTTTCGTTTTTTGGTGGTCGAAGAGTCCGGATACTGAATATGGAACATTACTGGTGGTGGGGCTGAATGGCTGTATCTGCAGCTGTTGTACGTGTGACCACTGCCGAAACCATCTTGTTGATAAGCAGTATTGTTGGTCAGAGCACTGTTGCCAGCCTGCTGATAAGCACAACTGCTTAACTGGGTCCAGTCTTGTGTTTGTTGGTGATCATGACCATTTTGTGGGTAGCCAGGGATACTCAGCTCATAAGCACAGCTGCTTTGATGATGACGGTTGCTGGGTAGAAGATCAGTAAATTGAGTGATCTCTTCGCTGGGAAATGGTGACTCGTCACTGGGCGTTAGCTTAAAGCCAGGTAGTGCCACATCCAACTGTTGGTGATCTTCGTTGGAACTTGTTACCTGAAATTCAATAGAAAACGATATATTATTTTTCTGAGTACATTTAATAATGCCATTGAAAATAATATTATTTTTAATCAACATTTTTTTTAATTACAAATTTATAGAAAATACCCACATTTGGCCATAAAACAAAAACTAGAATTTAAATTAACCATAGTAAAATTCATAGTTTTCGATTACAGTTTTAATAAATATTGTTTTATTATGATAAAAAAATATTATTCTATGTTTATGTTTTGGAAGCCAATGGCGATACCAAGACCTCTGCATTAATTTCACGCTTACTACTGACTCTACTACTACTTTGTAAGTGAAAATACAATAGATATAGGTACACTAAAATTGTTAGGTATAAGTTTCATACTTACAGTATCATTGATGACAGTGCCTAAAGTCGAGGCTGAATTATTGTTCCAGTCCTCAGGTTGTCCATAGCTTGGCGCAAATGCCGATATGAACGCCGATGGAAACAACTCGTCTTCCATGTTAAGCAGATCCATTGCAAAAACTTGTCTGTTAAAATTTCTTAGAGAACAACTGTGCAAGTCGCAAGATGACAGCGGAGTGAATAATTTGAATATTTTGTGAATTAATTTATATATCCTGTAAAGCCTTTCAAAACTAACAGGGGTAATCAGCTTATCTGTTAATGACATTTTAATCACCACTGATAACAAATGAGATAAAAAACTCATCAACCCTTACGATTTCGTGAGCGGTACTTTTGTGTATTGTGTGTGACCTTGCAGTGACCTTATGAGGAAACGAGTATATTTATGTGCCTAAATAATATATAAAAAGAAATAATATCTATCTGCTTGTGATATTTTTAAACGGGAAAGGGAACCTTGTGAAGATTTATATTTACTGAAATGAACTTTGGTCGGAATTTCTGTGGAATCGGTTTTAATGCGTTTTGCGCTTCGAAGAAATGGATGGAAGTTTTCTAAAATGATACGATACACGTTTAGTTTGGATACCAATGCATGGTTGGCTGTATGACGTCATTCTAAATCCAACATGGCGAAATATCCAAGATGGCGGACTAGTTAAATTTAAATGCACTCGTACAATATTTGGATAACATTTTTTTTACTTTTTAAAGTGTTTAGCTATTGTTGGAGAGGTTTCTCGGTCTATCTTATTCAACGTGTCATTGTTGCAACGCATATTGTAGGAAAGTTTAAAAATTTTGTCCGCTATCTTGAGAAGTTCGCCATAATGGATTAATCGTTACGTTACTTTATTTTTCGAGTTATCCTCAGCATGACCTTTCATTTGATGCCCATATTGTAGGTGTGCATTAAAAATAACTCAGCCATCTTGGGTGTTCCGCCATATTGTATTTAGAATGACGTCACACAGCTAACTATGCATTGTCATCCAAACTAAACGTCTATACAAAATGTCATCTCAATCGGTTCAAAACATCCGCATCAAAACTTGTTTGATTCCACCCGAACAAATACATAGTTAAATATATTATATACATTGCGAGTTAGATAAATTCTATGTGAAGGATTTTTTATATGCAATAACAAAAACTAACAAGATTGAGACAACATCAAACTAAAAATTGTAAATTTGTTGTACATGTTATTATTGCAGTCTGAAAAAGCCAATTACAATCATTGTGTAATGTGTGTCGGTCTGTCTGTGCATGCGTTGCAAAAATATCTGAAACTCACGCAGAAGAATCTCAGGACATATTATATATAGGACTAATATTATAAAGAGCTAAAATTTGTGAGTTTGTGAGGGGGTAACCGAATTTAAAAATTCTTTCTCTATTCTGTGCTACATTATCCCTGAGTGGCAGAAGCTGTACCTACTGTAGCCTGGAATTCTCGCGCGAGCTCCGAAATTACCCCGGGTGAAACCTTGGGGTACAGCTATTTGAAAATTAATCCAATAAAATGAATAGGCGAGATGCAAAATAAACGAATTTGTACCTTTGACCTTTGAACTCGGCATCTCGCCATGCACCTAGACAGTTCATGCTTTGGCATTACATTTATTATGTAGGTACATGAGATTTTATTTACCGAATAATCGCGAGTACTCAAGCAAATCATGAAAACCACGTGGGTGGTAAAAATATCACAAGCAGATAGATATTATTTCTTTTTATATATTATTTAGGTACATAAATATACTCGTTTCCTCATAAGGTCGCAAGGTCACACACAATACACAAAAGAACCGCTCACGAAACCGTAAGGGTTGATGAGTTTTTTATCTCATTTGTTATCAGTGGTCATTAAAATGTCATTAACAGATAAGCTGATTACCCCTGTTAGTTTTGAAAGGCTTTTCAGGATATTTAAATTAATTCACAAAATATTCGCATCATTCACTCCGCTGTCATCTTGCAACTTGCACGGTTGTTCTCTAAGAAATTCTAACAGACAAGTTTTTGCAATGGATCTGCTTAACATAGAAGACGAGTTGTTTCCATCTGCGTTCATATCGGCATTTGCGCCAAGCTATGGACAACCTGAGGACTGGAACAATAATTCAGCCTCAACTTTAAGCACCGTCGTCAACGAAACTGTAAGTACAAAACTTTTAAATAACAGTTTTACTAATTATATACTAGCTGTGCCCCGCGGCTTCACTCGCTTGAGTTTTGGAATCCCCGCAGGAACTATTTTTTTCTGAAATAAAAGTAGCATATACTCCTTATTACATCAGCTATCTATCAGTCTAAGTTGTCAAAATCGGTTCATCCATTCCAGAGATTTTTGGGTAAGAGAAAGTTGTGTTTTAAGTAAGTACCGTATTCATATGCATTCAGTGAATTACAAACAGACACTTCAATTTCATTTATATTTATAGAGGCATAGGTCTATTTTATGTTCGCTTACAAAATATTAGTAGAGTTTGTAGTGAGCGTGAAATTAATGCAGAGGTCTTGATATCACTAACGGCACCCAACACAATGAATTTATTAAATTCTGGTTCTCCACATCTATCACTAAATGCTTCTAGACTTAGCTTCTCATATTTGCCTTTTTTGAATACATACATAAAATATCAATAATTTTTTTAATCTAACCAGTTCGCTGAAAGATGATTTATGAAATGTTTGAAAAAGTTAATACCATTTGTTGATCAAAAAGATTATGTTCAGTGGAACAATAAAATTCATAAAATTAATTTATCGTTTTCTAATTTTCAGGTAACAGTTGGTAACAAAGATCATCAACACTTGGATGTGGCACTACCTGGTTTTGAGCCAACGCTTAGTGTCGACTCACAATTTCCCGGCGAAGAAACCACTGAATTTCTCGACCTCATACCTACGAATCTTCATCAGCAAAGCGGCTGTGCTTATGAACAGAGTATTCGTGGCTATCCAGAATATGGTCGTGATTACCAACAAGCACAAGACTGGACCCAGTTAAGCAGTTGTGCCTATCAGCAAGCTAACAGCAGTGTGGTGACCAACAATATTGCTAATCAACAAGATGCTTTCGGCAGTAGTCACACCTACAACAGCTGCAGATACAGCCATTCAGTCCCGCCACCAGTAACGTTCCATGTTCAGTATCCGGACTCCACGAACACCAAAAAACGGAAACGCATGAGAACGGCGTTCACAACTTCCCAAGTGTTGGAACTGGAAGATATGTACCGGAGAAATAACTATCTGGATCGTCCATCGAGGCTTAGAACTGCCGAAAGAATGCAGCTTGATGATAAAGTAATCAAGGTCTGGTTCCAGAATCGCCGGATGAAGGAAAAGAGACAGGAATGTGGGGAAGTCTGAATCTCAGTGGCTCAATAAGGGGCGATACATATCCAGTGAGTGATGGTAAAAGAGGACACAATATTTGTGATTTTAAGACTGGTTTACCGAATTTTTTGTTTGAGTTTTATTGAAAATTAAATTATCTTATAATAATAAATTTATTTCACTAAGTACTAAATGTTTTTTATTTATACCTATATTTGGATGATTAAATGTTATAACAAACAGGATAAGCGAAAAAAGAATATAATATCATTATAAGTTTGGTAGTCTTTCAGAATATGGGGAAAATAAATTCAATGATAAAACAGTACAACAACATTCACAAGGTACAAAGTACACCTAGCTAATTAACACGTATACAAGGTACGCGCCAGACGAAATAAAAAGTCAAGACGGAGCGCTGTAAACAACAAAGTGAAGCCGGTTTAGTAAACATGTGTGCATTTAGTGAGTGTTGCCGTGCAGTAAAAATGTATCCCTAATATCAAATTATTGTCTAAGTAGGTACTAGCAGGATGAATAGTTAAGTAAATAGAAAAGTTAGCAATTTTTTTTTAATTGTATTATTTAACAGATAGAGTATTTATGGTTGTATAAATCGATCTAGCTAGGATTCATTTCTGGAATTCCCGCGCGAACTCTGATATCAACGCGGGTGAATTAATTATTGCATACTACACGTTGTCAAGGATATAGGAAAGGTCATAGGGTAGTACTTTTATCTCAGAATACCCGCGGGATCTCCGAAATTAACGTGGGTTAAACCGCGGGGAACAGCTATTTAAGCCGAGCGAAGCTCGGTTGCCCAGATATTAATAAATAATAATAATAAGTGTAGCTAGTTATCTACCTAGATATTAAGTGTAGATACATAGTTACTAGACATAATTATGTTCAAAGGTACAATGGTCAACGGAATGAAAAAGCAAGAATGGGGCATATGTTTATATTATAAAGTTGTACCAAAATCTTTCAAGTTATTAAAGTAGACTAAATTGCTCAAAATTGTCATGAACGAAAGAACACTATGTATAACATCATAACCGCGGCCGGCGGAGGTGGCTTGCCCGCGCCGCGAATTCTATGCTTTCTGTCCGTATATGAAAGTAATATACGGTAAATACTTAAAGAAGAATAAAAATATCATTTTTAAATTATTTCTCTGTCTGTCTGTCTGTGTTTGTACCAGCTAATCTCTGAAACGGTTGGACCGATTTTAACGGAACTTTCACAGCATTGCTGATGTTACAAGGAGTAACATATGCTACTTTTATTTTAGAGTAAAATTGTTCCCGCGGGAATTCCGAATCTCACGCGGGTGAAATGGTGGGGCACAGTTAGTTTTTATATTAATCTAACTGTAGAAAAGTAATGGATTAAGTAATTTATGAATTTAAAAAAAAAATTAGTGCGGCAGTGAATGCCGTACAATTAGCTCAAGTTAGTCCTCTGTTATGCTTGATCTTGTAAATAATTTTCTTTTAGGTACATTGACAGTATTTATAGTGAACTAGCTGTGTCCACGTGAGTTACTGAAATCCCACGGAACAATTTTACTCCAAAATAAAATAGCCTAGCCTCCTTAATCTATCTTACATACACAATCATTATTCATAATGATAATGTAACTACATAGTGTAATAAACGAACAATAGATGTCACTACCTTGTTTTACTTCAAGCTATCGAAGTGTTACCAATTGATAGTATATAGTCTAATAAAAATCACGCCCAAATATTTTAAAAGCACTCTGTGAGCGTGAGCGACCTCTTGTTGATCGACTTCGAATGTGCCCTGAAATCTTATAACTATAAATTTGAAAATTGAAGTTCTCGTTCTTAGTTTCGATTGCGATATTAGTTTGACGACTTGAAAGGCTTACTCATTGGTTTATTGATATTATTTGCATACGATTTGGATGTTGTTTGGATAGTTTTAAAATATAATAATATATTTTAAGAACATACCTACCTACTAAAGTCACGTTTATATATTAATCGTAGGTATTCTTGCACAAAAAATCTCTTGCATACCAGTACCAGTTGTCGCAATGGATTCGGAAATACTTTACGTGAACGGTGAATGACCAGCCTTGCCCACACTGGGTTGTCCCTATACCTGGCAATGGTTCGTGTTTATTTCATAAAGGGTGTCTCAGAATGTTTTTCGTTTTTAGATGTTAAATAAAAAACAACAATATCAATTAAAAATCGTTTTATTTATTGTTAAATTAAAGCGCAATTCTTGAAGTTTATTTAAGAAAAACAACCGTTTGCAAATGCGCACCATTCACTTGATCACACTCATTTAACTCAAGCGAAGCTGCGCGCAATCTCAACGATTTTCGTGGGTTGTCCATACAAACTGGCGAACGCGGTCGACGTTCATACTCATTCTTAATGTCCTTTTGCGCCCATGATGATTCCTCCGGCATTGTATTCCCAGTCTCTTCAAACTTGCACACCCAATGCTTAAATAAATTGGCACTTGGCACATGTTTTAAGCTTGTTATATCAAAATGTGTCCTGTAGAGACGACGAACAATAGTGTAGGAATCGTTGTTCTTATAAAACGCTCGCACGCAAAACGCGCGCTGTGTCCCGCGAAAAGATTCATGGCTGCCAAACTTAACAAGTCAGCCAAGCGTTTGAGACCACCCCCCTCCCCCTGCTACCTGCGGTTGGCGTATACTGGCCAATTCAAAAACGAAAAACATTCTGAGACACCCTTTATTAAAGCGCAGAAATCCTCAATTTGTGAATACAATAGACTAAGAAGCATTTACCGTCCAGACTTGTCAAAAATTGTAACATCGAAGCCTCCGAGAAAAATCCATAGAGACAGGGAGTGGGCTTTGCGAAAAACTGTAGCTGACGCTCAAGAAGTAGTACCAGAAAAGAAAAGGAGGAAGACCATTTACAAAAAGAAATGAGATCCCATCAAAAACAAATTTGTAAAAAAGTCCCAAGTCTCGCAACTCAGTTCTTCTACAGTAAAAAGTTGTGAGATATTATAATTAAATTAGATTGTTTAGAACCATAATTATGTATTACATGTGAGATATATTGTGTTTTCACGTGATCGCCAAGCCAATCAATCTATTTAAAACATAAAAGATTTTTAAATTTGATATGGTCACTATAAAATGTTATTAGATTAGCTTATAACATGATAACTTTAGACAGAAGGACCCTTAAGTAGGCACTGAATAAATTAACCGACTTGGTATTACATTGATCTCACAACTTTTTACTGTAGAAGAACTGAGTTGCGAGGGATTACTTTTATAAAAATGTATAGTAGGTTTTAAGAAATAGTTATTTCTTTTAAAAAAAAATTTAATAATAAGAAAAGGAACGAAAAAGAATATAAACATTTAATAACGACAAATCACTGGCGCGGGCGGCCTAAAACAACGAGTACTTACTTAAAGCTATAATTATATTAGGATAATATTGTAAAGCGAAAAACTTTAAACTTGGATGACGTCACTAAAAACCTAAGCTATATGTAGTTTCTTTTTGGTAATTTTTACATTCGTATGATATTTGTAAAATTGATAAATCGTCTTAAAAAAAAATATATGCAATAAATGACATTGAAAGTCCTTATTTCGATGATTTCTTCAAAGAAACTCTATGATGTTATAGGCGATTAAAAAAATCTTCAACCATTTCAGCCCCCAAGTCAACCAGCTCGTCTGTAGCGAAAGACAGCAAAAGACTTTCATCTATAGATACGTCATCTAAAAGTTCTTCATCGCTTATTTCCATTATTAGATTTTCATTGTTAACAGGAGTCTTTAATGGCGTTTTACAAATATTTTCAACAAAATCTTGATTGCGTTGAGAACTAAATGTCACATCACGAACTTGGTGGTCAGTGTTATTAGGGATTTCTTGATTTCTTAATGATGACGATTCCTGACTTCTACAGCTTGCCCAGTCATTTTCTCTTACGGCCCTCTCAAAACTTGATGATTCGTCGTACTGCTCTTTCTTGTTTTTTATCCGACGGTTTTGAAACCAAACCTTTACAGTTTTTTCCTCGAGATTAAGTTCTTTTGCCAGTTGTGATCTGCGTTTGACATTTGGGAAGCAATCAATTTTAAAAGCTTTCTCTAAAATCAACAATTGCTCTATGGTGAACGTGGTTCTACTGCGAAATTTATTTAGATAACATGCGTTTTGAGATGAATTGTTAAAGCTACGCCTTGGCCGAGGTTCTAGTATTTGGTAATGGTTGTGACATGTTTGACTGTGATTCAAACAACAACCTGACTGCGAGTAGTTAACTGCTAGGGCAGAATGAGCGCAATCAAATTGATGACTCGCTAAAGGATAGTTTAGGGGTTGATATTGCATGTGTATTGAGGGGGGGTTAGAAAACTGGATATCGTTTGTTTGCCTATGTCGTTGAACATGGTTCACTGGTTGACAACTGTTCTCTGGAAGTCGTTGTAGATAACTCGCTGACGTTCCTGGTTGATTCAGCATATGACGCGGTTGAAGTTCCACTGTTGGATTTTGTTGGAATCCTTGCAAAGGCTGGTTCGGGAAATGTGAGCGCTGGTACTTTAAATGTGGATTTAGTGGACGTGGATTATTTCGATAATTTTGTACATGGTTAGTGCAATTTGGTTGAATAACAAAGCCTTTTTGTAGCTGAAGTGAAGGGGACCCATTTTGTTGGTTTGGTGTGGTTGGGTTTTTCAGTGGGAGCGTCGTATTATTTAAATCGAGATTGTGTGGTATTCTGTTCCTACTCCATAAATGCGACCAACAGATACCATTTTGCTGTCCATTATGACTAATATGCGTACAGCGGGAAGTTACTTCTTTCGTCATGTTCACTTCTCCATAATTTATTGCTGTCATTATCTGAAAATAAAGAAAATATTATATTGCAAACAATCATTGAGTTAAATATTTACTGGTAGAATGTTAGTGTGTCAAAGCATGCAATCGCGTTGATGTCTTTAGAGTCACGGATCTCTATGAGTAAGCTCAGTTCGAATTAATAAAAATCAATTTCATTAAATTCGACTGCATTACGACACTGTATGAGTGGGTTGTTTCTGTAGTTTTCTAGTTTTCTCCTATGTAGATTTTTTCTACATACGTAGCCTCTTAAGGACTCCGTTTGCATAGAATAAGAAAACTAATTCTAAAATTATTATTTTAATTTTTTGGTTTTATGTTAGCCAAACACATTGTTAGAGAATAGACGAACAATACAAACTTTTACTATGCAATCCACGTCAGCCAATTTTTGCGGGGAGAACGATCAAAATAACAAACCAATCACATCGTTGCGATGCAATCAAATACCAGTCACCACAAAGTACCTAAATTTCAAATAGCCAATCACATCGCTTTCCGTCAAGTGGCAACCATAGATGATATTCTCTGCTAGCCAACGGTATTTTGTTAGCATGAGATCATTTGATCGCTGCGTGGTTCAAGGATAAAGCTTAGCGGCCGAGCGTTTTGTATATCTATATTCCCTTTCAATATCTTTGAAGTTTGCCTTCGTTGATTTCAGAGCTGTTATCCATAGATAAACGTTTAAATTCCAAATCTAAAGCATATAGTTGCGCACTCTACTCTATTTATTTGTTTGTCAGTCCAATAGTTAACTGTTAGAAAATGCCGCGAGGCATTAAGTTCGTCGTTTGTATTTTTTGTGCCATAAAGAATAAATTAATAAATAAAAAAGCGCACAAAACCAAAAACGGAATAATCTTTAAATAACACAATAAAAACACACATTTAATTTAATAGTTAGATCAATAACAAATAAAACTTATTATTGATAAATCTTACCTTTTTTGATTTATATATTTTGCGAATTTATAACCGATATTTTTCACTACACGTATTTCAAAATAGTGTAAAACTAATAGTCCACTTCACAATACATAGATTTACTTGATCCCACACTAAGCTATAACTGATTCATTTTCAGAAGTGATAGAACCTTTATACCCATTACCCATGTTGTAAAAAAAATTGTTGACGATAATCATTCCATTAATTATAATTATAGTAATTGATTTCTCATCAACTAATGACATATAGAAATTTCATTAATCATTTTTACAAGCTTTTCGTCAAGAAACAAGAAATTGGTCAAAAAGGTAAATTGTATTAAGCTATTCTGGAAAAACGAATTTTCTGCTAAATCAGTTAAATAAAAAAATAATAATACTTCAATAGTATTCTTCATATCTAGGTATAATGCCTTAAGCACAAAAATATATGAAATAGTTTTTTTTACGTAAAGGGATTAATGACGTTCTCTGCAGTCTTCTATTGAGACAACAATGGATGTCCATTGAAGGTGAATGATTCTTGTGATCCTTTTTTTAAGAGATTACAACATCTTAAATTCCCTAACCTACATTAGTTTTAGAATTAGCGCTAGTGAACTAATGTAATAACATTATGGGTCTTTAAGAAATAAACTTATTATTATTATTATTATTATTATTCATGAATTCGCTATTTTCATTTGGAACAATCCTGACAGAAATTCATGTACTGGAAAAGGGCTAGACATTTGGACAAAATACATGTATCGACTTACAAGACTAGGTTATTGCGAAACAGCATATTCGCCATGACATCATTAGTACATGTATTTATCCCTCCCGAATGTATCACTAGAAAGATCTTACTATAGTATAAATGAATATCTGCATAGCAATTATGTAACATTTGTTGCTATCATATTTCAGTCTTAATCAGAAAAATAGCGATTTTGTGATCAATTATCATGTTTAGGCAGCTTCAACTTTTGAAATATATTCACATATATTTCAAAAGTTGATTGCTAGATATTGTAATCGCAAAACTGTCATGTTTTTGATTGCAACCGAAACATGATAGAATCAAAAGTCACATAATTCTGGATGACAATTTATACTCATGATGATTCCCATTGTACTTTAATATTATACTTATGGATCTGTAATGGATTTGATAGTACATGATTAATCTACTATATACGTATAACTTTAATTGTGACTTAATGTAACAAAGAAATGTGAGGCGATGGTAAGTTCGTTTATTCATCATTTTGGAGTTCCCGCGGGAATTCCGGGATAAAAAGTACCCTATGTCCTTCTCAGTACTCCTGACAACGTGCATGCCAAATTTTATCCAAATCTGGTCAGACGTTTTTGCGTGATTGAGTAACAAATATAAAAATATCCAAACATCAATACTTTCACATTTATAATATTAGCAAATGCAGATTTGTCAAGATTTAAGTGTTTTATCGTATTTGAAACATCCTCGTTTCAACTTGAAAAACTGAGGTCCAAAGTACCTAAAAGGTCGCTTTAAAAAATAAACCAATTATCGTTAAGAAAATTCATCATAATTAACGAATACTCTCAATAAATATTAGCAATTGAATTTTTTTTATATTTGGAGTGCATAGATAAATAAAAACATAAACACTGCACCTAATTGCTTTCATGAGGTCGTCATAAAACAATTAGCATAATATATTTAAGCATGGCCGTTCTAATTTCTACTTTCATTCTCTGTAAAACTATTCTACTGTTCTCATATAAGTTTGAAACGCGATGGACTTGAACGATGGATCGGATTGCTTGTCTTCTATTTCGTCCTTGTTTTTCCAATCGCCAGAGTCGTCGGAACTGGTCAGTGGCAACACCTCGGGGACATCACCGGCAACTCCAAACAACACAACGAAGCAAACGGTCAGTAATGAATTTATTTCTGAAATACTTTAAAATATTTTTCACTTTCAACATAAATACTATGAAGCAATGTCCTTTATTTCCTAACTAGCTGTGCCCAGTGGTTTCACCCGTGTGAGTTTTGGAGATTACGCTGGAATTCCAGGATAAAAGCAAGAAAAATCTCATGAGATTTACCTGCGTTAATTTCGGAGCTCCCACGGGAATTCCGGAACAAAATACCCTATGTAAAGTGAGTGTAGATGTCTCTTTCTGTACCCCTGACAACGAGTGTGCCGGATTGCATGATGATCGGTTGAGCCGTTAAGGCGTGAAAGCGTATTTTTTTTTGGTTTCAAAGTGTTTTTTTAACAAAACCGGTTTAGATCCGACGCTTATCTGAAGACACTATTGCTTTTGGTCGCAAAAGTAACAAACGTTTTGAAAAAAATTCTAATCAACATAATATCGTACCTATTTTTTTAAAAGAACACTAAGAATCAATTAATTTTCAAGCGTATTTGTTCGTATATATGCCATTATCGTGTAGAATGGCAAATAAAAATACATATACACACCGGCAGAATTAGCGGAACATAAAAAGGCAGAGTATAGAAATAATTACGTATATATATTAAAACAAATAATAATTAGACGTGAAGTAATAAATTAATATACATCTTTTAACACTTTAAAAGTTTGTAATAAAATTATTAAATTTTATTTAAAATAATAATAAAAAAAACACTTTTTCTCTAATTTGTGGGCACACAAATAATGTTGAAAATAAAAGATTACTGTGATTTTAACACTAAATAAATGAACGATTAATAACGTGTGTTTCCCCTTCGTGATTTAACTTTTATTTGCAACATTGTCTGTGTTCTCACAAACTACAGATTTTTTTTATTTTTTTTTATTTTGATAATTTTTAATAAAATTTAACTAAAAACTTCTTAAAGTCGATGTTAAAAGATGTATATTAGTTTATTACTTCATGCCTGATAATAATTTGTTTTAATATATATACGTAATTATTTCTATACTCTGCCTTTTTATGTTCCGCTAATTCTGCCGGTGTGTATATTATGATGAAAAAAAATTTAATATAACATTTGTTTTCAAATTTTTCAGACCAATGAACAAAATCAACAAGCATCTAATACACCTGCATTCGATTTGGAAGCAACATTGGAAGACGATAATACTCGTAATCAATTCAACCCGAACCAAGACTCTATCTTTCATACCTTACAGAGTCCAAACTACAATTCTCAGCAACCTCAACAGAATAGAGTAGCTGATTATCAGTTAAATTCTCTGTCTTACCAGCACAATGGTTGCCCCAAACAGAACGGTCTAACTTATCAGCAACAGGGCTTCAACCAGCCGAATTTGCACTGGTTTTCACTAAATGACGTTTCACATCCTTCAACCGTGAATACTTTACCGACAAACAACGCAATTAACCGCTACAACCACATCAATGGAAGTTGCGTCGGCCATAACCACTTAGCACCGTTCGCCATGACACCTCAAGCCAGTTCATCAGGGAATAATCACGACGCAAGAGCACACCACGACGGGCACAGTGATGGAAAAACGAAAAGAAAACGAACAGCGTTCTCGAGTGCACAACTGTTGGAGTTGGAGAGACTGTTCCAGAGGAAGAAATACCTGGAACGTCCGGAGAGGTTGCGATTGGCGGAGCGGATCCAACTGGACGAGAAGATTATTAAGGTGTGGTTCCAAAATCGACGGATGAAGGAGAAACGAGAGCAGCGACCCGAAGCTACCTCCACGTCCAACCATGCCCGAGGGAACAGTCAAGGGTACACTCCTAATGGTTTTCCAGGATATCGAAGTGTTCAACCATCCCCGCATCTTGGTCCAAGTAGACCGAGCATGATACCGCCGAGTTTTCAACAAAACCAACATAGTGTCATTCTAGCATCTGGTAGCGTCAGTTTTAATGGGCCGAATAATGAACCTAATCAGTTTAATGTACCCATACACAATATAGACGCTTCTCAACATTTAGTTCATGGATACGATATGGGGATCAAAATTGAAAATAATAGTGAGGAAGATCGTCCACATTGACATTAATATATAATAATAATAATAATCCAGCAACCTCAACAGAATAGAGTAGCTGATTATTAGTTAAATTCTCTGTCTTACCAGCACAATGGTTGTCCCAACCAGAACGGTCTAACTTATCAGCAACAGGGCTTCAACCAGCCGAATTTGCACTGGTTTTCACTAAATGACGTTTCACATCCTTCAACCGTGAATACTTTACCGACAAACAACGCAATTAACCGCCACAACCACATCAATTGAAGTTGCGTCGGCCATAACCACTTAGCACCGTTCGCCATGACACCTCGAGCCAGTTCATCAGGGAATAATCACGACGCAAGAGCACACCACGACGGGCACAGTGATGGAAAAACGAAAAGAAAACGAACAGCGTTCTCGAGTGCACAACTGTTGGAGTTGGAGAGACTGTTCCAGAGGAAGAAATACCTGGAACGTCCGGAGAGGTTGCGATTGGTGGAGCGGATCCAACTGGACGAGAAGATTATTAAGGTGTGGTTCCAAAATCGACGGATGAAGGAGAAACGAGAGCAGCGACCCGAAGCTACCTCCACGTCGAACCATGCCCGAGGGAACAGTCAAGGGTACACTCCTAATGGTTTTCCAGGATATCGAAGTGTTCAACCATCCCCGCATCTTGGTCCAAGTAGACCGAGCATGATACCGCCGAGTTTTCAACAAAACCAACATAGTGTCATTCTAGCATCTGGTAACGTCAGTTTTAATGTGCCGAATAATGAACCTAATCATTTTAATGTACCCACACATAATATAGACGCTTCCCACCAATTAGCTAATCAATATGATATTATGGGGATAAAAATTGAAAATGATAGTGAGGAAGATCGTCCACATTGACATTAATATATAATAATAATAATAATCCAGCAACCTCAACAGAATAGAGTAGCTGATTATCAGTTAAATTCTCTGTCTTACCAGCACAATGGTTGTCCCAACCAGAACGGTCTAACTTATCAGCAACAGGGCTTCAACCAGCCGAATTTGCACTGGTTTTCACTAAATGACGTTTCACATCCTTCAACCGTGAATACTTTACCGACAAACAACGCAATTAACCGCCACAACCACATCAATTGAAGTTGCGTCGGCCATAACCACTTAGCACCGTTCGCCATGACACCTCGAGCCAGTTCATCAGGGAATAATCACGACGCAAGAGCACACCACGACGGGCACAGTGATGGAAAAACGAAAAGAAAACGAACAGCGTTCTCGAGTGCACAACTGTTGGAGTTGGAGAGACTGTTCCAGAGGAAGAAATACCTGGAACGTCCGGAGAGGTTGCGATTGGTGGAGCGGATCCAACTGGACGAGAAGATTATTAAGGTGTGGTTCCAAAATCGACGGATGAAGGAGAAACGAGAGCAGCGACCCGAAGCTACCTCCACGTCCCACCATGCCCGAGGGAACAGTCAAGGGTACACTCCTAATGGTTTTCCAGGATATCGAAGTGTTCAACCATCCCCGCATCTTGGTCCAAGTAGACCGAGCATGATACCGCCGAGTTTTCAACAAAACCAACATAGTGTCATTCTAGCATCTGGTAACGTCAGTTTTAATGTGCCGAATAATGAACCTAATCATTTTAATGTACCCACACATAATATAGACGCTTCCCACCAATTAGCTAATCAATATGATATTATGGGGATAAAAATTGAAAATGATAGTGAGGAAGATCGTCCACATTGACATTAATATATAATAATAATAATAATCCAGCAACCTCAACAGAATAGAGTAGCTGATTATCAGTTAAATTCTCTGTCTTACCAGAACAATGGTTGTCCCAACCAGAACGGTCTAACTTATCAGCAACAGGGCTTCAACCAGCCGAATTTGCACTGGTTTTCACTAAATGACGTTTCACATCCTTCAACCGTGAATACTTTACCGACAAACAACGCAATTAACCGCCACAACCACATCAATTGAAGTTGCGTCGGCCATAACCACTTAGCACCGTTCGCCATGACACCTCGAGCCAGTTCATCAGGGAATAATCACGACGCAAGAGCACACCACGACGGGCACAGTGATGGAAAAACGAAAAGAAAACGAACAGCGTTCTCGAGTGCACAACTGTTGGAGTTGGAGAGACTGTTCCAGAGGAAGAAATACCTGGAACGTCCGGAGAGGTTGCGATTGGTGGAGCGGATCCAACTGGACGAGAAGATTATTAAGGTGTGGTTCCAAAATCGACGGATGAAGGAGAAACGAGAGCAGCGACCCGAAGCTACCTCCACGTCGAACCATGCCCGAGGGAACAGTCAAGGGTACACTCCTAATGGTTTTCCAGGATATCGAAGTGTTCAACCATCCCCGCATCTTGGTCCAAGTAGACCGAGCATGATACCGCCGAGTTTTCAACAAAACCAACATAGTGTCATTCTAGCATCTGGTAGCGTCAGTTTTAATGGGCCGAATAATGAACCTAATCAGTTTAATGTACCCATACACAATATAGACGCTTCTCAACATTTAGTTCATGGATACGATATGGGGATCAAAATTGAAAATAATAGTGAGGAAGATCGTCCACATTGACATTAATATATAATAATAATAATAATCCAGTGACCTCAACAGAATAGAGTAGCTGATTATTAGTTAAATTCTGTCTTACCAGCACAATGGTTGTCCCAACCAGAACGGTCTAACTTATCAGCAACAGGGCTTCAACCAGCCGAATTTGCACTGGTTTTCACTAAATGACGTTACACATACTTCAACCGTGAATACTTTACCGACAAACAACGCAATTAACTGCCACAACCACATCAATGGAAGTTGCGTCGGCCATAACCACTTAGCACCGTTCGCCATGACACCTCGAGCCAGTTCATCAGGGAATAATCACGACGCAAGAGCACACCACGACGGGCACAGTGATGGAAAAACGAAAAGAAAACGAACAGCGTTCTCGAGTGCACAACTTTTGGAGTTAGAGAGGCTGTTCCAGAAGAAGAAATACCTGGAACGTCCGGAGAGGTTGCGATTGGCGGAGCGGATCCAACTGGACGAGAAGATTATTAAGGTGTGGTTCCAAAATCGACGGATGAAGGAGAAACGAGAGCAGCGACCCGAAGCTACCTCCACGTCGAACCATGCCCGAGGGAACAGTCAAGGGTACACTCCTAATGGTTTTCCAGGATATCGAAGTGTTCAACCATCCCCGCATCTTGGTCCAAGTAGACCGAGCATGATACCGCCGAGTTTTCAACAAAACCAACATAGTGTCATTCTAGCATCTGGTAGCGTCAGTTTTAATGGGCCGAATAATGAACCTAATCAGTTTAATGTACCCATACACAATATAGACGCTTCTCAACATTTAGTTCATGGATACGATATGGGGATCAAAATTGAAAATAATAGTGAGGAAGATCGTCCACATTGACATTAATATATAATAATAATAATAATCCAGTGACCTCAACAGAATAGAGTAGCTGATTATTAGTTAAATTCTCTGTCTTACCAGCACAATGGTTGTCCCAACCAGAACGGTCTAACTTATCAGCAACAGGGCTTCAACCAGCCGAATTTGCACTGGTTTTCACTAAATGACGTTACACATACTTCAACCGTGAATACTTTACCGACAAACAACGCAATTAACTGCCACAACCACATCAATGGAAGTTGCGTCGGCCATAACCACTTAGCACCGTTCGCCATGACACCTCGAGCCAGTTCATCAGGGAATAATCACGACGCAAGAGCACACCACGACGGGCACAGTGATGGAAAAACGAAAAGAAAACGAACAGCGTTCTCGAGTGCACAACTTTTGGAGTTAGAGAGGCTGTTCCAGAAGAAGAAATACCTGGAACGTCCGGAGAGGTTGCGATTGGCGGAGCGGATCCAACTGGACGAGAAGATTATTAAGGTGTGGTTCCAAAATCGACGGATGAAGGAGAAACGAGAGCAGCGACCCGAAGCTACCTCCACGTCCCACCATGCCCGAGGGAACAGTCAAGGGTACACTCCTAATGGTTTTCCAGGATATCGAAGTGTTCAACCATCCCCGCATTTTGGTCCAAGCAGACCGAGCATGATACCGCTGAGTTTTCAACAAAACCAACATAGTGTCATTCTAGCATCTGGTAACGTCAGTTTTAATGTGCCGAATAATGAACCTAATCATTTCAATGTACCCACACATAATATAGACGCTTCCCACCAATTAGCTAATCAATATGATATTATGGGGATAAAAATTGAAAATGATAGTGAGGAAGATCGTCCACATTGACATTAATATATAATAATAATAATAATCCAGCAACCTCAACAGAATAGAGTAGCTGATTATCAGTTAAATTCTCTGTCTTACCAGCACAATGGTTGTCCCAACCAGAACGGTCTAACTTATCAGCAACAGGGCTTCAACCAGCCGAATTTGCACTGGTTTTCACTAAATGACGTTTCACATCTTTCAACCGTGAATACTTTACCGACAAACAACGCAATTAACCGCCACAACCACATCAATTGAAGTTGCGTCGGCCATAACCACTTAGCACCGTTCGCCATGACACCTCGAGCCAGTTCATCAGGGAATAATCACGACGCAAGAGCACACCACGACGGGCACAGTGATGGAAAAACGAAAAGAAAACGAACAGCGTTCTCGAGTGCACAACTGTTGGAGTTGGAGAGACTGTTCCAGAGGAAGAAATACCTGGAACGTCCGGAGAGGTTGCGATTGGTGGAGCGGATCCAACTGGACGAGAAGATTATTAAGGTGTGGTTCCAAAATCGACGGATGAAGGAGAAACGAGAGCAGCGACCCGAAGCTACCTCCACGTCGAACCATGCCCGAGGGAACAGTCAAGGGTACACTCCTAATGGTTTTCCAGGATATCGAAGTGTTCAACCATCCCCGCATCTTGGTCCAAGTAGACCGAGCATGATACCGCCGAGTTTTCAACAAAACCAACATAGTGTCATTCTAGCATCTGGTAGCGTCAGTTTTAATGGGCCGAATAATGAACCTAATCAGTTTAATGTACCCATACACAATATAGACGCTTCTCAACATTTAGTTCATGGATACGATATGGGGATCAAAATTGAAAATGATAGTGAGGAAGATCGTCCACATTGACATTAATATATAATAATAATAATAATCCAGCAACCTCAACAGAATAGAGTAGCTGATTATCAGTTAAATTCTCTGTCTTACCAGCACAATGGTTGTCCCAACCAGAACGGTCTAACTTATCAGCAACAGGGCTTCAACCAGCCGAATTTGCACTGGTTTTCACTAAATGACGTTTCACATCCTTCAACCGTGAATACTTTACCGACAAACAACGCAATTAACCGCCACAACCACATCAATGGAAGTTGCGTCGGCCATAACCACTTAGCACCGTTCGCCATGACACCTCGAGCCAGTTCATCAGGGAATAATCACGACGCAAGAGCATACCACGACGGGCACAGTGATGGAAAAACGAAAAGAAAACGAACACCGTTCTTGAGTGCACAACTTTTGGAGTTAGAGAGGCTGTTCCAGAAGAAGAAATACCTAGAACGTCCGAAGAGGTTGCGATTGGCGGAGCGGATCCAACTGGACGAGAAGATTATTAAGGTGTGGTTCCAAAATCGACGCATGAAGGAGAAACGAGAGCAGCGACCCGAAGCTACCTCCACGTCGAACCATGCCCGAGGGAACAGTCAAGGGTACACTCCTAATGGTTTTCCAGGATATCGAAGTGTTCAACCATCCCCGCATCTTGGTCCAAGTAGACCAAGCATGATACCGCCGAGTTTTCAACAAAACCAACATAGTGTCATTCTAGCATCTGGTAGCGTCAGTTTTAATGGGCCGAATAATGAACCTAATCAGTTTAATGTACCCATACACAATATAGACGCTTCTCAACAATTAGTTCATGGATACGATATGGGGATCAAAATTGAAAATAATAGTGAAGAAGATCGTCCACATTGACATTAATTTATAATAATAATAATAATCCACTTCACAACACACAGACCTACTTGATCCCACACTAAGCTATAAGCTTGTGTCGTGGAAACCAAGCAAACGTGGTATATACTACACATTTTTAACTTTAAAATTATTTTCTCAGCAAAGGTCAAATAAATAACCTATTATGTATAGTATACGTTATAAATTATATGAACGTGTATAATTTTAATAAATTTATACAAATACCTATGTAGGTATATAATATAGTCATGTAAGTACTAAGTAATTAGAGGTGCAACTGTAATTAATGTAAATAATTTGTACATATTATAACTGTAATTCAGGAGGAATAAGATTCTTGATTTACTATTTATAAGGCAAAAAATATTCTAAAGAAGATATTTTAGACTCAGGCATTTTCTTTTGTTTTCCATTTCCGTCCATGTCTTCCAGCAGTTGACGTATTCTGGCATGAAAATCTTCGGATGCAGAATTAATACCGTAAGGCAGACGAAGATATTGGTAACGTCCAAATGGCGTTCCAAACGTACACAGGTCACTGCTCTCCTCATCGACAGTTGTGCTGCTTTTTGTTACCCATTTTATTTTATTTTATTGTAGTCGTAACGAATAAACTTAATTTCATTTATTTTATTATTTATTTTTATTTATTCAAAAAGTTTACCAACAATTGTTACAATACATCAACGCTAAGGACAGGTCTAATTCTAAGAATGACAACGAATCTTTACGCTCGTTCATCCTGACTCAAAAACACTGGGTACACTCTTTCTGCAATGTGTCCTTTCGACCAACCACATGGATCGGACGACATTGTCTTTAAGACCAACTTTACCTAATAAGTCTGGACCGGACGAATGCGTCCTTTCGTCCAACCACATGGACCGGACGACATTGTCCCTACGACTAGCTTTACCTACTAAGTTTGGACCGGACGAATGCGTCCTTTCGTCCAACCACATGGACCGGACGACATTGTCCCTACGACTAGCTTTACCTAATAAGTCTGGACCGGACGAATGCGTCCTTTCGTCCAACCACATGGACCGGATGACATTGTCCCTACGACCAGCTTTACCTAATAAGTCTGGACCGGACGAATGTGTCCTTTCGTCCAACCACATGTACCGGACGACATTGTCCCTACGACCAACTTTACCTAATAAGTCTGGACCGGACGAATGTGTCCTTTCGTCCAACCACATGGACCGGACGACATTGTCCCTACGACCAACTTTACCTAATAAGTCTGGACCGGACGAATGCGTCCTTTCGTCCAACCACATGGACCGGACGACATTGTCCCTACGACTAGCTTTACCTACTAAGTCTGGACCGGACGAATGCGTCCTTTCGTCCAACCACATGGACCGGACGACATTGTCCCTACGACCAGCTTTACCTAATAAGTCTGGACCGGACGAATGCGTCCTTTCGTCCAACCACATGGACCGGATGACATTGTCCCTACGACCAGCTTTACCTAATAAGTCTGGACCGGACGAATGTGTCCTTTCGTCCAACCACATGGACCGGACGACATTGTCCCTACGACCAACTTTACCTAATAAGTCTGGACCGGACGAATGCGTCCTTTCGTCCAACCACATGGACCGGACGACATTGTCCCTACTACTAGCTTTACCTACTAAGTCTGGACCGGACGAATGCGTCCTTTCGTCCAACCACATGGACCGGACGACATTGTCCCTACGACTAGCTTTACCTAATAAGTCTGGACCGGACGAATGGGTCCTTTCGTCCAACCACATGGACCGGATGACATTGTCCCTACGACCAGCTTTACCTAATAAGTCTGGACCGGACGAATGTGTCCTTTCGTCCAACCACATGTACCGGACGACATTGTCCCTACGACCAACTTTACCTAATAAGTCTGGACCGGACGAATGTGTCCTTTCGTCCAACCACATGGACCGGACGACATTGTCCCTACGACCAACTTTACCTAATAAGTCTGGACCGGACGAATGCGTCCTTTCGTCCAACCACATGGACCGGACGACATTGTCCCTACGACCAGCTTTACCTAATAAGTCTGGACCGGACGAATGCGTCCTTTCGTCCAACCACATGGACCGGATGACATTGTCCCTACGACCAGCTTTACCTAATAAGTCTGGACCGGACGAATGTGTCCTTTCGTCCAACCACATGGACCGGACGACATTGTCCCTACGACCAACTTTACCTAATAAGTCTGGACCGGACGAATGCGTCCTTTCGTCCAACCACATGGACCGGACGACATTGTCTCTACGACTAGCTTTACCTACTAAGTCTGGACCGGACGAATGCGTCCTTTCGTCCAACCACATGGACCGGACGACATTGTCCCTACGACCAGCTTTACCTAATAAGTCTGGACCGGACGAATGCGTCCTTTCGTCCAACCACATGGACCGGATGACATTGTCCCTACGACCAGCTTTACCTAATAAGTCTGGACCGGACGAATGTGTCCTTTCGTCCAACCACATGGACCGGACGACATTGTCCCTACGACCAACTTTACCTAATAAGTCTGGACCGGACGAATGTGTCCTTTCGACCAACAACATGGACCGGACGACATTGTCCCTACGACCAGAAAGTAAATGTACGAACCTCACGGCCGAAATGTGGACGCAAGAACAATCCCACTTCTGATGTAGAATATGGAAGGAATATAGTAGCAGATAATTATCTGCTGTTGTAATGATAGGTGACTAACTGATGATGATAACATAACACAATATAACTGAAGGCAGGGAAAGGTATGACCGAGACTATTAGCTGAGCGACACATCTAGAACCAACTAGAAACTATTACAATTAATTGCACCAACATAGAAATTGTACAGCATACCAGATATCCGTAGGGAACACGGAGCAGTGCCTGGGACTTGCGGCCCAGGTGTAGGTTTAATGGGGCCCCTTTACAATGCATGAACGTTCACCTCCACTGCCCGTGCTCCCGACTTCTCGCCGATATATTTAACATAAAAAGTGTTGACACAAAATAGCGCTATACTTTTTTAAAACACGATTTACTCAAAATTTCTCCAAAGTGGGTTACACACTATTGCTTATCTATGTCCAAATAGAATTTAGAAATCACCTTAACATTACTGCTTTGTACCTTCCAAATACTTGACAGAAAAACGTATATTGAAACCTTTTGTAAGTTTCATGCTAAGTGGGATATCTTCTTTTACGCCTTAACGGTTCAACCGATTATCACGAAATTTTGTACACAATGTTGTTGTCAGAGATACAGAGAAGGACATGGGTCCTATTTATGCCGAAATTCCCGCAGGAACTCCGGAATTAACGCCAGTGAAATCTCATGAAGTGTTATATACACACTATCAGGGGTACAGAAAAGGGCATTGGGTACTTTGTGTCTCGGCATTCCTGCGGGATCTCCAATATTTCCGCGGATGAACCGCGGGGAACAGCTAGTGTTGTTATAAATAAAACTACACCATCCTTAGTCCGTGCTTGAGTCCTTGAGTAATATTAAGGTTTGAACATATTAACATAACTCAAGAACGTCATGCCTACCAGATTAACCTTAGAGGTAAATTGGTGAAGCATAAAAAATTAGGGTTGACTTCGAAAATTTCATCTCGTGAAAATATTAGATTTGCATATCAGTGAAACCCCGGGCAGAACCTATAGTGTTGAATATGATAATCGTCTAAATGTATAAATAAAAAACATTTTAACAATTAGAAAAAAATAAATTTATTATTATTTATAATGTTTAAAAAGACAGAGATTCAGACTTCCCCAGAATCCTGTCTCTTTTCCTTCATGCGGCGATTCTGGAACCAGACCTTGATCACTTTATCATCGTTCTGCATTCTTTCGGCAGTTCGAAGTCTCGATGGACGATCCAGAAATTTACTTCTCCGGTACATCTCTTCCAGTTCCAACACTTGGGAAGTTGTGAACGCCGTTCTCACGCGTTTTCGTTTTTTGGTGGTCGAAGAGTCCGGATACTGAACATGGAACGTCACTGGTGGCGGGGCTGAATGGCTGTATCTGCAGCTGTTGTACGTGTGACCACTGCCGAAAGCATCTTGTTGATAAGCAGTATTGTTGGTCAGGGCACTGTTGCCAGCCTGCTGATAAGCACAACTGCTTAACTGGGTCCAGTCTTGTGCTTGTTGGTGATCATGACCATTTTGTGGGTAGCCAGGAATACCCTGCTCATAAGCACAGCTGCTTTGATGATGACGGTTGCTGGGTAGAAGATCAGTAAATTGAGTGATCTCTTCGCTGGGAAATGGTGACTCGTCACTGGGAGTTAGCTCAAAGCCAGGTAGTGCCACATCCAACTGTTGGTGATCTTCGTTGGAACTTGTTACCTGAAAGTCAATAGAAAACGATATATTATTTTTCTGAGTACATTTAATAATGCCATTGAACATAATATTATTTTTAATCAACATTTTTTTTTTATTACAAATTTATATATATAAAAAAAATACCCACTTGTGGCCATAAAACAAAAACTAGAATTTAAATTAACTATAGTAAAATTCATAGTTTTCGATTACAGTTTTAATAAATATTCTTTCATTATGATAAAATAAGTATATTTTCTATGTTTATGTTTTGGAAGCCAATGGCGATACCAAGACCTCTGCATTAATTTCACGCTTACTACTGACTCTACTACTAGTGAAAATACAATAGATATAGGTACACTAAAATTGTTAGGTATAAGTTTCATACTTACAGTATCATTGATGACAGTGCCTAAAGTTGAGGTTGAAATATTGTTCCAGTCCTCAGGTTGTCCATAGCTTGGCGCAAATGCCGATATGAACGCCGATGGAAACAACTCGTCTTCTATGTTAAGCAGATCCATTGCAAAAACTTGTCTGTTAAAATTTCTTAGAGAACAACAGTGCAAGTCGCAAGATGACAGCGGTGTGAATAATTTGAATATTTTGTGAATTAATTTATATATCCTGAAAAGCCTTTCAAAACTAACAGGGGTAATCAGCTTATCTGTTAATGACATTTTAATCTTCACTGATAACAAATGAGATAAAAAACTCATCAACCCTTACGATTTCGTGAGCAGTAGATACTTTTGTGAATTGTGTGTGACCTTGCGACCTTATGAGGAAACGAGTATATTTATGTGCCTAAATAATACATAAAAAGAAATAATATCTATCTGCTTGTGATATTTTTAAACGGGAAAGGGAACCTTGTGAAGATTTATATTTACTGAAATGAACTTTGGTCGGAATTTCTGTGGAATCGGTTTTAATGCGTTTTGCGCTTCGAAGAAATGGATGGAAGTTTTCTAAAATGATATGGTACACGTTTAGTTTGGATACCAATGCATGGTTGGCTGTATGACGTCATTCTAAATCCAACATGGCGAAATATCCAAGATGGCGGACTAGTTAAATTAAAATGCACTCCTACAATATTTGAATAACATTTTTTTTTACTTTTTAAAGTGTTTAGCTATTGTTGGACAGGTTTCTCGGTCTATCTTATTTAACGTGTCATTGTTGCAACGCATATTGTAGGAAAGTTTAAAAATTTAGTCCGCTATCTTGAGAAGTTCGCCATAATGGATTAATCGTTACGTTACTTTATTTTTCGAGTTATTCTCAGCATGACCTTTCATTTGATGCCCATATTGTAGGTGTGCATTAAAAATAACTCAGCCATCTTGGGTGTTCCGCCATGTTGTATTTAGAATGACGTCACACAAATAAAAATGCATTGTCATCCAAACTAAACGTCTATACAAAATGTCATCTCAATCGGTTCAAAACATCCACATCAAAACTTGTTTGATTCCGAGTTGCGAGTTAGATAAATTCTAAGTGAAGGATTTTTTATATGCAATAACAAAAACTATCAAGATTGAGACAACATCAAACTAAAAATTGTAAAATTGTTGTACATGTTATTATTGCAGTCTGAAAAAGCCAATTACAATCATTGTGTAATGTGTGTCGGTCTGTCTGTGCATGCGTTGCAAAAATATCTGAAACTCACGCAGAAGAATCTCAGGACATCAGCTAATCTATAGGACTAATATTATAAAGAGCTAAAATTTGTGAGTTTGTGAGGGTGTAACCGATTTTAAAAATTCTTTGCTACATTCTGTGCTACATTATCCCTGAGTGGCATAAGCTGTACCTACTGTAGCCTGGAATTCTCGCGCGAGCTCCGAAATTACCCCGGGTGAAACCTCGGGGTACAGCTATTTGAAAATTAATCCAATAAAATGAATAGGCGACCAGCAAAATAAACGAATTTGTACCTTTGACCTTTGAACTCGGCATCTCGCCATGCACCTAGACAGTTCATGCTTTTGGCATTACATTTATGTAGGTACATGAGATTTTATTTACCGAATAATCGCGAGTACTCAAGCAAATCATGAAAACCACGTGGGTGGTAAAAATATCACAAGCAGATAGATATTATTCCTCATAAGGTCACTGCAAGGTCACACACAATACACAGAAGAACCGCTCACGAAACCGTAAGGGTTGATGAGATTTTTATCTCATTTGTTATCAGTGGTCATTAAAATGTCATTAACAGATAAGCTGATTACCCCTGTTAGTTTTGAAAGGCTTTTCAGGATATATAAATTAATTCAAAAAATATTCGCATTAACCACTCCGCTGTCATCTTGCAACTTGCACGGTTGTTCTCCAAGAAATTTTAACAGACAAGTTTTTGCAATGGATCTGCTTAACATAGAAGACGAGTTGTTTCCATCGGCGTTCATATCGGCATTTGCGCCAAGCTATGGACAACCTGAGGACAGGAACAATAATTCAGCCTCAACTTTAAGCACCGTCGTCAACGAAACTGTAAGTACAAAACTTTTAAATAACAGTTTTACTAAGTATATACTAGCTGTGCCCCGCGGCTTCACTCGCTTGAGTTTCGGAATCCCCGCAGGAATTATTTTTTCTGAATTAAAAGTAGCATATACTCCTTCAGCTATCTATCAGCTATCTGTCAGTCTAAGTTTTGTCAAAATCGGTTCATCCATTCCAGAGATTTTTGGGTAAGAGAAAGTTGTGTTTTATGTAAGTACCGTATTCATATGCATTCAGTGAATTACAAACAGACACTTCAATTTCATTTATATTTATAGAGGCATAGGTCTATTTTATGTTCGCTTACAAAATATTAGTAGTCTGTAGTGAGCGTGAAATTAAGGCAGAGGTCTTGATATCACTAACGGCACCCAACACAATGAATTTATTGAACTCTGGTTCTCCATATCTATCACTAAATGCTTCTAGACTTGGCTTCTCATATTTGCCTTTTTTGAATACATACATAAAATATCAATATTTTCTTTATTGTAACCAGTTTGCTGAAAGATGATTTATGAAATGTTTGAAAAAGTTGATAACATTTGTTGATCAAAAAGATTATGTTCAGTGGAACAATAAAATTCATAAAACTAATTTATCGTTTTCTAATTTTCAGGTAACAGTTGATAACAAAGAACTACCTGGTTTTAAGCCAACGCCTAGTGTCGACTCACAATTTCCCGGCGAAGAAACCACTGAATATCTCGACCTCACACCCACGAATCATCATCAGCAAAGCGGCTGTGCTTATGAACAGAGTATTCCTGGCTATCCAGAATATGGTCATGATCACCAAAGAGCACAATACTGGACCCAGTTAAGCAGTTGTGCCTATCAGCAAGCTTATAACAGTGAGCTGGCCAACAATACTGCTAATCAACAAGATGCTTTCGGCAGTAGTCACACCTACAACAGCTGCAGATACAGCCATTCAGTCCCGCCACCAGTGACGTTACATGTTCAGTTTCCGGACTCCAGCACGAACACCAAAAAACGGAAACGCGTGAGAACGGTGTTCACAACTTCCCAAGTGTTGGAACTTGAAGATATGTACCGGAGAAATAACTATCTGGATCGTCCATCGAGACTTAGAACTGCCGAAAGAATGCAGCTTGATGATAAAGTAATCAAGGTCTGGTTCCAGAACCGTCGGATGAAGGAAAAGAGACAGGAATGTGGGGAAGTCTGAATCTCTGTGTCTTAATAAGGAGTGATATATTATATCCAGTGAGTGATGGTAAAAGAGGACACAATATTTGTGATTTTAAGTCTTATTTACCAAATCTCTTGTTTGAGATCTTATAATAATAAATTTATTTCACTAAGTACTAAATGTTTTTGATTTATACCTACATTTGGATGATTAAATGTTATAACAAACAGGATAAGCGAAAAAGTAATATAAGAATATTATAAGTTCGGTAGTCTTTCAGAATATGGGGAAAATAAATTCAATGATAAAACAGTACAACAACATTCACAAGGTACAAAGTACACCTAGCTCATTAACACGTATACAAGGTACGCGCCACGCATACAGCGAGCGAGGCATCAGCTAGTCAGCTCGATAGAGGTCATTGACCTTAAGGTACCGGCGCACGGCGATGTGTGTGTAAGCGACTGAGCGGCGAGCGCCTTCACAAGTTGTTTACTTTTTGATTGATTTATTTTGTTAGAAATGAAAAAAGTTGTTTTATTTTTTATGATAAGAACATGTTTATAACGGTCTGTACTTACAACCCTGTAAATATTTGCAGCTAATTTTAACACATCTTATACATACAGTATAATGTCAAAACAATATTCCTCGATGAGAAAAAATTAAGTTATTACTTTTGTAAGAGTGTATATAGTAGGTTTTAAGAAATAGTTATTTCTTTAAAAAAAATATTTAATAGTAAGAAAGTGAACAAAACATAATATAAACATTTAATAACGACAAATCACTGGCGCGGGCGGCCATAATAATATTACGATAATGTTTTAAGGCAAAAATCTTTATACTTAGATGACGTCACTTTAAGCCTAAGTTATATGTGTTTTTTTTTGTATTTTGTTCATTCATATGATATTTGTAAAATTGTGATAAATCGTCTTACAAAAGAAAATATATGCAATAAATGCCATTGAAAGTGCTTATTTCGATAAGTTCTTCAAAGAAACTCTATAACATCAGGCGATTAAAAAAATCTTCAACCATTTCGCTCCCCAAGTCAACCAGCTCGTCTGTAGCGAAAGACAGCAAAAAACTTTCATTTATAGATACGTCATCTAAAAGTTCTTCATCTCTTATTTCCATTATTAGATTTTCATTGTTAACATGAGTCTTTAGTGTGAAAACCGCATGATAGTTTCGAAGATTAGCGTGAACAAAATATACTCCGAGGGAAGCACCAAATTCACGTGAGGGTGAAAGCGTCGGCGTCGGCAAGAACTATAATAATCCTTACTATACTACGTAGCTACAGCTGTCTGTTAGCTTTCACGCCTCAACGGTTCAACCGATCATCATGAAATTTTGTACGCACGTTGTCAGAGGCACAGAGAAGGACATAGGGTACTTTGTATCCTCGAATTCCTGCGCGATCTCTAAAATTTCCGTGGGTTGAACCGCGGTAATTTCGGAGTTCCCGCGGGAATTCGGGGATAAAAAGTACCCTATGTCCTTCTCTGTACCCCTGACAATGTGCATGTCAAATTTCATCCAAATCCATTCAGCCGTTTTTGCGTGATTGAGTAACAAACATCCAAACATCCAAACATCCAAAAATCCAAACATCCAAACATCCAAACATCCAAACATCCAAACATCCAAACATCCAAACATCCAAACATCCAAACATCCAAACATCCAAACATCCAAACATCCAAACATCCGAACATCCAAACATCCAAACATCCAAACATCCAAACATCCAAACATCCAAAAATCCAAACATACAAACATTCAAACATCCAAACATCCAAACATCCAAACATCCAAACATCCAAACATCCAAACATCCAAACATCCAAACATCCAAACATCCAAACATCCAAACATCCAAACATCCAAACATCCAAACATCCAAACATCCAAACATCCAAACATCCAAACATCCAAACATCCAAACATCCAAACATCCAAACATCCAAACATCCAAACATCCAAACATCCAAACATCCAAACATCCAAACATCCAAACATCCAAACATCCAAACATCCAAACATCCAAACATCCAAACATCCAAACATCCAAACATCCAAACATCCAAACATCCAAACATCCAAACATCCAAACATCCAAACATCCAAACATCCAAACATCCAAACATCCAAACATCCAAACATCCAAACATCCAAACATCCAAACATCCAAACATCCAAACATCCAAACATCCAAACATCCAAACATCCAAACATCCAAACATCCAAACATCCAAACATCCAAACATCCAAACATCCAAACATCCAAACATCCAAACATCCAAACATCCAAACATTCAAACATCTAAACATCCAAACATCCAAACATCCAAACATCCAAACATCCAAACATCCATACATCCAAACATCCAAACATCCAAACATCCAAACATCCAAACATCCAAACATCCAAACATCCAAACATCCAAACATCCTGTAACCGCCAAATCTAAATGATGGTTACGGGGGGAAATACTACTGCAAGCCGAAGACCAGTTCAAACTCAAACGTGATGCCGGATAACTTAGATATACCTAAGCACTACCAAGCGACTCACCTGAGCTTGCGACGCTGCCCAAAGCGCTTCTAGGAGCCTGGATACAGCCTGACGTGGTAACATGCAGCGTAAATACGGGCAGTAGGAGTCCTCCACGACTTGGGAACACAAACCACGGATCACAACCACGATTGTACGCCACGGGTAGCAGCTCGCGAGTGCACTGCGGATATAATGGGAACGCGTCCGTCGCCCAAGCCGATAAGATGATGACTGGCGGTGGCGTCGAGTGTCGACTCACTCGGCGGAGTCGTTTACGCCGCGTGGCTTGACGGGCTGCGATTGACCAGGCTCCGAATCGCTAGCGCACCTTATTTGGGCATTGCAGCGCGAAGCCACCTCGCAGTGCAAAAGTACACCAAGTACCCAGCACCGACGTTTAGGCGTAAACACATCCAAACATCCAAACATCCAAACATCCAAACATCCAAACATCCAAACATCCAAACATCCAAACATCCAAACATCCAACCATCCAAACATCCAAACATCCAAACATCCAAACATCCAAACATCCAAACATCCAAACATCCAAACATCCAAACATCCAAACATCCAAACATCCAAACATCCAAACATCCAAACATCCAAACATCCAAACATCCAAACATCCAAACATCCAAACATCCAAACATCCAAACATCCACACTTTCACATTTATAATATTCGTAGGACTAGTAGGATTTGAAAGTGTGGATGTTTGGATGTTTGTTACTCAATCCCGCAAAAACGGCTGAATGGATTTGGATGAAATTTAGCATGCACATTGTCAGGGGTACAGAGAAGAACATAAAGTACTTTTTATCCTGGAATTCCGGCGGGAACTCCGAAATTACCACGGGTGAAACCGCAGGGCACAGCTAGTAAATAAATAATTATGAGCATTTCGTACGTGCGTTCGTGTTAGAGCCCGTAAAATAAAATTAGTGGAAAGGTTGCGAGCTGTCTGAATGATTTATCTCGACCCAAGCGGACCCTGGACCCTATTGCAAGTTATAATTTTATCATACGGGACGGGGACCACTGATCCATACTAATATTATAAAGAGGTAAACTTTGTCCGTTTGTGAGGTTGTCGGGGGTAATCTCTGGATCTACTGAACCGATTTTGAAAATTGTACATAAAAAAATAAAAAAATAATACATACAATCGAACATAGAACCTCCTCCTTTTTGGAAGTCGGTTAAAAACTAAAAAATCTATCTATCTATTGAATTTTGTCTTTGGGGCATCGTCGGCCGCTACCGCGGCACGCTCGCTGCGCTCGCTCGGCTCACGCGACTCTGTCATCAGTAAAAAACTAATCTAACCTAAAAATATTGGAGTGCTCTACGCCCTGTCTAAAGCCAGAAAGTAATCAGTTCCTAATATGGCGGACCATTTCATGAAATGTTACAATTTCGTGAAATAGCCCGTCACATTAATATGATGAATTGGTAAATTCTTAGATGTGGCCACGACATCCACCTATATCAATATTGCAAAGAGGAGTAGCTTAACAATGATATCTATTGAGGCTGTATAATCCTGATAAGCAAGCACAAAATTACAACAATATTTCTGCACATCGCAAATGGGATAGGTACCTACCTACAATAAAACTTTCAAAAGTCCTAGCTATGTGTGAGGAAAAATGTCCTGGCGATGTGCGAAACAAAGTCATTAAATAGAATTTGGAAATCACCGTAACATTACTGCTTTGTACCTTCCAAATACTTGACAGACAAACGTATATTGAAACCTTTTGTAAGTTTCATGCTAAGTGGGATATCTTCTTTCACGCGTTAACGGCTCAACCGATTATCGCGAAATTTTGTACATAATGTTGTTGTCAGAGGTACAGAGAAGGACATGGGTCCTTTTTATGCCGAAATTCCTGCGGGAACTCCAAAATTAACACCGGTGAAATCTCATGAAATTTTGTATACACACTGTCAGGGGTAAAGAAAAGGGCATAGGGTACTTGTGTCTCGGAATTCCTGCGGGATCTCTAATATTTCCGCGGGTGAACCGCAGGGAACAGCTAGTGTTGTTATAAATAAAACTAGATTATCCTTATTCCGTGCTTTGGTCCTTGTAATGTTATGAACATATTAACATAACTCAAGAACGTCATGCCTACCAGTTAAACCTTAGAGGTTTTTATACCTCACCAGATAATCTAGTGATGCATAGAAAGTAAGGGTATGATGTTGACTTCGAAAATTTCATCTCGTGAAAATATTAGATATATTGGCATTTAAGTGAAGCCCCGGGCAGAACCTATAGTGTTGATTATGTTAATCGTTCAAATGTATAAATAAAAAAACATTTTAGTACTCAGTAAAAAATAAATTTATTCTTATTTATAATATTAAAAAAGATAATTTAATTTGCAACAAAAATCAAATAAAAAATTCCGTAAACAAGTCTTGAAATCACAAATATGGTTTCCTCTTTTACCATCAGTCACTGGATATGTATCATTCCGTATTGAGTCACAGAGATTCAGACTTCCCCAGAATCCTGTCTCTTTTCCTTCATCCGGCGGTTCTGGAACCAGACCTTGATCACTCTATCATCAAGCTGCATTCTTTCGGCAGTTCTAAGCCTCGATGGACGATCCAGATAGTTATTTCTCCGGTACATCTCTTCCAGTTCCAACAATTGGGAAGTTGTGAATGCCGTTCTCACGCGTTTTCGTTTTTTGGTGGTCGAAGAGTCCGGATACTGAATATGGAACATCACTGGTGGCGGGGCTGAATGGCTGTATCTGCAGCTGTTGTACATGTGACCACTGCCGAAAGCATCTTGTTGATAAGCAGTATTGTTGGTCAGGGCACTCTTGCCAGCCTGCTGATAAGCACAACTGCTTAACTGGGTCCAGTCTTGTGCTTGTTGGTGATCATGACCATTTTGTGAGTAGCCAGAAATACCCTGCTCATAAGCACAGCTGCTTTGATGATGACGGTTGCTGGGAAGAAGGTCAGTAAATTGAGTGATCTCTTCGCTGGGAAATGGTGACTCGTCACTGGGCGTTAGCTCAAAGCCAGGTAGTGCCACATCCAACTGTTGGTGATCTTCGTTGGAACTTGTTACCTGAAATTCAATAGAAAACGATATATTATTTTTCCGAGTACATTTAATAATGCCATTGAACATAATATTATTTTTAATCAACATTTTTTTTTAATTACAAATTTATATATAAAAAAAATACCCACTTGTGGCCATAAAACAAAAACTAGAATTTAAATTAACTATAGTAAAATTCATAGTTTTCGATTACACTTTTAATAACAATTCTTTCATTATGACAAAAAAAGTATATTTTCTATATTTATGTTTTGGAAGCCAATGGCGATACCAAGACCTCTGCATTAATTTCACGCTTACTACTGACTCTACTACTACTTTATAAGTGAAAATACAATAGATATAGGTACACTAAAATTGTTAGGTATAAGTTTCATACTTACAGTATCATTGATGACAGTGCCTGAAGTTGAGGTTGAAATATTGTTCCAGTCCTCAGGTTGTCCATAGCTTGGCGCAAATGCCGATATGAACGCCGATGGAAACAACTCGTCTTCTATGTTAAGCAGATCCATTGCAAAAACTTGTCTGTTAAAATTTCTCAGAGAACAACCGTGCAAGTCGCAAGATGACAGCGGAGTGAATAATTTGAATATTTTGTGAATTAATTTATATATCCTGAAAAGCCTTTCAAAACTAACAGGGATAATCAGCTTATCTGTTAATGACATTTTAATCACCGCTGATAACAAATGAGATAAAAAACTCATCAACCCTTACGATTTCGTGAGCGGTGCTTTTGTGTATTGTGTGTGACCTTGCAGTGTCCTTATGAGGAAACGAGTATATTTATGTGCCTAAATAATATATAAAAAGAAATAATATCTATCTGCTTGTGATATTTTTAAACGGGAAAGGGAACCTTGTGAAGATTTATGTTTACTGAAATGAACTTTGGTCGGAATTTCTGTGGAATCGGTTTTAATACGTTTTGCGCTTCGAAGAAATGGATGGAAGTTTTCTAAAATGATATGATACACGTTTAGTTTGGATACCAATGCATGGTTGGCTGTATGACGTCATTTTAAATCCAACATGGCGAAATATCCAAGATGGCGGACTAGTTAAATTAAAATGCACTCCTACAATATTTGAATAACATTTTTTTTTACTTTTTAAAGTGTTTAGCTATTGTTGGACAGGTTTCTCAGTCTATCTTATTCAACGTGTCATTGTTGCAACGCATATTGTAGGAAAGTTTAAAAATTTTGTCCGCTATCTTGAGAAGTTCGCCATAATGGATTAATCGTTACGTTACTTTATTTTTCGAGTTATCCTCAGCATGACCTTTAATTTGATGCCCATATTGTAGGTGTGCATTAAAAATAACTCAGCCATCTTGGGTGTTCCGCCATGTTGTATTTAGAATGACGTCACACAAATAAAAATGCATTGTCATCCAAACTAAACGTCTATACAAAATGTCATCTCAATCGGTTCAAAACATCCGCATCAAAACTTGTTTGATTCCGAGTTGCGAGTTAGATAAATTCTAAGTGAAGGATTTTTTATATGCAATAACAAAAACTATCAAGATTGAGACAACATCAAACTAAAAATTGTAAAATTGTTGTACATGTTATTATTGCAGTCTGAAAAAGCCAATTACAATCATTGTGTAATGTGTGTCGGTCTGTCTGTGCATGCGTTGCAAAAATATCTGAAACTCACGCAGAAGAATCTCAGGACATCAGCTAATCTATAGGACTAATATTATAAAAAACTAAAATTTGTGAGTTTGTGAGGGTGTAACCGATTTAAAAAATTCTTTCTCTATTCTGTGCTACATTATCCCTGAGTGGCATAAGCTGTACCTACTGTAGCCTGGAATTCTCGCGCGAGCTCCGAAATTACCCCGGGTGAAACCTCGGGGTGCAGCTATTTGAAAATTAATCCAATAAAATGAATAGGCGACAAGCAAAATAAACGAATTTGTACCTTTGACCTTTGAACTCGGCATCTCGCCATGCACCTAGACAGTTCATGCTTTTGGCATTACATTTATGTAGGTACATGAGATTTTATTTACCGAATAATCGCGAGTACTCAAGCAAATCATGAAAACCACGTGGGTGGTAAAAATATCACAAGCAGATAGATATTATTTCTTTTTATATATTATTTAGGTACATAAAAATACTCGTTTCCTCATAAGGTCACAAGGTCACACACAATACACAAATGAACCGCTCACGAAATCGTAAGGGTTGATGAGTTTTTTATTTCATTTGTTATCAGTGGTCATTAAAATGTCATTAACAGATAAGATGATTACCCCTGTTAGTTTTGAAAGGCTTTTCAGGATATATAAATTAATTCATAAAATATTTGCATTGACCACTCCACTGTCATCTTGCGACTTGCACGGTTGTTCTCTAAGAAATTTTAACAGACAAGTTTTTGCAATGGATCTGCTTAACATAGAAGACGAGTTGTTTCCATCGGCGTTCATATCGGCATTTGCGCCAAGCTATGGACAACCTATATAGACTATACAAAAGCCTTTGACTGTGTGCAATGGGATAAGCTGTGGACTGTGCTACGTGAGATGGGTACTCCTGGGCATCTTATTGGCTTGATTCAACATCTATATGTTGAGAATCGCTCATTTGTCAGAATCGGCACCGATTGTTCTAATGTGTTCGAAACAAAAGTGGGAGTGCGGCAGGGTTGCATCTTGTCCCCTGGCCTGTTTAACATTTATGGCGAATTCATCATCCGGAAGGTTCTTGAGTCCTGGGACAGAGGATTCCGTGTTGGTGGCAAACGGATTTCTAACCTCAGATATGCCGATGACACAGTTCTCCTGGCCACGTCTGTAGAGGACATGCAGGAGCTATTCCAGAGACTCGAAATCGAAAGCAACTGCATGGGTCTCGCAGTAAACAGGAGCAAGACGAAGATCATGGTGGTAGATCGAGCCGGAAAACTACCCAGCCTTGCCGGTATCGTCCCGGGGGTTGACATTGTGGACCACTACGTTTACCTGGGCGCACTTATACACAATGATGGTAGTTGTGCACCGGAGATAAAGAGGCGTATAGCCATGGCCAAGGACGCCATGACCCGACTCAGTAACATCTGGAAGAGGAGGGGTATTACCAATGCCACTAAGACCCGGTTAATACGCGCTCTTGTATTCCCAATTTTTCTATACGGGGTGGAAACTTGGACGATACGAGCCCGAGAAAGGCAAAGGATAGAAGCTTTTGAAATGTGGTGCTGGAGGCGCATGTTACGGATACCCTGGACAGCCAAGCGCACCAATGCATCGATTCTTTCACAACTTCGCATCCGAACCCGCCTCTCTACAATATGTCAGCAGAGAATTCTCGCATACTTCGGCCACATAATAAGGAAGGGAGATGAGAGCCTTGAAAAGCTGATCGTAGTCGGGAACACTGAAGGGAAACGAGCCCGCGGACGGTCCCCTACCAGATGGAGCGATCAAGTGAAAGGCCCACCCTCGGCTAAGTTCTGCTCGGTTGTCAGGGAGGCAATGGATAGGCACCGCTGGAGGCGGATCGTGAGGCGCATCGCGGCACCAGCATCCTCAATCGACGATGACCACGATCCTCAGTCATGAGGGAGCGACCAGAGAGAGAGAGAGAGATGGACAACCTGAGGATAGGAACAATAATTCAGCCTCAACTTTAAGCACCGTCGTCAACGAAACTGTAAGTACAAAACTTTTAAATAACAGTTTTACTAATTATATACTAGCTGTGCCCCGCGGCTCCACTCGCTTGAGTTTTGGAATCCCCGCAGGAATTATTTTTTTCTGAAATAAAAGTAGCATATACTCCTTATTACATCAGCTATCTGTCAGTCTAAGTTTTGTCGAAATCGGTTCATCCATTCCAGAGATTTTTGGGTAAGAGAAAGTTGTGTTTTATGTAAGTACCGTATTCATATGCATTCAGTGAATTACGAACAGACACTTCAATTTCATTTATATTTATAGAGGCATAGATCTATTTTATGTTCGCTTACAAAATAGTAGTAGTGAGCGTGAAATTAATGCAGAGGTCTTGATATCACTAACGGCACCCAACACAATGAATTTATTAAATTCTGGTTCTCCATATCTATCACTAAATGCTTCTAGAGTTGGCTTCTCATATTTGCCTTTTTTGAATACATACATAAAATATCAATATTTTTTTTATTGTAACCAGTTCGCTGAAAGATTATTTATGAAATGTTTGAAAAAGTTAATACAATTTGTTGATCAAAAAGATTATGTTCTGAAACAATAAAATTCTTAAAACTAATTTATCGTTTCCTAATTTTCAGGTAACAGTTGATAACAAAGAACTACCTGGTTTTGAGCCAACGCCTAGTGTCGACTCACAATTTCCCGGCGAAGAAACCACTGAATATCTCGACCTCACACCCACGAATCATCATCAGCAAAGTGGCTGTGCTTATGAACAGAGTATTCCTGGCTATCCAGAATATGGTCATGATCACCAAAATGCACAATACTGGACCCAGTTAAGCAGTTGTGCTTATCAGCAAGCTGACAGCAGTGTGCTGAACAACAATACAGCACAAGATGCTTTCGGCAGTAGTCACACCTACAACAGCTGCAGATACAGCCATTCAGCCCCGCCACCAGTGACGTTCCATGTTCAGTATCCGGACTCCAGCACGAACACCAAAAAACGGAAACGCGTGAGAACGGCGTTCACAACTTCCCAAGTGTTGGAACTGGAAGATATGTACCGGAGAAATAACTATCTGGATCGTCCATCTAGACTTAGAACTGCCGAAAGAATGCAGCTTGATGATAAAGTTATCAAGGTCTGGTTCCAGAACCGCCGGATGAAGGAAAAGAGACAGGGATGAGGGGAAGTCTGAATCTCTGTGTCTTAATAAGGAGTGATATCAACATATCCAGTGAGTGATGGTAAAAGAGGACACAATATTTGTGATTTTAAGACTGGTTTACCGAATCTTTTGTTTGAGTTTTATTGAAAATTAAATTATCTTATAATAATAAATTTATTTCACTAAGTACTAAATGTTTTTTATTTATACCTTCATTTGGATGATTAAATGTTATAACAAACAGGATAAGCGAAAAAGAATATAATATCATTACAAATTTGGTAGTCTTTCAGAATATGGGGAAAATAAATTCAATGATAAAACTTTACATTCATAAGGTACAAAGTACACCTAGCTCATTAACACGAATACAAGGTACGCGCCACGCATACAGCGAGCGATGCATCAGCTAGTCAGCTCGATAGAGGTCATTGACCTTAAGATAAGTTGTGTGTAAGCGACTGAGCGGCGAGCGCCTTCACAAGTTGTTTACTTTTTGATTGATTTATTTTGTTTGAAATAAAAAAAGTTGTTGTATTTTTTATATTATGATCATGTTTATTGACATGAATATGTTTATTTCAACCCTGTAAATATTTGCAGCTAATCTTACCACATCTTATATTGTATAATATCAAAACAATATATGAAAAAAAAAAAATTTAGTTATTACTTTTATACGAATGTATTTAAGAAATAGATATTTCTTTTAAAAAAATATTTAATAGCAAGAAAGTGAACAAAACATAATATAAACATTTAATAACGCTAAATCACTGGCGCGGGCGTCCTAAAACAACGAGTACTTACTTAATGCTATAATTATATTAGGATAATGTTGTAAAGCGAAAAACTTTAAACTTGGAGACGTCACTAAAAACCTAAGCTACGTATATGTAGTTTCTTTTTGGTAATTTTTACATTCGTATGATATTTGTAAAATTGTGATAAATCATCTTACAAAAGAAAATATATGCAATAAATGACATTGAAAGTGATTATTTCGATGATTTCTTCAAAGAAACTACGATGTTATAACCGATTAAAAAAATCTTCAACCATTTCAGCCCCCAAGTCAACTAGCTCGTCTGTCGCGAAAGACAGCAAAAGACTTCCATCTATAGATACGTCATCTAAAAGTTCTTCATCTCTTATTTCCATTATTAGATTTTCATTGTTAACAGGAGTCTTTAGTGGCATTTCACTAATATTTTCAACAAAATCTTGATTGCTTTGAGAACTAAATATCACATCACGAACTTGGTGGTCAGTGTTATTAGGTATTTTTTGATTTCTTAATAATGTCGATTCCTGACTTCTACAGCTTTCCCAGTCATTTTCTCTTACGGCCCTCTCAAAACTTGATGATTCGTCGTACTGTTCTTTCTTGTTTTTTATCCGACGGTTTTGAAACCAAACCTTTACAGTTTTTTCCTCGAGATTAAGTTCTTTTGCCAGTTGTGATCTGCGTTTGACATTTGGGAAGCAATCAATTTTAAAAGCTTTCTCTAAAATCAACAATTGCTCTATGGTGAACGTGGTTCTACTGCGAAATTTATTTAGATAACATGCGTTTTGAGCTGAATTGTTAAAGCTACACCTTGGTCGAGGTTCTTGTATTTGGTAATGGTTGTGACATGCTTGATTGTGATTCAAACAACAATCTGACTGCGAGTAGTTAACTGCTAGGGCAGAATGAGTGCAATCAAATTGATGACTCGCTAAAGGATAGTTTAGGGGTTGATATTGCATGTGTATTGAGGGGGGGTTAGAAAACTGGATATCGTTTGTTTGCCTATGTCGTTGAACATGGTTCACTGGTTGACAACTGTTCTCTGGAAGTCGTTGTAGATAACTCGCTGACGTTCCTGGTTGATTCAGCATATGACGCGGTTGAAGTTCCATTGTTGGATTTTGTTGGAATCCTTGCAAAGGCTGGTTCGGGAAATGTGAGCGCTGGTACTTTAAATGTGGATTTAGTGGACGTGGAGTATTTCGATAATTTTGTACATGGTCAGTGCAATTTGGTTGAATAACAAAGCCTTTTTGTAGCTGAAGTGAAGAGGACCCATTTTGGTGGTTTGGTGTGGTTTGATTTTTCAGTGGAAGCGTCGTATTATTTAAATTGAGATTGTGCGGTAAGCTGTTCCCATTCCATAAATGCGACCAACAGATACCATTTTGCTGTTCTTTCGTCATGATCACTTCTCTATAATTTATTGCTTTCATTATCTGAAAATAAAGAAAATATTATATTGCAAACAATCATTGAGTTAAATATTTAATGGGACACTGTTAGTGTGTAAAAACATACAATCGCGTTGATGTCTTTAGAGTCACGGATCTCTATGAGTAAGCTCAGTTCGAAAGAATAAAAATCAATTTCATTAAATTCGACTGCATTACGACACTGTATGAGTGGGTTGTTTCTGTAGTTTTCTAGTTTTCTTCTATGTAGATTTTTTCTACATACGTAGCCTCTTAAGGACTCCGTTTGCATAGAATAAGAAAACTAATTCTAAAATTATTATTTTATTTTTTTGGTTTTATGTTAGCCAAACACATTGTTAGAGAATAGACGAACAATACAAACTTTTACTATGCAATCCACGTCAGCCAATTTTTGCGGGGAGAACGATCAAAATAAAAACCAATCACATCGTTGCGATGCAATCAAATACCAAAGTACCTACATTTCAAATAGCCAATCACATCGCTTTCCGTCAAGTGGCAACCAAAGACGACATTCTCTGCTAGCCAACGGTATTTTGTTAGCATGAGATCATTTGATCGCTGCGTGCTTCAAGGGGAAAGCTTAGCGGCCGAGCGTTTTGTCTATCTATTCCCTTTCAATATCTTTGAAGTTTGCCTTCGTTGATTTCAGAGCTGTTATCCATAGATAAACTTTTAAATTCCAAATCTAAAGCATATAGTTGCGCACTCTACTCTATTTATTTGTTTTTCAGTCCAACAGTTAACTGGTAGAAAATGCCGCGAGGCATTAAGTTCGTCGTTTGTATTTTTTGTGCCATAAAAAATAAATTAATAAATAAAAAAGCGCACAAAACCAAAAACGGAATAATCTTTAAATAACACAATAAATACACACATTTAATTTAATAGTTAGATCAAAAACAAATATAAATTATTATTGATAAATCTTACCTTTTTTGATTTATATATTTTGCGAATTTATAACCGATATTTTTCACTACACGTATTTCAAAATAGTGTAAAATTTGTAATAGTCCACTTCACAACGCATAGATTTACTTGATCCCACACTAAGCTATAGGTAACTGATTCATTTTCAAAAGTGATAGAACCTTTATACTTATGTCGTAAAAAAAATTATTTACGATAATCATTCCAATAATTATAATTATAGTAATTGATTTCTCATCAACTAATGACATTATAGAAATTTCATGAATCATTTTTACAAGCTTTTCGTCAAGAAACAAGAAATTGGTCAAAAAGGTAGATAGTATTAAGCAATTCTGGAAAAACGAATTTTCTGCTAAATCAGTTAAATAAAAAAATTATAATACTTCAATAGTATTCTTCACATCTAGGTACAATGCCTTAAGCACAAAATTATATGAAATAGTTTTTTTTTACGTAAAGGGATTAATAAGGTTCCCTGCAGTCTCCTATTGAGACAACAATGGATGTCCATTGAAGGTGAATGATTCTTGTAATCCGTTTTTTTAAGAGACTTCACCATCTTAAATTCTCCTGTATTTACCTACATGCATGAATTCGCTATTTTCGTTAGGAACAATCCTGACAGAAATTCATGTACTGGAAAAGGGCTAGACATTTGGACAAAATACATGTATTGTCTTACAAGACTAGGTTATTGCGAAACAGCATAATCGGCATGAAATCATTAGTATATAACGGATTAACTATATAAGCAATGCTGAGACGATTGATCTATTTAAGAAGAAACTCCTGAATGTATCACTAGAAAGATCTTACTATAGTATAAATGAATATCTGCATACCAATTATGTAACTTTTCTTGCTATCACATTTCAGTCTCAATTAGAAAAATAGCGATTTTGTGATCAATTATCATGTTTAGGCAGCTTTAACTTTTGAAATATATTCATTTTGGTTGATTGCTAGATATTGTAATCGCAAAACTGCCATGTTTTTGATTGCAACCGAAACATGATAGAAACAAAAGTCACATAATTCTGGATGACAATTTATACTCATGATGATTCCCATTGTATTTTAATATTATGCTTATTATGGATCTGTAATGGATTTGATAGTACATGATTAATCTACTATATAACTTTAATTGTGACTTAATGTAACAAAGAAATGTGAAGCGATGGTAAGTTCGTTTATTCATCATTTATTGTAAACTAGCTGTTGTGCCCCGCAGTTTTACCCGCGGTGATTTCGGAGTGCCCGCGGGAATTCCGGGATAAAAAGTACCCTATATCCTTCTCAGTACATAGTCCCCTGACAACGTGCATGCCAAATTTTATCCAAATATGTTCTGACGTATTTGCGTGATTGAGTAACAAATATAAAAATATCCAAACATCAATACTTTCACATTTATAATATTAGCAAATGCAGATTTGTCAAAATTTAAGTGTTTTATCGTATTTGAAACATCCTCGTTTCAACTTGAAAAACTGAGGTCCAAAGTACCTAAAAGGTCGCTTTAAAAAATAAACCAATTATCGTTAAGAAAATTCATCATAATTAACGAATACTCTCAATAAATATTAGCAATTGAATTTTTTTTATATTTGGAGTGCATAGATAAATAAAAACATAAACACTGCACCTAATTGCTTTCATGAGGTCGTCATAAATCAATTAGCATAATATATTTAAGCATGGTTCTAATTCCTACTTTCATTCTCTGTAAAACTATTCTACTGTTCTCATATAAGTTTGAAACGCGATGGACTTGAACGATGGATCGGATTGCTTGTCTTCTATTTCGTCCTTGTTTTTGCAATCGCCAGAGCCGTCGGAACTGGTCAGTGGCAACACCTCGGGGACATCACCGTCAACTCCAAGCAACACAACGAAGCAAACGGTCAGTAATGAATTTATTTCTGAAATACTTTAAAATATTTTTCACTTTAACATAAATACTATGAAGCAATGTCCTTTATTTCTTAACTAGCTGTGCCCAGTGGTTTACCCTTGTGAGTTTTAGAGATTACGCTGGAATTCCAGGATAAAAGCAAGAAAAATCTCATGAGATTTACCTGCTTTAATTTCGGAGCTCCCACGGGAATTCCGGAACAAAATACCCTATGTAAAGTGAGTGTAGATGTCTCTTTCTGTACCCCTGACAACGAGTGTGCCGGATTGCATGATGATCGGTTGAGCCGTTAAGGCGTGAAAGCGTAATTTTTATTGGTTTCAAAGTGTTTTTTTAACAAAACCGGTTTAGATCCGATGCTAGTCTGAAGACACTATTGCCTTTGGTCGCAAAAGTAACAAACGTTTTGAAAAACATTCTAATCAACATAATATCGTAACTATTTTTTTAAAAGAACACTAAGAATCAATTAATTTTAAAGCGTATTTGTTCGTATATATGCCATTATCGTACAGAGTGGAGAATAAAAATACATATTTTGATAAAAACAAAATTAAATATAACTTTGGTTTTCAAATTTTTCAGACCAATCAACAAAATCAACAAGCATCTAATACACCTGCATTCGATTTGGAAGCAACATTGGAAGACGATAATACTCGTAATCAATTCAACCCGAACCAAGACTCTATCTTTCATACCTTACAGAGTTCAAACTACAATTCTCAGCAACCTCAACAGAATAGAGTAGCTGATTATCAGTTAAATTCTCTGTCTTACCAGCACAATGGTTGTCCCAACCAGAACGGTCTAACTTATCAGCAACAGGGCTTCAACCAGTCGAATTTGCACTGGTTTTCACTAAATGACGTTTCACATCCTTCAACCGTGAATACTTTACCCACAAACAACGCAATTGATCGCCACAACCACATCAATGGAAGTTGCGTCGGCCATAACCACTTAGCACCGTTCGCCATGACACCTCGAGCCAGTTCATCAGGGAATAATCACGACGCAAGAGCACACCACGACGGGCACAGTGATGGAAAACCGAAAAGAAAACGAACAGCGTTCTCGAGTGTACAACTGTTGGAGTTGGAGAGACTGTTCCAGAGGAAGAAATACCTGGAACGTCCGGAGAGGTTGCGATTGGCGGAGCGGATCCAACTGGACGAGAGGATTATAAAGGTATGGTTCCAAAATCGACGGATGAAGGAGAAACGGGAGCGGCCGCCTGAAGCTACCTCCACGTCGAACCATGCCCGAGGGAACAGTCAAGGGTACAGTCCTAATGGTTTTCCAGGATATCGAAGTGTTCAACCATCTCCGCATCTTGGTCCAAGTAGACCGAGCATGATACCGCCGAGTTTTCAACAAAACCAACATGGTGTCATTCTAGCATCTGGTAGCGTCAGTTTTAATGGGCCGAATAATGAACCTAATCATTTTAATGTACCCATACACAATATAGACGCTTCTCACCAATTAGTTCATGGATATGATATGGGGATCAAAATTGAAAATTGTAGTGAGGAAGATCGTCCACATTGACATTAGCGATACTGGTTACATATAATATATTATTTATTTATTTGTGTGTTTGGCCTTCAAGTTCAAATCTGTCGCCAAGCACCTAACGGTGTGTTCCGGCAGTCCCACTTGAAAGCCAGTTCCCATCCCCAATCCAGGTCGGCAACACACCTGCATGCCTGCTGGTGTTGCAGATGCCAATGGGCGGCGGTAATCACTTACCATCAGGTGTACCACTTGCCCGTTTACCCCCTATGACATAAAAAAAGAATAAAGGTTTTATCTGTATTACTTATACATCATGAAAACAATGATATTACATTAACCAATGAGGTCTCCACTATTACGTGATACAAAGGTAGTTACTATTTACTTACTAATATATTCGGTTTCTACTGTTGTGGTGTGAGAGCAATAATATTAATTTATATTAAGTTTATACAGATACTAGCAGTGTCCCGCGGTTTCACCCGCTATAATTTTTTATTTTCTTTTGTGTTAATATAATTTATAATTATACCTATAAACATTTACCACCGCTAATAACTCTGTAGCACTTTTTCTATGTAACTTGAACTTAAATTTGCAAAAAAAATAGGTATTTCCATTTAGTTTTGATTTAAGATATTATTATTAAGATGTAAGATTAATAATTTTACTAAGGGTCACGACCTACATACTTTTTTTTGTTTTGTTTTAATTTAAATTATTTATAAGTTATTTTCATTATTTTCTGTTATATTTTGTTTTGTTTTTTTTTTTTTTTTTTTTCTGTTTTTTCTCTTCTTTCATATTGTGTCGTGGTCTGTGTGTAAATAAATATATTTCCATTTCTAAGAAAAATATTAAATTCTTATGTACGGGCAATACGACAATAAATGAAAACACGGTAATACTAAGATATATTACAATAAAACTATCAAATAAACCCTAATTTTGAGATCCCGCCCGAAATCGAAATTTTTCATTTATAAAAAAATCCTTCAACCTGTATTATTTTCTTAGGCAACTAAGTCAGGTAACTAAACAACCACCGTATCGGTATAAATATACCACGTTGCCAACTCGCAGCGACCTTCAGCGCGCACGGAGCCAATCAGATGACGCCGCGGGCGCGCGCTGTTGCCGCTCTTATCACGGGTTAGTGACCCAATATTAAAACAAACGGTATTACTATTTTTTTTTTAATTTTTGTATTGTACGAAAAAAAAACTTTTTCTATTTCAATATTAGGACTAAATTCATAATTAAATTATACCTAATCCTATCTAATACATGTATTAAAAAAAAAAATCTAAAGAATATATTTTAGAATAAGGCATTTTCTTTCGTTTTCCATCTGTATAAAATAAAAGTAAGAAAATTCGTTTGTTTAGTCTTTATTCTATACAAGAATATGTATAATGCAAAGAATAATAATAAATATATTCTTAATACTTAAAAAGCGGTCTTAATCATTTCGGGATTCCTTCCATACTATTTCTAATCAGTGACGTCGACGATATATTGTGCAATAAAGTTGAATTTAGCTGTTTTATGGTTAATTAGATAACATGTTTTTGCCCCAAAATCACGTGGGAAACCTCCATAATGATATTGGGCCTGCGGCACGAAATCCACATTGTGTAGCTGTAAATTAATTTTATATGGCAAGAAACCGCCGTATTGTTACTCTAGCAAAAAATTACTACCATTTAGTCGTAGAAAATCCGTAGTTTGTGCTACACGGCTTTCGTATTGTGGCCAAAAACCATTATTTTCTGTATTCGACGTCGCATGCTGTGGAAGACCATTGCCGTAGTAAGATTGCGGGAAAGAATCAATGAAGTTTTGCGAGTAACTAAAATTGTTCTGCATCAGAAAACCAGTATCTTGTTGTATGGAGCTATCATATAGTGACTGCGGAAAGACAGTTTGTGGCGAAAACATATTGTTTCGCGCCTGTAAATTAGTGTTTTGCGGAAAAGTGCTGTCGTATTGTGATCGAATACACCATGTCTCATATTGAAGAGAAATATTATTTTGAGGATAAAAAACATTATCTTGTAGTGCGTACTCGTTGCTTCCATGTTGTGAGTGCGGCAAAAAATAATCATTTTGTTGTAAATGAGCGTAGTTCTGTCGGTAAAGAAATCTTTCTTGTCGTGAAGGAGTGTTATACTGTGATTGTCGCATGCAATTACAGTGTCGCAATGGTATGTTCTCATATTGTCGTTCAATGTAGGAATGTCGGGGTCCAGCACACATATGCTGGTGGTTGGTGTCTCTCGGTAGATGAAATTCGGTTGCTGATTCTTCAATTGTTCCAGTACAGTATTCGTTTGGCCCTATTTTTTCGAGCCAACTCGTAACTTTCTCATAATTTGTTAGTACAGGCAGGGAAAGAATATTTCTGTTTGTTATATCACCTAGCCCATCATCGCCATTTTGTGTCATCTAAAACAAAGAAAACAAATGAATGGTCAAAATGAGCGTTAGACCAACAATTAATATGAAGTTTAGTGGTGTTCAATAAAGAGTTTATTACTATTCATTTATTTACATTATTTATCTTAAATATAGGCTCATTATTATTATTATAAAATATATTTGAAATTTTAAATAGTAGGTACTCCATTTTACAATTTAGACAGCACACCTAGTAAATAAATTATTATATTCCGCAGAAATTTCAAAAGAAAGGGTACTGTGTCTTTTTTGTACTCATGAATTAACGTGTATGCGTTATTTCATGACGATCAGGGCGCTTACTCACTATGACCATAACACGCCGCGCTAAGATAAGACGCCGCAAAAACTGTCTTTCCCTCGTAATCAAAGAAGTTTCACATTACATTACAAAGTTCATTTACAACGTTTCTTAAGGCATAAAGAATAATAATTTCTAATATCTTGGCATCTAAAACGTTTGGAAATGCGTTTTTGGGACGCGCGTTATGGTCAAGGAATGTTGTTGGTTATTGTGAATAAGGTCCCTGTTGAACAATTAAGGCGTGGCAGCGAAGCACACAATAGCACATTTATAAATTTATAAAATTTAGATGACCATCACTAGTTTAATAGGTAAGTTATTTTTATATTCATAGAAAAAAACAGCACGTGACTTAATTTCAGACAAATTTTCATACCTATAGGTCGGCTAGGCCGTTAGGGAATAAAAACTTGTGCACGATCAGCAACTTATATTTGGACATAGATAAGCAATAGTGTGTTAACCCACACTGGAGAAATTTTGAGTAAATCGTGTTTTAAAAGTAGGAGCGCCATTTTGTGTCAACATTTTTTATGTTCAATATTTAGTTACATATTTAAGCAATGTAATAAGGTAAACACACAATTAAAAAACGTTCCCTAACTATCAATAAATCGTTCTGAATCAATAACTTAATTTTGTGGGTTAACATGTTATTGCTTATCTGCGTCCATTTATGTCGAAAAAATGTATACCTACTTTAAAAGTTATTCAAGATTAGTTTGGAGGTGACCTATCTACGAAATTCCAAGCGCTACGCCCGCGCCTACATTTTTTTGTTGCGGGCGGCGTACGCCTCAAATATTGTATTATAAATAATTTAGACATGGGCTAGTAAAATGAAAAAATATAACCTATATTAAAACATGGTGCGATTGATTCGCTAGTCGATTCTGAGCTAACTACTTTCTAGTTTTTAGTTAATTCATTAACACGTTGTATAGTATAGCCTAATATAGTATTATATTATCTATGGTATAGCTAGTTATAACATAATTAAAGAATCATTTAGGAATTTTACTTTTTACTAGCTTATCCCCCGCGGTTTTATTCCTGTGAATACGAAAATCCTGTGGGAACTTACACCAAGATGAAAGTACTCCATCGACTATTCCCAAAATCTAAATAACACGTTCCTACTTCCTTCCTCAATTTAAACCGCATGCATATCGGTATTGCCGCAGGAACTTTTCACAGGTAGATTAAGCTTAGCCTGGAGCTATGTACCTACTTATGTTGGCATCCATTCAAACCAAATAAAAACTAAAAACGGAACGCGTAGAACAACGAAGTGAAGCCGGTTGCGTATGCATGTGGTGCTTAGGAAAGTGCTACAAAGATTCCCAGGTATGGTGTCTTTTTCTTGTAAGTGTGTGCGTGTTTCTGTGTACGTGCACGGTGATGGTGTCTTTTTTTTGGCTTCACTTGTTTGTTCTACGCGTTTCGTCTTTAGTTTTTATTTGGTCTGAGCGCGAATGCTTCGATCGCTGTTCTGAGGGCATCCATATAAAAAGGTACCAGTAGTGGGATATTGATTTAAGACTAGATTCGGTATCTAGAATCGTCAATTCATATTAAGGATTGAAAAAATATTCAAAAACTAGCACACTTTTTTTACAGATATTTGAAGTTGAAACCCCGAAGAAGCTTGATTTGAGAAAAATCATTTTAAAAGTTTGTGTGAAATAAAAAAACACACTTCTACTTGCTTGTTACATAGATTTTTATATGTTATTGTAGATTAAGGTATGTGAAATTGTAGAAAATCGAGCATAATCAATTAAAGACGCGGACGCAATTTTTTCACCGAACTTTACAAAAATGCTTATATCTCGGAAACTAACTGACGAAAACTGGTACCTTTTAGCTTGGACGTCCACATATTATAGGCTTTGTTACAAAGTTGTTATATAAAAACGTTCCATGTGGGTGAAACCGCGGGGCGAAGCTAATGTACAATATAAACAAACGGTAAACTACAAGAATATCAAAATAATTACATAGATAATAATAAAAAGCAACTTACTGGCTCGTCATTGATAAATGCAGACATCGATGAAGAGACAAAATTAATGTACTCCGAACTTGCATTCGCCATTTTTTTGACTTTTCTTTTTCTTGTTATCCTTCGAACCTCTCCTTACTGTCCGTGCTGGTAGACTATTAAATTAATTTAGTGTTTGAAATTTTATATAAATTTACTTATCATAATTAGGTACTTCTAATTATCTATCATATTTAAAGTTAATGAAAAATACATCATTAACACAGAATAATTCTTAATATCTCGTTAACATCTTGTTATAGTTAACTACCTACTACTGCTTATATATATACAAAACTAGCTGTTCCTTCAACGGTTTTACCCACGATTTCACCCTCAGTTTTCACCCTTTCCACGTTTGTGGATGAATAACCAAAATCTATCAGGTATATGCGTGTTCCGCATGGTTTCACCCTACGCTAAAAACAGTTCGAAATTCAATCAACTTCCATACAAACTTCTCTTTCATCCCGATTTCTCTTCCGGAGTTGGATTTCCAATAAACCCTTGCACAGTGCTTGGTGCAATGCTCATCTATTGTTGTATTATATTTTTAAAGGTTACTATGTAGAAACAGCTACTTTTGTGTTTATGGATATAACTGGCTGTTTCCCGCGGATTCACTCGTGTTAATTCCGAAGATCCCACGGGAATTCCAGGATAAAGAGTACCAAATGTCCTTCTCTGTATCCCTGAAAACATTTATACAAAATTTCATGATGATCCGTTGAGCCGTAAAAGCGTAACAAACAAACAAACTTATGTTTACTTTTATAATTATAAGGATACCTAATTCAAAAACTTTAACTAAGGCTGTGTAAATAATTATGTACATAATAGGCATGTTGACTAATTTTTAATTTTTAGTCCGTCTTGTAGATAATTAAAAAATATTGGACGCGAATTTTTCTTTTTTACCTAATCAAAAAATAACGGCGATATATTGAGTTGAAATTTCGCGTGACGTCACTATTCTGACAGTTTGTATGGCGGTTTTAGCGGTTAGTGACGTCACGACCCCCTCACCCTAAACTTTAATGCGCTTTATCTCTGTATATTTTAATTTATTTGAAAAAGCAAAAAATACATGTCTATTGTTTTTTTATTTTCTAACCGACGGACTAATTAGAATTTTGATTTTCAAAAGTAGTCCACATCCCCATTAATAAATGTAGTGACTACCCACTCAAGCTAACGCATTTAAACAACATAATATGTATAGGTTCATGATAAACTTAGCTGTTTCCGGCGGTTTTAGTGACTTTAATAGGTATAATTAATAGGCTTGGAACGTCATCAACCCTTTTTCATTACTACAAGAACTATTATATAACAGAAAAGTAATTAACAGTGGGTAATTTTTCACCTTACGCTCATGTGAATGGAGCGAAATGTCCAAGTCACATATTCTGACAAAGGTGTATAGTTTGAGAAGTTAGGCCTTGTAGAATTAGGCTGTGTAGAGTTATAAGCTTGGCTCTACATGAGATCTGATATCTTTTTGAGAGTGCCCGTCTCGTCTTGGCATCACTTTACATGAAAATGTTTTTGGTAAGATTAATATTTACAGGATAGTGTAAATATTAAAATGAAAATTAAAAACGTTTAAAAAAAAACTTTATTTAAATGTAAGTATGTTTCTTAATCACTTTACACAAAATTTGAGAGGTAGGTAAGCAACATTATTGAGTATTAAATGGACATAGATAAGCAATAGTGTGTTAACCCACACTGGAGAAATTTTTAGTAAATCGTGTTTTAAAATTATAGCGCCATTTTCTGTCAACATTTTTTATGTTCAATATTTAGTTACATACTTAAACAATGTAATAATGTAAACACACAATTAAAAAACGTTCTCCAACACTCAATAAATCGTTCTGCATAGGTAAATTAATTTTGTGGGTTAACATGTTATTGCTTATCTGCGTCCAAATAATAAAAAAATTATAGTAATAAATATTTAGTTACTGGGCAGTACAATATAATAATAGTCGCAATGGTTTTTAAGTTGTCCTAACTAATATTATAAATGTGAAAGTGAGTTTGTTTGTTTGTTTGTTTGTTACGCTTCCACGCCTTAATAACTCAACCGATCATCGTGAAATTTGGTATACACGTTTTCAGGTATACAGAATAGGATATAGGATAATTTTTATGCTGGAATTCCCGCGGGAACTCCGGAATTAACGCGGGAAATACTTTTTATTTCGAGGTGGGTCAATGGTTGTAATTATTCAAGTACATATACGTAGATAAGTTGTTAATTAGATAAAATAGATATACAATTATAATTATTAAATCTAAGATGAGCGCTCTGCCTCGTCAACAACCTATTTATAGTTTGGCGAGATTATATATACTAGCTGTAACCCGTGGTTTCACCCGCGTTAATGTCGAAGATCCCGCTGGAATTCCGGGATAAAAAGTACCCTATGTCCTTCTCTGTAACCTGACAAAGTGCATGCCAAATTTGATCGAAATTCGTTCAGCCGTTTTTGCGTGATTGAGTAACAAACATCCAAACATCCACACTTTCACAAGGATAAGTGATATTGTATATTTGTGAATAAATAGGTAAATAATAATAAATAAACTACGTATCCTCAACAAACTGCTGCCTCTTGTTTCGCACCCGGCGGTTTTGGAACCATACCTTTATCACTTTATCGTTCAGGTTCAATTGGTTCGCTAGTTCGAGCCTCCTTATCCTTGATATGAATTGTTTAGCTATGAACTCCCTTTCCAACACATCCAGGTGGGCCTGCGTAAACTTGGTCCTGGTACGCGTTTGTCTGGGGTTAGAACCAGCTGTTGTGGGGTTTTGCAACATCGGGCAGTGGAAAATGTTGACATGTTGAGAGGGATCGTGGCTTTTTGAACACACTAGTTCGTTTTGCACAGTATCAGTTCTGTATATTGCACCGTCATTCATTGAAGTTGACGAACAAGCACCAGAGTTACAATTTGATGTTGATTGGTGCGTGTTCATAACATTTTGTGGGTCAAAATTGCTAAGTGGCAAAAAAGTATTACTTTGCTGTACAAATTGGTAATTTTCGGGTATAATATTATAATTTTGGGACAGATTATTGTTGTTTGGCGGCAAACTAAATCCATTTTGAGGGAATACGCCGCCATTTTGTGTTGCAACGCAGCCGACGCCATTTTGTGTTGCGACGCAGCCGACGCCATTTTGTGTTGCAACGCAGCAGACGCCATTTTGTGTTGCAACGCAGCCGATGCCATTTTGTGTTGCAACGCAGCCGCTGCAAAGTTGGTGGACTGATGGAGGATGGTGGAATGGGTTTCCTAGCTGGTTATTGTAATCGTTAACTATAATATGTGAAAGATGGCGGGGTCGATGGAATTCATTTGGGTTTCTTGGCTGGTTATTGTAATCGTTGACTATATGTGAAGGATTTGAATGGGATTCAGGCAGGTAATTTAAGTGTGGTTCTTCGTTCTCCACTGCCATTCCTCTGTTCACGTGATCCGTTATCGTCTAAAAAGATGGAAAGAAATGAAAATTAGAATTTAGTTGTTCGACTGGACTAAATCATGGACTGGTTCATCAAGAATGGGATTTGACATGCAGAGGCATTTTGTAGTGATATAAATTTAATAGTAGGTAAATAAACATTTTGGATATTAAATCAAATTATAACAATTTCCTAACATGGTTTTTGTAATAGATCACCACTTCAATAAATCGTAGGTCACTCCATAAGTTTTGTCGTACTTGTTAAATTATTATTTCTTTTCGAAGTAATTTCCATCAGCATGAACACACGTTCTCATACGTTCGAACCGTGTACCAAATACGTTGCTCCAGAAGCCTAATGGGAAGTTAGCACAAATCTCCTCAAACGCGCCTATGAGTTCAGCGTCACTCGAGAACTTGCGTCCTTTCAATTGTTTCTTTACGTAAGTGAAAAGTGAAAAATCACATGGTGCTAGATCTGGAATGTACGGAGGGTGTCCCAATAATTTCAATCCAGCTTGATGTAAATAAGCTGTAGTTTTCTCAACCCGATGTGCAGGAGCGTTATCCTGATGAACAAACCATGTGTCGAGTCTTGAATTTGGCCGTTCATTTTTCAATGCTTCCAAAACTCTAGGCAGGCATTCTTTTACCAAGTAGCTGTAACAGTCTTCTATTTGTCAAGTATAACAATAGATAATATTCCCCCTTTTGAGAAATAAACGGCTATCATTCTTTTTTTGACTGACCTGGACATTTTGACGGCCGTTGGAGGATCTTCATCTTCAAATACCCATACCTTACTCTGTGATTTAGTTGGCACATCGAAATAATACAGCCAGGTTTCGTCACATGTTACTATAGAATTTACATAATTCGATCAAACCTTTTTAACATTTCTTGACACCAATTCGCACGCCGTTCCCTTAACTCGTCAGTCAACAAATGTGGCACCCAGAGTGAACAAATTTTACGTACTTTGAGATGATCGTGAAGAATTCAATGAACAGTAGGTGCACACAAGTTGAGGGTTACCTCTATCTGCCGATATGTCGCATGCCTGTTTTCTTCCAGCAGTTTGCGCACTGCCTCGATGTTTTTATCCGTAGTCGTTTCTGTTGGTCTGCCTGATCTCAAATCGCCTTCCAGGTTAAAATTCCCACGTTTGAACTGAATAAACCACCGTTCTATGGTCCTCAAAGATGGACATGTTTCCCCCAACACACCACTCATTTCTTCGACACATTGTTGTTTGGTTAATCCACTCTTAAAATTATACAAGATAATTACACGAATGTCGCGACGAGTCACGTCCGTCATCCTAAATTTTCTAAAATTCACCAAAAATGTACCCAATCACTTTTTGTCACAAAACTTGTGTTGTTATTGTGCATATTAGTTAAGTATGAATTTACCCTCAACTGAAAAAATAGCAAAGTAACTTTGTGTACGACAAAACTTATGTAGTGCCCGTAAAACCTTTACAAGGACTTTATTTTAAACTATTAAAACATACATTTTCTCTTTCATTTTAGGCAAAAATTATATTTTATCTTTACTATATAAATAATATATTTAATACATATAAAATTATAATCAACGAGTGAATGGATGAATAAAAACCTTATTAGATACCACATGTAACAATTTACATAAAGCTAAAAAATATAGGTACCTAAAATATGAAAATGAAGCATCTCTTTTCTCTCTTGGTTGTCTAAACAATAATGTTCTGCTGCTAAGAGCAGAAAATACTGCCTTTTGCAATATAAAATAAAAAAAAGTAACCCAACACAGTCAAACAGTACAGATTTTGAAAAAAACATCGGTCATTAATTGTCTTCCTAAGAACGAATTCTACAATAATTATTATTATAGCTGTTCCCCGCGGTTTCACCCGCGGAGATTATAGAGTTCCCGCGGGAATTCCGGGATAAAACGTAAGTAATGTCCTATTCCAGACTATAGTCTATCTCTGTGCCAAATCCCATCCGAATCCGTTCAGCCGTTCTGGCGAGGCAGAGAACAAACATCCATTAGTATAGACATGAACATATTATCAAGATTCCACCATGACTTTAAACAAATTCTTACCAGGTTCTGGAAGACATCGGTGGGTGGTGATGAGCAGGCTACACCAGCTGACTGGTCCTCGCTACTCGACGTGCCGCTGCACTCGGTGGTTTCAAAGATCAATGAAACTAAATCATCCAATTCTGAAGCCATCGCAGTATTTTTCTATCTATTCAGAATAATAGATACTACGTAAAGACGCGGCACTCCACTCCGCCTTCCACCAATTCATGCCTCTTCATGCCCCGCGAAAGTTTGATGGTAGTTTAGTTATATGTGATTAAATTTCACATTTCGAATTTTTCACTGACAGCTGACAGTTACTGTCAGCTCGTCTTCAACCTTACGATACGCACACACGCACAACACGTGTACGTACAAGCCGGCCGTCTTTATTTGTGGGTAAGTAGGTAGGTGATGCCGGGCTAATATAGTAAGTACACTTATTCTCTGACAACTGCATATTATGTTCTTTAACCGGAAGAGCTTATATTAAATTGAGAGGTTTCGTCAATTTTGGACGTATTTAAAGGTGCGAAGTCAGCCAATTGAAGTGCTTAGTTAACGAGTGATATGTCGATAACAACACTAATCATTATGATACTAGATAAACATTAGCAACGAACGTGGTAATCGACTTTAAATTACTTTCATGATTTTCTTTAGGTATGCAATTAGTAGCTAGGTATCTAAGTCAATAAAAAATCCACTACCTACAAGGAATCGAACCCGGGAACTATTTGATTTGTGAAGCGGCATGGTGACCACTTGCACCAATCCAGTCGCCTAATGGATTTTTGACGATACGTGATTAAATAATTATACAATATGACTCACTACATTTCTTTAGGTTTGACATACATATTTGCATTAGTAATATGAAATGCAAATGAAAACATTTGCATAATATCATAATTTCGTCCGTAACGTTGTCCAAAAGCAACTGTATCAAGAGAATGCCTATGGTTTTAATTATGCCGTGTTAATGAATTAATTCAAAATCTGGCTCAGAGTCAACTTCCGAATCGATCGCATTTTGTTTTAATATAGGTTATATACTTCCAATTTCATTTTTATCAGCCTATTTATAACACAATACCTACGTATTTGGCGCGTACGCCGCCCGTAGCAAAAAATTCGAATCGGTCATCGACACGTAGCGCGTAGGCGCGGGCGTAGCGCTTATAATTTCGTAGATAGGTCGCCTCCAAACTAATGTTGAATACATTTTAATCAGGTTTTGAGTGATTCATTAACACGTTGTATATTCCAGTCAAAAATCTAGCTAGATTCCTTGAGACATAGTAATCTTGGAATACTGTTTTCACAAGCAATAAAACCTTTTGTTGCTGCCAACATATAAACTGCTAATATTTTTAACTGATACAATCTAACTTTTTCCGCTTTTCACAAGCAAAAATGACTGCTGGTACAACGAAATAAAGGTTAGGAGATGTTTTGTTGTGACTTGGTCTGTAAATGTAAGCTGTACTGAAGTTTATGGATAGTGGATGGTTGCTGAAAGATGGCAGACGATAATAGTCCTCAAGTATTCTATATTCGTCTTTAACATTATATATTTTAAGGTTCTAATTTAACTGTGCCTATGATTCTAACACCGTTTCACACGTTGGCTAAGGGGGCAGCCCCTTAGCCAAGTTGACAACCTATAAACGTTAACGCATAGAAAAATAAGGAACGAATCGTGATATCACGTCACGTAAAAGCGTCCAATCTAATTGCGTGACATAACGATTGTCAACTTCGCTAATGGGGACTGTACGGGTTTAATTTCGTGAGGTGCACGTTAACTTCGGGGTTCTTGCAAGAATGGGCTTGTCAACCAAATTTTAGTTTTTAGTCCGTCTTGTATGTTAATAAAAAATATTGGACACATATTTTTTAATTTTTACGTAATGAAAAAAACAACAGAGATACATTAAGTCGATATGTTGCGTGACGTCACGCCGTGCTACAGTCACGTTAAGACGTCAAGAGCCCACACTCCTAAAATTTGATGCATTTTCTCTTAGTATTTTTTTAATAATTTAAAAAATCAAAAAATACGTGTCTATTATTTTTTTTTTCTTATATAAAACTGATGGGCTAAATAGAATTTTGATTTTCATAACCCGGAAACTACTCTAGTTCGAGATAATAAATACCACCCCATGTCCTTCATGATGATCGGTTATAAAGGGTCTTTCAATAGGGACGGGTCGATGTTGGCAGCCTGTGGCGGCCATGTTGTTTTAACGTCGTCTTTCTAACCTATATTTTTTTATTCAGTTAGTAATGCCAAATCACCATGGCAAGTTACACGGTTGAGCAACACGTCCAAATGTTAAAAATGTATTACCAAAATGAGTGTTCGTTAGTGCAAACGTTACGTGCATTGCGCCCATTTTACGGCAGACGAGGTGGTCCTTCAAAGTCGACTCTCCAATGTTTGGTGGCCAAATTCGACTTATCACCTTTAGACTTTTTTTTGTGGGGTTTTCTTAAGTCGCAGGTCTATACCAATAAGCCACAATCGACCGATGCCCTTAAAGTCAACATAGCTCAGGCTATCGCTGAAATTCAACCCGAACTATGCGGCAGAGTTGTTGAACATTGGACAACTCGAATTCGTGCCACCGTGAGAAGCCGCGGCGGACATTTAAACGATGTGATTTTCCACACATAATGGCATATATAGCTCTTTCAAATAAAAAAAAAAAATCGTTAAAATCTCACACACGGCCTTTTTTATTTCATGTCAAAATCGACCCGTCCTTATTGAAAGACCCTTTAGTTAAGGCGTGAAAGCGTTACAAACAAACAAATAAACTGACATACGCATTTATAATAGTAAAGATTACAACCATTTTATTGATATTTCTTCCAACAATCTCGAATGGGAATAGCAAAAGGAAAGATTCCCTTTGGAAGGAAAAGGGAACAGCGTCGCCCGTTCCGCACGAGTTGTAATAAACGAATGTATTAAAAAGAAAAAGAAACAAAAATTTACTTTTTTCTTCTTCTATCTAAGTATTCACCCAACTTGTTCAGTACTTCAACAGTTGAAGATTGAGAACAACCCGACGCTCGACGCTCGAGTGCTATAGATCCATCGCTAGAGGGCGCCGAGCACGGAACAAAAGAACAGACGTTGCCAAGTTTACTTTTTGCCTACTTCAAGTGTTCGAGCTAAAGCCTAACGGAAGATGCCGAGTCGATTTGAACACATTCTTAACAAAAAATTTTTTGGGGTGATCAGAAGGACAATTATGTAAATTTGTTCCTATCATATTTCAGTTTCAATCACAAAAAAAAAAACGATTTTGTGATTAATTAATCATGTTTAGACAGCTACAACTTTTGAAGCGTTGATTATGGTTTATTGCTTGAAGTTGTAGGTGTCAGAATGTGCATATTGTAATCGCAAAACCACATTTTTTTCTGAATGCAACCAAAAAATTATAGAAACAAAAGTTACATATAGCCCCCCAGATCGAAATTTCAATGTTGAATTTTTAATTCTTCCGCGTTTTCAACCGCATGAGTTTAAATATTCATGTTCCCTCTGACACTGGCCCGCCGCCCATTGTGACTTTTTGTCGACGTGACTTTCTGTCACTTAGTCAAGTGCAATGAAAACTATACTGAGTGCTCTCATTATGGTGACGTGACAATACGGTGACTTCAGTATAGTTTTCATAAGTGACAGAAAGTCACGTCGACAAAAAGTCACAATGGGCGGCGGGCCTAAGAGAATCAGTTGTGAGGAGGGGCGGTCGGTGGAGTGAATGACAACACGCTTGTTGGGTTGACAACTAATTTCTCTTTATTAAAATAAGCACTTAACAATATATAGTCACTCACACACACACATTACACGTCTTAACACTAGCAAATATCGACTTAACTTTTAATAACTCCTTACACAGTATAGCTTCCTACTAGTGAAACAATCTTTAAAGATCTGTCCAGAAGTTCCCCTACATCCAAACATACTAACTTTAGTGTAGAAGCGTAATTTAGATAAAATTAATTGGACACAAGATGACTCCACAGTCATCTATGTGCTCATCATTCTTAAACAGGGTCGAGTTAAAAAATGCGTACTTACACTAAACTTTTTGCATTTCAAATGTTTTCTCCTCGCTCATAATATACTCGATATTATAATATATAAGAGATACGAGATATATAAGAGATAAGAGATACGAGATCATTCTACACGTTTTTCCCACTAACATAAGTACGATAGTTGTGCTTGTCGGTTTGTCCATTTCATGTATTTTTTGCACAAAAACAGAGGGATGTAAGTACTATTCGACACTTATATATATCTGGGTGCATAGTTCCTGAGGAAATTTCGAAATTCGGCAGTAAGCAATAGCATATTTTAAGGCCGTCATTTTTAATTCTGCTTGACATCTTGCAATTTTTAAATCTCTTTGATGGATACACTCGCCGTTAGTTGAAGTTCTTTTTTAGTAGCCAGGTTTTTTTTTGTTTCCAGGCGGTTTTACCTGCATGAATTTAGGATCCTTGCTCGGCAACTCTTTGTTTTGGGATTAATATTACTTAGGGATATTACTGTTGGATATTTTTTAAATCAGTTCAGAGTAGTTCTGGAGATTGCTCCCTGCAAACAACAAACACAATAGAGGTTTTCTCATTATAATATATATAATGGTACCTAATTCTTAGTAGGTTAGTAGGTATGCGCTAATTTATTATTAATCACCTAAAAAAAGTCACGAGTAAAACACATATTTGCAAATTACTATGAACAAATAGGTACGTACATTCACAGTTATCTCTGATTACATACTAATTGTTATTTAACAAGTCTTATAGTTGTGTATAGTACCTTAGAAAACGGGAGGAGCCGTCTCAAGTGAGCTGGGAGACGAAATCTATGTTGAAATGGACGTAGACATAGACATATCTTTACTTAGCACCAGCAGTTCCCCGTGATTTCACCTGCGTTAATCTCGAAGTTCCCGCGGGAATTCCGGGTTTAAAAGTACCCTATCTTCTTCTCTGTATCCCTGACAATGTGTACACAAAATTTCATGATGATCCGTTAAGCCGTTGAGGCGTGGAAGTTTAACGAACAAATAAATAAACAAACAAACAAAAATCACTTTCGTATTTATAATATTAGTAAGGATCAATCTATCACTTAACAAAAATGCAAAGTTTTGTCCGACTCAGCATATTATTTATTTACTTATACAACGTGTTAATTAATTAACAAAACACCTGATACACCCCAAATAAACAATAAACAATAATATAAATAAAACTTAAATATAAATTATGTCGAAAATATTAATAGTTTAAAAGTTATTCAACATTAGTTTGGAGGTGACCTTTCTACGAAATTTCAAGCGCTACGCCCGCGCCTACGTGTCTATGTTTTTTGCTGCGGGCGGCGGCGAAGGCGCCAAATATTGTATTATAAATAATTTAGATATGGGCAAGTTAAAATGAAAAAATATAACGTATATTAAAACATGGTGCGATCGATTCGGAAGTCGATTCTGAGCAAATTACTTTCTAGTTTTCAGTTAATTCATCAACACGTTGTATAAACATCTTATACTACATCGTACAAAAGGTGGAAGGTAAAGGTGGAAAAAACTTTCCCTAATGCTATCAAAAAACTTTACCACAATAATTAATTAATGAGCTACTACTTATTGTAACAACCTGTATAACAGAGCTAATGAGAAATGAATATAATGTGAGGGCCGATGCTGCGCGATTTATAAGTACCCACATGTGTAGCAATATTGTCTCACTAAATGCTATCTATCCTGCTCAAATGGATGGAGTAGGGCATTCGCTACGACTGATCATCTCTTCTCACTTCAACGTGCATTGGTTGCGCGGTGTAACTTACATATTATTATAATATACTATGTTATGTTAGGTGCTTTGGGTTGCTGCTATGATCGTGCGGCATCGACTATAATTTAACCTTCTTTCTGTAAGTACATATGTATTGTATTTAATGCCAGATGTGACACGGAATAAACCCTGCTGGGTTTTTGTGTCTGACGTAAAAATTTTTGTACTTTTTTCTGAGTAAATAAATTAAAAAAAAAAAAAAAAAAAGGTGCCTTTGTAGGATTCTGTGCCAGTCAACCTTCAAAATTTGCAGCAAGTGCGTTTTAATAATATAAACATATACGTCTAGAATATATTATAATTAGTAACATTAAAATGTCATTACGAGTGTCAGCTGATACCTACGTTTTCTGCTTAACAAAATGGCTTCGACTTTCTAGTACCAACAGTGACTCCGCTAATGTTGTTTAAACTTCGTTTATGGCTTAATTTATGAGGGTATTTAGTTTTTTTTTTATATCTTTGTCGTGCGGTGAAGTATTTAAATGCAATGAAGTAGTGAACAACAGTGCAGTTTGAAAACAAATAATATTTATAATAGAAATATAATATACACGGAGGCTAACAATATATTGTTCGATTCAAATTAATTGTTTTTTATAAGTGGGCTAGCAAAATTGTACATATTATGAAAACTGAACAAAAAACGGTGAGTACCTACTACAATTTTCACTCCAAGAACATAAAATAAATATAGTAATTTAGTAGATTAACTTAATTTACTAGATACATTAACCACATGAAAATATAGGTAATTCTAGGTAATATTAGGTTTCGAGTCATATTAATCTGGAGCAGATTAATTGCGATGACAAAACACAAATGGACATAGATAAGCAATAGTGTGTTAACCCACAATGGAGAAATTTTGAATAAATCGTGTTTTAAAAGTAGGAGCGCCATTTTGTATCAACATTTTTAAGGTTCAATATTTAGTTACATATTTAAGCAATGTAATAAGGTAAACACACAATTAAAAAACGTTCCCTAACTCTCAATAAATCGTTCTGAATCAATAACTTAATTTTGTGGGTTAACATGTTATTGCTTATCTGCATCCAAATGTCAGTATTATGACGAGCACTAGCTGTCCCCCGTGGTTTCACCCGCGGTTATTTCGGAGTTCCCGCGGAAATTCCCGGGTAAAAGATAGACAATATTAACCTTTCTCATGAAAACCGTTGCGTAGTTTTAAAGATCTACGCATACATAGGGACAGACAGACAGCTGGAAGCTACTTTGTTTTTTCCATCTACAAATATACAGGATGTTTCATTGTAGTGTAAAACTTTGAAATATTCGGAGTAGATCAAACTCATAACAATACACTTTAGATATTAGGTAGTTATCTTATTTTTATATATTCGTATTAGTAATAATGAAACGTGAAACTATATATAATATTTCTGTGTGTTCGTCTGTTACTTTTCACACCTAAACGGCTTAAGACATATCGTCAAAATTTGAGACGGACATAGTCTACTTGCTTACGGGTGAAGCCGAAACGGACAGGTAGTACCTACCTACCGCATGAAATATCCATGCATTTCTTACTATTAAAGCTTATTCATTTTAATGTGAAATATAAGCTTTAAACTTTCTTAAATTGAGTTAATAGAATACTCGCGCAAATGTCAACACACACCATCCTTAGTAAGCTCTTTGAGTACGTACATTGAGGACTTGCAATGCTGGCCTTAGCATTGCAAAATAGCTTTTATCTTGAAGGAAATAAAGAACGACTTCCCTCGTAACTGTCTGACTAACTTCAGAGTGCATGTATATATACATATAATCTTTTAGGATCAGCAATGCTGCTAGGAAAGAAGATTGTAATTTCTTACTGCATAGTGCATACTTGGGTATCTAAAATACTAACGGCGTCCTGCTGTTTCGCTCGCCTTAATTGTGTTACGCCAAACAAATTTAGTATATCAATTTTACAACTTTCATTCTAAAATCTGTTTTTGTATAAATTAGCTGAAATAATCAACCAGCAAAATTTATAACGATATTTACGTATTACGTCCATATATTACTAGCTGTTCCCCGCGGTTTCACTCCTGTTAATTTCAGAGTTTCCGGGGGAATTGTGGAACGAAAAGTACTTATGTCCTTCTCTGTGCCCCTGACAATGTGTATGCAAAATTTCATGGTGATCGGTTGAGCCGTTAAGATGTGAAAGCGTAACAGACGGACTGTTACTTTTTGAATTAATTATATTATTAGTAGGGATTAGAATCATAATCTTCTCTGGCCGCTTGGAACAGAAAATGAAAATAAAGTTAGATCTAGAGTCATCCTTAAGCTCGAAATCAAATTAGAATTAGAACATTAATTTTTTTCAACGCCATTCTCTTAAATTCACCCAACAGATAGAGAAAATTAAAAAAAAATTTTTTTGATGTTAGTACCGCATTTTTTGTATGCCATAGGGGGCAAACGGGCAGGTGGTACACCTGATGGTAAGTGATTACCGCCGCCCATAGACAACTGCAACACCAGAAGGCGTGCAGGTGTGTTGCCGACCTGGAACGGGGATGGCATATTCTTTCGTGTGCATTTCGTGAAAAGCTGTTAATATGAAATTACAAACAGACACTTCAATTTTATTTTAAGTATAGGTATGTCTAGATAAATGACGGGGTAAAAACTATCATAAATTTTTTGTCGTCTAGCCCATTGCCGCGCGATCTGTGAAATTAACACGAGCGAAACTGCAGGGCATAGCCAGTACGTAATGATATACACAGGCGAGATTAAGTGAAAGTAAATTCCTTAATGTAGAATTCGTGTTACCAGCTCCCTGCTAGATGGGACGGACAGAGGCGTTTTAAAGATTAATTTTCGCAGCTTTGGAATAAGAGCAAAAATACATTAAAAATGTTGCCCAATTAACAATATTTTTTCATCGTTAGTAGTGTAAAAGGATACCCTTTTTGATTAGATTTAAAGGCGAACGTTGGTACATTTTGGTTTTAACACGAAAACACGTAGGTAATCTACTTGATCCCAAATTAAGCTGGAAGCTTGTCGACGAAGCAAGGAATTAATTAATTTTTTTAATGTATTTTTAGATGCCCAATCCTACTTAATATTAGGTTTAGGTTTTATGTATTTATTTCTCATAAGAACAAATTACATATTATTCACTTAAATTGAGAAAAATAGGACTATAAATGTGAGTAAATTTTTAATATTTAATATTATAAATGTGAAAGTCTGGATGTTTGTTACTCAATCACGCAAAAACGGCTGAACGCATTTGGATGAAATTTGGCATGCACGTTGTCAGGGGTACAGATAAGGACATAGGGTACTTTTTATCCCGCAATCCCCGCGGGAACTCCGAAATTACCGCGGGTGAAACCGCGGGGCACAGCTAGTATATGTATATAAAATTGAAAAAAAAAAACATTTTTACTGAGTGTTTTTATAAAACGTACAGCTCAACAACCACTCAACTGATTATCATAAAATTTTGCGTGCGCGTCGTCAGGGGTACAGAATAGGACATCGAGTACTTTTTATCGCAGAATTTCCGCGGGAATTCCGGAATTGACGCGAGCGAAACCGCGGCGAATAGCTGTTGTCTATTACATAAAAAAAAACAAGATACAACAGTGTCATGCACAGTTACTCTGGTAACTACCCACGTCTTGTAAGAATTCCTCGTAAACTTCTCACTTTGGGCAAAGGAAATAAAGTTTACAGCCGGAAACGTGCTTCGAGTATAAAAATATTGTTAGGTGCATTAATATTGCTAACTCGGCAGTCGGCACTCCCGAGTTTCGTATTTTATAAGAAAAAAAAAAACCAACGAACGCAAAATGGCTTTTGCGGTGTGGAATTCAGAATTAGCATCAGTTTTAAAGTAGGGAATTAAATGAAAGTGTGAGAATACACCTCTATAAATTATAACTAAAGAGTTTCTATATCAAATAGACATAGACATAGACAAATATGGTGAAAGGTAACATTATCTAGTATCCCATACTATCTTTAAGTATTATAAACGTGAATGTGAGTCCGTTTGTTTGTTTATAACGCTTTCAGGCGTCTTACCCACTCAACCTATCTAGTGGGAGGAGAAACTTATAAAAGTTTATTCACACTATTTTGTAAATTCCTTGCTTTGTAAAAATGAATGAATCCTACTAATCCTACTAATATTTTAAATGTTAAAGTGTTTGGATGTTTGGATGTTTGTTACTCAATCACGCAAAAACGGCAGAACGGATTTGGATGAAATTTGGCATGCACGTTGTCAGGGGTACAGAGAAAGATATAGGGTACTTTTTATCCCGGAATTCCCGCGGGAACTCTGAAATTACCGCGGGTGAAACCGCGGGGCCCAGCAGCGGCCACCGTTGTATGTGTGGATTTTTGCAAATGACTGTACCCAATGTAGTGCAGATCACGTCTCGACTAACAAACTAATCTAACTTTCACCTGCTGCATGATAGCGGGCTCGCCAAAGTTTGCTATTACATTGTAGTGTTGCTAGTTTCCCTAACAAAATAGATATTAATTTTTTTTTTATCATAAAGAGGAATGGTTTGATTTTTTGTTTGTTTGTTTGTTACGATTTAATTCAAAAACTACTGGACCGATTTAAAAAAAATTTTTCACCATTAGAAAGCTACATTATCCCGGAGTAACATAGGGTATATTTTATTCCGGAATTCCCGCGGGAACTCCGAAATTATCGCGGGTGAAACCGCTGGGAACAGCTTGTAGGTAATAAACTAATAAAAACGTAGTACGCGTAGCTACTACGCTCGTAGATAGTGCTACGATGCATGCTACGATCTCGTAGCAGCGTTCATGCAATGTTCAACAACCGAATAACAGTTTATAAATTCCAGTTTTTAGAAAAAACAACTTTATGTCTAAACTAGCTATGCCCCGCGGTTTCACCCACGTGAGTTTCGGAATTCCCGCAGGAACTCCCAATATTCTTTAATACAAACCTTCCCTGTACTTCCATAAATATTTCAAGATCAAAATTAGCCAGATCAGTCAAGCCTTTCTCGAATTTTAGTGGATGAAAACGAATTTTTATTTTTTTACATCAATACCATAATTTATTTCCATGCCATAAGTAACACTATAGGTAGGTACATGCGGTTTCTATTATGAAGGTAAGATTTTAAAAGCAAAGCAAAAGCACGAAGGTTTCAATTTCAAGCTTCAAGGTTTGCATATCCCTACTCGCCTTTAGGCTAATAAACCAAATGTAGGTACTGTATTTCGCTAGAATTTTCCTAAAGAAACCCATGTTGAAAACAAACATCTTTTGTATGTAGTTGTTTTGTAGTTAGATACAAAGGACAAACTTATTTATGCAGGCGTGTATTCGCAAGGGGTCGTACGCCTTAGGCTCCGTCCACATCTAATGCTGGAAAGCTATTGTTACGCTCAAGTCGATTTACTTTACAATATAGGTATAGTTTCTCAGTCCCAAAATTAACCAGCGCTAACCGCTTTAAGGTTTACAGACATTGAGAGTGCCAGACACGTTCCGTGCCAGACACGCGTCCTGACACGCGTCTGCATGGTTCCGATGTTCTGTTCACCCTGCTTGTACATGTAGCCACAGACACGTACAGAAATGTACCGCGAGAGAAAATATTATACTGGGCCGTGTCTGTCCGTGTCTGTGCCGTGTTACGATAGATGAATACGTCAATACGCACTGTGTAAGAGAATATTATTTTGTCTGCGACGGAACGTGTCTGGCACGCTCAATGTCTGTAGATATAAACGGACCTTTATAATCGACTTCATAAAAGGAGAATATCATTTTCTCACTGTTAGTTCTAGCCGCTAGCCGGACTGCTTAGTTTAAATTTATATAATGTTTTTATTAGCATTTCCTCTTGGTTTTTCTTAAGTGTATTTTGAGATTAGGTACCTAGGATTTTTTCTATCTAGAATCTATCGCAGCTTTGTTTACTGACTCTGAGTAACATGATATGCACATGGTGTATGATAAAAAATACTTCATTAATAACCATATTTTAATAAAGATATATACCTAACAAAAAAGATTTAGGGTACACATACATTTTATGTAGTTCAACCTCTATTCAAAATTAGTAATTTCTTTTAATCATTATTAATCAATTTTTTTTTTTATTTCAGTGATACAAAAAGGGACTTATTGAACTTTTGTACCGAAATTTCCGTGGGAACTTCGAAATTAACGTGTCTGGAAAATAGTATATTAGGTATCTAATATTAGTTTGAATAATAATAGTAATAGTGGTGGATTTTCTTTGTGAGAAAAGAATAATGTACTTAAAGTGTCATGACGTGTGTGCACGCCCTTACAGGTCGATAGGGTAACCAATCTGTCACTCCCACCTGGTACGAGCCAAGGTTCAGTTTAAATTGAATTGGCGAGGGCAGGCGCGTCGACGTCACGGATTTATCTGGAGCCATCGTCATATCACAAGGGTACAAAGGTTAGAATGTAATCTAATATATATAAATCACGTGTCACGTTGTTTGTCCGCGATGGACTCCGAAACTACTGAACGGATTTTGATAAAATTTTGCAACCATTTATAATATAGTTTAGGAGTCCATCGCGGACAAACAACGTGACACGTGATTTATATATATATAAATATATATCGTAAATAAATGCACCGCCAAGTGAGCTCTCTGTAGTACCTGAAGGTTGACTGGCAGAGAATGCCACTGTGGCATGTGGCAATAACTTCCCTTTTATAATGTATCAATATTTCAGGGAGTGTCTACAACGGATTTACTGTGTTGAATGTTTAAAATAATATCGCGATCGGTATTTAAACACATTCATTCAATAACAAATTGTTTACAAACATAACATCCATTTGCACTCACAGTTTACGTTCATTTGTTAATTGGTCCACTCGTTCAATTGTTTCCACTTGCGCTGCGATCAGAAAGCAGCAGTCTATATTTAACCTCGACCGAGTTAGTGACAAAAACATCTGTGAAAATGAGATCTGTTTGGATTTTCATTTACTGTCTCCTTATAAAAGTACAGGCGAATTATCCGGGAAAACTTTGCAGTCTCGATACAGACGCGATACAAAGCGATGGGAACTCCAAACAGTGTTACATGAAGGAGATATTGGCTGCACTACCGCACAGTCCCAATCAAATAACTGTGGACAGAAGAAGTAATATTCTATACTTCAGTTTCGATTCCGGCCAAGGCGAGTACGTGCCGGCCGTACTGAAGATCGATTCGAAGAAGCTCAGCGTCTTGAAAGGCATCAAAGACGCCTTCGCATTAGCGTACGACTCGGTATCGGGTGAGATCTTCTTCGGCGGCAGCTACGGTATATATCGATACAATTCCGTCCAGCAGAAGTGCCATCGCCTCGCCCGCGACAACCTGGACATATGGTGGCTGACCATCAACAAGCATATATACTTCATAAAGTTTCCGAGTCTAAACGCCTATTACTACGCCAACAAAACCATCAGATCCGTGACGTCGCTCGACAATGTGAACGTACAGCAATTCGTTTTCGACAAAGACGCTCATATATTCTTTATCAACAGCACCGGTTTGTACGGAGTTAAAGACGAGGATAGCGGCCACGTCTTGCTGAGGGATAGTCCAAAATTTGTTAGCATAGCAGCAGACAGTAACGGCTTCATATACGTTTGCAGTGAAGACGGCATCTTCGTTATAAGCAAAGTGAATCATAAAGTGAAAAGGATTGTTAATATACAAGGTGTTTTGGCTTTGGCGTTCGACCGTGACAATAACATTATATACTCGGACTCGCACGAGATCATAAGGCTGCTGCCCGTTACACAGGAGAAGTACTATGCCAATAACAATCTGATTTAAATTAAGCAAAAAAAGTGTTTTGACATTATCTAATCACTAGCTGTGCCCCGCGGTTTCACCCGTGTTATTTGAGGAAACTAAACTAAAATATATTGCACAGCTAATCGTTAACGCAGGAATATTTTTATCGTTTTATAAACATTTTTATCGTTGTTTCGATAGCCTTTAGCCTTTCTCGATAAAATGGGCTATCTAACACTGAAACAATTTTTCAAATCGGACCAGTAGTTCCTGAGATTAGCGCGTTCAAGCAAACAAACTCTTCTGCTTTATAATATTAGTAGGTATATATCTAGATACATGGGTAGTTATAATAGGTAGGTATAATAAACTGGCATAGTTTGCGATTGTTTAATAGTACATTGTTATCCTAGGGGTGAAAGTAACTTATTTAGTCCCGAGACCCAATAGATCGAGGGACTAAATAAGTCTTTCTCCCGAGGATAACACTGTGCTTTTCATTACGAATGCAAGGAAAGTCAAAATAAAAATAGGAATTAGCTAAAGAAAAAAATTAGTGAATTTTATTTTACATAAATCAACCATTAGGTGTGCTACTGGCCAGTGAGTATGCCCCCTATGACATAAAAAAAAAACTTGAGTTTCTGCAGTATCCAGCTGTCAGTTGAAAGCGATTCTTCCTAGGGCTGAAAAGTGTTACTTTCAACCCGCTTCTCAGGCAACTTCAGACCTACTTTCGGAGTATGAGTAATGAATAGTACATTGTTATCCTAGGGGTGAAAGTAACTTATTTAGTCCCGAGACGGGGTTTGGCACCCGAGCGTAGCGAGGGCGCCAATAGATCGAGGGACTAAATAAGTCTTTCTCCCGAGGGTAACACTGTGCTTTTTATTACGAATGCAAGGAAAGTCAAAATAAAAATAGGAATTAGCTAAAGAAAAAATGAGTGAAGATCGGATAGTCACTTGACACTTTCCCACCTATTTCTTTTTCTTTGGCCGGCTAGCTATTCAGCCAGTATTTTTTATTTACATTGTGGCGACCTAAAAAAATATTTTCTTTAATTATTAAGTATTAATTAAAGAAAATAAAAAAATATAAATAGGAATTAGCTTAAGAAAAAGTGAGTGAATTTTATTTTAATTAATACCTACTTAAACTTTACATTATTTCAATTTTACATCGCGCTGGCTGTATAGAAAGTTGAAACATGGTTCAATAGAAATGTGAAAATAGACCTAGTTTTTTTTTAATAATTTGACAGTTGTCAGTTGAAAGCGATTCTCCCTAGGGCTGAAAAGGGTTACTTTCAACCCGCTTTTCAGGCAACTTCAGACCTACTTTCCGAGTATGAGTAGTGAAAAAATATTTATATACTTACTTATGTCAGTTGAATATTATTTTAATAACATGAATTTTTAGAAAGTAAGTAGTACGTAACATTCTTCGAACTTAATATCTATCAAAATTTGGTGCTGTGTATATTACAGGCCCTAAATTAATTTTTCTATTAATAGAAGAATTTTTAGACAGTTCATCTAGAGTTTGTCCCTACGTTCAAACATACAAACTTACCTTTCTTTTTGATATTATAGTGTCGTGTAGAAACATTTTGCATTACTGGATTTTTTTTAAAGGCTAAATTCATACTCCGACTACCACCGTATTATGTTCATATTAGACAAGAAAGAAAAAAAGGCACTCGTTTGAAATAGCGGGAAATGGGTGGCAGTCATTTATAAAATGACGCGTCGATTCTTGCTATAATACACAAAACATGTTCCTTTTTTAGAACGTGACTTTATCTGATACTTCGAATCTTCACGCGCTCCGCTCTAATGGGGGTACTTCGGCCGCCATTTTGACGATTACGGAACCCTCCATTTTGATTACGCCTGTTAGCAGTATCGTGTATTACGCCATTTTTTATGTGACCTGGATTTTCTTAAGCGACCTCATACATCCCTCTTTGTCTATTGCTTTCGCTTCATCGGTTAAGATGTTTAGGTATAAGCTACATTCTATTTCAAGGCATGAATGAGTTCTGACTAGTAAAATCTCTGGTATCAACTAGTTGTATAAGAGTCTTATAGCAGTCTACTATCAGTGGTTATAATCTACGACGTTTACACACGTCGGGCATTGTGCGGTGCTTAATCCTATTACTGGGGCAACGCTAGGGTTGTCACATAGTGAATACTCATGTCCAAACTAATTGGTAGGTGACAGGCAAGACAAAGGAGAGAAATGACTAATAATGTTATAAATAGTGTGAAATGCAAATAGCATGTAAATCCTACTAATATTATAAATGCGAAAGTTTGTAAGAATGTATGAATGGATGGATGGATGTTTGTTACTCTTTTACGCAAAAACTACTGAATGGATTTAAATGAAACTTTACAATAATATAGCTTATACATCAGATTAACACATATGGTACTTTTTATTCCGGGATTTCCTCGGGAACTCTGAAATTAACGCGAGTGAAACCGCGGGGCACTACAAGTACCATAATATAATCGTGGATTTAACTACAATGTCTAAAATCGTATACATATTATATAGTTCACTTTAAGGTCTCATTGTCCACGTTACCTTTGATATAATTTATGTAATGATATTAACCTACCAAGAGAACAAAAGATTATGAAACTAGTCGTTTCCCACGGCTCTGTTTATGTAATTCGTGGAGAAGTGGAAACTAAAAAGAATACACATTTAATGCTAGCTCAAATGTTATCGAGATATGCTCTTTTCTTAAGCATTACTAAGACAAAATAACCTCTCCGTTCGCTTCACTTCACATTTTCCGGCGGGCATAGATTTTTTTTATCTAGAAAATCATTTTCCATACGTACTCCTTAATTTAGATTTTTTTAGAAATTAGGCTTTTTTTAAATAGTTATGTTTGCTCCTTGAGCAAAAACTTGTGTTAATAGTACAGATACAACAGGTGACAGCCCTGAATCGTGCGATCACTAAGTCGATTGCTAAGGGACTGAGGCTCTCTCGTTTTATAATGCCATCTAATATCGGATTAGGACGAGAAAATATAGAGAGAGTGAGTAAAAAAATTATACTTCACTCATCGAGATCGAATATCATTTAGCCCTCTTTATCGGTAGGTATCTGACGTAATTATTCATTATCTTTTATACTTTAGAATAGTTTCCGCCGGCCGCGGTTTCACTTGCGTGAACATTTCCCTAGGGAACTCTTAATATCAGGGTGAAAAGCATCCTAATATACAATTTCATTACTTAAAGTAACTTAGAGCGAAAAGCTGTCCCTCGTGGTTTTAATTATTAGGTTTTAATATAAAAAAATATTGGATTTAAATACCTATTGAATTAAGGGTATTATAACGAGGCGGCCGTATGCCACTCGTTACGATATCCTCATTTGTATTACTTTTTATTTTTAAGATAAGTTCTTTTTTATATTTATTTATATACATACTCAAGGTAATTCAAAGAGTATCTATATCTTTTGTATTTCTTTTTTTTTTTTTAGCAAAATCCTGTAGGATTTTCCTTCCAGGGCGAGCGGGGTATTGTAACGAGGCGGCCGTATGCCACTCGTTACGATATCCTGCCTCATTTGTATTACATTTTATTTTTAAGATAAGTTCTTTTTTTATATTCTATTGATATTCTTTTTATAAATTTCAAATAATTTATGTATTCTCATTTTGTATTTTTTTTAGCGACTCCAATTCTAGATTCGATACAATAAAAACATCTAAATTATTTGTCTCTCAATAAATTTTATTTTACCATTTTATTTTATTTTATTATCTTTTATTTGAGCTAGCCGAGGACTATTACTACCCCGAACCACACAGTATTATATTATAGCGTTCTCTATTTTATTAGAATCGTTGTTGTATTGTTTCAGATTTCAGAGATGATCTAAAAACCAAAAACAAATATTGGCTAATTTATTATTAGAATTTCACATTATTTGTTACTGACGCACTAAATTAATTAAAAAATAAACTACTTGATCGTTACATTTTTCGGAAGAAAAAAACGAAGAATCCATTCGAAATATCAATAAAAATTTTTGGTCAGTCTTTTTAATAGTAACACATTCCTGTACTTATTTGTCCATCCCGCTCAGTAGCGCTAGTGTAACGGCGTATAGACCTTTAAGTGAAATAAGATCAAAATAATCATTTAAAACCGGCCTCTTTTGGTGTTTTTAGTACCTATATATTATTTTATTTAGTTTTAGTGTATCTACTCATTGTTGTTAAGTTTAAATGCTACAAAGGTATTAACAACTTCCTTCTAGACTATAATTTCCCCTATGCACCCTATGGTTGTCTGGAAGAGATCGCTCTGAGCGATAAGACCGCCGATTGTTACACCTTGGAGTAAAATTGTTTTTATTATTGTTTATTTTAAGTGGTGTTCAATAAAGAGTTTATTATTATTATTATTAACAAGGTATAGCATTGGCAATATTTTACCTTCCACCCTGTAAAGCTAACTTTATGTTGCCAACCCCACTTGATTATATTGGAATATATTGTATATTCTGCGTCTTACAAACACTTTCTATATTACGAAAACAAAGTAGGTAAATATTTACGCCTTGCAACGTACGACGAACAAAATAAGTCATTGAGTTATCGAGCCTTCAGCCTAAGAGAATAGGTAAAGGAAGGCATGGGTGCTGTTTCAATATTTCGACGACTATAATTCTCCTTACTAATATTATAAATGCTAAAGTGAGCTTGTCTGTATGTTTGCTACGCTTTCACGCCGTAACGGCTCAACCGATCATCGTAAAATTTTGATAGGGTACTTTTTATGCCTAAAACTCCGAACATATCGAGGGTGAAACCGCGGGGAAGAGCTAGTAAGGTCATATAGGAGCGTAAGATCGTATAAGTTGTTTGGAACTTTGTGACTTTCCTGTTCACAGATATCTTTTAAACGGTGCTTACCTGTATGAAGATTCTAACTTATCACTGAACCGATTTACTGAAGAAATAATTACTTTTTTAAAGAAAATAGTTTATTTAGACCATAATATTATGCTCTGTAAATGCCCTCATATGGGTCAGCATAGCTATTCTTAGAGTATCTTCCGTGACATGTGTTTTAAATTGTAGTTTATTTTCCTACTAGGTTTTTGCGTTTTTGCGTGATCGAGTGACAAACATCCAAACATCCACTTTTTTACATTTATACCTAATATTAGTAGGATAACTAATTATTATATCGTATACTCTAACATACTGTAGTTTAAAACAATGAAGTTAAAAAGGATAAAAAAAATTCATTTGTGCTTATTTTAATAACAAAAATACTTTTTTCAAGCAATAGAATATTTTTGATGGTTCAATAAAATAAACAGGTGACAAGTTCGAAATCATTTGACACAATTTATTACTATTGATGCGCCGAGATAAGTAAATAAAGTTGAACTCGACAATTTTGGGCTGGTTTATTTTATTTACTGGTTCGTTACTGCAGTAAGAAATGATTGAAGAGGGTTACAAGAACACAATCTATCTTCTTCTATATCTATACTTATATCTAACTAGCTGTTTCCCGCGGTTTCATCTGTGTTAATGTCGGAGTTCTCGCGGGAATTCCAGGATAAAAAGTAGCCTGAGTTACTCTTTATAACATTAGCTATTTTACGAATGAAAATCCCGGCAAATTCCGCCCAGCCGTTCCAGAGATTAGCCGAAACAAACAGACAGACACAAACAGAGAAAAATGTTTTTTTTTTAATGTGAGTGTTATATATGCATTTAGTGAAAAACTGGTAATTTGAAATTACAAACAGACACTTCAATTTTATTTATATGTATATAGTATTATATTATCTGTGGTATAGATAAATAGAATTTCCGTGCCAGTAGGTATGTATGTACATTTAAATGAAAGAAATGGCGATAAAAGTAAAGTAGCAAAACAGAAACAAACTACACTAATCTCCAAAACTACTGAACGGATTTTCATGTAGTTTTAACGTTCCTTAGCTAACAACACCGCATAAGTCATTTTTGCCAACTTTACAAGAGACGAAAAAAAACTATCTATTCCAAAAAAATTGTGGAATTTTTCTATTGTTACTTAATACTATCTAGTTAGCGGTTAAAAAATAATTATTTATATTTATTTTAACTAGTATATTATGATGTACATATATGATATGTAAATAAGCATTGTTTCTTCGAAAACAGGTGCTCGGTAAAAAAACATAGAGTCCATATAGTATCTCAGAATAACATAGGACACTATTCCATATGAACGTGTTCCCAAAGGAATCTGGCACCTTACACGGGTGAAACTTCAAATATGACTACACTTATAATGAAATCGTAGAATAAATAAATATGGTAACATTTTCCGTAAGATTTTGTGTTATGAAAACTCTGGGATTAACGCAAGAGAAACCGTGGTAGGTCGACTAGTATTAAGATTAAAAAAAGAACATTATATGTTATCTGGAAATACGGAAGCGATTTCAAAAATATAGACGAGTTATATAAGTACTAAGTCAGAGTTCCCAAAGGACCTCCTAAGTCGTATAAGCTCGGTTCTGGCTTAACTGAATGTTTGGATGACGAAAACGTGATGGGAACGTTACATTTTTAACCGACTTCCCAAAAAGGAGGAGGTTCTCAATTCTCAGTCTAAAAACACATTCGTATTTAATTTTTTATTTATTCAGCTAGATTATAATTAGAATTTACTGGTACAATATAGTCTTAAACAATTATAATTATTAATTATAATTCTATAATTCAAAACGCAATGAAATTCTTAACTCCTTCCTTCAAAACTCTGAAATCGCATTAAAAGTGTTAATACTGAATAAATATATATAAACTTTGCCAAGCGTTTGTTTATTCGCGATAATCTCTCGGAAAGGGATCCGAGCGTATCGTTATCAGCTTCAACATTACTTTTAAACAATTTAGGTACGAAACTCTGAATCGGGCCAAGAAAAGATTAAAGTATTTAAAATGTACAACAATTTATAGGCTAATTAATTCTATGTCAGCAAACCTTAATTCACTGTGTGTGTGCAACTGTTCATACACTACACCTCCCCTCAAAAAGTTGCCGTTACACCCCTCCCCTTTAAAAGGAATTGCATTAAGGAATGTTGACGTTTAAACTAATACATTTTCTTTATATCTTAATTATTTAATGTAAATTACTTATAGTTATATATTAATATTAAACATGAAATAATTTGGTATTATTTTTATGAACAATGTATTCTTTGTTATTTTTTAATATTTTCACGTTACAACACAAATCTTCAATTACCTTAAATGGTCCATTAAAAATTTTATCCAATTTGTCACCAGTTTGGTTTTTCAATAACAATAAGTCACCTTTTTTGTATGTGACAGGGTTAATATTCTTATCATACATATATTTCCTTAATTGCTTATTTTCTAAAAGATTTTTATGAGCATCCGTTTGGGCTTTCTGTAACCTATATTTTAATTCAAATGGATAATCGTCAAAATTATACATAGGATCTACTTGAGACTTAAGATTACTTGGCAAATTACAAAGTTTTCCAAATACAAGTTCAAATGGTGTATATTTCGTACTTGAATGAACTGATGTATTATAAGAAAAGCACCAGTAGGGTAACCAATTACTCCAATCGTTTTTGTTATTTGAACACTGAATTCTTAAATATGCACCTAAACTTTTGTGTGTATTTTCCAAAGATCCTAATGTTTCATGATGATACGCTGTAGAGTTTAATTTCGTTATATTCAATAATTTGCAAACTTCGGACATGGTAGAGGACATAAATTCTGTTCCATTATCGGTTATTATTTCTCTTGGAATACCATACCTTAAAATAAAATTTCTAACTAACTCTCTAGCAACTATTTCCGTTTCCTTAGTTCTTAAAGGATAAGCTTCAACGTATTTAGTTAAATCGCACTGAAGCGTTAAAATATACTTAAAATTATAGTCATCTTGTTCTAAGGGTCCCATTAAATCTAAACTAAGTCTATCAAAAGCTGTATTTGCAGTGGTTGTTATAACCATTGGCTGCTTTATATTCCTATTTGGAAATTTCTGTATTTGACACTGTTTGCATTTATTTACATATTCAATGACGTCATTACTTATTCCTGTCCAGAAGTAATACTTTTTTATATTATTCAACATCCTATTAACTCCCGCGTGACCGCTGGTCGGTAATAGATGGAAATCATTTAAAATAACAGTTTTCTCGTCTTTATCGTCGATTCGAATCATATTATTAATAACAAGTAATCTCGGTGAATTTGGTACGTTTTTCATTTCCTTCACCAAATTCTTTATGCAATAAATATTTTCTTTATTTCGAGAAATTATCAATTCGTTAATATTATTATTTCTACACATAGCTTCTAATTCTCTCGCTAACACTGGTACAGTCGATAACGATCGAGATATCAGATAAATAGTAGATTTCGAAGGCATAAATATACAGTTACCTGTATCGCTAGCGTTTATTACTACATTTTTTAAATGTGGTTGCCTTTTACAAATAACTAATTCAATTGTATCTGCTGGTTTTTTGAGAATTTCTACAACTTTAGGTTGATCAGGCCTAGAAGATGCAGGATTCTCTGAGGACGATGTCGAGTTGAGAGCGTCAGCTTCTAATCTCTTTTTCTGAGCTCGTGTAATGACCGATACTACATTTTCTCTCATTTCTTTCAACTTTGAACAAGTTATCGGGATTCGACTTAATGCGTCTGCAGCAGCATTATTTCGACCCGGGACATACTCTATTTCAAAATCGAATTCTTCTAAATATAGTCTAAATTTTGTCAATCTACTCGAAGGATCTGTCATGTTAAAAAGATAAATAAGTGGCTTATGGTCAGTAACAATTTTAAATTTACGACCATACAAATAAGGTCTAAAATGTCTTGTCGCCCATACTATCGCTAATAATTCCAAGTCAATAATAGGATATCTTGTTTCTGCTGGTTTCAAGTTGCGGCTGGCGTACGCTACAACTTGTCCATTGTTATTAGATAGTATGGCGCCTAAGCCTACTTTCGATGCGTCAGTCTGTAACCTGAATGTATTATTTTCTGAAAAATCTGGATATTGTAAAACAGGTGGGCTCACTAAAGCGTTTTTCAGATCCTGAAATGCTAATTCACACTGTTGCGACCAAACAAAAGTTACATTTTTCTTACACAGTTGATTTAAGGGGTAGGCAATATTAGCAAAGTTTTTTATAAACCTTCTATAATAGTTTGCAAAGGCAACGAATCGTTTGACTTCATCAGTGTTCGTTGGCCTGGGGTAATGATTTAAAGTTTCTATTTTCGCTGGGTCGGGCAATATACCGTTGGAAGTAATTTTATGACCTAAATACATTATTTCAGTTCTTAAAAATTCGCATTTCATCGGATTTAATTTAAGATTTACTTTTCTTAATCTTTCTAAAACTTTAATAAGATTTCTATTGTGAGAAACTAGTGAATTTCCTATTACAATACAATCATCTAAGTAAATAAAACATTGTTTGTAATTTAATCCAGACATAGCGATTGTCATTAACCTTGAAAACACACTGGGACTTGTTTTTAATCCCATAGGGCATCTTTTCATTTGATACATTTTATCCGTTGTAAAAGCAGTTAATTTACGAGATTTTTCATCTATAGAAATTTGATAACTTTTATCTACGTTAAATGCCGTGTATTTTCGGGATTCTGGTTCTAAAGACAACTGATAGTAGCTCTGTGATAAGTCTAATTTTGAAAAATATACACTACCTGACAATGAGTCTAATATTTCTGAAATATTCGGTAGAGGAAACTTATCATCCTGTATTTTATTATTTAGCTGTCTGTAATCTATAACTAATCTCCATTTTTTCTCGCCAGATTTATTTGTTTTCTTTGGCACGAGAAGAACAGGACTAGACCATTCGGAAGTGGTCTCTTCTATGATGTCATTATCTAACATTTCCTGAATCTGTCGTTGAACTTCATTTTTTAAAGCATGTGGAGTTCTATAAGGCTTAATGTACACTGGAGTAGCATTGTCCTTCAATTTAATAGAATGTTGTAATAAATTAGTGACAGATAACTTATCGCCGGGAAGTTGAAAAACATCTGCGTATTTTGCACATATTTTTTCAATGCATAACCTTTCTTCCCTGTTTAAATAATCTAATTCAAGTAAGTCAAATAATAACTTAACGCGATCAGCATTTATTTTTTGTTCGCTAAAATCGCATGATTCAAAACTATTTAAACTATATGTTTCTAAGTCTGAAAAATCTAACTTAAATTCTTCATCAGTAGTGTTCAATATTCGTACTGGAATTAACCCCTTTTCGGGTTTTGCGATAATTCCCGCTATGAAAACACCTTTACAAATCTCTTTTGCTAAAACTACGCAATCATCGTAATGTTTTGTAGGTATACGTTTAATAACTTCGCAACGCGGTGGTATAATGTGTCTATACCTATTCATATCGTTAATATTAATCGTCACCGATAGTTCATTGTTTCTCAAAACTATAGTGTTCATTTTATAATCAATAATAGCTTTATATTTACTTAGAAAATTTTGGCCTAATATCCCGTCAGCCATACAAGATAAGTTTTTAAATATATAAAATTTTTGCCTAAAAACTATTCCACCTATCTCTAAATCAAAGTATGTGTACCCTTCGGATTCTAATTGTCCACACACACCTTTAATCGATATTAATTCTTTATAAATTTTAATATTATTAAAATAATTCTTATTACTTTCTATCCACTCGTGTTTGACAACACATAAGTTTGCTCCGCTGTCTACTAATAATTTAATATTAAAGTTTATTCCTAAACTACATGTAATTATACTGCTGTTATTAAAATTATAAACAAAATTATCAATTACTTTGGCGACGAAAAAATTCTGACGACTTCGCTTGAGCTAAGGTATCATCGCGCTGAATGTGATGAACTCGCGGAAAGTGGGCACGCGACTCCACTGCACGTGAGCGCATGTGACCTCGATTCGTCGGTGCTGGGTCAGCATACCTAGGCTTCCAATTACTACGGTTGTTATTGTTTAAGTAGTTACTATGTTGAAATCGTTTATTAAAATTACTATTACGAAATTGCGAATTATATCTATATGAATTATTTTGATTTTGTCTGTATGTTACTTTCATGACCTGATGGGTTGCAGACATAGATTGCTCATCCAAAGCTGTTGAGATAGCTTCTGGTAAGGATGAGAATTGTCTGGAAGCGATTATTGTGCTTAATCTCTGATCGGACAATCCATCAGCAAACCGTTTTATTGCTATCCTCTCATTAATTGGACGCAATATTTCGTACTTATTTTCATCATCGTTACTTTGGGCTATAGTTAGATTAACAAAAAGTTCCTCTAATTCTGATCCAAATGATTGCACACTTTTGTGCCCCTGAGTTGCTCGTTGCAACTGTGCCTGGATTGCGACATCTGATTTTCTCGGGACTAGATATTTTTTCATATCCCCAATCAGGCAATCAACTGAACTATACTTGGACTTTAAACGAAGTTTCGCACTGGCTGAAAGTCGCGTTTTTAGAACAAATTCAATTAATAGAGGCTTAGATGCAATATTAATCATAGAATCGTATAACTTGATCCCATCGATTAATTGTTTCGTAATATTCTCTACTCCTGTCATAATGGGCAATAAGGCAAGAGCCGTTTTTAAATCAAAATTATCGGTAGCCATTTTACTTTCTATCGACTCACTGCAGTGTACTAAGGAATTAATTTTTCTATATAAACTATGAATGTCGTCCACTAGTCGATTAATTAATAAGGTATCACTAACATTTAATTCTGATCTCGTTATCTTAGATTGGATACCTAGTAATAACACATCTAATTGGCTATACACAATTCGAGCTTCTTCAAGTTTTTTGTGACCGATCTCTGTGTTTCTACGAGATGGACCTATTTTACTTAGATAAGTTTTTAATTGCTGTAACTCTAAATATATGTTATTTAATTCATCTATCATATCTATTTATTATAACAAGAAGTTATCCAACATTTTTGCTAGCCAAATAAAACAATACCTAATACCTAACACAAAACACACTGTAGTACAATAAACAACAAATTTAAACTAGTATTAAATGACGACTTACATTACGGTAGAAAATTTCGCAACGCCATTATGTACGCTCGCCGGAAGCCGTGGTCTCGCTGTTGCTGCGCAGGAACCTCGCACGTGGCAGCTGTAGATGCTGTAGCAGCTGACTGTGGGCCGTCCGCTGACTGTGGGCCGGGCTATACCCTGGACTCCGTGGGCCGGGATTACCCTGGACACCGCTCCTTCAATTCTTGACGCGTTGACGTGACGTGAATTTTTGAAAGATGCGCCGCGATTTATTTTGGTATTTATTTGAATGAATTATATTATCTTCTTTTCTTCTGATGTTATGGCCATTTCTTGTGTCTTCAGAATTTATAATTTATGTTCTTCATTATTTTTTTATTTTTTTTTGCAGTATTTGTTATTGTTGATCTTCATAACTTTTTCGTTTTTCTTAAGTAGTCTTCTTTAAAGTGTTGGGTTTTCGGCAGGGTCGCCATGTAATGGCTGGTGCGACGAGGAGACAAATAAAACCATCTCGGCCGGTGATAATAATAAAAGTCCACGTTTATTTAAAATGTACAACAATTTATAGGCTAATTAATTCTATGTCAGCAAACCTTAATTCACTGTGTGTGTGCAACTGTTCATACACTACAGAGGGGAAAAAAAATGAAAAAAAGGAAACAAAATTGGATATTCTGGAACTAATAAACAACCAATTCCGTTGGTTGCAATTCCGCTAATATTATAAACAAGCTGTGCCCCGCGGTTTCACCCGCGGTAATTTCGGAGTTCCCGCGGGATAAAAAGTACGCTATGTCCTTCTCTATACAACAACGTGTACGCAAAATTTCGTGGTGATCGGTTGAGCCGTTTAGCCGTGAAAGCGTAACCAATAAACAAACAAACAAACACATTCGCATTTATAATAAGTAAGGATTATTAATATCCAGTAAAAATGTAAGTCTAAATTAATGAGTCATTTTAAAACAATAGGCCGTAAAATGAAATAAAACGTTACCCCTTTTTTATAACTTAAATTATGTTCTCTTTATCCTATTGAGATAAAAATTTAAATTACAAAATATACGAACGCGTCCCAAAACTGTACAAGCGGTGTGCTCAAACCGACCCCGCTGACCTGACCTCATCTTTGTATTCAACCTTTTTACCATAAATAATTTACATTTTTATAACAAAAAAAAAAGAATTTGTAAATTCATATTACGCATACATTCGTAGCTAATTAAAAAAGATCGCCTGTAGGTACCTACCACTCTGCTGTAGATACATGATACATTTATGTAGTAAAAGAGTTGTATAAGGGTTTAAACTGTTCTAAACTCTTCTATGGGAATTCTGGGATATTTTGTCGCTCAGAAATACTGCAGCTTCCTATAAGTGTAATATTTTTTTAAATCGCTTCAGTACCTAGTAATTTTATCTTTAAAATCCATTACTAGCTGTGCCCCGCGGTTTCACCTGCGTGAGATTTGGGATCAGAAACCTTTGCGGAAGCAAGCGAACAACCCGCCAAAGTTTCATCAAAATCATTCATTCATTTTTATTTATAAAGAAAGAAGATAATCAAATGTCCAAAAATCAAATCTTTGTTGCTTTATTCGTATTCTATTGTGGTAAGATTAGTACGTTTATAGATTCAGCTTAGGTAAAATATTTACTGACGATACACAAGACAATTTACAAATACACATTTATCTATACATCTATACATAATAAAATTGAAGTGTCTGTTTGTAATTTCATATTAACAGCTTTTCACTGAATGCATATGAAAGTATATGCGGAACTTACATAAAAAATCAATTTTTTTAATTTTTCTCTGTCTGTCTGTCTGTTTGTTTGTTCCGGCTAATCTCTGAAAGTGCTGGACCGATTTGAACGGGATTTTCGCTGACAGATAGCTGATGTTATAAGGAGTGATTTAAGCTAATTTTATTTTAGAAAAAAAAAATAGTTCCTGCGGTAAATTCGAAACTCACGCGGCGCGCGGGTGAGACCTCGTAATTAGTATTTTATAGATAAAATTACAACTGAAGCGATTCAAAAAACTACATTTGAAAGTATAATTATGAAGTTGCTGATATTAATTGGTTTATTCTTTTTGACATAAATTACTTATGCGACTCTCGTTTCTTACTTTGTAACTCCATGATATCTCTAGAGGCACTCCAGTTCCGTAGCAGAAGGTATCTGTGAAGTCAACCGTGGGTATTCCATTGTTATTCAAATACACGAGAATATACGAGGAGAAAATAAACTGGCGGAAAAAAAGGATGGGTTTGCGCTTAAACGGTTCCGTACAGTTATTGTCGTGGAAACACTCGTAAAATTAGCTTTTTGTTGTTACACTGAACATAATGTGTATGTGGTTAACATTAACACACTTTATTGAAGTGACTTTTGTCTACAGTTTTAAATTAATTATTTATTGAATGTTTTTTTTTTTCTGTTTTCAATTTGTCTGTTTTTTTTTTTAATCTCAGCAAGGATTCTGGTTTTTTCATATCTAGTTAATAAGCGAGCGAAAAGATAGTTACTTATCCCTGCAGTAGCTGTGTTCTCTTTCAGCTTAATATAATTATTTGCATAATATAATATTAAATTCTTAACAAAAATGTATTTTGAAATTTTTGCTTGCATTTCATTACATGTTAAATAGTACATTGTTATCCTAGGGGTGAAAGTCCTTTCTCCCGAGGGTAACACTGTGCTTTTCATTACGAATGCAAGGAAAGTCAAAATAAAAATAGGAATTAGGTAGCTAAAGAAAAAATGAGTGAAGATCGGATAGTCGCTTGACACTTTCCCACCTATTTCTTTTTCTTTGGCCGGCTAGCTATTCAGCCAGTATTTTTTATTTACATTGTGGCGACCTAAAAAAAATATTTTCTTTAATTATTAAGTATTAATTAAAGAAAATAAAAAAATATAAATAGGAATTAGCTTAAGAAAAAGTGAGTGAACTTTATTTTAATTAATACCTACTTAAACTTTACGTTATTTCAATTTTACATCGCGCTGGCTGTATAGAAAGTTGAAACATGGTTCAATAGAAATGTGAAAATAGACCTAGTTTTTTTTAATAATTTGACAGTTGTCAGTTGAAAGCGATTCTCCCTAGGGCTGAAAAGGGTTACTTTCAACCCGCTTCTCAGGCAACTTCAGACCTACTTTCCGAGTATGAGTAATGAAAAAGAATTTATCATCCTTTATTGTAAACAAATGATAAAAATAAAATATCTATGACATAAAAAAGAGATTTAACAACTAAGAGTTAAATATTTATTTTATTAAGGTGGTTATTTTAAAAAATACAACCCTAACAGGCTAACCTAATGCGATGATATGATTATGATGACTTTAAGCATTTTATCTTAAACCAACCGTTCTCTCTTCATAAAAGACAGCACCTAAATCTAATTTTGTCGTCTCTGAAGTTGATATAAAACTGGATAGGTACACCTTTCTGTACCTGTAACTGTCTGTGTTTTATGTTTGTGGCATTTCATAAAAAAAAAAAACATTTCCCTGGTAATACAGATGAAAGAATCGTTTTGTTTTGACCTTTCGTATATTGAATTGAATTGAATTGAATTGATAAACTTTATTTGAACAAAGATTTACAGCATACGTATACAACAACTTAACATATATATAACAGGTATTGAGGGTACGCCTCTCAACCGACGGACAAGAAAACTTTTAGATATAGACATAGACATATACATATACTTTATTTGGCATCAACATCAAAATACCTTAAATAGAAATACAAGTAGTTACGTAAAATGCAGAGATCTTCAGTAGGAGTAAGTTGTTAAATATTTGTTGCGATGCCAAATAATATTTTTAGCGTTGTCGTCTGCGACGCGCGACGTTGTGAGAAATAGATTTATTGGTTAAAATATGTGTGCATCACTGAATGCTAACAAGGCTTTCTACATGGTATAAAGTTTAATGAGCGGCCTATTGATGGGGAATTAGTATTATTTGAAACTCATCTTAAATATCTAAAAAATATATACCCGAAGGGTCATTTAATGCCCATTTTCAATGTATTGACGCTGACGTGCCGAGAAATTAAAGGTATAATAAGTTTATTATTCTATTATTTTGCATAAAATATTGAGGCCTTAAATAAATCCTTCGTTGAGCTTTACACCCTGTATCCAGTTACGCTTTGCAAACCGGATCAAAAAGTAATGTGTGTTGTGTATCAATATAAATAAAAACTCTGGGTATTTTTCTCACAATTTTTTCAGTCTGGCTGGCGTTTTACACCAGCCAGGCTGAAGAACTGACGGGGAAAATACTCAAAATTGTTATTTCGGTATTTTCCTAGTTATACAAACGTGTTAATGAATTAACTGAAAACTAGAAAGTAGTTTGCTCAGAATCGACTTGCGAATCGATCGCACCATGTTATAAGTTATATTTCATCATTTCTATTAGCCCGTGTCTAAATTGTAGCAAAAATTTTGGATAATCGTTGAAATGTAGGTGCGGGCGTAGCGCTTGAAATGTCGTAGATAGGTCACTACTAAAAGTAATATTAAATAACTTTCAAAGTACCTCTTACTTTTTTCGACATAATTTATATTTTAATCGTATTATTATTTATGTTTAAATATGGTGTATCAGGTTTTTGGTTAATTCATTAACACGTTGTATTAAAACCCTAATATACCCGTTTTAGTTACAATTTTATTGTGTGCACAGATATATACCTAATGCTAAGCTAAACGTCCCGGAAATGATCTGGACTGTGGGCAACGTCCCGGATATTACGTTTTCATGAAGAAAAAAGGATTGCGGCTGAATGCCCGATATTATACAATATCTTGCTTACAAAATACATCCTTTTCATTTCATTTTATGTATCCTATAAAAGTACAGCATCCGTATGTTTGTGGTCGCAAAATCCGGAAAGTAGTAGTGGCTTGAAATTTTGACGGATCATTGCGTTTTCACCCAAGAGTGTATATTATACTTTGTATCCCGAAGTTACCACGGGATCGGGATATTTTTTACACCGTATTCTATGTCACTCAAGGATAATGTGGCTTTTTTCAGTAGTTCGAAAGTTCTAAATTCTACAAAAAACTCCAGACTTCCCATCTTTACCTAGTACCTACAGTCAGCAGTAGAAATACATAATATGTAAACACTTTTAACAGTCAATGAATCTTATTGCAATAGTAATAAGGTTAACATTAATTTATTGTAAGGATTGTAAGGTTAACAAAGACTAACAAAACTGTTTACGTGTTGATGTAGATCGAGTAATACAGATAATGCAATAAAAGACAGATATAAAGTCAAAACACTTGCAGTTTAAAAAAAATATATAAGGGCAAAAACGACATATATGATATGATATTCAACCCTAAACACATACTCCCTCAAATCTATTGCGTTACTTCACGCTGTGCTACGCCGTAGCGACCGGTACGTCACCACGCTACGTGCACGTAGCTCGTATCTGGCCGTAGCACGTATTCGGCCGTAGCACGTACTCATGCAACCATTAGCGTCACGTACGTACCTACGGTGTCAGGAGAATTTTACGTGTTGTGAACGCTATATCGTTTTACGGCAATGCAGTTTCTATTCTACCAAAAAAATGCTTATAGCGAATAAAATTATGCGATAAAGTATAATATCTAAAATATAAAATTCTCGTGTCGCGGTGTTGTTTGTGGTTAAACTCCTCCGAAACGACTTTCCCGATTCTCATGAAATTTTGTGTGCATATTGGGTAGGTCTGAGAATGGGACAACATCTATTTTTCAACCCCCTAAAGGGAGTTCCTACGGGAATTACGAAACTCACGCGGGTGGAACCGCGGGGCACAGCTAGTTTAGTTTACCTATATAATAGTCTAATAGATTATTTAAATGATACAGACGTTTAGGAATGAATTGCTCTATTCAATTATGATTTTTTGTTCTCTTCCTTGATAAGTACGATCATAATCAGTTCTTGTCAGTAGAGGACGTATTCCGAACTGACAGTAATTTATAGTTCTAACAATCTGCTGCATTACGATTATAAGTGATTGTAACAACCAATCTATACTAGATAATAAAGAACTTTAGATTGAATTGAATTTAATGCGAGTGTTATGATATTCTACGTATTTATTTTCACGTACATCTACATTTTTAGGATATTTTAACTTAGAAAAATATGTTTTGAACCTAAATTCATTTAGTTTAATACACTTTAAAATGGGTGAAAAGTGAGTGATATTTTTTTAATGTTGATAAAGTTATAATTTTATCTTTTTAAATATTATTATCTTATCTTTTTAATATTATAATAATCACTTTGATGTTTCGTTTTATTTCATTGCCAAATGATCACTTGCTCTAGCATGTAGTGTATTTTCATCATTTCTCAATTAAATTTTGACATAGTGCATACAGCATACTGCACTTCTGCATAAATTCGTTTTAGCGTACCTAAACAAGAGGTATAGCACATATAAGTTACTTTCGAATTCAGCTGAGAGCCACAGATTTAAAGTTCAACTCGTAACTTAATATTATGTTATAAAGGTTCCAGTTGCGGATACCAACAATACGCTGGTATAAAGTGGTTTCAGACACTACAATATTATAGTGTGAAAAAGGCACAGGGCACTTTATATTCCGGAAATTCCACAGTAGTGTAAAGTTGTATATTACCATCCCTATTCCAGATCAGCAACGCACCTGCATGCCTTCTGGTGTTGCAGATGTCCATGGGGGCGGTAATCACTTTCCATCAGGTGTACCACCTGCCCGTTTGCCCCCCTATGACAAAAAATATATATATACAACGTGTTAATGAATTAACTGAAAACCTGATACATCCCATTTAAAAAAATAAACAAAATATGATTAAAATATATTTTATGTCGAAAAAATCAATACTTTAAAAGTTATTCAACATTAGTTTGGAGGTGACCTATCTACGAAATTCCAAGCGCTACGCCTGCGCCTACGGGTTCGAACTTTTTTGCTGCGAGCGGCGTACGCGCCAAATATTGTATTGTAAGTAATTTAGACGTGGGCTAATAAAATTGAAAAAATATAACATATATTAAAACATAGTGCGATCGATTCGCTAGTCGATTCTGAGCAAACTACTTTCTAGTTTTCAGTTAATTCATTAACACGTTGTATATATATAAACTAGCTGACCCCCACGGTTTCAGCCGTGATAATTTCGGAGTTTGTCACTATGTCACTCAGGACACAGGTAATATAATACTATACTAGCTCAGAATCACTGTAGCTTCTTATAAGTGAAAGATTATATTAAAAATGGTCTGAAACCACCTTTATGCCCTATACTGCAGTATACTCAACCTGAAAAAGTTGAAGTTGGTTACGTGAAAATATGCAGTTTCAAGTTAAATATGAATTTCGCGTTGCGCCCCGCTGTTTTGAGCTTTGCCTCGGAAGTTGAAACCTCGTAAGGTTGTGAATTTAATTTTCTGTGTTGCGTCTCGTTGAATAAAGAAAATAAATCATAACTTTCTTATAATAAAAAAGGAAAGACGCTAGTATGTTTGCTCATATGATTTATACATATTATAGTAAAAAGTCTCTATAGAAAAAACTTTGAAAACAACTTTTTTATAAAACAACCTTTTATTCCATTGCGCTAAACAGAAAAAACCATGCATTGTCATCCAAACTAAACGTGTACTTAACCAAATTTCAGCTTAATCGGTTGAAGATATCCGCTTTAAAATCCGCTACAAAAATTTACATACATACATTGCAAGTTAAATAAAAGCTTTTAAAATGAACATTTCTTGTGCGATGCGCAACATACTGACGGAGTGAAATTAAAAAATATCTGGAAATCTCGCGATTTCTTTTGTCTGAAATATTTATTTCCGACATATTATAGTCCCAGTTCTCATAAAATATTTAATATCTGAGTCACCGAGCTTCGCTCGTTGTGTATAGCGCCATCTGTTGTTAAGTAAAAAAACAAACTAATTTTTCATTGCCTGAAAACAGGGATAAAACGACGTTTGCTAAAAATGAAACCTAGTTAGACCCATGAATACTTGGACCTAAACTAACTATATATTTACCAAATTTATTTATTTATTTATTTATTTATTTATTCTTTATTGCACAGTGTGTACAAATGGCGAAATTGCATTATCCGTAAGCTTGGTATTCTAAAGGTCAGCTTGGATAGAGAGACGATAAAAGTTTAGTGCTCATACGAGTATAAACGTGTATAATAGACGGCAGTTAACTTTTTTATAGGCGTTAGGTGTATCATAGTGACGGTGTGGTTGATGATTGTAAACACACATAACACACATCCTATTGGAGAAGATCCAAAACGCTCTTTTAAGGTTTTTGTACAAAAAAGTATATTGGTACTTAATTAGCTCAGCAAAATCAGCTTATGATACGAAATGTGTAAACCATTGTAAGACACCCCATTTAAAAAAATAAACAATAATATGATTAAAATATATTTAAGTCGAAAAAATTTATACTTTAAAAGTTATTCAACATTATTTGGGACGTGACCTATCTACGAAATTCCAAGCACTAGGCCCGCGCTAGATTCGCATACCGGTTCGAATTTTTTTTCTGCGGGCGGCGTACGCGCCAAATATTGTATTATAAATAATCATGTATCGGCACTGTAGGTCTGTAACATACGAAATATTGTAAAAATTAAGATGTAACTATATATGACTGTTTGTTGCCAAAACATAAATAAATAAAATAAAAAAAAATAAAAATTTAGACATGGGCTAGTAAAATGAAAAAATATAACGTTATATTAAAACACGGTGCGATCGATTCGGAAGTCGATTCTGAGCGAATTACTTTCTAGTTTTCAGTTAATTCATTAACACGTTGTATATTTATTTTGTCGTTCCAAAACAGACCGATTGACGTCAAAGCCAAGCTTAATATTACGGACAGATACGTTGATTCTATTTAGATGTGACGTAAATCGGCGTATAGATAAGATGTAATTTATGTCACGGTAAAATTGTAAAATGCAGGACAGAAAATGCTTAGTTGCTCCGTGCTCGTACATGAGAAATCTATTATGGTCATATTTCAAACCCAAGTTTAGTATGTCGGAGTGCACGCCAACCGTTCACAATGTAACGGTTTTTACCACAGAACAGAAAATAACAGACAGAAAGGACATCAGCTTAGTTTAACTATGAAAACTGATGAAAACCAGTGTCGCCGGGTGATTTTCGCACACAAAACTATTCATCACGCACTAAAACATTCATCAACGCAGAGAAATGTATTAAACGCTTTATGGTTATGTTTTTACTTAGTCACTGTTTTCAAAATTCACAGGTTTTTGAATATTGTGGTAAATATACTTGGGATGGCAGCAGAAAAAGTTTTGGGCCAGTAAGAGCATTTGCTCTAACTTCCTTTGCAACGGTAGCACGACTGCCCCGCCTACAGGTCCTCTCTAGTTAATTTTTTTGCTCTGTAGTTTCTACAGTTTTACGGTGACTTATATTGATTATACATAGCTATGCCAGCGGTTTCACCCGCGGTTCACTCAGGACTATCTAGCTTCCTATAAGTGAAAGAATTTTCAAAATCGGTTCAGTAGATTCAGAGATTACCCTCTACAACGTCACAAACTCACAAACTTTACCTCTTTATCCTACTAATATTATAAACGCGAAAGTTTGTAAGAATGTATGGATGGATGGATGGATGTTTGTTACTCTTTCACGCAAAAACTACTGGATGGATTTAAATGAAACTTTACAATAATATAGCTTATACATCAGATTAACATATAAGGTACTTTTTATCCCGGAACTCCCGCGGGAACTCTGAAATTAACGCGGGTGAAACCGCGGGGCACAACTAGTAATATAAGTAAATCCATACTTATATATACAGAAAAATAATGCAATATAACCGTTTATCTACGATCGATGTTAGCCGTAGCGCATCTTAAATAGAGTACAAAGTGGGGCGAGAACTAAGATTGGAGTTTAATTATGTATGAGCCGGTGTTAACTGCTCCGCATGTATATTTTACCGCCGCCATGAATACCGTGTCGCGAATAGGACACTTGTGTAGAAGGAAATAAGGTCTAGTTTCACAAATAGGTACGTGAGTTAACTCAGTTTTTTTTTTCTTATACCTACCTGTGTGCTTGTCAGTAGTGGGTGAGTATAGTAACACAGTAGGATGCCAGTTGAGAGTAAGGAGTTTTTTGAAATGAACTTCTTTTGAATTGGGTAAAAAAATGTAAAATGTGTGAATTCACTCACTCACTTTCTCTTTAACAGAGCTTACCAAAAGTCCCTTTCTAGCTTATAGTTTTGGCTCTTTTCAGGCTTTTAGAGTTGCCCTTTTAAGAACTGTTTATAGCAAAATGAGAAGTTGCAGGAATTTCCAGTTACATCCGGTTTACACTTCCATAAGTAGTAAGTTAGTAAGTAAGTTAAAGTTACCAACTTACTTAATCGAAAAGTCCAAACGGTGAGCATCCATAAGTAAGTAAGTAAGTTCAACAATACATTTCTTCACCCTACTTACTTGCCGGCCGCTCCGTCCACACGGCGGCAAATAGTAAGTAATAAGTTGGCAGGGAGCGGAGAACCAAGCGGGCGGGTGTACGCGCTACTGTATCGTCCAAAAAATAGAACTGGCTTCTATCCTGCGGCAAGTTGCTACTTAATCACTTACTTACTTGCCGGCCAGTGTCCACACGTGGTTTTAATTACTTATTTACTTACTTAAGGAAGTGTAAACCGGCCACTAGGTCACTTTCATTCTAAGGGTGCAATTTGTCTTGCAAGTTACTGTTCCTGAGGGAATGGACGACCCTTGTTTAGTCGGTTTTGATCGATTATTATCTATTAAATTACGCCTTATTATGTGCCTTTGAGACGGTTGTCTTTGACGATATGGGCGCAGATAAGCAATAACATGTTAACCCACACAATTAAGTTACCTATTCAGAACGATTTATTGAGAGTTTGGGAACGTTTTTTAATTATGTGTTTAATTCATTACATTGTTTAAATATGTAACTAAATATTAAACATAAAAATTGTTGACACAAAATGGCGCTATAATTTTAAAACACGATTTATTCAAAATTTCTCCAGTGTGGGTTAACACACTATTGCTTATCTATGTCCATATAAGCTCTAATTCAATTTAGTAGTAATGGGACAAGTCCGGATGATAGAGTATGAGGTTAATGGAAGTAATCAAATTTTGGTTTTAATAGCTGTCGTTATTAAATTATATACTAGCTGTTCCTGCGGTTTCACCGGCGTTAATTTCGAAGATTCCGTGAGAATTCCACAGTAAAAGTATTCTACATCCTTTCCTGTACCCCTGACAACGTGCATGCACAATTTCACGATGATCGGTGGAGCCGTTAAGGCGTGATAGCGTAACAAACAAACGAACTCACTTTCGCATTTATAGTAAGGACTATAGCTGTTTCCCGCGGTTCCACCCACGGTAATTTCGGAGTTCCCGCGGGAGCCGTTAAGGCGGGAAAGCATAACAAACAAACAAACTCACTTTCAAATTTATAATAGCAAGGATTAATAATGCCTGATGGTTTGTAAATTAGAAACAAAGTCACTTTTATAAAAAAAAAAAACTTAAAAAATACTCTATCTATCTCGCTCTTTACGTGCCTCGCCGGGATATTAAACGAGTATCCATTACAGCGGGCTCTTAAGTCTTGACGTGTCGATAAAGTGCCTGATAGTAGATACACACGCCCAAATTGCTTGTAACGAAAACATTCCGAAGTATTAAATCGTTCACATCCCATTGATCAAAGCCGCGGTCGTATCAACTGATGTGGAAACCAATAGCTGTTTACTGTTATTATAATTTAGCTAAAAAGCATCAGTCGATGCGTACAAGTGAATGTTTCGTTTGTTTACATAAGTTTATTAAATCCCTTTTGATGTTAGGTACGTTATGGTATGAAAGTTTCGCCGGTAGGGTTGTCAGCCGGGCCAAGATGCGCAACACGATAAAATTTAATCGAGCCATTTTATCGATTCTCGTCGACATATTGTATGGCTTTGTCGACGAGAATCGATAAAATGGCTCGATAAAATTTTATCGTGTTGCGCATCCTAGCTCCGCAGGTGAGCTTTTTAACTCGTCCACGTATGACTTTGGAAGCGCCGTTGGTCTTCCAGCGGTCTGGTTTTATCTCCTTGCTATTGTCAGGGTAAACATTTGTGTAATGAAAGTTTGACTCATCTATACTAATATTATAAAAAGGAAAGATTTGATTTGTTGTTTATTTATTTGTAACGATATACCTACCTCAAGAACTACTCCAGTGTTTCTTTGTTTTCTGTGCCTTATCGATTATATATAGATCGTCATTTTAGCCAAGGGGGCCAGCTATCTGAATTTGACGAGAGAATACCGTTCGTTTAGGTAGAACTTGTAAAATCAATATACCAATGTAAAAATAAAATACCTACCAATGATATACCAAAGTTGCAAATCTGTCGCCAAGCACTTAACGGTGTGTTCCGGCAGCCCCACTTGAAAGCCAGTTCCCATCCCCATTCCAGGTCGGCAACGCACCTGCAAGCCTTCTGGTGTTGCAGATGTCCATGGGCGGCGGTAATCACTTACCATCAGGTGTACCACTTGCCCGTTTGCCCCCTATGACATAAAAAAAATTGGCAACCCTTGTAAAAAACATGGCGAGCCATCTACGCATTTTGTATGTTCTTGATACAAAGTGAATTATATTAAAGTGATTTTGAATTATTCACTCATTATAATTAGGTACGTATATTAATGTTATGAACGACGTAAAAACTTCATAGCTATACACAACGAAATTTAGCTTCAAACTATAATTGTGACTTTTATAATGTATTAGGTAGTTGTTCGCCGCGGTTTCACCCGCGATAATTTCAGAGTTCCCGCAGAATTCCGGGTTACGTAATAGCTTATGACACTCATAAATAACGTGGGTTTCTATTGGTAAAAAATTTTTTTTTCAAAACGGTTCAGTTGATCCCTTACAAACCTCACAAACTTCACCTCTTTATAATATTAGTATACACTAGCATTTGCCTGCGGGTGCGCTCACATGACTGGGGACTGCAGTGGCGCTCATAATTTTATACAATATATAATATAAGAATTAATAGCTGTTTCCTGCGGCTTCACCCGCAATAACTTCGGGGTTTTCGCAGGAACTCTAGAATAAAAGTACGCTATGTCTTTTTCCGTAGCTCTGGCCACGGGTATGCAAAATTTCATGATTGGTTGAGCAGAATAACAAACAAGAAATATGCGGATGGGAGGTGTTGTCATTCATAATAACAGTAAGAATTTAAAAAAAAATCAATACAAAAAATCAATCAATATAAGTGAAAAAAAGCAACACGCCTTTATATTTTCCACAAAAAACAACTTCGGCCGCCCCCTGAAATTGCTCATGAGCTTAAAATATCCACTTTATCTGAATAGAGAGCGCTTAACATATTTCTTATTCACAATCTTCCGTAACGAATCGCCCGGACGCCATTTGCTCCGGGTCTTTCATGTCCCGGTACACATTATCTCTACTTACACAATTGAATCTGAGAATTTTTTGTTTTATAAAGAGCAGAATTTTATTTCGAACCCATTGCGAAATGAAACCAAATATTCACAAAAATGTTACATTTTACCTAGTTTTACAATGGGCTTGTCAACCAAATTTAAATTTTTAATTCGTCTTGTACATTAAAAGTAAATATTGGACACTAAATATTTTTTAATTTTTGCCTAGTATTAAAATAATAACGGAGATACATTAAGTTGAAATGAGTTATAAAGAATCTTATATTATACAATTTAACATACACTCGAGAGCAATGAATCCGGGTCACTTAAAGAATCCTAAAAATCTCGGAAACTAAAAATGCTAGGTTAATGCAATAAATCGTATTTAATAGACAATGTAATACTCCTTAAATGAAGGTATTAAAACTTCTTAGTTATTGTAAAGTTATATCATAAAAAAATCAAACTTGAAAAAGGGCCACTTTCGAAGATGGAACTACGAAATTACAGCATTTGGTTTTGCTTTTGTTTGTAATCTGTCATTTATGTGGGTACATAAACCATGTTGATAGTGCTCTATATTCATTATTCAAGCTGAAATTATGTCGCTTACGCCTGAAGAATGCACCAGAATACTTACAATGCTGGAAACCGGCCGGAGTCAGCGCGATACAGCCAGGACTGTCGGTGTGTCGCTGTCAACAGTACAAAGAGTTCTCCGACGTTACGAAGAAACTGGTTCTAACCTACGCAGACCAGGAACGGGCAGAACCAGGTGTACCACAGCACGAGAAGACCGATACTTGGTGAACACCATGCTTCGAAATCGCTTTCTCACAGGAACTGAACTCACAAATCAGTTTCGACGCCTCGGAGGAAGTAACCCAAGTGCATGGACAGTAAGACGTCGGCTTGCTGAATCTAACTTAAAACCCCTTAGACCTGCAAACGGCCCTAAACTGGAGCGTGCGCATCGTATTTCAAGACTAAGATATGCCCAGAGCCACGTAAATTGGAGTATTGAAGATTGGTCAAAAGTTATGTTCTCCGACGAATCAAAATTTATGCTCTACAAGCACGATGGAAGACACAGAGTGTATCGAAGACCAGGGGAAAGATTCAAGCAAGCATGCATCGAAGAAAAAGTAGCCTACGGTGGTGGGTCTCTACTTGTGTGGGCCGGAATTTCTTCTGAAAGTCGCACAGAGCTGGTGATCATACAAAACGGCTCTTTAACTAGCGTAAGATATGTGGAAGAAATCCTCAATGATCACGTTGGTCCATTTATGGTCAATTTAGGTGAGGATGCTATATTTATGCATGACAATGCCCGACCTCATACAGGTAGGATTGTGAATGACTACCTTCAAGAGATGAACATTACTCGTATGGAGTGGCCAGCGCGCAGCCCGGATATCAACCCGATCGAGCATGCTTGGGACGAGCTAGGCAGATGCGTAAAACAACGAAACCCTCCCCCAATCACGCTTCGTGAGCTCAAAATTGCTCTCACAGAGGAATGGGAGAATATTCCCCAAAATCGTATAAGGAACTTGGTGTACAGCATGCCAAACCGCGTAAACGCAGTAATGGAAGCACGAGGAGGCAATACGAAGTATTAAAATTCAAGAAAATCGTAATAAAGTTCAAAAATTTCATGTTTCCTATTTTTGTTTTAAGGAGAGATCAGCAGTTTTTTTCTTTATGTAATTTTATGTTAATAAAATGTATGGTGACTCATATTTTTTTTTACTTTCATTTAAGGAGTATTACATTGTCTATTAAATACAATTTATTGCATTAACCTATCATTTTTAGTTTCCGAGATTTTTAACATTCTTTAAGTGACCCGGATTCATTGCTCTCGAGTGTATTATAGTTAAAATTCTGATTAAATCAAAACACGATTACAGTAAATCTTTCTCTACAGAAACGTTACCTATGCCTTTTTCTTAAAATATTTGAGAAAAGCATATTCAATGTATTCTTTGTTCAACGTCTTACAGTTTCCACCTTCTAAATAGGTTTAGAATTTACATCTCGATGTTGTTTATCAAGACTGCGTGTCTATTTATCTAAAATCTAAAATTTTAAATATACGTGAAAGTTTGTAAGTAGGTTTGTATGGATGGATGGATGGATGGATGGATGGATGGATGGATGGATGGATGTTTGTTACTCTTTTACGCAAAAACTACTGAGTGGATTTAAATGAAACTTTACAATAATATAGCTTATACATTAGATTAACACATAGGGTACTTTTATTTTAGAATTCCCTCGGGAACGCCGAAATTATCACGGGTGAAACCGAGGGGAACACCTATAAAGAACACCCTTTCATTTATAGGAAGCTAAGGTAGTCCCGAGTGACACAATTTTTATCCGAAATTCCCTCGGGAACTCCGAAATTACCGCGGGCGAAACCGCGGGGCACAGCTAGTCCTACATCTTTGTATTCCAACATACATTTCATATTACTTGAGCCAACGTTGCGTTTTACCGCCGGGCGGACAATCAAAATTAACCGCGTCGGTCGGATAACGACGTCGTTTCGACGGCAAGCGTGTTTTGTATAGGTGTCAGCCATTTTTATTCCATACTAGTTGTGCCCCGTGCTTTCACCTGCGTTGGTTTTGGGATCAAACCCGCCAAAGTTTCATCACAATCGGACCAATGGTTTCGAAACGCATAGAGGACAGACATATAAACATTCATTTTTATTTATAAAGACCTTGGGGCACAGCTATGTGCCCCGCGGTTTCACCCGCGTGAGTTTTGGGATCAGGAACCTTTGCGGACGCAGGCAGAACAACCCGCCAAAGTTTCATCACAATCGAACCAATGGTTTCGAATCGCATAGAGGACAGACATACAGACTCATTTTTATTTATAAAGAAGATTAGCTATTCCCTGTGATTTCACCACATTAACTAGAGATGAAAGTAGGTAGAAAGTTACGAGGTCGAGTGAGTTACGGAATGAAAGCATCACAACCAAAAATCTCACTGGCTTACGCCCGCGTTAATTTCCGAGTCCCTGCGGGAATTATCGGATAAAAAGTACCCTATGGTCTTTTATGTACTCCTGACAACGCGTATGCAAAATTTCATGATGACCGATTTAGCCGCTAAGCCGTGAAAGAGTAACAAACAAACAAACTCACTTTCGCATTTATAATAGTAAGGATATGCATAATATACCCTATTTTTGTGATTGATATTATTTTGCATTATATTTTGTATTTTTAATATAATAATTAAACACTCAAATTTAAGGCAAACACAGATATTTCTGTATAAATTGTTATCCGAATACGGATATCGAACCTGCGACTCCTTGCGTATTAGTCAGATACACTAACTACTAAACCAAAGATACTATACAACGTGTTAATTAATTGACTAAAAACTAGAAAATAGTTTGTTAAGAATCGACTTCCGAATCGATTGCACCATGTATTAATTATAAGTTATATTTTTTCATTTTTAGTAGCCCATGTCTAAATTATTTTTAGTACAATATTTGGCGCGTACGCGGCCCGTAGCACACGTAGGCGCGGGCGTAGCGCTCGAAATTCCATAGATAGGTCACCTCCAAACTAATGTTGAATAACTTTTACCGCCGCACTCAGAGTCAACTTTAATGATTACTTAGTTAAGTATAGATTTTTAAAACAAAACTGCCGCAATCAGAGACGTTCAGTAAATTAATGTTAATTGGCATTTAACTAATTAAGTAACATCTTATTAAATGCCAACTAACATTAATTTACTGAACGTCTCTGATTGCGGCAGTTTTGTTTTAAAAATCTATACTTAACTAAGTAATCATTAAAGTCGACTCTGAGTGCGGCGGTTAGACTTTTAATTTTTTCGACATAACTTATATTTAATAATCATACCAGCTGTCCCCCGCGATTTCATCCGCGGTAATTTCGGAGTTCCCGCGGGAATTCCGGGAAAAAAGTACTCTACGTCCTTCTTTGTACCCCTGACAGTAGTTTACGGTGATCAGCTGTTCCCCGCATTAATTCCGAGATAAAAAGTATCCTATCTTTTAAGTTTTAATTAACAAAATTTTATCAAAATCCGTTCAGTAGTTTCGGAGTCCATCGCGGACAAACAACGTGACACGTGATTTATATATATTAGATTAAGAGTATTGTTTGTTTTTTTAAAATCAGGTGTATCAGGTTTTTGGTCAATTCGTTAACACGTTGTATATAATAACCATCATCATGATATTTGGGAATTGCCTTCACTTACTAGCGATAGATTGAACATATTTTGATTGATTGACACTGATTTAAACATAATTTTCTGTGAAATGTTCTTATTCTATGGCCACATAAACTTACTGTATTCAATCTACAACATAAATTTTCACCGTCAGCCCTATTTGTCCTAACAACGGTTTGTTGTTTAACATCCTGTATAATTTGTTACGGTCAAATGACCTCTGGCAAGGTCAGTTGAAGGCAGGGCGAAAACCTTTTTGTCAACCGTGAAAAAATACAATTTTTAACATGAAAAATATGGTGTGATAGACAATCAACTGTGGCATAAATATGAAATTAGTAATTTTTATTTTAAAAAGGTTTATTAAAAGGAAAATATAAAAGGATGGATTTGCCAAAAAAAAAGTGAGTGTATGTTTTCATCTACTCTTTCACGCCTCAACTTTCCTAGCGATTAACATGAAGAATGCATACACGTTGTTAGAGGTACAGATTAAGACATAGGGTACATTTATCTCGGGATTCCCGCGGGAGCTCCGAAATTAAAGCGAGTTAAACAGAACAGTGGCGCTATGATAATGTACAAGCATTATCACAGACCACGAACCGGAAGGCGCAGCGTGGGTAGGCCCACAACAAGGTTGCAAATCTGTCGCCAAGCACCTAACGGTGTGTTCCGGCAGCCCCACTTGAAATCCAGTTCCCATCCACATTCCAGGTCGGCAACGCACCTGGATGCCTTCTGGTGTTGCAGATGTCCATGGTCGGCGGTAATCACTTACCATCAGGTGTACCACTTGCCCGTTTGCCCCCTATGACATTAAAAAAAAGGTGCACCGGTGACTTAGTGAAGGTCACGGGCGTCCGCCATTAGATGCAGAAAGTGCAGGACCGGTTGTTGTGGGGATCCTTAGGGAGGCCTATGTCTAACAGTGGACGTCTTTCAGCTGCTGTGATGATTAGACTAACTTACGAGTAGCTTCTAATAATTATGTTCTTTCCTCATAATTTTCTTCAAGATACATAATATCTTCCCTCTAATAATCCTTCCTTCCAATCACAGAACAAAAAATAACAGATAGAAGGGACATCAACTTAGTTTAGTATGAAAACAGATCAAAACCAGTGTCGCCGGTCGATTTTCGCACACAAAACTATTCATCACGTAACAAAACATTCATTAACGTAAATAAATGTATTGAACGCTTTATGTAGTTATGTTTTTACTTAGTCACTGTTTTCAAAATTCAGTTTTACGAATATTGTGGTAGATATACCTACTTGGGATGGCAGCAAAAGAAGTTTTGGGCAAGTTAGAGCGTTCGCTCTAACTTCCTTTGCAACGGTGCGTGGCGCGCCTGCCCCATCTACATGTCATCTCTAGTTAATTTATTTTCTCTGTGCTTCCAATCATGTGGTTAATCGTTTTAATACGGATATACCTAGATTAGAAAAGACCGCAAAGCAAGCTCGGAATTGAATCCCCTCCCTTTGAATACCTACGAATCGAGAATTTGGTTGTTCATAGAATTTTTAATATTTTATATAATATTTTACTAAAGTAATATAATGTTCATGGTTGTATCTTTTTTCCAACTTTATTCAATCCGAGATCTCATTAATAATACTGTAGTTTGAATTTTTGTTCAATTTATTCATTACTTTTCTTTGAGATCTTAAGATCTGAGAGAGAATCTGAGAGTTAGAGACAGAAAAATATTTTTATTATCTAATGTAATTTAATGTAAATTAAAATGTATATTATTGAATTAGAAAAAGATCCGACTGGAATTTTAATTTAGTTATTGGAATTGTGAAGAAAAACCTTTGCGTTTTAACCCCTGGTTTTTTTGTTGAAAACATTCAATTAATGAAAGACGTAATACTAATTAATTTATCATATTTTATTCCACAAACCAGATAAATCTGTTTATAAACTTCAAGTTTTAAATATGAAAATGAAACACATTTAAAATTTGTTAGTTAATCATATTTATTATAATACTTAAAAATTATAATGTTTATGTATAGTAATAATAATATAAATATACATTTTATATAAACAATAGATCAGTGCTATCTACACAATTATTTGTTGTATTAAAATTATTGCATTTGATGCTTTTATAAACATTTAAATATAAAGTTCGTGATTTTTACATAAGTTTCTCTTCGATTAAACTATCATGATATAATATGTTACACAATATGTTATAATATGTAACACAGTTATCTATTAGCATTTTGTATGACAATAATTTCCACAAAATGTAACGATACGTGTCATTAATAGTTAGACGGTCCCCAAATTTATTCTTTTTAAAGATAATATAATATATTACATAGATTCCCTAAAATCAATTTAATTCTTTTTGTAGGTACACCTTACAATATTTGAATGCATAGCTCAATTTTTTTTTTGCAAAAATAATGCTAATTTTACAATTTACTAGTTTTTATTGCACTATTTACCAATTATTTGTTTATATTAAAAAAGCGCTTCCGATTAAAATTTAATTGATTTAGCTACTATATATGGCGTGTAACGAGGGCAGTTCTGATCAAATATAAATCTATACTATAATAAAAGAGTAGAATACGCGATTCTGTACATTGAATATTTTTACCATTTTAAAATTGAGAGGGGTGATAAAAGAAGAGTAACCGAGCACAAAAAAAAAATCTTTTCTGTCTGTCTGTCTGTTCGTGATAATCTCCGAATCTACTGAACAGATTGTCATGCGGTTTCCACAGGTAGATTAAGTTTAGTCTGGAGCTACATATAGGCTTTGTTTCATTGAAATCGGATTTCGGGAAAAAAAGTTGTTGTATAAAAACCTTTCGCGCGGGTGAAACCGCGGTGCACAGCTAGTGTAAAATATAAAATATAAGTATAAATATAAAAAAACAATGTGGATTCACATGGGTGAATGACCTCTTAATTTGATTTGTCGGCGCGCCAGCGACAATACAAAGGAAAATTACGTTGAATATCGCTTATGCTACTGCTCCACCTGCGTTAACGTTAACGTTGATGTTAATGTCTAACGTGGTAATGTTAGTAAGTTAACGCGTTAAAATGTTGGCCACATCTAAATTAGCGCACTAATTTACGCGTTAACACGCAGGTGGAGCAGTAGCATTAGAGTGTGATCCGTCGGCGAATCCGGCAACTTCTAGCTTTAACTTTATAACATTTTCTGCTTTAGAATACGGCTTTACAAACGCAATTTATCCTCAATATACTTGTAAAAGTGAAAACTCACTGACTAGAAACGAAATTATGAAAATTACGTGATTTATATTTTGGCGGTTGTAAAAATGGAGAGAAGGATTCAGCTAAGAAAGGATTTCGCGGAGTTCTCGCGGGAACTCCCAAATTAAAATGAGTCAACAGGGGCCACCTGCGGAGCTAGGATCCGCAACATGATAAGTTTATAAAGGTAAAATTGAACGAAAGATAAAATTGTCGACACGACAAATATTTGTGGGCGTCCAAGCAAAAAAGTGCAGTAGTGGGGTATTGAGTTAAGACTAGATTCGGTTAAACATTTTTTACCACTGGTAAACAAAACGTTATGTCGACGAGAATCGATAAAACGGCTCGATAAAATTTTATCATGTTGCGCATCCTAGTTCCGCTGGTCAGTTTGTAATATTCTTTGACAAGCCGTGTACTTTTTATTTGGAACAAACTAGCATATGTGTCGAAATTGGGCAATCTTTAGAATACTTTAGTAAACACTAATCGGTACGTGTTTCGATCTATCTTAAACAAAATTGAAAACATCATTCACCAAAAACCGAAAGGTTATAGTTAGAAACTCACGAGATAGGGTTAAAACGGGGTAATAGGGAAAAATTGAAGCAGTCATTACAGATATTGTAATCAATAATAAAGTAGGTATAGTAACGAGCGTTGGGCGATTATACCTACTCGTAAGGAGAAAGTCCAGGTGCCTTTTAAAATATTTCCAAGCTAGTTGGTTCGCCTCAGTTCCTCCTGCGTCAATTTTTATATCAGGATGAAAGTACTCTATAATACTCTTAACTACACACCAAACAGCTTATGGCCGGTGGATTCAGCCGCATGAATTTCGATATTACCGCGATAATTTCCACTGTTGCTATCTACCAGAGAAATTATTAGATTTGGTTCAGTAGTTTTTCAGGTTATCGTTTACAGATACACAAACAGACATACAAAAAATCAAATCTCTGTTTATAATACTATCACTACATAGTACAAAACAAAGTCGCTTCCAGCTGTTTGTCTGTCCCTATGTATGCTTAGATCTTTAAAACTATCCAACGGATTTTGACGCGGTTTTTGTAATAGATAGCGTGATTCAAGATCAAGGTTTCTACGTAAAGTTTATCCCGGAATTCCCGCGGGGACTCCGAAACCACTGCGGGTGAAACCGCGAGGGACAGCTAGTTGTGAATAATTTCATTATAAGATCATTAAAATTATCAAGCAGAATAATCAGTATTTTTGACTTTGACTCGTCCCGTTCATGACGTGCAACAAATGTGAAGCAATTTAAAAGGTAATTTCGAACTTAACCCTCTAATGTCCGTTGAATAATTTAGTGAATAATTTCAACTTTGTAACTATTGTAAAATAGCTATTAGCGTTATTTAGTCAGATCGATAATGTCGCAACCCATATATGTATACGTACTATCATCAAAAAAGTGTTTATCAGTAAAGCGATTGACAACTCTGAAATTAATTGTCACATTTAGAAATTAAAAAGAAATTAAAAAAAAAAAAAAAAAATTCTTCACTGACAAGTTAATGTCAGCTCGCTCTCAACCCTACGATACGCACACGCGCACACCACGTGCACGTATACGTGTACAAGCCGGCTGTCTTTACTTGTGGGAAAGTAGGTATTAAGGCTGATTTTAGAGTCACGCTGACCGCGCGCTGACCATCGGCGCTGACAGTTGAAATGTATGAGCTTCTAGGAGCGTATTTGTCAGCGCTGACGGCGGTCACATCAGTTCATTTATATGGAGTGTCAACGGATAGATATTACTGACATATAAACTAGCCAGCTGACCCGCACGGTGTTTTAATTAAAATACTTTCTTTCACACCACCATTTTCCACCTTTATAATAAATAAAATAAATGTGAAATAGAACGGTAATAATTTTAAAAAGTAAAATATTTTGTTGGCTTCTATCTACAGGATATAGGATTTTTATTTTTATTATTTTAATTATATAAGATAATTATGATAAGTAATAATATAAATTTTATTTTTATGATTATTTTATGTTTACCTACTAATTATATTATTTTATATACTTACATTGTTATAACACCAAGAATGAAAGATAGTGCAGATGATATGTGTGTGTTCTAATGATGTATAATTATAACGGTCAAGATATAAAATTATTAATGCTACTACTATTTAGTACCTATTACAATAATATTTTAAAATATAAATGATATATTTACATTTTATATCATGCGATTATTGTTAGGAGTATATCAATTAGGATTTGACGGTTGACTAAAAAGGTACCCTGAGAGGAAAATAAGGCTGGTTCGGTAAAATTCGCGACCGAAAGTTCCCTCCCGCAAATTGGTCAATAGTATTTCTGCTACCGGTGTTCGATTGGGCACCATAATAGGTCAGTATACTCTCCCGTAGTTTACACATTACTGACACCGGGGTCGGTCACTATGCCTGCTGGTCAGTGATATTGTATCGCCAACATATTCTTCGGGCAACGAAGGGCAACCGAATTCTCTTCGTGTAGGTCTTTTAAAAACATTTAAAACTAACTTGACAAGCAGGCAACAGATGCAGCACTCGTTGCAAACCTCTTGCGCGTCATTTCCGTTGCTTCTCAATGTGCCTTTATTTTACTCTTAATGCGCCCAAATAAATTTAAACTTCAAAAAACTTATTTTTTGTTTGAGGTTACCCACTCGTTAATATTTTGTTGTTTTTTTCCTATTTACATACGCTTTTTCAGGTGATTACGTACTTTGATAACATTGTGATTATACACTGTTATCATAACATTTACAACAGATGCACTAACGATTATTTAACTACGTTATGATAGAAAGTTGCCACTTAGTATATGAAAAAGTCACTATATAAAATGTATTTCATAATTTAATATAAGCTTAAAATCATTTTTAATTAATAATAAAAAAAATATTAACAAAATTTCATAAAAAATAGAAGTGGAAATAAAATATGAACCCTAAAGTTGAATCTGAATGGTTTTTAATTCTGTTTTTGAAATAAGTTTCAACATTTTAGTTTGAACACAAAAAAGCCAGTTATCTTTTTATACGGGCGAATACTTCATTCTAAATAGAACCTAATTTAAGAATGCTTTTAAATGAACTCACTAAAAATTCGCATCATTAAAGTGAACATAGGTAATAATAAATAAATATACAATAAATAGAGGTAGAAAATTCTTTTCAGCAATACTCATGATAACTATAAATAGATATATACCTTAAATCTATCACGGCCTTGTATACTTGAACTTAAAGTAGAATTTTAGATTACAATAGGTAAAAACAGCACGGTCCACTACAAAGGCATTCGCATTTTAACTGTCTCTGATAAATTTTAATATCCTATCGCCCTCGCACCACTTAACTAACTTTGAAACAGGACAAATATATATTTCACAGCTTCTCTTCAAGTCATTCTTAGTTACTATTGGTCTCGTTGATTTAATAATATTACAATAAATATTTTATTTAAAATGTAAATTCATCATTGTTATGTCGATGCGGATGATTTTCTTTTCTCGCTTTTAGTCTCTCTGAGTTTATTTTCGTCGAGTGATTCAATTTTATGATCTCGTAGTAATGGTGTTCTTGCATCTGTCTTTTCATCTATGGTTTTGTCGAGGTAGCTTTCGTTTCTATAATTGTTCACTCTAACAGTGTTATCGCTTTCGACGGAATCTTGTCGACTTGAATGTTTGCTTAAAGTGTCATCTTTGTCACTCAAATCAGTTTTCTGTTCGGCTTTGTCTTTGTGGAATGCCATGTTGTCGAAGCATTGGGCTGGTACTATGTTAACTGACTTCATCATGGGTAAAGCTATAGCAAGGGCTGGGCTCATGTCTCGTGGACTGGGTGAAAGACGGGTTGTGACGGAGAGATCCATTCCGGGCATCAAACTTGCGACTGTAGAATTAAAAGGGAATTAAAGTTGACGAGTCCAACATATAATGATGTTAATAAATTAGGTACAATAACAATATTACACATTAACCTAAAATTCTGTACAATCATGCAATCAGACATGCTTTATATTTAAGTACTGAAACTTTATTATGTAACATAAATTATACAAAGTGAAGAATACTCTGATAGTGTTTATGTCATTGGGAGGATCAATTTAAAGAATAGGATAGCTTTAGGTAAACTAAAACACAGTGTTATTAAGAAACAAAAAACTAGTATAACAGTACTATAAAAATTTAGTAAAGAAGTGCCACTAGAAACGAAATGTCTGTTAGAAATAAGACTTTTGTCATATGACAGTCCTTTTTCATAAAAGTTAAAATTAGTTCAAAACAAGAAAGTGTTGGGTTTTTAAGTTTGTTAGTGTAACAAGCTTCTAAATGTGTACCAGTGTCTAGTTTGATTGCGATGCTTCGAGTCTTATTGTCTTATTTATTCTGACACAAAACTGTAGAGTTGAGATGGTTGCCTGTAAAGAAACTTATTTGGTCATTTTTTTCATAAATACATTCCTAACAAACGATCCTACTTAGAAAAAAATAAGTTATTACAAATTCATAGAGCTAATTATTTATAAATACACACTCAAGACTTTACAAAACATTTATGCACAATTATGCATGTACAAAACAAAAGCCAAGTAAATTATTAATTTCAACTGGACTTGTTAAAGTCGGAGATCTAAAAGATTCTAATACAACATCAATGTAGATTGAAGCGGCAAAGCATCTGAACTAACACAGGACAAAAGATACACAAGAATTAATAATACAGCGACAAAATTTGTCTCCAACCTTCTCCTTTCACTGGCGAATAAAAGATATCTAAACCGTGGACCCAATGGGTGCTGCCTGGAGACATTGCAGTTAGTGCTATGATGGTTATGATGAGGGTAGTAATGACGATGATAGGGGTAGTAAGTGATGGATTTTAGAGATTCTGATGCATTCCTGTAAGCTAAGTCCGTGTGTGCAGGCGACATAGTAAGCCCATTCTTAGACTCAACGGCGCCAAATTGTGTGTCGCTTTCTAAAGCATGTTTAATGTTTTTCTTTTGCAGTTGTTTGGTGTTGTTTGGATCATAGCCTCAAGCTCGCTACGATCACCATCTGTGGAGGATTACATTGCGTAAGCTATTAAGTCGGGTGAGTATTGTTTTTTAATTATGTATAAGTAATTAGGTATTAGCTATAGCATTTACATCTATTATATTAAAAAGCAGACAATATGTTTTAGTTGTTAATTTTGCTCTCAAGGCGTCATTCTCTAGTAAATTGCAATAAATTTCGCATTAATACAAGTAATGTGTTCGGGTTTAATTGTCGATATGATTTAGTTGTGAAGCCAATGAAATACTTAGTGAAGCCAATTAAAAATTTTGCATTCGTATCTATCGAATTTCTAATTTGCTGTGATTTCATACACTTATTTATAGTGCTGAAAACTACGTGTGATTTTCAAATTACCTTAGTGACTAATTTTACAATTGTTTTAGCTGTTTCTTTATTTCGTTGATCAATTTCAGACAATAATATAGAAGCTGATTTAAAAAAGTTAGATTTAGGTTTCGTACTTTGCATTTTTATAACATTTATAAATTTGATGATTTGTTTTTTTTTTTGTTATTGTAGCACTAATAGACTCACCCATATTAGGTCCGATAATATCTTTGGGATGATTTGTTTTAATGGCATTCATTCTACGGTTTACCGCCTGTTGTCCAATCCCAGGCGGCATCGGTCCAGCAGGGGTGCCTGACACACCTGGAGCACCTGAGATCAAACATCGTTGCAATCAAAAGTCAATCTCCAAGTTTTACTGTCCGCATTCATTTTGTTACTATCGTGGATTTCCTCGGTTGCAGCTCACATGAATACAATAACGCCATCCAGTTTTTATTTATACTAACGTTTTAACAACATTTTACAAAATTATACTTTTTTCTCTCATACACACTGAACTGATTATTTTTTATTTTATTTTATAATCATACTTAGTTTTACGATACTTTTGATGACTATATTTGAGATAATGTTGATAGTTTTTATATGTATTATGTGTTTTTATTTTATTTTTATATGTTTTCTGCTTTTTGTGATTATGTTAAAAAAAAAAATAAGGTTTATGGATAAAATAAACACTTGAACATTTTGACAACCCGATTGGCGGGGTGGGTCACCATGCCTACCCGCTAATCAAGAGGTTCCGGGTTCGATTCCCGGTGGGAGTGCACTTTTTTGTGATGAAGACAGGGTTCCGCTTTCTAGTCTGGGCGTGGGCGTTTGTATATATATAGTATAATATTTACATAATTCTATGAAATATATACCACGTTTGCCTGGTTTCCACGACACAAGCTAATTATAGCTTACCTACTGTGGGATCAAGTAGATCTGTGTGTTGTGTAGTGGATTATTATTATTATTACTCACGAAGGGGTGGTCTGGTTGGCTCTACATTGACGACTCTTCGTCTTTTCTTGGGCAGTTTAGCTCTCGCCTGTGTGTGGGAGTAGTACATAGCAAAGTTCGACACTATGACTGGTACGGGCAAGGCTATCGTCAGCACCTGGTGTTGAAACATGGTATCATCACATTTAGTCACAATAAGTTTTAATGAAATGGCATTATGACTTTTTTACTATCATGAACTCAATAGACAATCAGATAATTCTCAGTTATTATCTAGATAGAAAACGAAAACGATATTTTTGAAATTTAAATCAAAACTTGGGTAGTTACAATCAGGTTCTTTATGACAGTAAATAAAAGGATGAAACTCTGATTAGTTTAGTTTAGTGAGTTTTATAATAGCGAACCTTTTATGTGTTATGTCATTATCATTGCAAATTAAAATTGTTTGACTTCGACTTTAGTACTGCAATAAAGGTCAACCTAGATCGATACAGTCGTCATACTTACACCAGCCAAAGCGCATAATGCCCCGACAAACATGCCAACGTAAGTTTTCGGCGCCATGTCACCGTACCCCACCGTAGTCATGGTAACCAGCGCCCACCACAGGCCCAGCGGTATACTGTTGAAGTCGTTATGAGGATTCGTTTGTATCCTCTCCGCGTAGTAAACCAAACTTGCAAATATCACAATACCAAGCACTAGAAAGAAAACGAGAAGCGTCAACTCCTTCGCGGACGCTCTGAACGTCTGGATCAATATTTTCAATCCAGACGAGTGTCTGGTCAATTTGAACAGTCTCATGATCCTGATGATGGAGAAGAACTCCAGTATGTCGGCGTTCTCGACGTGCGACGCGTACTTCTGCAGGATCAGATCGATGTAGAAGCTCATCGTCGCTATATAGTCTATGATGTTGACGGAGGATTTCACGAATTCACACTTGTTGGGCGACGAGACGAATCTCACTAGTATTTCTAGGGTGAACCACGCGTTGCACACACACTCAATGTAGAAGAATGCTATATGAGCGTTCGTTTGCACTTTGTCCAGGGCCCAACTCTGCGTCTGGTTCGCGGTTGTCACTGTATAGTTTCTTATTACAGGCACGCGCATGTCCGGATGCGTTTTGAGACAGAAAGATATGATCGACACGCATATGAAGAAGACCGATATCACGCCGATGATCTGTGGGAAAGAAACGCGTCACTTGATTATGGCATCGAAGATTTGGATTGTTCTATGGCTTGAAATAAAGATGTGAATGGTACAGAATAAAAAAAAAAAGAAAAAAAAAGAAAAACCAAAAAAAATTGGTAAGTCTTTTTTTTAAATATTTGTTGAATAATAAATCATTGTCATTTATCATTATAAAGTTTTTAATGTCCCCCAGTGTGTGTTTGAAATGGCATTGCAACACTGACATTATAAAATGTTTTAGAACATTAATTGTTAAAGTGAGCATTTTGTCACTATTAAAATTATCAAACGATTTCAATAGGGATGTGGACTACTTTTGAAAATCAAAATTCTAATTAGTCCGTCAGTTACAAAATAAAAAACAACAGACACGTATTTTTTTGCTTTTTTAAATAAATTAAAATATACAGAGATAAAGCGCATTAAAGTTAAGGGTGAGGGGGTCGTGACGTCACTAACCGCTAAAACCGCCATACAAACTGTCAGAATAGTGACGTCACGCGAAATTTCAACTCAATATATCGCCGTTATTTTTTGATTACGTAAAAAAAGAAAAAATACGTGTCCAATATTTTTTAATAATCTACACGACGGACTAAAAAATAAAAATGAGTCAACATGCCCATTGTAAAAACAAATTGCAAAAAAACTGCAACAAATACAGTTGCGACTAGCTTCATATAACAGACCTGAGTTAATGGTTGAAAATAGTGTTTTACAACAATGTTACACATTGTTTTGTCAAAATCCAATAAATCTTAACAAAATCGTAGGTATGTTAATATGTAAATAACTATATAGTTTTAATGTTCAGTAGGTAGCATTTTAAAACATTTTAAGCAGTAGCACCAATTGACGTCAAGAAATGAAAAAGAACATAAAGTCACTTTCCAAAACTCCCAGTTGTTTGTTGAACTAAAGAGCTATTTTCCGATACGTGGTTTTAATGCACTATTAAAATAGATAAGCATTATAGTTTATAGCATCGTAAAATACGGAACAGTTGTTAAAAGTTCAGTACTTCATGAATTATTCATAAAATGTTATAGTGTCGATATTGACGGGTTGTAGCTGGCCCGATTAGTATACTTTAACTATTAACCCTTCGCCATTGAGGTTTGTGCTGAATATTTATAAGCATGGGGGATTCAATAACAACTTTCGTCTTGAATCTGTAATAGATAACAAGATGTCGTACTTTTCAATAAGTCGTGATCGATGGAAAAAGTTTGGAAACGATTAATGCGGGGATTATTAATGATCACCGGTTATTTTTAACAATAATCACCAACGAATCTGGAGAAAGTGACTGATTTCACTTCGCTAATTAATGAAATTATCTTCATTTGCTACGACACCGCAAAAAAAAAACTGAAATAAGTCAACATTCAATAACAATCAAAAGTAAGAACACACGTTGTTTGGTCTAAATTCTTCTTCGAACACGATGTCTATGGAAATACACTGTATTCTGTAATATTTTTTCCCAATGTAAAATTTTTACTATACGCTGAGACTTTCGCACAAAGCTAAAAATTCCTTTCTCCAGAACCAGTAAAAAAAAAGACAGTCAACAAAATGGCAGCTATCCGGCGACGTATGATCGACAAAACTACTCCAGTGTTCTAAAAGTCAAGGATCTGTGGCACATACTAAAATACAGAGAATTTTCCACCTTAGCGGCATTGGAGCTGTACGGCTCGTCGAATAACGACCACATCTGTGGCTTCAGGTGTTGCCACCAAGACACAGTGCCTTTGTAGTAGTCTTCCTCGAAGCCGAACTTCCTGGCCACCTCCTCATCTGAAGGCTTCTCGGTGTCCAAGTCTAAGCGGTCCAGTACAGCGAGCGTCTCCTGGGTGTCTCGATGCTGGGGAAGAAAATATTTTATTAGTACCTTTTATAACACACACAAGCTTACAGAGTGCTCCTGGGGAGTTTGTTGCGCAGCTTCTTCTCTTCACTCATACCACTAGAGCTGTGAAGGGTGGATATTTTATGAGTGCTGTCATAATCCTACTAATATTATAAATGTGAAAGTGTGGGTGTTTATTACTCAATCACGCTAAAACGGCTGAACGGATTTAGATGGAATTTGGCATGCACGTTGTTAGGGGTACAGAGAAGGACATAGGGTACTTTTATCCCGGAATTCCCGCGGGAACTCCGTAATTACTACGGGTGAAACCGCGGGGAACAGCTAGTATTAAATGTGAAAGTGTGGATGTTTGGATGTTTGTTACTCAATCACGCAAAAACGGCTGAACGGATTTGGATGAAATTTGGCATGTACATTTACCGTACATGTACATTACCGTGGGTGCAATCGTGGGGCACAGCTAGTAACAAATACAAATATTTTAGGTAAAGTACCTATTTAAAAATTCATTACACGTCATGCAACCTCCACGTTTCAACGGTTAATTTTCATTTCACATTAAAAAATGTTAATTCGAGAGCCAGTTAACTTTGAAACTTACAAAGTTGAGCGCAAACAAGTTCTCAAAGTTCATCTTTGTTGAATAAATACATTTTATTATGTTTTGCATAATTTAAAATATAACTTTAGCCCAAAGTCAATCCTAAACTGAGGGGTGAAGTTTTGTTTGTTTACTTTATTTAAGTACTAGCTGTCCCCCGCGGTCTATTGGTGAAAAACACATGAAAATCCGTTGCGTAGTTTTAAAGATCTAAGCATACCTAGGGACAGACAGACAGCGGGCAGCGACTTTGTTTTATACCTACATAATATTATGTACCAAATAAAAATTAAAGACGGAACGTCTCGAACAACGAAGTGAAGCCGGTTGCGTATGCATGTGGTGCTTAAGAAAGTGCAAGGAAAGTGCCACAACTATGGTGTCTTTTTCTTGTAATTGTGTGCGTGTTTCTGTGTACGTGTACGTGCGTGTCTTTTTCCTGGCTTCACTTGTTTATTCTACGCGTTCCGTGTTTAGTTTTTATTTGGTCTGAGGTACTATGCAGTAAAGCCTACGAACTTTGTTTTGCATTAAAGTACCTACATCAAATGCCACCCAAGAAAATCCTCACTAATATCAATGCGAAAGTGATTTCGTTTGTTGGTTTGTTTGCTTGTTTGTTACGCTTTCACGCCTTACCGGCTCAACCGGTCATCATGAAATTTTGCATGCACGTTGTCAGGGGTACAGAGAAGGACATAGGCTACTTTTTGTCTCGTAATTCCCGCGGGATCTCCGAAATCCCGATCTCCGGAACAGCTGGTAGTGTTAGAATTTATGAACGTTTGCATACTGCTTTCGATGCGAATTCATCAAGTGAGTGGACAGTTCTTACTGGTGACGTGAACAGATAGAATTTTGTTAATGTGAGATAAAAGAGTAAGCGACATCCGTATTTTCTGTATTTCAGACGGGTAAAACGCACAAACGGCATCCGATTTCAGTCCTAGATTTCTGGAATAGGGATGTTGACTACTATTGAAAATCAAAATTCTAATTAGTCCGTCAGTAAGAAAATAAAAAAACAATAGACACGTATTTTTTGCTTTTTTAAATAAATTAAAATATACAGAGATAAAGCGCATTAAAGTTTAGGATGTCCTGGTCGTGACGTCACTAACCGCAAAACCGCCATACAAATTGTCAGAATAGTGACGTCACGCGAAATTTCAACTCAATATATCGCCGTAATTTTTTGATTACGTAAAAAAAGAAAAAATACGTGTCCAATATTTTTTAATAATCTACAAGACGGACTAAAAAATAAAAATTAGTCAACATGCCCATTGTATTTTCTTGGATCTGGTGTGAAAACGCCCTAAGGCTAAAATTACCGTTCATCTAAACTTTAGAATTCAACGTTCATATTTCGTTTTGACGCCTTATAAATTCATAATTCATAACTTACGACGGATTCAACTTATTTAGGCCGTATTCAACGTAAAAAAATAACTTTGTTAGAGAAAAAATCTGCACGAAAATGACGGGTCCCCTGGAACACTTAACGAGCAAAACCGCGGCTATAATCCATGACGTTCATAGGTACAATCAGCAGCAAACATATGTAGGTAGGTAATCTCTTTTATCAGTCTTTGAACTATATTTACTAGCTGTTCCCCGCGGTTTCACTCGCGTTAGCGCGAATTCTCTCAGGAAGTCCAAAGTAGCCCGATTTACTCATTATAACTAGCTAATCAGCAGTGAAAGTGCCGTCAAAATCGGTCTAACTGTTTCGGAGATTCACCCGCGTTTCGGAACTCCCGCAGATACTCCAAAATTCTTTCATATTCTTCTTCTACTTAAAGTTTCCGGGATAAAAGGAGGTACTTACTACCCTATATTTTTTCTGTCTACTTTAGGTTGACAATCTATAGGTACTATGCAAAATTTAATATAGTTTCCGTTGCCAACCATTACTGACTGTTTATAATTTTGTATTATTTTTATATATTTATATAGAGAATGTCATTATTTTTAAGTTACGTTTCGATATAAGCCCCTTGTCAACCTATTGTATTTCCGTATTAAAATTTTGATGATATTTTTATAAAGCCTTTTAAATCAGTCCTTCGAAGCTCCCCTCGGCTACAATTTCTTTCACGTTAATTTTGAAATTCCGGTAGGAAATCCGGGATAAAAAGTAGCCTATGTCCTTTTCTGACAACGTGTATGCAAAATTTTGTGGCGATCGGTTGAGCCGTTTCGCCGTGAAAGCGTCACAAACAAACAAACAAATTCACTTTCGCATTTATAATATTACCTACCGTTGTAATAAGATTCGATGATTGTCAAAAGTGAAGATATATTTCTGGCGCTGATTGTACACCGAGACACCGAAATTTTGTGCTGAAAATTTAATTTCTACCCCAGGATGTGAAACGATCGGAATACACAATGGCTTCCTGCGGCACGACCGACCGCGTTTATAGCTCGCTCGATATTAAAATGAATATCTTATTACTAGGTTCAATTAATATGGTATGGACCATAAAATGGGATTTTAATTGAATATTTCACGTGTAAAGCGACGATGTAGTTGTATTTTATTGAACTACACGTGGCAATTTCGGAGTTCCCGCGGGAATTCCGGGATAAAAAGTACCCTACGTCCTTCTCTGTACCCCTGAAAACGTGCATGCCAAATTTCATCCAAATCCGTTCAGCCCTTTTTGCGTGAGTAACAAACATCCAAACATCTAAACATCCACACTTTCACATTTACAATATTAGTAGGACTAGCCGCGCCCTGCGGTTCCACCTGACAGTTAAATATCTGAACACTGATTGTATACCATCGAAGTAATGGGTAGTGTACCTTACTACCGTCCTCCAGCCCCCTTAACCAAGTTGACAATCAATGGTCATTATCGCTATAGAAATCTCAGCAACGTATCGTGACGTCACGACGCGGTCATCAAAAAGCGTCCAATCAAAAGTAAATTTTTTTGACCACGTGATAAATTTGCTCGAACTTCAACGAGCCAAAAACTTTCGTCAGATCCAACGAACATCAATTTATTTATTACGAGCTGCGCCCCGCGGTTTCACCCGCGTGAGTTTCGGAATTCCCGCAGGAAATCCAAAGTAGCCTAATTTACACCATTAAAAAAAATTGGCAGTTGAAGTCCCGTCAAAATCGGTCTCACCGTTTCGGAGATTCGCCCGTGTAAGATACGGAATTCCCGCAGGAACTTCCAAACTTCATTCATATTCTTCATCTCCTTACAATAACAAGGACAACAAAAAAATAACTAGCGAAATTGGTCCAGCCGTTCACGCGTGATGCCGTGACCAAGGGGAATAGGGATAGACTAGCTGTCCCGCGCGGTTTCACCCGCGATAATTTCGAAGTTCCCGCGGAATTGTTCCATACAAACTTTGCAACCCCTTTTCACTCTCTTACGGGTTGAATTTTCAAAAATCCTTTCTTATCGAATGCCTACGTCATGCAAAGAACACACCCTCCAAGTTACAGGTCTCTACGATCAGCGGTTTAGGCTGTGCGTTGATCCATCAGTCATTCAGGATAAAGCATTTTAGATATTACTAGCTGTGCCCTGCGCTTTCACCCGCATGAGTTTCGGAATTCCCGCAAAATCCCTTTAGGGGGATGAAAAATAGATAGTAGCCGATTCTCAGACCTACTGAATATGCATATAAAATTTCATGAGAATCGGTCAAGCCGTTTCTGAGGAGTTTGGAAACGAACATTGTGACGTATAGATTACGATTTACAGTTCAAAATTAGAATATAACTACGTTAAGCTCACTTTAACAGATTCAAAATGGTTACCTTTTTTTTTTCATGTACCTACTTATGTTTCAGTGATGTATGAATATTTGAAATTTACGATAACGAAGATATTAATGAATTTACGAAAATTCACCGTTAAAATATATTCTCGACGTCGTTGCGCACTTTGAACACACACGAGACTAATTTAAAACGTCTTAATTACCTTCAATGTTTTAGCGTTAACGAAGACGTTATGCTCGCTAAATTTATTCGGCGCCCATTATTCAGTTGGTACAAAATTAGGTACATTTTGCAAAACATAAAATGCATCGGGAGACCACTTTGTTTTCAACACGCTTATATTAGCTCCTCTTGTAACTAACAATGTAGATAGGATCTAGAACTCAATTTTAGCCTATTTGGACGCAGATAAGCAATAACATGTTAACCCACAAAATGAAGTTATATATTCAGAACGATTTATTGAGAGTTAGAGAACGTTTTTTAATTATGTGTTTACCTTATTACATTCTTTAAATATGTAACTAAATATTGAACATAAAAATTTTTACACAAAATGGCGCTATAATTTTAAAACTTTAATTTAATCAAAATTTCTCCAGTGTGGGTTAACACACTATTGCTTATCTATGTCCATTTCTAATAGACAACAATTATTTTGCCGGTATGAAAATTAAATTTCTGTGCAGTCCGTCAGTTGGATGGTGGAAAAATATCAAATCTAAGTATATATAGATATTTCAAATGAATGAAAAAACTGCTAAACGCATAAAAGTTTAGGCGTGGGGGCCCGTGACGTCATCGTTACGTTGAAAGTGCACCAAGGCGTGACGTCACGTGACATTTCGACTCAATGTAAAAAATAAATAAAAAAACCTTGTCCAATAGGTATATTAACCTACACGACGGGCTAAAATTGAAATTTAGTCAACCCACTGTTGTATAGAAACGAAATTTTACAGATAACCTTTTTATCCAGGAATTCCCGCGGGAACTCCGAAATTATCGCGGGTGAAACCGCGGGGACAGCTAGTTCCGAATAAAGTTATTTCATTTTTCATTATGTGCCTAGAAACCTTTTAATAACTTCACTCCACAGTCCCTTTTTACCAAGGAAACGTGCGTCGCGACTCGCAGCCCCCTATCCTGGCATCAAAGCGTTTAATATTAAAATATGCCACTTCTACTGGCATATTTTCCTTTGATGCCAAGTGAAATAGCAGTACTGGATGTACCTCCGGCACGGAGCGTTAGGTGACGTCAATCGGAGCGACAAGCGATTGTGTCCATCACCGTCCTCCCGGAATTCCTCCGGGAACTCCGAAATTAACGCGGCTGAAACCGTGAATTCCGAAATAAAAGCATTCTATGCACCCCTGCCGATGTGTAAGTATGCAAAATTTCATGATGATCGGTTGAGTAGTTAAAGCTCGAAAGCGTAACAAACAAACAAAATCATTTCCTTCCTCGCTTCCTCGCCAACACTCGTATTAAGTCATATTGTATATTTGTGAATAAATAAATAAATAATAATTAGTTGTGCCCTGCGGTTTCACCCGCGTTAATTTCAGAGTTCCCGCGGGAATTCCGGGATAAAAAGTACCCTATGTGTTAATCTGATGTACCTATAAGGTATATTATTGTAAAGTTTTATTTAAATCCATCCAGTAGTTTTTGCGTGAACGAGTAACAAACATCCATCCATCCATCCATACATTCTTACAAACTTTCGCGTTTATAATATTAGTAGGATAATAATAATAACTTTCGCATGTAATTAGATGCCTATAAGCAATAACATGTTAAACAAATTTAAGTTATTTATACAGAACGCTTAATTGGGAGTTAAAGAACGTTTTTTAATTATGTGTTTACCTAATTATATTTTCTAAATACCAAAAAAAACGTTAAAAATGAAAAAAAGTTGACACAAAATGACGCTATGGTTTTAAAACATGATTTACTCAAAATTCTCCAGTGTCGGTTAACACACTATTGCTTATCTATATCCGTTTAATATTAGGAACTAGCTGTTCCTCGTGGTTTCACCGGCGTTAATTTCAGAGTTCCCGCTGGAACTCCGGGACACAAAGTAGGTATATCCTTTTCTTTGTACCCCTGACAACGTGTATGCAAAATTTCATGATGATCGGTTGAGCCGTAACGACGTGAAAGCAAAGCAAACTAACAAACAAACTCACATTGGCATTACTACATTATTATAAAACAAAGTCCTCTGCCATATTTGTCTGTCTGTATGTCTGTCCGCGATAACCTCGGAAATTACTGAACGGATGCTCATGCGGTTTTCACCAGTTGATAGAGCGACTCATGAGAAAGGTTTAGGTGTATAACTTGTCAAGGTTTTGTGCAAATTATTTGAAAAATAACGATAATTGTTGAAATAGAAGTGTCGAAAAAAGTTCATTTAAGGTTCATTTAATTCAAGAGGTACAGAGAAGGATATAGGGTACTTTTTGTCCCGAAATTCCCGCGGGAACTCCGAAATTAACGCAGGTGAAACCGCGGGGAACAGCTAGTTTAAAAAAAATAGTACTTAAGGATTACCGGGAATTTTAACTAATATTATTATCAGATCGTGATGAAATTTCTCTTACACGGTTTTTATCTGGAAGAGGTACTGTTCCCGAGGAATAGAAAATTTATCGACAAAATCTAGTTCAACGCGAGCGAGAAAAAACTAATTAGTAATAATTAGCGACGTAGACAGTAATTAATCACTGCCATCGTTAATGACATTACTTAATTACTTCAATATTATTAATAATAACCGGTTCGGTGATCATTATCTCATTAGTTATCAGTTTTACCGATAAGCGGGGTAATTATCGATAATTCCCGCATTTATCCAAATAAACGTTATACATATATTTATTTATTTGTTTATTTATTTATTTATTTGGGAACAAACGATTCAACTTATGTAAAAATATAACAAAATATAAAAACCTTAAAGTTTCCACACATAGGAAAAAGATATATAAAAAATATTATATGCCTACAAATTATTATATATAAATATGCCTACAAACAAATAAACTTACATACTACACGTTGTCAAGGGTGCAGAGAAGGATATATGGTATCTACTTTTTGTCCCGGGATTCCCGCGGGAACTCCGAAATGGGCATGTTGACTAATTTTTTTTTAGTCCGTCTTGTAGATTATGAAAAAATATTGGACACGTATTTTTTTATTTTTTTACGTAATAAAAAAATAACGGCGATACATCGAGTTGAAATTTTGCGTGACGTCACTATCAGGACAGTTTGTATGGCGGTTTTAGCGGTTAGTGACGTCACGACCCCCTCACTTAAACTTTAATGCGCTTTATCTCTGTATATTTTAATTTATTTGAAAAAGTATAAAATACGTGTCTATTGTTTTTTTTTTATTTTCTAACTGACAGACTAATTAGAATTTTGATTTTCAAAAGTAGACAACATCCCCATTTAACGCGGGTGAAACCGCGGGGAACAGCTAGTTTAAAATGAATATCTATTATAGCGAATGCCTCATCAAGTTAGGCACTCGTAATCAAGCAGTTGACGCTAGTGTCGCAACAGCACTGATTAAGGTCTGGTCACCTCTGAATTTGGGTCAGGTATCCAATCCTACGCCCTATGGGCCAGCAACACTAGCGCTACCGATCGCTTTTGTTAGGTATTAAAGTTGTAATTCTTCCACTGTTTATTCACCAGAAGAATTAGTGCAGGGAATAAAGACAGAAAGAAAGAAAGAAAAGGAGTTTATTGGTCCCCATATAAAAGGTACAAAATAAAGGACGATGTGCTCCACTTTCTTCCGTATCCAATTTACAATATCTGATAGACATATATATATTTACTAGCTGTCCCCCGCGATTTCATCCTCGGTAATTTCGGAGATCCCGCGGGAATTCCGGGAAAAAAGTGTTGTAGTTTACGGTGATAAGCAGTCCCCCGCATTAATTCCGGAGTTCCCGAGGGAATTCCGGGATAAAAAGTATCTTATCTTTTAAGTTGGACCATATTATAAATGGTTACAAAATTTTATCAAAATCCGTTCAGTAGTTTCGGAGTCCATCGCGGACAAACAACGTGACACGTGATTTATATATATTAGATTGTTATAGTAATAATTCCTCCCAAAACTCTAAATTCCAATGTTCTCCAGTCTATAACCAGTCAAAATCGAAAACCCTTTTCTCACCTGTCTTTTTCAAAATAAAAAAAATGACATTCCAAAAGAAATATACTTAATAAAATGTTGATAATGAAGCAGAATGCTACACTATAAATTACCGGGAATCTAATATTAGTATCCGATCGTGATAAAATTTCTCATACCTACACGGTATCTATCTGGAAAAAGTACGGTTCCCGAGGGATAGAAAATTGATTGACAAAATCTACTTCAACGCGAGCGAGAGAAAACTAATTAGTAATAATGATAATTAGCAACGTAGACGGTAATTAATCACTGTCATCGTTAATGACATTAGTTAATTATTTCAATATTATTAATAATAACCGGTTCGGTGATCATTATCTCATTAGTTATCAGTTTTATCGATAAGCGGGGTAATTATCGATAATTCCCGCATTTATCCAAATAAACGTTATATTTATTTATTTATTTGGGAAACAAACGAAAACTTATGTAAAAATATAACAAAATATAAAAAAATTCTTACACCTTAAAGTACACATAGGAAAAAGATATAAAAAAAAATATTATATGCCTACAAATTATTATATATAAATTATATGCCTACAAACAAATAAACTTACATACTACACGTTGTCAAGGGTACAGAGAAGGATATATGGTATCTACTTTTTGTCCCGGGATTCCCGCGGGCACTCCGAAATGTGCATGTTGACTAATTTTTTTTTAGTCCGTCTTGTAGATTATGAAAAAATATTGGACACGTATTTTTTTTTTACGTAATCAAAAAATAACGGCGATACATCGAGTTGAAATTTTGCGTGACGTCACTATTAGACTGTTTGTATGGCGGTTTTAGCGGTGAGTGACGTCACGACCCCCTCACCCTAAACTTTAATGCGCTATCTGTGTATATTTTAATTTATTTGAAAAAGTAAAAAAATACGTGTCTATTGTTTTTTTATTTATTCACCAGGAGAATTAGTGCAGGGAATAAAGACAGAAAGAAAAGGAGTTTATTGGTCCCCATATAAAAGGTACAAAATAAAGGACGATGTACTCCACTTTCTTCCGTATCCAATTTACAATATCTGATAGACATAATATATATTTATTATTATAGTAATAATTCCTCCCAAAACTCTAAATTCCAATCATGTTCTCCAGTCTATAACCAGTCAAAATCGAAAACCCTTTTCTCACCTCTCTTTATCAAAATCAAAAAAATGACATTCCAAAAGAAATATACTTAATGAAATGTTGATAATGAAGCAGAAGGCTACACTATGAATTACCGGGATTCTAATATTAGTATCCGATCATGATAAAATTTCTCATACACGGTTTCTATCTGGAAAAGGTACTGTTCCCGAGGGATAGCAAATTGATTGACAAAATCTACATCAACGCGAGCGAGAAAAAACTAATTAGTAATAATGATAATTAGCAACGTAGACGGTAATTAATCACTGTCATCGTTAATGACATTAGTTAATTACTTCAATATTATTAATAATAACCGGTTCGGTGATCATTTTCTCATTAGTTATCAGTTTTATCGATAAGCGGGGTAATTATCGATAATTCCAGCATTTATCCAAAAAAAATCTTTATATGTCTTCATAGTACATCTATATTAAAACCGTCGATCTTCAAATAAGAGTAACATTAAGTTTTTCACTTTGCCCCAATCGTGTCGTGCAAAGCTAAATCGTTCACAAATTCTCCGTGCACTTTAACTAGTGTTAGCAATAAGTGGTGTCTCAGATTTTATAAGAAGATATTAATACTTTCAGTAAAATGATATCTTCAATCGGTGTTCCGATCGATGGCAACATCATCGATTACATTCCGGAAATAAACTTCAGTTGTCGTTTTGATAAACAAAGAGTAAGTCAAAATCTATTTTTCAATTAATGTACCTATTTAATTTTGGTTCTCTCGTCTTCTCTCGTAATTTTTAACCTCCTCTTTCGAAGTCGGTTAAAGAGTTTTGACTTTGTTCGACTATCTGTGTGTCTTGAATATTTACTGATTATTCGAAGACGGCTGGACCAATATTGAATTTGTTTTTTGTTTGAAAGGTTTTCTTTCGAGGTGGTTCCATTGCCATCAGGTCAGGAACTTATGATGGGATCTTGAAGGAATCGAGGGAACTCTTCGGATTTTATGTACACCTATAGCGATTTGAATATTTTTTATTTGCTCTGGGAATGCACCATTTGGTGATGTGGAACTGATAATGAAGACCATAGATATCCACTGTAACTCCTCAATAATGAGTGTTTCACCGTATTATGCCTATTCGGCTTGGCACTGCCTTTAAACTGACCCATAATGATACGACGTTCATTTTTGTCTTGTATTTTGTTATTTTTCGCTTTATAGTGGAGCACTTTGTGTTTATATTTGTCATTGGATGTTTTTATTTTTGTTTGTACGTGAATAAATTAGTACTTAATCCAAACATGATTTTTCAGCCGAACGCAGGAGCACATCAGTTATTGAAGTGCGAGCCTAGAAATGCCACGCTGCCGCAGCGGAGTGCTGCGAGCTGTCGCCCCATGACTGATCCATCCATCTTCAAGAATTCCTTCAAATTTCCAAAACTACAAATGCGGAACAGAATCAATTTTACAACAGCCCAACACGCATTTCTAGAGTCGGTATTTCAAAGAAATCCGAATTTGAACGCGAATGAAATTCCTAAACTTGCAACAAGACTTGGACTTGATATCGGCAAAATGAAATATTGGTTTCAAAATCGACGACAGAAATGTAAAAGAGAACAATTGAGATCTCAAAAAATGGTAAATATAATTTAATGGTTATGACTCATGATTTACTTAGTTACAATAAAAAAAGTTAATGCTGGTTGTGGACTAGAAAATTAATTTTGTCTTTTTGATGAATCTGACTTTTGTGGCTATTTCTTCGTTCCATAAATGTAGTTTTTCAATACAAATTTTTGTAGGTCTCTTTTAACCATACAAAAAAATGCTGATTTTTGATAATTATTTCTTTATAATTATTTATTTTTCATTTGAGTAAATCAGTGATTGTTACGACAATCTCAGTTTATCTGAATTTATATATTACTACTGGTGCAAAGGTAACGTCCAAATACTATGTGAACAAAGTCGCAGGCGTCAACTATCGTAGTAAAAACTCAGTTTCGGCTAAATTTTTTTTTAAATTAAAACTTATTTTAGCACGCCTAAAGTGTAACTGAGAACTTTGAATAATGCATACGTGAATTGAAAAGCGCTATCGATTTCCGCGCAGTCTAAAGACCTTTTTTTAGTGTAATCCACATATTACCACATTTTCGCATACTTTTTCCTTGAACCCTGCTTTTTGTTAATTTCAGATAACACAACATGTTACTCTGCCAGAGACGGTTAATACGGAAGCAGCTACTCACCAGACTGGAAACACTCCTCAAAACGTTTCCGAAAACCGCTACGAACCCGTCTACAGTCCAATTTCACCTGCTGCCAGTGACAATCCTGCGCCAGACTTGAGATTCGATCAGGATGCTAGTCTTATAACACCACTAAACGTCACTTTCTCAAGCCCTCCTCAGAGTGCAGAAAACCCAAGCTATGTTCAAGAAAATAGTAATTCACCACCTTTTGACAGCACTATGTTAACTCCTCCACGTTCTGAGGAAGGCAGCCTTTCGACAAGTTTCGAGAACACTAGCCCTCCGAGTATAGAGAAGCCAAGTCCTCTACAGCGCACAAGCTTTACACCTTTAGATGAAAACTCATACCAAATAAGGATAGAAAACGCAAGCTCTGATCACGAAACCAGCGTTTCAACTCTCTTAGATAATATTGTATTTAGCCCTAAGAGTATGGAAATTTTAGAGAACATACTATTCTAGGTGAGGGAAGTTGAAAGCCTTCAAAATCACACAGCACTGCTCTGTTTCGTGCTCGGCACTTTTCTTTTACATATCAATTTACTAATCCATCCACAGTCATAATTATGATACTAAACCCCGACACATAGCCGTGCTGTGTAATTTATGGCACCTTTTTATAGAGTCACTGTGCTGTGACAATTATTTAATTTATAAACTGTTAAAAACTCTTTGCCTTAACTTTTCGATTGTGAAGACAATAAATTATTGATAATAAACTTTATTTTATATATTATATCAATGGTTTCATTTAATGTTTTCCATGTTTGACGAAAAAAATATTGACTGCACATAATATATAGATAGATAATACATACATAGATAGATACTCGTCATGGACCAATAAAACTAAAGGACTGCCAATTGCCATACTATCGAACGTGACTCACTAGAAAATACTGTATTAAACCTAGATGGCGTGGCAAACTGAGCTATCTTATAGGTTGCGATTTTATCCGCTAGGTTCGCTAGTCAACGACAGCAAGTTTGTTTTTAGCGTTTGTACAAATCACGAACAGATGGCGTTAGAAAAAAAACATTTCTTTGGAAACATCTATGAAATGACTTGTCGATACTTACGCGATCTGTTACTATTCAGCCGTATCACTACAATATTAATCTTTTTACTCAATGGAAAATTGTACAATGGTTTAGTTAGGTTCACCGATGTTTGATTTGCTCAATTTTTTCAATGTCGTTACTCTTGGCGCCGTCTAGTGCTCTTACTTAGAACTAGTTTAGAAAACACGCTCGATAGTATAGCAATGGGCATGTTGACTAATTTTTATTTTTTAGTCCGTCTTGTTGATTATTAAAAAATATTGGACATGTATTTTTTCTTTTTTTACGTAATCAAAAAATAACGACGATATATTGAGTTGAAATTTCGCGTGACGTCACTATTCTGACAGTTTGTATGGCGGTTTTAGCAGTTAGTGACGTCACGACCCCCTCACCCTAAACTTTAATACGCTTTATCTCTGTATATTTTAATTTAGTTGAAAAAGCAAAAAATACGTGTCTATTGTTTTTTTATTTTCTAACTGACGGACTAATTAGAATTTTGATTTTCAAAAGTAGTCCACATGCCCATTGTCAGTCCTCTAGTTTTATTGGTCCCTAATACTCGTGTATCTGTGTAGGCGCGTTATGAGTTATGACACCTCTTTGGGGAATGCCACATGTAGCTTGATATTTATCGCCGAGTAAAGAAAAGGCAACTATTCGGAGATTATTTTCCCTGCCATTTCACCCACGTCAATATCGGAATTTGCTCTTTTTGTTTCCGGTAAAAAATCCTATCCAAGTCACCCAACAATATCCGTACGCCTCCTGTCAGTGAAATAAGTTTTAAAATCGGTTTAGTAGCAACGTACTTGTAGTTTTATCAACGATCGATTTGTTACGCTTTCACGCCTCAACGGCTCAACTGATCGTCATGAAATTTTGCATACACGTTATCAGGGGTACAGAGAAGGGTACATAGGATACTTTTTATCCCGAAATTCCCATGGGAACTCTGAAATTACTCAGGTGAAACCTGGGGCAAGACCAAGTGCATAATAAAGGACAAAGATCTTTTGTTCGTTTCTTTATTACGATTTTACTTATAACTTACAGAACCAATTTCAAAAATTCTTTCAGTATTAAAATGCTTCACTATTCCTGAGTAACATAGGTTATACCGAGTGAAACCGTGGGGGAACAGCTAGTCTGTTATAAACTGCATGATGTAGCATCACGTACCTGCGTGTAAGTCATCCAGCAACATGGCTCTACTTGATTGGCGTCGAGGCCCCAGAACTCCAGTTCTTCTTCAAACAAGGGCCCGCAGACATCTGTCGGATAATGCAGCTTGCCTGTCCTAATGGTGAACGAAAAAAAAACATCTTGTTAATTCGCTTATTACAAAAGACATTCAGTCGGACGAATGGGCATCATGACAAAATTTTAATTTTTGTCCGTCTTGTAGATAAATACAATTTTTTTTCTATTTATTACGTAATAAATAAAACATAACGGTGATACATCGACGTCACACCTAGGTACCCTTTATACTTAGTAATGACGTCGCGACCTCCCACTTCTCAACTTTAATGTGTTTTATCTAAGTATTTTATGAGTAGGTAATTCGAAAAATGTAAAATACGTGTCTATTATTTTTTTACTGTCTAACTGGCGGACAAAATAGAATTTTGATTTTTATATACCTTGTCATCATGCCCATTGTCTCTTGCCATTACTCATCACAATATTAGTTAGACAAACTTTTACCAGCAAAAGAAGTAAGAATAACGACACTTTCATAACTTTACTGTACATTATTTTGCAGTTTCGTATAGAGAATAATGTTTTCTTTACACGAATGTCAACTATCATCATTACGAGTTTTTACATTTCCAAAGTTATTCGCTGTCCTATAGTTATATGGCTGAAACGCAATACAAAGGACATTGACTGAAAATGGTCCAAATGTCAACCACTAACGAGACCTATGTCACAGATAATATAATACTATACTATGTTAACCTATACAGGAATATTTTTTAAGCAATGCGCAAAAAAATGTTGGTTCAGTATCAGTAATAGAACACATTTCCATTATTTCTTCAAAATCTTTTCACATTTTTTATCAGGCTTTAAATTAGCAAAATATGGGCACTATCTTATTCGTAATAATATCAATGGGCGCGCGCGCCGAGCGGCGTACGCGGGGGTGTTGCAGCGGGGGTCAACGACCTTGATCAGCTGTCGGTACATTGTAACCCACGTACATACCTAGCCGAACTAGCGCTTCGCGCGCAGTGATGGCGGCGGCGAATAGAGTAGCCAATAAATCAATGGCAAAGTATACATCTTTCGTTCACGATAACTTTACTTTTTTGTACTAAGACTTATCAAAATAAAAAAGGAGTTCATTAAAACTCCTTTAAGTTTAATTTGTAAAAGTTTCCGCACTGAATAAAAAAAAATCCTGTATAGAGAGTAACTTTAGGTATGAGACAAAAAAAGAATAATTGGTTAATTAATTATGAAAGATATTATATAATATGGTAGTGACTAAAGTAAAGATATAATAATATATTATTTATAGTTCACTATTTATTTAATTTCATTTTAATTGTGCGCAAGATTCATCGGAAACCTCGTGCAAGTTGGAAATAACACTAGTTTTATTCCTTTCGCTCTTAGAAATAATTCATACTGTCTGGATTTTTCAAAGTAGGTATTTATATTCCCTAGCAAGTAATGCATTTTTGCATTCGCTGAGACCAAACATGACTTTTCATTCAATCATAACTTTTTACGAACAAATGAATAACACAGCTTTCGATTTAGTAATAGATATCTATTTTGGACCCCGAGCAGGAAACTGGCTTTCAAGAGAGCCATTTTTTAACTTGGGGAACAATCTAACATTGTCATTGGCATTTCGCCATAATTGAAGAAGTAGATGAAGAGATTTTTATTATTAAGAAACATTGTCATTGGCAAATTATAATTATAGACGCCATTATTAAAGAAGAAGAAGAAGAATAGATACTGTGTCAAGAGTGAAATGAAATTTGCCGAGACTAGATATCCTCCTTGTAGGTATCAAAATTAGCGACTTTCCTGATTCCACAACATCGAAGCTAATGATAAGGCAGAGGTCCCCCCAGAGTTGGGCCCTTATTCACTATGACCAACAACATTCCTAGTCCATAACGCGCGTCCCAAAAACGTATTTCCAATTCCTGGATGCCAAAATATTAGAAATTATTATTCTTTATGCCATAAAAATTGTTGTAAATGTGTTTTTTTTTTTTGCAGTAAAACTTCTTTGATTACGAGGGAAAAACAGTTTTTGCAGCGTCTTATCGTAACGCGGCGTGTTATAGTCATAGTGAATAAGGGCCCTGATTACATCAAGACTGTAAAAGTGAATTTATTGTTAGTCTCAAAAAAAAATAATACGTATTAATAGAACGGTGATAAGAATTTGCCACTTAAATTTTCTGGTATTGATAACTTTTGGTGTATCGGTGGCATGTTTTTTATTTATCATAATATGGAAAAAGAGCTGGGTGGATGATCAGAAAACGCTTCGATGCCTCCAATACGCTTTAGATAGATAGCTCCGATAAGTAAACGGCCGACCTTTTCTTGAAAGCATATTTCGCAAGCTTAGGTACTTACGTAAAGGTATTAGTAAAAATAGAACGCACTATCTAAATATGGAAGATTAGATTCAGACAAAAGATATAAAAGGTACTTTAAGTAATAGACTTAACCGCCGCACTCAGAGTCGACTTTAATGATTACTTAGTTAAGTATAGATTTTAAAACAAAACTGCCGCAATCAGACAAGTTTAGTAAATTAATGTTAATTGGCATTTAACTAATTAAGTTACATCTCATTAAGTGCCAATTAACATTAATTTACTGAACGTCTCTGATTGCGGCAGTTTTGTTTTAAAAATCTTTACTTAACTAAGTAATCATTAAAGTCGACTCTGAGTGCGGCAGTAAGAGACTTATTCTGCCAAATAATATTATTAACTTTTCTTTGTAAAAAGCTTATTTATACTGTTTTAGTTTTGAAAACTAAATCCGAAATAGATGCATTTATGTATTTATTGCATATACTAGCCGTTCTCCTGCGTTCGGAGCTCTCTCAGAAACTCTAAAGGGATACTGAAGCCTCATCTATTAGTTAAATAATGTCTACAATCAGTCTCTATTAGTAAACGTGAATGAATTTAAAAACAAAAGTAATGGTGGAATAAAAATTATAATTCAAATTAAGCAAACAGATCCGGTAACGCCGTCGGAGAAAACCTTTTTAAAAATAAAGGTTGTTGTTGTTTCGGTGTTATTATAAGAACCTTAGATTAATTTTAATAAAAAAGCTGTAACAGATGGATTTTAAATTTTAACAAATTTAACCGAGTGGATGAACGAGTAAACAATATAAAACCGATTTTTTAAAATAAGTGTGTTAAATATAAAAGTAACTGGGTCCCGTGGCTTTTATAAATTACGTAACAAACGAAGGGCAGATAATTCCACAGGAAATTCTACAGTAACAGTAAAAAGTACCTTATGTCACTCAGGATCACTGTAGCTTCCTATAAGTGAAAGAATTTTCAAAATCGGTTCAGTAGGTCCAGAGATAGCTGTCCCCCCGTGGTTTTATCCGCGGGAAATTCGGAGTTCCCGCCGGAATCCCGGGATGAAAAATAGATAGTAGCCGATTCTCAGCAGACTATATGCTTATAAAATTTCATGAGAATCGGTCAAGCCGTTTCGGAGAAGTATGGGAACGAAAATTGTGACACGAGAATTTTATATATTAGATATTATTGCAGGATTGATAAAAAACTATGGTCACTCAACGACGATATCAAAAAAATATTTTAGTGGTAATGTCTAGTTTCGGATTGAGGCCGATTTTTTATTTGCGGTTTGAAATAACGTCCTCCATAAGCCTACGTGGAGGCGTTGGGCTAACTGTGCGCCGCGGTTTCACCTGCGATAATTTCGGAGATCCGGGAATTCCGGGTTAAAAATTACCCTATGTCCTTTTCTGTACTCCTGACTCCCCCTGAGGTATGCAAAATTCCATGATGATCGATTGAGCCGTTAAGGCGTGAAAGCGTATCCAACAGACAGAAGGACAGAGTAACTTTCGCATTTATATTATTAAGTAGGTATTACATAATCATTAATTAAGTAGGTACTTGGGTTATGTAATCAAGTTGCGGAACTCGTACTCTAATATTTTCTACAAAATTCGCAAACCAAAGTGTATATTTTTCTCCCGCCCAATATTAATAACGGATCAAAGGAAATTAATTCCAACAGGCACCGTCTTTCCGGTAAACGAATTGTTTGTTCATGAAATGTAATAAGGTACACACAATTTACCTTATTGAGGTTACATTATTTACGTAGGACTGGCTAGGAGGAAAAAATTCTCGGAGACCGATATCGTCTGAGAGAATACTGTAATATAATATGGATATTATTACCTATATGATAAAATAATACATAATATTATTCCCCTCGAGGGAAATAAGGAGTGTTTTGCAGAGTGATACGAGATATGAATTTTTATCAGGGACACAAACCTTACTGAAGCGATACTCGCAGTAGGTACACAATGGGTGAGTAGCTAGTAATATATCTTTTGAGGACAAAAACGTTAGTTATTTTCGTTCGTCTCGTCCTTGTTTGTTCGATGACAAAGAGCAGTGTATTTTTTAACGTGTAAATCACGACTTCCCGGGGGAGTCGCAAAACCTCTGTAAGGGGCTCGAGAGAGAGATCGCGAAGCGTCAGTAAAAAGAGAAATACAAAAACCTACCAAAAACTGATGTAAAAATATTGTCTTCTTTATATAGGTACAATTTAATCGTATCTTTATCTAATTATGAAAATGTTATTGATATTTTTGTAACATAATAAAATTCAAGTTAGAAAGAGTGGAGGATTACAAATCAATGAAAATAAAAGATTGATTACAAAGCAGTTTCTTTCTTTTGAATTGCAAAAATTCGTCACATTCAAGTACTGTTAGCGGTACTAAGTATGATGTCAAATAAAGCTGTTATATTATGTTTATCTGTTTATTTAGATATGTTTTAACTAATACAAAAATAATTTAATTTTTTTTTTCTCTCTGCGCCCACACCCGTGACGCCACACGCGGCTCCAGCGGAAGACCAGCGTTGGGCCCGGGCCCCTAACGGTTCCCGGCTTATGCTGAGCTGGTTGCCTTTTTGTTGCGACACGCTGTTTGTGCTACTTTTTGTTAATTCATATTATTTAATTGTGGTCGTAAAGAATAAATTTCATTTCATTTCTATGTCTATTATGTCCATGACAGGAGTTTCCATCAAGAATGTTGAGAAAAACACTGGTTTAGAATCTTCAAATGAGCCTCATAGTGAGTCATCACTTGCCAAAGTTGTACATCGATTCGAAGGTGAGGCTGGAAATTCCTCACCTGTAATAGTTGAGGACCTGCGCGAAGACGCCCGGATGCCTGTCGAAGAAGTACTCGTTGAGGACCGGGTCGTAGTTGGCCAGCGCCTCGGTGAGACGCGAGAGGCGCGTCGCTGGGATCTTCTTCAGCGTCGCCTTGTAGGTCTCATGGCGGATGCCGCCCACGTTCAACACCACGCGGTTTTCCGCATCCATATTCAGCAGGTTCATTGCTGTGGCAGAAAAAGGGGGTAAAAACCTAACTTAATATTGTACCATAGCAGCTGTCCCCCGCGGTTTTACTCGCGGTAATTCCGGAGTTCCCGCGGGAATTCCGCGGTTTTTTGCATCCATATTCAGCAGGTTCATTGCTGTGGCCGGAAATGGGGTTAAATCCTAACTTAATATTGTACCATAGCAGCTGTCCCCCGCGGTTTTACTCGCGGTAATTCCGGAGTTCCCGCGGGAATTCCGCGGTTTTTTGCATCCATATTCAGCAGGTTCATTGCTGTGGCCGGAAATGGGGTTAAATCCTAACTTAATATTGTACCATAGCAGCTGTCCCCCGCGGTTTTATTTGCGGTAATTTCGGAGTTCCCGCGGGAATTCCGGGTTGCAATTTTCAAAATCGGTTCTCTAGATCCAGAGATTACCTCCTACAAACTCACAAACTCTTTATAATATTAGTAGCACGCGAATGCGGGTTCAAATGTTTACGTTTCACGTCTTAACGGCTCAACCGATCATCATGAAATTTTGCATACACGTTGTCAAAGATAGAAAAAAGGACAGGAGTTCCCGGAGGAATTCCGATACAAAAAGTATCGTTATTGTGTTCTTTTCTGTAACCCACAACAATAATAATGTGTATGCGAAATTTTATGATGATCAATTGAGCACCTAGTCAAGGCGGGAGTTCCGGGATAAAAACTATCCTATCTTTTAAGTTGGACCATATTATAAATGGTTGCAAAATTTTATCAAAATCCGTTCAGTAGTTTCGGAATCCATCACGGACAAACAACGTGACACGTGATTCATATATTATTAAGATAAGACTAGCTGTCCCCCGCGGTTTTACTCGTGGTAATTCCGGAGTTCCCGCGGGAATTCCAGGATAAAAACTATCCTATCTTTTAAGTTGGACCATATTATAAATGGTTGCAAAATTTTATCAAAATTCGTTCAGTAGTTTCGGAGTCCACCGCGGACAAACAACGTGACACGTGATTTATATATATTAAGATAAGATAAGATAACATTAAGATAAGATAACATTAAGATTACGACCCGATTGGCGCAATGGTCACCATGCCTGCCCGCTAATCAAGGGGTTCCGGGTTCGATTCCCGGTGGGGGTGGACTTTGTGTGATGAACACAGGGTTCCATTTTCCAGTCTGGGTGTGTTTATATATCTATAGTATAATATATAAGTAATTCTATGTAGTATATACCACGTTTGCTTGGTTTCCACGACACAAGCTAATAATAGCTTACTGTGGGATCAAGTAGATCTGTGTGTTGTGATGTGGATTATTATTATTATTATTATTAAGATTGTAGATTGAGATATCATATGAAAATCAATTAAGATCGCGGACGAAATTTTTTCACCCAACTTTACAAAACCCTCGTATATCCAACAACAGGTATGGAGAGATATTTCTTATTAGGTGTGCAAAGAAACTGCTTTTGCAGTTGTAGGTATAAAAGAAACCATTAATCACAGTTATTTACTTGTGTAACAAATAAATAATGTACTGTCGGGCATGGTAAGAGGGTTTCTCTGTAATACGATTTAGCTGTAGTAGCGCATATTTCATAATATATCATATTTGTAACAATGATCATTTCAGCTTAATGTAATATTCATATTATGTAGATAATATCCTACTAATATTATAAATGGACATAGATAAGCAATAGTGTGTTAACCCACACTGGAGAAATTTTGAGTGGAGCGTGTTTTAAATCTATAGCGCCATTTTTTGTAAATACATTTTATGTTCAACATGTTGTTCTAACGAACTAGCTTAAATAGCTTTAAGCAATGTAATAAAGTAAATAATAATAATAATAATCCACTTCACAACACACAGATCTACTTGATCCCACACTAAGCTATAAGCTTGTGTCGTGGAAACCAAGCAAACATGGTTATACTACACATATACTAAACATATACTTAGTTAAGAAACTTTCTGTAACTCTCAATAAAGCGTTTTGTAAATAACTTAATTTTGTGGGTTAACATGTTATTGCTTATCGGCGTCCAAAGGTGAAAGTGTGGATGTTTGTTACTCAATCACGCAAAAACGGCTGAACGGATTAGGATGAAATTTGGCATGCACGTTGTCAGGGGAACAGAGAAGGACATAAGGTACTTTTTACTCTGGAATTCCCGCGGGAACTCCAAAATTACCGTCAATTTTGGAGATCCCGCGGGAATTTCGGCATAAAAGTACTCTATATCCTTTTCTGTACCCTTGACAACGTTTAGTATGCAAAATTTAATGCAGTTTCAACCGCGTTAATTTCGGTTTTTTATTTGCGCGCATAGACCTAAGTCGACGCCCGTGAAATTTCACGTAAGCTACAGAGAAATACACTCGACTCACTTGCCACCGCCCCTCTTCTCTCTCACACAACGTACAGCAATATATAACGGCTATGGTGATCGGCGGCTTTGTCCCCTACGCCACATAATCGCTATGTAGTCGTCTTCTCGTCTGCTGAACTTCACTCTTTGGCTCATGACGGCCAGTGGTCACCGTCGCCTGTCAAACAAACAGAAGAATTTATGAATGAAACGTGTTAAATCACGGGGTTCGGTTCTTTGTATGAGGTAGCTGTTCCTCGCGTCTTCACCCGCGTTAGTTTCGGAGTTCCCGCGGAAATCCCGGATTACAATATAGCCTATGGCACTCAGGGATTATGTAGCATTCTAATGGTGAAAGAATTTTCAAAATCTGTTCAGTAGATGCAGAGATTACCCCCTACAACGTCACAAACTCACAAACTTTAGCTATTTATAATCTAATATATATAAATCGCGTGTCACGTTGTTTGTCCGCGGTGGACTCCGAAACTACTGAACGAATTTTGAAAAAAATTTGTAACCATTTATAATATGGTCCAACTTAAAAGATAGGATAGTTTTTATCCCGGAATTCCCGCGGGAACTCCGAAATTTCCGCGGATGAAATCGCGGGGGACAGCTAGTATAATATATGTATTTTCCAACGAGATCGCCTGCGATAGCTTTTTACTAGGCAATATATTATTATAATAAAGTCAAGCACATAACAAGAACTCAAATCAAATATCACATTTAATTATACCCAGCCACTCGAATCGAGAGTTCGATTGGGTCGAGTACAGTTCGCTACTAAATAGAATAAATACACCACTTTTGGGTTGTTTTCTAGCGCGAAGTGTGTGTTTCACATTCTTTTTTACCTATTGAGTCTGCTATTGCCGAATGATAGAGTCGAAAACGGTAAACGAAAACTCACAGAACTCGCAATTAGCGCTAGAAAATGTCAAAATTCAAAAACTTTCTTTTCTGTATGATAACGAATTTAGTGTTTCAACATAACCATTGAAATTACCGATGGCAGAAACACTACCTTATCTTAACCTATATTAATGTAAACTTATAAAGAGATCAAAGTGGTTGAAACGAATTAGAAGATAACGGGAGTTAGCTGTGAGGATACTAGAGGGTATTCTAAAATGGCGTCTGGAACTATGAAATGGCTGATCTTTTAACTACTTCTGGATACTATTTATCCGGCACATTTAAACAATATAATTTTTAGTACATCGCCTTTTTAAGTTACATCTTTTTTTTATCTATACGGAATTACCTAATGCAACTCATTTTTATTCAGTCCAGTAAAAATTTTGTCATGTCATTTTAAAATTAATCCCTATTTACCTATTTACCTTGGTCACGGCACCACGTGTAAACGGCTGGACCAATTGGGATGTGGACTACTTTTGAAAATCAAAATTCTAATTAGTCCATCAGTTAGAAAATAAAAAAACAATAGACACGTATTTTTTGCTTTTTCAGATAAATTAAAATATCCAGAGATAAAGCGCATTATACTTTAGGGTGAGGGGGTCGTGACGTCACTAACCGCTAAAACCGCCATACAAATTGTCAGAATAGTGACGTCACGCGAAATTTCAACTCAATATCGCCGTTATTTTTTGATTACGTAAAAAAAGAAAAAATACGTGTCCAATATTTTTTAATCATCTACAAGACGGATTAAAAAATAAAAATTAGTCAACATGCCCATTATCTTTATGTACATAATCTGAATCTCGGAAACGGCTCCAACGATTTTCATGAAATTTAGTAAGCAGGGGGTTTCGGGGGCGATTGATTGATCTAGCTGTAGCTAGGTTTCATTTTTAGAAAACGTCGTTTTATCCGTGTTTTCAGGCGATGAAAAATGAGTGTTTGTTTTTCTACTTAACAACAGATGGCGCTATACACAACGAGCGGAGCTCGGTGACCGAGATATTTATTCTTTATGCCATATGTAAATGTATTTATTTAGATTTTTTTTTTCCCGTTGTAAATGTATTTTTTCTGCAGTGAAACTTCTTTGATTACGAGGGAAAGACAGTTTTCGCGGCGTCTTATCTTAGCGTGGCGTGTTATGGTCATAGTGAATGGTCACGTCACGTCAGCTAATTAAGCGGTTATTACGAAGTCTCGAAGGGTGAGTATCCTGTGTCACTGACGATTTTTTTCGTATATTTATCGAGTCGTCGACTGTACACATTGGGTAAACAACCAAAATGATTGATCGTTGTACGTTCACGGTGCAATAAATACGTAATTTGTTTGACCGTTAATCAATGCCCCGTGTGGACATAGCTTTGTCGGGTCACAATTTGAAAAAGTCCGATTTATCACTGTACTAGCTGTTCCCCGCGGTTTCGCCCGCGTTAATTTCGGAGTTCCCGCGCGAATTCGCGGATAAAAAGTACCCTATGTCCTTCTCTGTATCCCTGACAACGTGTATGCAAAATTTCATGGTGATCGGTTGAGCCATTGAGGCGAGAAAGCGTAACAGACTACTTTTTACTTATGTGGTCTTGTGTAAAAGGGGCTCTTTGAAAACCAGCGTTGTCTGTTATTCTCAATAGGCAACACATGCTGAAAGAGCCCTTTTGGCATGTATGAGTACCTACTTTTTTTGTATTTTTTGTTTTTATTTTTTGTTTGTAAATGCATGTCAATAAAGGATTTTATTATTATTATTATTATTATTACAGACAGACAGACAGAGTTACTTTCACATTTATAATATTAGTAGGGATATACATAGGTAGATATTTCATCATTGGCACGTTTTGGATTGAAAACGAACGTGATACCTGATACGTAAGAATATAATGGGCATGTTGACTAATTTTTAGTCCGTCTTGTAGATTATTAAAAAATATTGGACACGTATTTTTTATTTTTTTACGTAATCAAAAAATAACGGCGATATATTGAGTTGCAATTTCACTATTCTGACAGTTTGTATGACGGTTTTAGCGGTTAGTGACGCGGTCACGACCCCCTCACCCTAAACTTTAATGCGCTTTATCTCTGTATATTTTAATTTATTTGAAAAAGCAAAAATACGTGTCTATTGTTTTTTTATTTTCTAACTGACGGACTAATTAAAATTTTGATTTTCAAAAGTAGTCCACATCCCTATTATTATATTCAATTTCGAACCGCGATCACACAAAGTACCTATCTATCATCAAAATCGGTGCGTTTAATAAAAACATGTAGGTAACATGTATAAATAACGATCGGTATGTGTTTATTGAAAATGAAAAATTTATTACCACTCGACATGATACAAATGTATTGCTTGAGCTCCCCACACTAGTCCGTATTGATTTATTTGTGTTTTTAAATAGTCTTCAAAAAGAGGGAGGTTCTTCTTCTTCTTCTTTTTTATTGAATGGCAACTTTTAAGTAATTGTGCCAATGACAATGTGTGACTTGATAGGCAAAGCAACGCGATTGAATTAAAAAAAAAAACCCGATATATTTTGAAATCATGAGATTTCCAAAATAATATAAAGAACTAAATTATACAAAAAAACTTTATAAATTATCCAAAAAACATAAGTAGGTATCTATAGGTACTAGTATTTGCCAAAAAATAGCTTATTGAAAAACCACGTTAAAGTTTTATTTTATTATCGCGTAAGAGGTTATCACGACATACGACATACGATCATATACATATACAACATACGAAATGATAACCTCTTAACCCGGCGTAAAGGGTTTATACATATATCGCCTCTTTGCGACGATAACGTGATATTTCAAAAACCGCATTTTTACAGGAAAACACTTTTTAACTTTAAAATATGTATAAAATCTATAATATCCATATTTTGAGTATGGAATTATAATTCATTTGTTATCCAAAAAATAGGGGAAAAAGGCACCGTTTCATGTATGTTCGGTCATAACTCCATCATATCATAGGTTTGCAAATAGTATATTTCATTATAAGTGCGGAAAGCCTGTCATTGCAAAGAGTTCCGACAAATGTCTACCCGAGCCGAGGCGCAGCCGAAGGTGAGGGTTGACAGTCGGAACTAGTTGCAATGACGGTTCCGCACGTGTACTGAACAACTATTTTTAATACAGTTACGAAAAAATTAAGCAAATTAAAAAAATATCAAAAACACAACAAACTCAACTAAGTTCCAACTGTGATCAAGAGATGGCGCTAGTCGTATTAGTAATGCGAAACCTACGTTTCGCAATGCAAAGTGTGTCAAAGTCGTGTCGCCATTTTTGACAGTTGGCAAAGAGAACGCACGAGTTTGGGAAAGGTAAACAAAAAGCTCGAGTATGTAATAGCCCACATCCCGAACGCTAAACGTCCCTGCAATACGCCACTTTTTGAGCAACTGTATTAAAAATTCTTTTTTTGTTCGAAAGGGGTTTATTCAAAGTGGTGACGAGTTTCGGAGACAGACACGGGACTCGGGACTCTTGAAGTCGGTTTTTTTTTTGTTAAAGTTTTTTTAATTCAGATATAATCGAAATCGATAAAATCAATATAAGGACATAGATAAGCAATAGTGTGTTAACCCACACTGGAGAAATTTTGAGTAAATCGTGTATTAAAAGTATAGCGCCATTTTGTGTCAACATTTTTATGTTCAATATTTAGTTATATATTTAAGCAATGTAATAAGGTAAACAGATAATTAAAAAACGTTTCCTAACTCTCTATAAATCGTTCTGAATCAATAACTTGATTTTGTGGGTTAACATGTTATTGCTTATCTGCATCCATAAGTGAAATTAGATTGAAATTTTTTGAAAACACTTTTGCTGCACTTGGAACAAATGATTCTGTAAATAGATACAAAACCGCGTCTTAAGGTGGTTCTCGTTGAATTTCACATTTTATGATAGACTAGCTGTGCCCCGCGGTTTCACCCGCGTGATTCCCGCAGGAATTCCAAAGTAGCCTAAATCACTTTTTAAACCTTCCCTGAACTTCCACAAATATTACAGGATCATAATTAGCCAAATCGGTCCAGCTATTCTCTAGTTATAGCGAGACAAACGAACAGCAATCCATTTTTATATACATAAAAAGATTTTAACCAAATAAAACCAACTACGCCTATGTTACCTTTGCTGCTATATTTAATCACAAAAAAAACATCACTCATTTAGGTTTTTATATGAAAAGCACTCCGCGCGTTTGCGGCGCAAAATGGGGATGGTGTGTGTATAAAATGCCGCATTCTTTTATAAGTATTATGAAGCATTGAAATGGTTGCGACCTCGATACGGCCTTTAGAAATGGGTCGAATTTATTTCCGTTGCCGGCATTACGTAGCTAGCTGCTCGTAGTGAAGTTGGGGTCTAAGTTCTAACTTATAATCGAATGTCGAATACTTTTTCATCGCGAAACAAAAACGGTACTGAGTACCATAAAGTCTGTTTTGTGTCGTACAAAATAACAAAAAATCCTTAATCTTTACTATATCTCTACCAATATTATAAATACGAAAGTAACTCTGTATGTACATATGTCTATCTGTCTGTCTGCCTATTACGCTTTCACGTCTTAATGGATCAACCGATCATCATGAAATTTTGCATACCCGCTGTCAGGGGCACAGAAAAGAACATACGGTACTTTTAGTCCCAGAATTTCCGCGGGAACTCCCAAATTATCGCGGGTAAAGTGCGTGGAACAGCTAGTTATTAATAGATATCAATGTGAGTTGGTTTGTTTGTTACGCCTTCAAGCTTTAGTTACTCGACCAATCATCATGAAACTTTGCATCCACGTGTCCAGGGGTACAAAGAAGGATATGGGATACTTTTTATCCCAAAATTCTAGGGAGAAATACAAAATTAAAGCGGGTAAAATAGTGGTTAATTAATAAACTTCTATTATCTAATTAATTTTCCAAAACTAGCTGCCTACATACGTATTTCCGTTCATCCTACTAATATTATAAATGTGAAAGTGTGGATGTTTAGATGTTTGGATGTTTGTTACTCAATCACGCAAAAATGGCTGAACGGATTTGGATGAAATTTTGCATGCAAGTTGTCAGGGGTACAGAGGACATAGGGTACTTTTTATTCCGGATTTCCCGCGGAAACTCCGAAATTACCACGGGTGAAACCGCGGGCACAGCTGGTGTTTTTATAAATATCCATTCGACCCATATTAACCCCCCAACGCCGGTTGCGGCAAAAAAATCCGCAATAACGCGTCGTACCCATTCATAACGAAGGCATGTAAAAAACGTTATATTACGTGTAGGCTGTGTTTTTTCTGAAATCAGTGTTTACTTGTTTAGTGTACACAGATCCGCCCGTTTCACTTCAATAGCTAGCATATCGGGATTCCTTCGGGAACTCCGATCCCATTTTCAGCTGTTTATAAGTGGTTGTATAACAAACATCCAATACGTACTGTCCTTACATATTATAAAACAAAGTCTTTCGCCACATCTGTCTATCTGTCTCTCTGTTCGCAATAAACTCACAACAAATTTTCATGCAGTTTTCATCATTAGGTAGTGATTCAAGAGTAAGGTTTACACGTATAGTTTATCCCGGAATTCCCGCGGGGACTCCGAAATTAACGGGGGTGAAACCGCGGGGAACAGCTAGTATTTGTAATTTTCATACTAGCCGTTGCCCCTGGTTTCGTTCCGGGATTAAAGTATCCAATGTTAGTCAGGATTACTGCAGCTTTTTATTATCATTGAAATAGTATATTTCATTATAAGTGCGGAAAGCCTGTCATTGCAAAGAGTTCCGACAAATGTCTACCCGAGCCGAGGCGCAGCCGAAGGTGAGGGTTGACAGTCGGAACTAGTTGCAATGACGGTTCCGCACGTGTACTGAACAACTATTTTTAATACAGTTGCGAAAAAATTAAGCAATTTAATAAAATATCAAAAACACAACAAACTCAACTAAGTTCCAACTGTGATCAAGAGATGGCGCTAGTCGTATTAGTAATGCGAAACCTACGTTTCGCAATGCAAAAAGTGTGTCAAAGTCTTGTCGCCATTTTTGACAGTTGGCAAAGAGAACGCACGAGTTCGGGAAAGGTAAACAAAAAGCTCGAGTATGTAATAGCCCACATCCCGAACGCTAAACGTCCCTGCAATACGCCACTTTTTGAGCAACTGTATTAAAAAAGCTTTTTTTGAAATCAGGTCAGCCGTTCCATAGAGATAAACTCTCTACAAACTTGTTTTCTTTATTAAATACTAGCTGTGCCCCGCGGTTTCACCGTCGATAATTTCGGAATTCCTGTAGAAATTTCTGGTTAAAAAGTAGGTCACTCAGGACTACCGTAGCTCTGATAATGAAAGAACTTTCAAAATCGGTTCAGTAGATCCAGAGATAACTCCCTACAACATCACAAACTCACAAACTTTAGGTCTTTATAATATAGTAGGTGAACTTAAATTTTGTAAGTTTGGATATTTATAGGGGTAATCTATGGAACTAAAGAACCAATTCCAAGAAATATTACACTAAGAAGAAGCTATAGTATCACTGACTGACATAAGATACTTATGTTCCCGAGGGAATCGTGAAACTAATTCAGTATCATTACCAACTATTTATCGGGTCGGTACGGAGATCCCGCGGGAATTCCGTGATAAAAAGTACCCTTTCTTTGTCCTATTCTATACTCCCGACAACGTCTAAACAAAATTTCATGATGATTAGTTTAGGAATTATGGGGTGAATGCGTAACAACAAAAAAAAAACTTTCGCGTAAGAAGTGTGTCATATAAAAAAAAAACGAAGTACATACAACGTGTTAATGAATTAACCAAAATCCTGATACACCCCATTTAAAAAAATAAACAATAATGTGACTAAAATATAAATTACGTCGAAAAAATTAATAGTCTAAAAGTTATTCAACATTACTTTAGAGGTGACCTATCTAGTTTCAAGCGCTACGCCCGCGCCTACGTCTCAACGACCGATTCGATTTTTTTGCTACGGGCGGCGTACGCGCCATATATTGTGTTATAAATCATTTAGACGTGGGCTGGTAAAAATGAAAAATATAACCTATATTAAAACATGGTACGATCGATTCGGAAGTCGATTCTGAGCAAATTACTTTCTAGTTTTCAGTTAATTCATTGACACGTTGTATATAAAACCTATCTGTTTGATCGGATTACACTCCAACAAGTGGATATCGCTCGGTGAAATTGGTCAATTAAGCTTCCGAGATTAAGGAAACAAACAAGATAGATTCTAACGTTTTATATACCTACGTAGCGATATTTGAAGGCGGAAATTCGGGTGACTTCTCTGTGGGAAAAATGACGTCGGCTATCCGTTGAGTGTCCTGTCCAGTTAGTTTGGTAACGGGATGTTTTCCACTTGAAAAAACCTTTAATTTTGATGGAGTTTTATATATAGTCTTAGGTTTAGTCGGTTAAGAAGCGAACCCTCAATACTTGTTATATATGTTTAGTTATTGTATACGTATGCTGCAAACCATTGTGTTGTGTCAAATAAAGTTTATCAATAGGCTTGTTGACTCATTTTTATTTTTTAGTCCGTCTTGTAGATTATTAAAAATATTGGACACGTATTTTTTCTTTTTTTACGTAATCAAAAAATAACGGCGACATATTGAGTTGTAATTTCGCGTGACGTCACTATTCTGACAGTTTGTATGGCGGTTTTTGCGGTTAGTGACGTCACGACCCCCTCACCCTAAACTTTAATGCGCTTTATCTCTGTGTATTTTAATTTATTTGAAAAAGCAAAAAATACGTGTCTATTGTTTTTTATTTTCTAACTGACGGACTAATATAATTAGAATTTTGATTTTTAAAAGTAGTCCACATCCCCATTCAATTCAATATTACTAGCTGACCCGCGTGGTTTCACACGCGGTAATTTCAGAGTTCCCGGATAAAATATAGTTATAAACCTTCCTCATGAATCACTCTATCTATTCGTGAAAACCGTATCAAAATCCGTTGCGTAGTTTTAAAGATTTAAGCATACATAGGGATATAGGGACAGAGAAAGCGATTTTATTTTATACTGTGTAGTGATGATAGCCGACTAGCTGACCCCTACGGTTTTAACCGCGGTAATTTCGGAGTTCCCGTGGGAATTTCGGGGTAAAAAGTAGGTACCCCATGTCACTCAGGACTACCGTAACTTCCTATAAGTGAAATGATTTTCAAAATCGGTTTAGCAGATCCAGAGATTACCCCCTACAACTTCAGAAATACGCAAATTTTATTTATTTATTTATTTATTTATTTATTTATTTATTCTTCTTGCACAAAATAGTACAAATGGCGAACTTAATTTTATCTGTTTATAATATTAGTATAGATTGAAAGAAAACGAGATTTCGAGAGAAAAAGGGACTTAAACATGGTAGGTTAATTTAAGATTAGAATGACAAGGACATAGATAAGCAATAGTGTGCTAACCCACAAAGAAAGAAATTTTGAGTAAATCAAAGTTTTAAAATTATAGCGCCATTTTGTGTCATTTTTTATGCGCAATATTTAGTTACATAAATACATATTTAAACAATGTAATAAGGTAAACACATAATTAAAAAACGTTCTCTGCCTCTCAATAAATCGTTCTGAATCAATAACTTCATTTTGTGGGTTAACATGTTATTGCTTATCTGCGTCCATTCAGTTCACAACACTGATCACACAAATCTACTTGATCCCACGTTAATCTACGAGCTTGTATCGTGGATACCAAGCAACACTACACATTGTAACATAGATACTATGGATATATATATATATATATATAAACACGCCCAGATTGGATGGTGGAATCCTGTGTTCATCACACAAAGTCCACCCCCACCGGGAATCGAAACCGGAACCTCTTGATCGGCGGGTGGGCATGGTGACCTACTGCGCTAATCCGGTTAGGTAGGAGTCCGGAGTCGCAGCCAACAAATTTTTATTTAATTTATTTATTTATTTATCCACAAATATACGATATGAGTTACATCTCGCCAATAAGCAATAGTGTGTTAATCCACACTGGAGAAATTTTGAGTAAATCGTGTTTTAAAATTATAGAACCATTTTCTGTCAATATTTTTTTATGTTCAATATTTAGTTACATACTTAAACAATGTAATAAGGTAAACACATAATTAAAAAACGTTCCCTAACTCTCAATAAATCGTTCTGAATAGGTAACTTAATTTTGTGGGTTAACATGTTATTGCTTATCTGCGTCCAAATAGTTTGTTGGCGAGGAAGCGCTCATCTTAGTTTTAATAATAATTGTATATCTGTTATCTAATTAACAAATTATTTATCTACCTAGACCTATGTACTTAAATAATTACAACTTTAACCCATAACCTTAACCCACCTTGAAATAAAAAGTATATTACTAGGCCGTTTCGCCCAATAATATAGAGTATATTATATACTATAACTAGCTGTCCCTCGCGATTTCATCCGCGGTAATTTCGGAGTTCCCGCGGGAATTCCGGGATAAAAACTATCCTATCTTTTAAGTTGGACCATATTATAAATGGTTACAAAATTGTATCAAAATCCGTTCAGTAGTTTTGGATTCCATCGCGGACAAACAACATGACACGTGATTTATATATATTAAGATTAAGATATACAAGTATCTATATTATATAATACAAGAGTATATTATAAGAGTATATTATAATATACTCTTTATTTATTTTTTTAGTTTTGTCTTTTTAACCTTTGTACTTTCCCTCAACCACTGACTTTTGTTGTAAATTTTATTGTAAATTAAATTGTGTTGTAAAAAAATGGGTAGGTACCTAATAGCAATTAGGTGTTTCCATACTACTGATACAACTAATGATGTCTATTAACTACTTAATGTAAACAAAGAAAAAATCCTAATGCTTTCCAAATAAACATTGACCGTTCTTCACCGTGTCTGTCTGTCTTCCGTCGAGACGATCATTAGCACTGATTAACGAGCCTTACTAAAAACATATACGTGATGAAAATGTACTTATAATAATAGGCACTTGGATTGTAGATGTATATTCTACTACCTGTTTCCTCCCATTTTACCCCCGTTACTGCAGAGTCCCCGCGGGAATTCCGGGACAAAAAGTATCCTTTGTACTTTTCTGTACTCCTGACAGCGTAAATGCAAAATTGCGTGACGATCGGTTGAGCAGTTGAAGCGTGAATACGTAACAAACAAACAAACATTCGCATCTATATTTAATATTATAGGTATGAATGGTTCCGGTTTTTAACCGACTTCCAAAAAGGAGGAGGTTCTATGTTCAATTGTGTTTTTTTTTTTTTTTTTTATGTATGTTCACCGATTACCTACTCGAAGACGGTTGGACCGATTTGGAAAATTCTTTTTTTGTTTGAAAGGGTTTACTCCCAATTAGGTCCCATTGCCACCAAGTCGGGATCTGATGATGGGATCTTGGAGAAATCGAGGGAACTCTTCAAAAATTATAGGCACACCTATAGCGATTTGGGTATTTTTTATAGTAAATCGTTCATTTGCTTTTGGAAAGCAAAATTTGAGGAAGTGGAACTGATGATGAAGACCACAGATGGTCATCGGAACAACTCAACAATAATACCTATTTCACGGGTTCTGATTAGAGCGATTTCGAAAATTGTTTTTTTTTTGAAAGGGGATACTCCCAAATTGATTTCATTGTCACCAAGTCGAGATCTGATGATGGGATCTTGGAGTAATCGAGGGAACTCTTCAAAAATTATAGGTACACCTATAGCGATTTTTGTATTTTTTATAGTAAATCGTTTATTTGGTATATTATCTAAGATAAGAATCGGTTACTGTAAAGCCTCTAATACGTCCCTTTTATAACCTTACACCCAGTAGTTTGACAGAACGCATTGAACATCGAATTTGACCCGTGGTAATACATCTTATTCTGAAGGCTTACTAGTGCCTGTTTGAGATAGGATTAATACAGTCGGTTGTGGGAGACGATCCTTCAGGTGTATTAAATAGAGATTGAAATGGATAAACAAAGGGGTTACGAAGTTATTTATCACTCGTCTTATGGAGCAGGTTTTTATGAAAGAAGTTTGTAGTTCCGAAGAATTCCGAAACTCACGCAGGGAATCTCCAAAATGGTTTGACAGATTTTGACGGAACTTTCACTAACAATTAGCCGATGTTATATTATGAAGTAAATTAGGCTAGGTACTTAGGAATTCCGGCAGAAATTCTGAATCTCACGCGGGTGGAACTGCGGAGCACAGCTAGTGTATATAATATACAACGTGTTAATGAATTAACTGAGAACCTGATACACCCCATCTAAAAAAATAAACAATAATATGATATAAATATATTTTATGTCTATAAAATTTATACTGTAAAAGTTATTCAACATTAGTTTGGAGGTGACTTATCTACGAAATTCCAAGCGCTACGCCCGCGCCTACCGGTTCGAATTTTTGTGCTGCGGGCGGCGTACGCGTGAAATATTGTATTATAAATAATTTAGACATAGGCTAGTGAAAATAAAAAAATATGTTGTATATACACGGTGTTAATGAATTAACTGAAAACTAGAAAGTAGTTTGCTCAGAATCGACTTCCGAATCGATCGCACCATCTTTTAATATAGGTTACATTTTTTCATTTTTAATAGCCCATGTCTAAATTATTTATAATACAATATTTGGCGCGTACGCCGCCTGCAGCAAAAAACGTAGACACGGGTAGGTGCGGGCACACCGCTTGAAATTTTTTAGATGGGTCACCTCCAAACTAATGTTGAATAACTTTTAAACTTTTAATTTTTTCGACATAATTTATATTTTAGTCACATTATTGTTAATTTTTTTAAATGGTGTGTATCAGGTTTTTGGTTGATTCATTAACACGTTGTTTAATAATCCACTTCACGACACACAGATCTACTTGATCCCACAGTAAGCTATTATTAGTTTTTGTCGTGGAAACCAAGCAAACGTGGTATATACTACATAGAATTACATATATATCATACTATAGATATATATAAACACACCCAGACTGGAAGGTGGAACCCTGTGCTCATCACACAAAGTGCACCCCCACCGGGAATCGAACCCGGAAGTTCTTGTTTAGCGGACAGGCATGGTGACCTACTACGCCAATCGGGTCGTCACGTGACATAATAACGTATAATATACGTTTATTTACTTATATAATAACTAGCTGTGCCCTGCGGTTTCACCCGCGGTAATTTTGGAGTTCCCGCGGGAATCCCGGGATAAAAAGTACCCTGTGTCCTTCTCTGTACCCTTGACAACGTGCATGCCAAATTTAATCCAAATCCGTTCAGCCGTTTTTGCATGATTGAGTAACAAACATCCAAACATCTAAACATCCACATTTTCACATTTATAATATTAGTAGGATAAAAAACGAATAGATAGGGTACTTTTCTGTGATGCCGAATAAAGATATGTCTATGTCTATGTCTACTTTCCTTGTGATGAAGAGTTGCTGTAAGTTAAAAAAAAAAACAGGTTGATGTATTTGTATAGTACATAGTATATATTTATTATGGTATATGGTATGTATAGTATAATGTTTGAAATGCTTTACCCAACCACCCGTGTCTATGTATTTTTGTTTGTCCTTTCGCATAATTGGTTATCTGGAAGAGATCGCAACTATGCGATAAGACCGCCATTTGCTTTCTCCTTTTTCTTTAGGTACTGTATCATTGTTATTTTATGTGCAATAAAGGATTAAATAAATAAATAAATAAAATAAATAAAACACTATAACAATATCACTTCCGCTAACCCATTTCCAACTCTCTTGTCCAGGCAATTAAAACTTTGTCAGTCGAACATTAAAAAGCCCCGCTAACTTATTAATAGCTTTCCTGACATTGTTTTTTCTTTGCCGCTAACTTCACTTGACTTTGTACACAATCTGTCTGCCTGTATTAACGGCTCAACTGATGGTCATGAAATTTCGAATACACGTTGTCAGGGGTTGTCACTTTTTATCCCGGAATTCCCGCGGGAACTCCGAACTTATCGCGGGTGAAACCGCAGGGAACAGCTAGTATACAATATATTCCAGTCGTGCACAATGAAAACTATTCCACCGTTTGCCACCACCTTTTCGCGTAAATAAATCTTTATATTTATAAATCACGTGTCACGTTGTTTGTCCGCGATGGACTCCGAAACTACTGAACGGATTTTGATAAAATTTTGTAACTATTGATAAAATGGTCCAACTTAAAAGATAGGATAATTTTTATCCCGGAATTCCCGCGGGAACTCCAGAACTCAGGGGTACAAAGAAGGAAGTAGAGTACTTTTTCACGGAATTCCCGCGGGAACTCCGAAATTACCCCGGATGAAATCGCGGGGGACAGCTAGTAAATTAATCAATAAATAAAACCAGTGTTTGTAGCTGAAGAATTTAAAATTTTCCGCGCTTTTGAAGGAACTCCATTCATTAGGCAGACTCTTTCATCTGAAACAATCCGTCGGAGAAGACAAATAGAATTAAGGTAAATTACTCACGACTGTGGACTTTGTGCCTAAGTAAATAAGAAATGGAAACTTTTAATTTTTTTTTACGAAGTGAAATCGAATGGAAAGACAAAAAACTTTATTATTATATTGATTGATCTACCCAGAAGGGAGACCTGGTAGCTGAGGGGGTTATTCTGAAAAATTCACCGTCAAACTTTCACGTGAACTTTTACGGACATTTATTATTTACTAGCTGTTCCCTGCGGTTTTAACCGCGTTGATTTCGGAGTTCCCACGGGGATTCCGGGATAAAAAGTACCCTATGTCCTTTGCTTTACCTCTGACAACGTGTATGCAAAATTTGAGGATGATCGGTTGATTCGTAACAGACAGACAGACAGACCGTTAGACAGACAGACCAACAGACAGACAGGGTTACTTTGACATTTATAATATTAAGTAGGGATTATACACAAAACGTGCGCCATTAAAAATTGGTGTACTAAATTGATTAGCAGTAAAACAAAATTTACATTTCTAATTTTTTAACAGTGTTGGTAATAAAATAGATTTTTTACCTACTTAATTCGGTTTTTATTTTCAATTTTATTTACAAAGATTTCATGGTTCTTTTTAAAGGTACCTAAAGTGTTTATCTTGAATCCTGCCAATGTAACTGTAAATGTAAATGTGATTTTTGGATGTTTGTGACTAGATAAATGGATTTGGATATAACTTACCACACACAAATGAATAAATATTAAAGATTAAATAGGTACATTTTTTTCAGTTTTAAATAGGATCCAAAGGAATCCCGGACTTAATGGATGAAACTTTGCCTCATGTAAGGTAGTGGTAATTGATACCACTACCTTACATCTTCTCTACTATTAAATAATAACAACACCCAAAAGAAAACCTTACCGACTTCGAATCAAGCGTGAGAGTGAGGTGAAATCTGTGTGTACTAAACTGACTCTAATTCACTATGACCAACAAAATTCCCAGCCCAAAACGCGGCCCAAAAACACATTCCTAGATCTCCAGATATCAAAATATTAGAAATTTATCCTCCGTATGCCATAAGGCATGTTGGAAACTGTTGTAAATATATGTTTTTTGATGTGATACTTCCTTGAGCATGTGGGAAAAACAAATTTTGTGGCGCGTTATTTTAATGCAACGTGTTATGATCATAGTGAATAAGAGCCCCAACCAAGTTTTCAACTAAATTTTAAGTTCGCAAATACAATTAGTCGTTGCACTAAAAGCTTTTAAGCGCTATTGACAAAGTAACAGAGGTTTTTTTAATCCCCGGCGGGTTGCCAATTGCTATCCTCTTTAAATTTGGGCAATTCGTTTAAATTTTTCATAGCACAAGCAATTCGAAAGGCTTTTATTGTAATTCGTTAACTGTCTTAACTGATAAAAAATTAATTACTGTACAACCAATGTCATTTATAAACGATAATTATTTCCTAATTTTTTTTAGGATCGGTTTGAATTATACTCAGGAATACTTTTGCTAGAGTATCCGTGATATTTTAGAATCGGCTCACAAGTTTCGGAGGTTATATATATAGAAATACAGATACTTCTTATGGAATTATTCTTATATCGTGCTGTGTTTAATGCAATGGGTTTTATATCTGTCAATAGATTGTGGATGCAAACAGACGTGTTTAAGTTTTACAAAGTTATTCCCGGTTGAAACCAGAAATGACAGCTCCAAGCTAAAAAAAAAGTAAGGTACTAAGGCCCGTATTCCAGAAGGTGACTCAGATCACGTTTTACTTGAGATTAGTTTTAAGCTCAGAACTCAAGCGTACATCTTATTATAGAATGCGTTTTAAGTTCTAATTACTTAAAACTAGTCTTGAGTAGGGATTCTGAACTCTGATTGGTTCTAATCAGTTGAAACTAGTCTAGAGTAGAGATTTTGAGCTCTGATTGGTTGAGTGGTCTTGACATGACAGACGTAAACAAAGATCAAATCTTTGCTTGAGTATAGATTACTATACTCAAGCAAACTATATTAGATACTATATCAGATTAGTATACTCAAGCGTCGTTCTAGAATAAGGAAATAACTCAGCTGATTGTTGATTGATGAATCTCGTTTCAAGTAAGGTTCTAAAATTAAAGCTTTACTTGAAATTAGTTTTAAAACTAGATTCATGACTTGAGTAACCTTTTGGAATACGGACCTAAATGAAATGAAATGAAATGAAATGAAATGAAATGAAATGAAATGAAATGAAACGAAACGAAACGAAACGAAACGAAACGAAACGAAACGAAACGAAACGAAACGAAACGAAACGAAACGAAACGAAACGAAACGAAACGAAACGAAACGAAACGAAACGAAACGAAACGAAACGAAACGAAACGAAACGAAATGAAATGAAATGAAATGAAATGAAATGAAATGAAATGAAATATAGTTTATTCGTTACGACCACACAAACAATATATAAATCAAGTAATCAGCCGGCGATATTGTGGACCCGAGGTCACAGAACCAAAACGCATTTTTTACTAAATCAGGTAATCACATTCTGGATCCGAGGTCACGAAATCAAAAAGGCATTTTACGTGCCAACAAAGTGTCTTGTCAACAAATTGGTGGGTTGTTACCGTTGATCAGTGCTATGTTGTAATGCGATCGAAGCCTATGGTGACAGAGTGAGGAGGGTCGTCTCCCAATTTAGGTGACAGTTTATGATTTCAGTGAAATGGCATCTATAAGTAGAGTGCTTAAAGCGAAATTAATATAAATAAATTGGTGAAACAATGATTATTTCTTTAACAATAACTACCCGTGCCCCGCGGTTTCGCTCGCGGTAGCCTTTGCTCTTCTCCGTACTCCTGACAACGCGTATGCAAAATTTAGTGATGATCGGTTGAGCCGTTAAGCCGTGAAAGCGTAACAAACAAACAAGCTCACTTTCGCATTTTTTTTTTGTTTTATATCTCGAGTTTCAGATGGAATTTCGAAAAAATCGAAACATGAGTATCTAGCTTAGACCCTTAGCAATACAACAAAAAAAACCGCATTCAATTTGATGCAGCAGTTTTTGCGTAGCACAAATACAAACATACAGACAGACAATAATTGTAAAAACGGTATTTTTGGCTTCTATATCACTCATTGAGTCGGCTAAATTTATTTTTTCTCATTTATCTCGCATGTACAGACATCGACTTGTTACAAATTTATTATATGTATAGATAACAATAATCCACTTCACAAAACACAGACTCAATATGAAATTCTTGGACGGAACGTATACGTTCACATCTTACTCATAGAATTCAGTGACTTAAACAAATTGGCTCTGAAATAAAAAGTAGAAGGCGAGAAACAAAATAAAGACAACACTTTTCACGAAGAGTCATTGAAGAGTATCTAGTGTATTTATTTATTTATTTATTTATTTATTTATTTATTTATTTATTCAGGAAAACATACAGCTATGATTATACACTTAAACAGAACAGATACACAATACATTCGCCAAAACAGTTTCACAAATAATTAATACATTTAGAGTAATTATGGAACAGTATTTAAAATTATGAATTTAGGATATACTACATAATAAATAAATACAGACTGATACAATATTATAATATACACAAATACTTACTACCTACACCTAAAATATTACATACAAATTCAAAAATAAAACATACACTACACACTATACACAATATTATTTATAATATACATATATATAAAATGCACAACAACACACATATATATATAAACAACATAATAACAATAATAAAATACTTTAAAATACTTAAAAAAGAAATATAATAAACAATAGTTCCTACCCAGGACACCAGTTCCGCAAAAAAACAAATAAAAATTATAATAATAATAATCACAAATTGAATGAGGCTTTTCTAATTGCAGTGGCATAGCTATTACAATTTTCGTGAAAGATATCAATATAGTTGTACCGGCTGTCGTGATCCTCACAAGCTCTGACAATAAAACGATTCCTTCCATAGTTGGTTCTACAAAAGGGCAATGAGAAAACATTCTTCGAGCGAGTGCGCTGCTTCGGGCACGAGAAAGGGATCCTACCCAAAAGATAGGGCGAGTCAACACGGTTACTTATAATGTTGAATAGGAAAATCTGATCTCTATCATTCCTACGACGCCTTAACGAGACCATGCTCTCAGCAGCAGAAACACCAAATCTATAAGAGAGTCTTTTAATAAATTTATTCTGTATTGCCTCAATAGACCCTATATATTCTTTATATAGAGGGTTCCAAACACTGGAGGCATATTCCAGCTGAGATCTAACGAGGGCGTTATAGAGAAGAATAAAGGTACCACTGTTTCTGAAATCTGCACCCTGCCGAAAAATAAATCCTAACATCCTGTATGCCTTTGCTATTATACCATTTATATGTGAAGAAAATATAAGTTCGCTGTCAAGCCTCACCCCCAGGTCCCTAATCTCTTTAACTCTTTTTAATTCGCTACCAGTCAACTTGTAGTCAAAGGTTATAGGTTCTCTTTTTCGAGTATATGTGATGACGCAACATTTGTCTATGTTTAAATGTAACTTATTTGCAGAACAATATTTATCCAATTCACGCAAATCATTCTGCAAGTTTAAACAATCCCTTTCAGATTTGATTACGTTATAAATTTTAGTATCATCTGCATATAATAATATTTTAGAGTGACAAAGTATAGTAATTACATCATTTATATATATATTAAAGAGTAATGGACCGAGATGGGATCCTTGGGGGACACCCGATGTAATGGGAATAAAACTGGACGTATAACCCTTAACCGCAACCGCTTGAGTTCTATTCCGTAGATAAGATGTTAACCACCTTAAAAGGTCCCCGTGTATGCCGAAGCGATCGAGTTTTGCTATCAATAGAGTATGGGGTATTTTATCGAATGCTTTAGAGTAATCTGTATACACCACATCCACCTGAAAACCCCTCTCCATTGCCTCTAAAACGGTGTCCAAGAACTCGCATAAATTAGTCTCCGTAGAGCGTCCCTTAATAAAGCCATGTTGGTGTGTCGTGAGTTGTATGATAAATACAAGTTTTATATATCAGTACCTACGTACGTCGTACATCATTATAGGTATTATGACTAGCGACCCGGCCCGGCTTCGCGCAGGAGCATTTTCGATGAAAACTCTCAGTCAGCTCGGTTTCTTTCGACACCTCGAACAATTATCTTCATATTTCAACAAATTAACACGAAACAATATCAAACTATACGTATAAATCTCCCTCTTGAATCAATCATCTATTGATGAAAACCGCATCAAAATCCGTTGGTTAATTTAAAAAATATAAGCGTACAGATGCGACGGCAGGAAGTGATGTTCTATAAGTAGGTACTAATATTATAAAGAGGAAAGATTTGATGTTTTATTTGTTTGTTACGATTTAACCCAAAAACTACTGGCCCGTTTTCAAAAATTCTTTCACCATTAAAAAGCTACATTATCCCTGAGTAACATAGCTATATAGTAATCCGGAATTCCCGCGGCATCTACGAAAATTATCGCGGGTGAAACCGCACGGGACAGCTGGTATAAGATTACGTAGATTAAGGTTAAATAATTCAGTTTTTTCACGGAATCGTAGGCACTTTGTGGTGAGCGACGTGGGGGGAATACACAAGTGGAGCGCGTGGCGTAACCCCGTTTACACGAGGCGACCCCGGGGTGGGTCTGCAACCACATTTAATGTACCGCCAAATTTTATTGGTTATGCATAATGGAACCGATCAGGGATGTGTTTTACTGGTATCATGACCGACGTTCACCGATGTGTAATGTGTAATTAGACGCAGATAAGCAATAACATGTTAACCCACAAAATTATGTTATTGATTCAGAACCATTTATTGAGAGTTAGGGAACGTTTTTTAAATATGTGTTTACTTTGTTACATTGCTTAAATATGTAACTAAATATTGAACATCAAAAATGTTGACACAAAATGGCGCTCCTACTTTTAAATCACGATTTACTCAAAATTACTCCAGTGTGGGTTAACACACTATTGCTTATCTATGTCCAATTATGATACGTCTCATTGAATAAAAAATCATTGAATTCATCCCTACTAATCCCTACTAATATTATAAATGCGAAAGTAACTCTGTCTGTCTGTCTATCTGTCTGTCTGTTACGCTTTTACGGCTTAACGGCTCAAGCGATCATCATCAAATTTTGTACACACGTTGCCAGAGGTACAGAAAAGGACAAAGGATACTTTTCATTCCGAAATTCCTGCGGGATCTGCGAAATTTCAGTAACAGCTAGTTTTGAATATATTTCCTAATATTGATATCTACGACTAGGTATATTATGTGCTAACAAAGAGAAAAAAAAACTGTGTTTTTTGTCATGGATAAACTTAAAAACTATTTTACAGGTTTTGTAAATTCTTTCACTTGTAGGAAACTAGCTGTGCCCCGCGGTTTTACCCGCGGTAACTTCAGAGTTCTCGCGGGAATTCCGGATAAAAAGTACCCTATGTCCTTCTCTGTACCCCTGAAAACGTGCATGCCAAATTTCATCCAAATCCGTTCAGCCGTTTTTGCGTGATTGAGTAACAAACATCCAAACATCCACACTTTCACATTTATTATATTTATTATATTAGAAGGATTACAGTATTTCTGAGTGGCACAGTCCTTTTATCTCGGAACTCCGAAAAAAAACCGTGAGTGAAAACCTGTAGAATTAACCATTATACCTACCAAATGTAGAATACATGAAGGTGAGTAAATATTTTGTGTCGGGTAGGTACTATATTGAGACTTGAATCGGATAGCTAGGTCGTCCTCCATTAGTGGTTATATACTCTTTGTCCTCCATGGTGGGCATCGATCGGCTCTGCGGCGGATAGTTATTACTATTAAATCGGTTATTAAGGATTAAAAAGGTGATTCAGTGCGTTTTCGGGGTATTACTATAAACTGGTAGATGATAAATCTTATCTTCTTAATATATAAATCACGTGTCACGTTGTTTGTCCGCGATGGACTCCGAAACTACTGATCGGATTTTGATAAAATTTTGTAACTTAAAAGATAGGATAGTTTTTATCCCGCAATTCCCGCGGGAACTACGAAATTACCGCGGATGAAATCGCGGGGGACAGCTAGTTGTATATAAAATCTCAATGAATCCAAACTAGTGGTGTCAAGCAAGAAGACCGGAGCCTCACGAAGCGGATACGAAAGGTAACTGACGCACTTTACGACATATTCCGCGCTCCGCGCCATCGCGAACTTAACACGATCGGTGCTGTCAAATAATAATAATCACAGATTTAATTATAAAACTATTATTTTGCACAAATATTCTAATGAAGAAGTAAATATCGCTATTATCATTAACTAATCAATATGGTAAGTGAATTGTAATGCTTAATAATAATGATGTGTCATTAAAGAACTCAATGAATTTTAAACGAGTGCATTACTTGAAGTATAAAATGTAGATTTCAACTAATATTCACTGATTTAGATTAGAAAACTCCAAAGGACACTACACCCTCTCTTAGTCAAAGTTTAAAAAGTCTTTACAAGTTCGCAATAATTAGATAAAAGTTTTTGAAATGGAGTTGGAAGTGCCAGAAACCTTGAGCACTGATCATGCTGTAAGTGCTATGGCGGACATCGTTCTTTCACTTGAGGAGGATGCATTGGTTGCTGCTTCGCAAAATGTTCAACGACCGTTGCTTGAGAACCATCAACTTCCAATTCAACCGGTAAGTCAATCAAACGATTATCCATACTAATATTATAAAAATGCTAAAGTGAGTTTGTTTTTTTGTAACGCTTTCACGCCTTAACGGCACAACCGATTATCATACAATTTTGAATGCACATTATCAGGGGTACAGGGTACAAAGGGTACTTTTTATCCTGGAATTCCCGCGGAAACTCTGAACTTAAAGTGGGTGAAACCATGGGGAACAGCTAGTATAATATATAATACAAAAATCTAGTTATCTCTCTCAAATTAAAATTATTCATACTTGTGATACTATTATGTCTTTGCCCAATCTTAGAATTGATCATTTTATGATGTAGTCAACCAAAACAATGAAACATACAATCATATATTATTATACAACGTGTTAATGAATTAACTGAAAACCTGATACACCCCATTTAAAAAAATAAACAATAATATGATTAAAATATATTTTATGTCAAAAAAATTTATACTTTAAAAGTTATTCAACATTAGTTTGGAGGTGACCTATCTACGAAATTCCAAGCGCTACGCCCGCGCCTACCGGCTCGAATTTTTTTGCTGCGGGCGGCGTACGCGCCAAATATTGTACTATAAATAATTTAGACATGGACTAATAAAAATGAAAAAATATAACCTATATTAAAACATAGTGCGATCGATTCGCTAGTTGATTCTGAGCAAACTAATTTCTAGTTTTAAGTTAATTCATTAACACGTTGTATATACATGAAGGTAATAATATTCTTTTATTGTCATAGTAATAAAATAATTAATTTTAATATTTCAGGATTATCAGTCAATTTATAATGAATCGTACGCTCCAATTGACTATGAAGATAGACTATCCTCTAATATGCATCGTGAAAACTCACATACAGTTCTGAATATTCGTCATTCCTATCCAAATGTTCACCGGAATGGCGGTCATGAAACAGAGCGTCACAATCAAGCTGCTTTACCTACCCCCATGTCTCAATACCAACCTCAACATTTAAATCCACCCCCCCAGATCCCATTGTACCCAGTGCCCAATATTCAACAAGAGTCAAATATTCTTCACAGAGCGTACACGGCCCAAATTTACCTCCAGAGAGTTTCGAATAATGCACATACTTCTAGAAGTACACCATCTACTTCTTCATATTTTCAAACACATCCCAATCCAATCCAAAATGATTTATTTACAAGTGGACCAAATGTACCTCAAATAAGACATCCAACCCCATCCCAGTGTCACGAACAGAACTCGGAGTGTACCGAAGGCAAAAAAAAGCGGAACCGAACTTCGTTCACAACGTATCAGGTGACGCGTTTAGAACAGGAATATAGTGAGTCCAACTATCTTGACAGTGGTAGAAGATTGCATTTGTCTGTCACGCTTCAATTAGAGGAAGCGAAGATAAAGACCTGGTTCCAAAACAGACGTATGAAGGAAAAAAAGGAACGTGCCAAAAATGGATTACAGTGTCCTAGGTTGTTAAACATCGATGATTTGGTAAATACCCTAATTTAATTACTTTTAATAGATTTTAACAGTCAAAACTTTCACATCCTTCTACTACAAAATTGTGTCGAAATGTTTTAACTTTGTAATTTTAAAGGTACTAAAGTGAAGTGGAAAAGTTTATTATTTGTAGAGAAATTTGTAAAATTGCTGAACCGATTATAAAAAAAAAACTGCACTGATGGGAAGCTACAGTATTCCTAAATTACAATGGATACTTATTATCCCGGTACATGAAGTTCTTGAGGGGATCCCGAAATTTAAACGATTGGTTACCTGGAAGAAGTGGGTATATAAAAATAAGAGTAAATTAGGTCTTAGAAAATTATTAATTTGGTTAAGGTGTATGAAGTATAAATTGTATAAGCAAACTTTTTAATCTTACAATCTGATATTTTCCAATTATTATTGGAGCAGCTAAGTCCCTTGCGACTCTATACGTTCTCATCTTGGAAAAATAGTTATTTGTTTATTCCTCAAAAATACTGATACAAACTTGACGACCCGATTGGCGCAATGGTCACCATGCCTGCTTGCTAATCAAGGGGTTCCGGGTTCGATTCCCGGTGGGGGTGGACTTTGTGTGATGAACACAGGGTTCCATTTTCCAGTCTGGGTGTGTTTATATATCTATAGTATAATATATAAGTAATTCTATGTAGTATATACCACGTTTGCTTGGTTTCCACGACACAAGCTAATATTAGCTTACTGTGGGATCAAGTAGATCTGTGTGTTGTGATGTGGATTATTATTATTATTATTATTATTAAACTTTCATTCTTTCAGATAACTCCACAAACTTATGAGCAGGCTGAAAGTTGTCCAAAAGCAGATCCCTCATAGACAAACAGAACTCTGTTTATTATGAACAGCCTGGGAAAGAATCTCCATCTACTGGATAAGAAGCGGGAATAGTAAGCTGGTCGCTAGGCTAGATTCACTTTTTGGACTGCCACTTGGCTTCGATTCGGTACCACTTGCGTGACACCTCACCAAGTCATCATTGTGACTGCAGAGCCACTATTGACCAGCTTGGACACCATGGCCTATCTTGAAGTCAACCATCAACTTCCAATTCTACCGGTATGTCAATCAAACGCTTTATATATAAATAATAATAAATAATACAAAATCTGAAAACCTCTCCCTGTAATTTAGTCGACCTTTTAAATGGAACATACAATCATTATTATTTTTACTACCATAGCACCTAATAAAATAATTGATTATAATTTTTCAGGATTGTCAGTCAATTTAAAACGATCTACATTCTCCAATTATTGACTATGAAGATAGACTATCCTTTAATATGCAACGTGACAACTCATATTTAGTTCTGAATATTCGACATTCCTTTCTAAATGTTCACCAAACTGGCGGTCATGAAACAGAGCATCAAACTGCTTTATCTATTTCCATGTCTCAACATCAACCTCAACATTTAAATCCACCTTTCCCCCAGATCCCATTGTATCCAGTGTTCAATATTCATCAACAGTCAAATATTCTTCACAGAGCGTATACGGCCCAAATTTACCTCCAGAGGGTTTAGAATAATTTACCAAATAGTGCACATACTTCTAGAAGTACACCAGCTACTTCTTCATATTTTCAAACACATCCCAATCAAATCCAAAATGATACATTTACAAGTGGGCCAAATAAACCTCAAATTAGACATCCAACCCCATCCCAGTGTCACGAACAGAACTCGGAGTGTACCGAAGGCAAGAAAAGCGCAACTGAACTTCGTTTACAACGTAACAGGTGCCGCGTTTAGAGCAGGAATATAGTGAGTCCAACTATCTTGATAGTGTTAGAAGATTGCATTTGTCTGCCACGCTTCAATTAGAGGAAGTGAAGATAAAGACCTGGTTCCACAACGGGCGTATGAGGGAAAAGAAGGACTGTGCCAAGAATAGACTGCAGTCTCCCGGGTTGCTAAACATCGACTGAATCGAATCGAAATGAATTTTAAACGAGAGCATTACTTGTACTATAAAATGTAGATTTCGACTAATCTTCACTGATTTATCATTAGAAAGCTTAAAAGGAGACACTACCTCTTTTAATGTGGAAAAATTTTAGAGAAATCTTAAAAAGTCCAGAATAACTACATAAAAGTCTTTGAAATGGAGTTGGAAGTGCCAGAAACCTTAAGCACTTATCTTGCTGTAAGTGCCATGGCGGACATCGTTCTTTCACTTGAGGAAATGCATTGGTTGGTGCTTCACAAATTGTTCATCAAGTACTGTTGCCTGAGAACCATCAACTTCCAATTCTACCGGTATGTCAGTCAAACTATTATATAATAATATATAATACAAATCTGAATTCTCTCCTAAACAAAAATTATGCATACTCGTGGCCCGATCTTATAATTAATCATTTCATGATGTAGTCGACCTTTTCAATGGACCATACAATCATTATTATTTTTACTGTCATAGTAATAAATTAATTGATTTTAATATTTCAGGATTATCAGTCAATTTATAATGAATCGTACGCTCCAATTGACTATGAAGATAGACTATCCTCTAATATGCATCGTGAAAACTCACATACAGTTCTGAATATTCGACATTCCTGTCCAAATGTTCACCGAAACGGCGGTCATGAAACAGAGCGTCACAATCAAGCTGCTTTATCTACCCCCATGTCTCAATACCAACCTCAACATTTAAATCCACCCCCCCAGATCCCATTGTACCCAGAGCCCAATATTCAATAAGAGTCAAATATTCTTCACAGAGCGTATACGGCCCAAATTTACCTCCAGAGAGTTTCGAATAATGCACACACTTTCAGAAGTACACCATCTACTTCTTCATATTTTCAAACACATCCCAATCCAATCCAAAATGTATATTTACAAGTGGGCCGAATGTACCTCAAATTAGACATCCAACCCCATCCCAGTGTCACGAACAGAACTCGGAGTGTACCGAAGGTAAAAAAAGCGGGACTTCGTTCACAACGTATCAGGTGACGCGTTTAGAACAGGAATATAGTGAGTTGATAATGTTAGAAGATTGCATTTTTCTGCCACGCTTCAATTAGAGGAAGTGAAGATAAAGACCTGGTTCCAAAACAGACGTATAAGGTAAAGGGTCTCCTAGGTTGTTAAACATCGACGATTTGGTAAATGCTCTGAATTCTTAAGTTTTAGTAGAATTTTGAAGTCAAAACTTTCACTTAAGACATCCTTTTTTAATTTAAAGCTGTAAATACCGACACTACAAAATTGTGTCGAAATGTTTTATCTGAGTTCATTATATTTAATTTTAAAGGTACTGAAGTGAAGTAGAAAAGTTTATTTATTTGTGGGGAAATTTGCAAAATTGCTGAACCGATTGAAAAAAAAATTACTGATGGGAAGCTACAATGTCCCAAAGTTATAAAGAATACTTATAATACCGAAACAAGAAGCTCCTGACAGGATTCCAAAGACTTAGAACAGGCATGGATCTACAGGAAGGTGCACTTGCCCGCCCCTGAAGACTTAGGTCTGACCCTGTATAAATCCTTAAAAACTTCTGGTGCGTGATTTGGCAGCAATTAATTTTAGCTATGGCTCGCGACTCCACGTTCTCATATTGGGATTGTTTTTTTATTTTTCCTCAAAAATACTGATACAAATTTTCATTCTTTTAGATATCCTTCCTTTATGAGCAAACTGAAAGTTCTCCAGAAGCAGATCCCACATAGACAAACAGAACTATGTTCATTGTAAACAGCCTGAGAAAGAATCTCCGTCTATTAAATAAGTGGCGGGAATATAAATTAGCTGGCCACGGCTCATGATCAGATTCCGAAGAAAAACGCTTGGCCATTGTAACATTATATTGCTTTGTATTTAAATTGCATTAAATTACATAAACATGTGAACATATGAATTTATTTATTTGTATGTTTGTTTAAACATATACAGAAAACAATTCCCGAGGGAGTTCCGAAATGTACCTATCATTCAAATTTTTACTATCTCCGATAGCGCCACAGTTCTAATTTGTCATAGATAAAATATGCATCTTTTTTTATGACCTTTATGTCATGTTTTTTTTTATTTGTTTTGTAACAATTTAATCGAGTTAACTCAATCCACATGACATTAAAAACAAACATTTATTTTACATTCTTTAATCTATTCCTGTCTGCTTTCTTCAGAAGGTAGTTTATTGGCTGAATTTCAAAGCTCATTCGTAAGGTAGCGCTCCTTGATATTTTTTATCCGATTATGTTCGATGAAAAACGGGCAAATCGGCTTTCGTAGACGGATCGTGTGCGCTTCGAAAAGTAGCTCGTGTGACGAAAATAAATATTATACGACACAAAATAGACACAAAAGATAGGTATCTGCCAATAACGATACGTCAAGATTTCTTTAACTAAAACCTGTAGGGAGAGCACGAATTTTTCACTCTCGTCTAGTCGATATCGTCGTAATGTCAAAGCGTTTTTTGTAAGGAAAATGAACGACACTGGATAGATGGCGCTGTTAATTTTTCATACAAAAAAAGTGCTCGATATCGACTAGACAAGAGCGAAAAAATTCGTGTCCCCCCTACGGATCTTGTAAACGAACATCAAAAGTGTCTAGGGATCATGTTTTGGTTAGGTTATTTATTAAAAGTCAGATATATAGTTTAAATTTTTTGTAACTCCTGTAGACATTATTTTTGTAAACGTCATTTGAAAAGGGAATAGTTTTTGATTTGCGATTCACACGCCTATATTGGAAAGTGCAACCGTTTTCATTACAAAAAGTTCAACCTCACCGGGAATTGAACCCGCAACCTCTTGATTAGTAGGCATAGTGACCTACTGCGCTAATCCGGTCGTCAAAATTATGCCAACGCTAGTGTATTAAAATCAAACCAACCCTTACAATTTTATTGGTAACGTACCTGTAAATAGAAATTGTTGTTATAATACGTATGCGTTTCTCATGTAATTACTTGGTAAGTATAATTATTCAACTTAACAGAAATATTTTTACTGGGTCAGCGAGTTACTGTGCTCTTGTAGGGCCATGAAACTAGCGATCACATAAAATATGACTCATATCGAGCTCAATATATTTTCTCGGCTATTTTCATCTATAAATAGTAGGTATATGTCAAAAAGAGAACTTCGAAATTGACATGAGTGAAAGCGTAGGGGTTCGACTACTATATAACAGAGACACTATATTATAATTCACTTTTATTTTTTCATACGTGAATAAATTCGAATGTCACAAAAATTGGCTAGTCTTGACAAAAAAAATTTTAGTCCGTCGTGTAGATTACTAAAAAATATTGGACACGTATTTTTCTTTTTTTACGTAATCAAAAAATAACGGCGATACATTGAGTTGAAATTTCGCGTGACGTCACAATCCGGTGCAGTTTGTATTGTATTATACTGAATATTGACGTCATGAGTAACCCTAACCCCCCAACCCCACCCTAAACTTTAATGCGCTTTATCTATATTTATTTTCATTAATTAGTAAGCAAAAAATACGTGTCAATAATTTTTTTTTCTAACTGACGAACTAATTAGAGTTTTGATTTTCATACCCTGGAGAACACCCAATTCCTCACGTAGAGACTAGAGTTACGAGAGTAAGATTGTGATCGGAGTTACCTCGCTACCTCGCTATCCGCTGATAAGTTGTCAGGTACGTGTTATGGCCCAACAAGCCAGGTAAATCAAGATCGATATTGTACAAAGTCACGCCACAAAGGGACGGGCTATCTGCACGTCACGTTTCCCAGACGGGCTTTACCTGATGGCACATTGCTTTGAGGATATAAAGTGTAAACGACGACGGATAAAATCGGACTTTATCGCCCTAGAATTTGAATCCATATTAGATTGATAAGCTATCTCAATTAGCGATGCGCGATTGCGAGACAATCAAATCGAATATCTAGATAGTTTAAATAGTTTAAATAGTCCGACTCGACATGAGGCGATTATCTCAGCTAGAGCGAGTTGCGACTACGCGTCAGATTATCTCGATAACTATCGGTAGTTTCGATAGTTATCGAGTCAGCCTCGAGCATAATCAATGGAAGTATCGAATGAGGCGATTGATGTATTGTTTATAGCGAGTTACGACTACGAGCCCGATTCAGAATATCTCGAATGATGGAAGCGCCGAGTGAGGTGATCGTTGAAATAAGAGCTGATTAAAGAAACAAATTAATTTTAAATGAGGAATATTGTTTAGGGTGAGAACAATTAAAATATTAAAAAAGTATTTTATAATAACATTAAACTACGATGTGAAACGTCAGCACGTTGGTACTCAAACTTTTAGTTTTCGTGATATCTATGCAGCAATGTGATCACGTGTTAAAATTTCCTTAAACCTATATCTCGAAAACTACGAGTGCCAGACCCATCGTGTTGGTACTCAAACTTCTTGTTTTCGTGATGTCTATGTGATCACGTGGTCAAATTTTCAAAAGTTTATATCTCAGAAACTATGGAGCACAGACCCATCATGTTGGTACTCAAACTTCTGGTTTTCGTGTTTTCTATGTGATCACGTAGTCAAATTTTCAAAAGCTTATATCTTGGAAACCATGAGGCCCAGACCCGTCATGTTGGTATTCAAACTTGTTGTTTTCATGATGTCTATGTGATCACGTGGTCAAATTTTCAAAAGCTTATACCTTGGAAACTATGAGGCCCAGACCCATCGTATTGATACTCAACATCTTGTTTTCATAATTTCTATGTGATAAGGTGGTCAAAATTTCAAAGGCTCATATCTCAGAAACTACGAGGCCCAAGCAAAAGCAAGTCAATAGTTGACTCGATTGTAATTTTGAATCGATGCGATTGTTTCGATAGTTGAAATATCTAGCAATCGCGCATCTCTAATCTCAATCAAATTACGTGCGAATGTTCTATGAAACCGCTGAATCGATGGATATTGACGGTTGACACGGAAATGGGTTATAGGAATTAAAAGTAGTTCTGACCCAGGTTAAATGCGGCTACACACGGCCCTAAAATCAGAGGCGATATCGGGAGTAATGTTGCCAGGTCGCCAAACCTAAAGCGGGACAGATCAGCAAGTTTGGCCGGACATTTGTGTAAAAAGGCCGGACCCACATTATTGAGGACGCACTAAATTATTGAGGATTATAAATAATAGGCAATTTGACAATTTTTTTTTAGTCCGTCTTGTAGATTAATAAAAAATGTTGGACACGTAGTTTATCTTTTTTTAAGTAATCAATAAATAACAGCGATACATTGAGTTGAAATTTCGCGTGACGTCACTAACTAGTACAGTTTGTATGGCGGCTTGTAGCGGTAAGTGACGTCACGAGCTCCCACCCTAAACTTTAATGCACTTTATCTCTGTGTATTTTCATTGATTTGAAAAATAAAAAAATACGTGTCTAATGATTTTTAATTTTCTAAAAGACGGACTAATTAAAATTTTGATTTTCAAAAGTTGTCAACATCCCTAATAATGTAGGGTGTCCGGCCTTTTTGCTGGCTGGTCTGTCCGGCTATTAGGTTTTGCAACTTGGCAATATTACTCCCGATATCGCCTCTGATTTTAGGGCCGTGTGTAGCCGCTTTAATAAAATTACCCGACGAGGGTATCCCGCATATTACAATTGGTTATACCTAGTACATATAAAGTTGGTACACACTACACTACACTACACTCATGGGTAGTGTCAAATTGTCATTATTCTTTACTAGTTTTACCCCGTTGTTTCACCCAAGTTGTAGGCCAATGCCAAATTTCATGATGATCGGTTGAATAGTTGAGGCGTACAAACGTAACAAACAAACAAACTCACATTAGAATAATATTGTATTATGTTTGGATTTTCTTTCTGTTGGTTTATCCGTCTGTTTGAATGTTTGGACACGCATTACAAAATACTTTCGAAAGTTGCTATGACAGGCGTTTACAATACGCTATTCGACAATTTTTTCTTTTTCTTAATTCTATTTAGTCCGTCATTTATTGACGGGCACGAATTTAGACACGTACCCATATTTTGCTTTGTGAAATTACCGAAAATCTACTTTTTTTTTCGTTCTACTTAGATAAAGTTCAGGAGTGGGGGCTCGTAACGTCATATACAGGTAAAAACTGTACCTGATTGTGACGTCACGCGACATTTCGACTCGACGTATCTCCGTTATTTTTTTCTTACGCAAAAAAAGAAAAAATACGTGTGTCCAATATTTTTTACGAATCTACATGCAGGACGGACTAAAAATGAAAATTTATCAAATAGCCTATTGTGTGTATATCATAAAAAAATCCGCGGCAAATGACAAAACGATCTAGAAAGATAATAAATAATACTTCGTTTCTTATATCCAGAAATAATAGAATATCATCTTTGTTATAACAATAGTCAAAAAATATAAAAGTTGTTGCAAATAAAACTTTACCCCGTGGCATGTAATAATATCCACTCATAAATTAAATTGAAAAACACAAGAAAGAAAACATTTTCTAGCGGTCTGCGCTAAAAGTATTCGTCACAAGCTTTTAGACAGAAGCGATTTCAGTATATATATTACTAATATTATAAAGCTGAAGAGTTTGTTTGGTTGAACGCGCTAATCTCAGGAACAACTGATTCTAATTGAAAAATTCTTTTTGTAATGCATATTCCATTTATCGAGGAAGGCTATATGCTATACAACATCACGCTACGACCAATAGGAGCAGAGCAGCAATGAAAAATGTTGCAACTAAAACGGGAAAAAATATTCCTTGTGAGAGCTACTATTGACTATTCTAGATAACGAATCTAGTCTTAACTCAATACCCCACTACTAGTACCATCCAGTCCACGGAAAAACCTTGGACGCTCACATATTCTTTTTGGTGGCAAACTCAACTGAGCTGGTGGCACAGCGGCCGCGGCAATGAGACGAACGGCGACGCATAAGTTCACGAACACTGAGTTTCGGTCCGGCCGAATTTCTGGCCGAAACCGAATTACAGCCGAAAGTAGATTTTTGGCCGAAACCAGTCGAAACCGAAACTTCGGTCGGCCACTAACGGAAATACCAAAACTGCATCTTGACATAATATTTTACGGCATCAATGATACTTTCATATTTTTCCTTCAAAATTAGGTTAATTTAAATTGAAGAGTTTTGTTTCTTACTGATAGCATTAAAATAGTATATTTCATTACAAGTGCGGAAAGGCTGTCATTGCAAAGAGTTCCGACAAATGTCAACCCTCACCTTCGGCTGCGCCTCGGCTCGGGTCGACATTTGTCGGAACTCTTTGCAATGACGGTTCCGCACGTGTACTGAACAACTATTTTTATTACAGTTGCGAAAAAAATGAAGCAATTTAGTAAAATAATAAAAACACAAACTCAACTAAGTTCCAACTGTGATCAAGAGATGGCGCTAGTCGTATTAGTATTACGAAACCTACGTTGCGCAATACAAAAAGTGTGTCAAAGTCGTTTCGCCATTTTTGACAGTTGGGAAAGAGAACGCACGAGTTCGGAAAAGGTAAAGAAAAAGCTCGAGTATGTAATAGCCCACTTCCCGAACGCTATACGTCCCTGCAAAATGCCACTTTTTGAGCAACTGTATTAAAAAAAATATTTCGAAACGCTTGTCACCTGGACCAAAACCAAATAGGTAGGCTTAATTATCTGAATTGCCATTTATATTATTAAACTATTTATTTTATTATCCCTCCCAGGTTTTATACCGCCATTCCATTTTCCTTCTCAGTATAGGTATTAATTTGTTTTACTATCCCCATTTTTCTTGGGAATTATTACTGAATAATGAATTCCGAAGACACATTATTTTGGTATTTTAGTATCTACATATAGTGCATTTTTGCGCAAACATCCTTACCAACTTTGGAGTACTTAACCAAATTCCTATGAGCGCGTCATACATTGCATAAGGTTGGCACAAGCCACAAAACGCTTTCATAAATCGGTTCACCGATTAGTGATTATTTGCTCAGTGTCGGATAATAAAGACCATATGAAGAATCAAAACTTCAGGTTTACGAAGGTTAATGTTAAACTAAAAGTTATTGCAAGGAACGAAACTTGCAACATTTTTACAAATCTATTGTACTATGGATGGTAACAAAACCATAGCGCGACGGAATTCGATCATTATGCCATCTAGTATAGGTAACTGGTAAACTATAAAAAAAATAAAAAGGTTCTCACCTGAACACAAACCATCAAAATAAACTGCGTTATTATTTCGATGACACAAACACTTTAAAAAAACTTTTTAGTGTAAGTGCATTTTTGTGTGTCGATTTTAATTTTTTTCGTTTTATACGTACCTACTGTGGTACTATTCGGTGGTGATATTTTTTATTATAGAAAGAAGGCCCAGAAACAAATAATAATGAATATGTGGGCGACCGAACTTCACTCGTAGCATCATCTGTTGTTAAGTAGAAAACTAGTGCCAGATCCAGAGATTACCCCCTACAACGTCACAAACTCACAAACTTTTGCTCTTTATAATATTAATACAAGAAATGCTCGCTTAAAGGTAGTAGATAATAAAACTTATAATAAATACTAATAGCTGTGTCCCACGGTTTCACCCGCGGTAATTTCGGAGTTCCCGCGGGAATTCCGGGATAAAAAGTACCCTTATATCCTTCTATGTACCCCTGACAACGTGCATGCCAAATTTCGTCCAAATCCATTCAGCCGTTTTTGCGTGATTGAGTAACAAACATCCAAACATCTAAAAAACATCCACACTTTCACATTTATAATATTAGTAGGAAGTAGGATGAATGGAAATATTTTCACTGTTAATATACAATACACGTTAAATATCTGAGAACTCGTTCATCATTTCGCCACGCCAAAATGCGGTTTATGCTTACAGACATCAGTGTCGTTTTTCTATGAGAAATTATTTTCCCTTTTATCCCCTCTTATTTCCATCACAAATCACGTCCACTCATGGCGATTTCATTTTATTCATTTGAGACATCTAAGTGCTTGTGAATTTTATTCGAATACAACGGGGGTTAGTGAAAAAAAAAATTATAAACGTGACGAAAATACGTAAATGTTTTCCAGCTACAGTGCTGTTAGGTTTATATATGTTTTTTTAATACAAAATTAGAAATTTAAAATCCCTTCTCGCTTTGTATTTAGTTAAAAATCACTTCGACGAAACAGCAACTCAATATTTTGAAGTCATAATTGGACATAGATAAGCAATAGTGTGTTAACCCACACTGGAGAAATTTTGAGTAAATCGTGTTTTAAAGGGCCATTTTGTATCAACATTTTTTATGTTCAATATTTAGTTACATATTTAAGCAATGTAATAAGGTAAACACATAATTAAAAACATTCCCTAACTCTCAATAAATCGTTTTGAATCAATAACTTAATTTTGTGGGTTAACATTTTATTGCTTATCTGCGTCCAATTATCTTCTCTTGAGAATTTTTACTTTTGACATCCACTTCTGATAGTATGAACTCAACTTTGACCGCTTTTGGAACTTAGGAATATCAATATACCTATTAATTTTATTTTATCTTCTGCATATATTCAGTTTTAGTTTATTGTTTTATAACCTATATTGTAATTTTTTTTCAATTTTTCCGTACACCACATCCTCTATATTTCTGTCAACCAAATGGCTAACTGTTCTAGAAGGCCGCAAGCTATGAAGTTAGCCATTTTGTCCAATTCCTACTAATTAATATTATAAATGCGAAAGTAACTCTGTCTGTCTGTCTGTTACGCTTTCACGCCTTAACGGCTCAACCGATTATCATGAAATTTTGCATACACGTGGTCAGGGGTACAAACAAGGACATAGGGTACTTTTTATCCCGGAATTCCCGTGGGTACTTCCAACTTATCGCTGCTGAAACTGCAGGGAACAGCTAGTCCTACTAATATTATAAACGCGAAAGTTTGTAAGTATGTATGGATGGATGAATGGATGGATGGATGGATGGATGGTTGGATGGATGAATGGATGGATGGATGGATGGATGGATGAATGGATGGATGGATGGATGGATTGATGGATGGATGGATGGATGGATGGATGGATGGATGGATGGATGGATGGATGGATGGATGGATGGATGGATGGATGGATGGATGGATGGATGGATGGATGGATGGATGGATGGATGGATGGATGGATGAATGGATGGATGGATGGATGGATTGATGGATGGATGGATGGATGGATGGATGGATGGATGGATGGATGGATGGATGGATGGATGGATGGATGGATGGATGGATGGATGGATGGATGGGTGGATGGATGGATGGATGGATGGATGGATGGATGAATGGATGGATGGATGGATGAATGGATGGATGGATGGATGGATGGATGGATGGATGGATGGATGTATGGATCGATGTTTATTGCTCTTTCACACAAAAACTACTGCATGGATTTAAATGAAACTTTACAATAATATAACTTATACATCAGATTAACACATAGGGTACTTTTTATCACGGAATTCCCGCGGAAACGCGGGCGAAACCGCGGGGCACAACTAGTAAAGAATAAATTGACCAACTTCACTTCTTTGTAACAACACGGTGTGTTGTATGACTATGTACATATTGTATTGTAAGTTGTAACGTTATTGAATATTACACAGTAAAGGGCACGCCAGGCAACCTAAAAATACATTTGGCGTAATGTCACCCAACGGTCGCCCTTGACCCAGAGCGCCTCGAACGACCCGACGCCATGTTGCTTAAACTTTAGCCTCTAAAGCCTCTATAATGTTTGCTATATTTCCTTTATTATAAGTTGCAGGCGGTAATTTCGGAGTTCCCGCGGAAATTCCGGAGTGAAAAGTATTCATTCTACGTCCTTTTCTGAACCTCTGATAACATGTACAAAAAGTTTCATGATTCAAATTATGCTTCTTGTGATAATTGGACGCAGATAAGCAATAACGTGTTAACCCACAAAATTAAGTTGTTGATACAGAACTATTTATTGAGAGTTAGAGAACGTTTTTCAGTTATGTGTTTACCTTATTACGTTTTTCAATATGTTGAACATAAAAAATGTTGATACAACATGACGATTTTAAAACACGATTTACTCGAAATTTCTCCAGTGTGGGTTAACATATTATTGCTTATCTATGTCCAATTAAGGAAGTAGAGTAGCCATAGGTTGGTGAACTGAGCTCCAAACTAAGTGAGCTTGTATGATAGAGCCCAGGGATCTTCCACTCCTACTATTAGTGGCAACTACTGTAAAACGTAGACTTTTTTTAGATTTTTACCAGTCAGTCGAGGTCAAGGGTCAGACTGACCGCATACAAACTAATTTAAAACTAGCATTAGAACTACCTATATTATAATACCTATAATAAGGTTACAAAAAACTGCTAAATCCTTGCAGGTGATGGCGGTCATGATCTTTAACCGGATACCCAGTGACATAAAATCTTTTGACATTATTAAATTTAAACCTAAATTAAAAAAATTGCTTCTTGACCACGCATTTTACAGTATCGATGAGTTCCTCGATTACAAGTGGCCTGCTCTTCCAAGTCTTGGCAACATAAATAGTCAAATATAAAACATGGCTGCTGGTCTAATTATAAATTAATCTATATTCACATATATATAGCTAACTTTAGATATAAGATTAGTCTTATATTTTGTATACTTTAATGAATTTTATAATTTAATTTGACATGTAAATAATGAATTTATGAATAAATAATACAATACAATACAATACTACAAATACACAAAAAGTCAGTAAAATTGGCTGTTGTATGTGTGTTTGTGAATGTACAGTAGTAAGTGTGCGTTTACGTGTGTATGGACGCAGCGTACACGTGGGTGCGTGACTGTAGGTGAATGCAAGCGATATGCGTGTGTGTATGTATGAGTGTAAGAGAGAGAGGTGTGTGCGTGTGTGTGTATGCGTATGAAAGAGGAAGAAAGAGTAAGAGTGTTAAATGTAAAGTATGAGGGTGAGTTTGTGTGTTGTAGACATATGTATCTATATATTCCCAATTAGCTACACCAAATTATGGGTTATGTGTTTGTTCCTACATTTAGCTACATTTAGCCTTTAGCTTCCATATCATTATCATTCCATCATCCACAAATAAAAAAATCTTTTCAAGAAAAAACGCTTGTCACAAAAAAAAAAACTTCTAAATCTTTTTTATTTTCCAGTATTACAAATAGAACAACAATTTGAAAAGTCAAATATGAAAGCTTATGTGAATCGCTGTTTTACGGCAATAGACCTTCAAATTGAGACACAATAAAACAACCTTCGCTTCGCTTTGTTTTTTAGGGTCCCCGGGAACGATTAAGTGATATTGTGTCCGACGTCTCGCCCGTCCGGTACTCTGAAGTCTGGCACAGTTATTGTGAACAATGTTATCTATTATACTATAATAAAATAGTAAAATCTGCGATTTTTTACCTAAAATGGCGAGGGGTGATAAAAGAAGAGTAGCCAAGCCCAAAAAAAGTTCTTAAAATTCTTTTCTGTCTGTCTGTCTGTCTGTTCGCGATAATCTCCGCATCTACTGAACCGATTGTCATGCGGTTTTCACGGGTAGATTAAGCTTAGCATGGAGCTACATAGGCTTTGTTTCATTGAAATCGGATGTCAGGAAAAGTTGTTGTATAAAAACCTTTCATGCGGGTGAAACCGTGGGGCACAGCTAGTACTATAATAAAAGAGTAGAATCTGCGATTTATTACATTGAATATTTTTAGCTAAAATGGCGAGGGATGATAAAAGAAGAGTAGCCAAGCCCAAAAAAAGTTCTTAAAATTCTTTTTTGTCTGTCTGTCTGTTCGCGATAATCTCTGCATCTACTGAACGGGTTGTCATGCAGTTTTCAATAGCAGATTAAGCTAAGTCTGAAGCAACATTATACCTAGGCTTTGTTTCATCAAAATAGGACATAGGGGACAAAGTTATCATCAGTTAAAGACTTCAACGCAATGCAATGGTCGAAAGCTTCGATATAATGTTGCATAACGAAGACAAAATCTTTTTAGAGATCTGCGGGGCTAAGATGTGCAACACGATAAAATTTTATCGAGCCATTTTATCGATTCTCGTCGACAAAACCATACAATATGTCGACGATAAACATTATACTCAATACTCATGTTTATGTTAGAAGATGAATAGATATACAAGTTTTTTCCCACCGGCTTAAAGAAACGCTTCTATAAAATTTTGTATACAAAAAAACACATTGTTATCAATTTTAAAGCGTACTTACTTACTGCGTTGGTTTGATTTTACGGTGGGATTTATGAGAAGATAAGTATCCAACCCATGATACAGAAGTGACGGGATTCCTCCCAGAATTACATGTTCACACAATCTCTAAGTCGTAACATAAAACAAAAAGGCGGAAAACATGGCGGCGCGCTCGTCTTTACAAGCTTAATAATTCACCAAGTTCAATAGAAACCTCTCAAACTCCAGTGAATTCTGAGTTAGCGGAGTTCGGGGCACGCCGCAAAACTGTTTTTGAATGTTGACGGTTGGCACTCGTCTTACAAGAGACCAAGATACTTATTTCAACCCTTGTTTCAAGTTGTGCAAGTGTATATCTTCTGTACAAGTTTACGACTGAAACTTATAGAAAAAAAAAACCTGTGAGCGTACGCTATTGACAACTGTATGGAGAAACATAAGGTTGAAAATTTACAATCATTTTGCAAAGTAAATTAGGTACTCTTCCATATTAGGAACTAGCTGAGCCCCGCGGTTTTTTGGCGGGACTCGAAGATAGCGGTTCGGTCATTTATTTTCATATCAATAAAAAATTGTTAAAAATTGATTTTAAGGTGCTGTATTTGACAAAAATTTTCACAGTGACGGTTTTTTATGTGCTCGAGAAGATATACGAGTAATATGATATTTCGTGCTGATTTCTACGCTTTCCTCCAAGAGCTCCGAGAAAGTTCTTGCAAGTTACAGTGGCATGCAATTTCAAACCTCTACAACGAAGCATTTCAATAGAAAATATATTGATCTAATTAATTTTACTTGAAACTGGCTAAGTAAATGCATTATATGCGAAAATCAATAAAAAAAGAGAAAGAAAGAAAGTATTATATTCCGATTATTTTTATTCACATTTCACAATCCGTTATTTCAAATTGTACACGAACAAAACCTCGCAATGTCACGGCTAACGAGATTATTCCATTTGTATTCCAAATGACGTCATTCCTTTGACGTCCAACAAAGCCTCTCCGTACTAATAATTCATGTTTACGTAGACGATTTATCTGCCATCGCCCTAATTATTTTCTCACTGGGAATATACACATAGCTATTATTGTTAAAAAAAATTTGGTGTATTTTGCTTTCCTTTTTCCGTCATTCGTGTCATTTTTAATAGCCGTAATGCATTTTTTTTTCTTAAAATGTGATGGTTTAGCGAGGTAATTTTTCGGTTAAAAGGCAAAATTTGCACCCTGCTCTTGGCTGATTGAAATTAACAAAATGACTACTTTCTGGCCACTGGCTGGGGCAACTACAACTTCCATTTGACTAACCGCCGCACTCAGAGTCGACTTTAATGATTACTTAGTTAAGTATAGATTTTTAAAACAAAACTGTCGCAATCAGACAAGTTTAATAAATTAATTTTAATTTGCATTTAACTAATTAAGTTACATATCATTAAATGCCAATTAACATTAATTTACTGAACGTCTCTGACTGCGACAGTTTTGTTTTAAAAATCCATACTTAACTAAGTAATCATTAAAGTCGACTCTGAGTGCGGCGGTAAATACCTTTTAGAAATCATTCCAACTTTCATTAAGCTTTATTCAGTAGATATATTTACCAACAGTGACTTTGTCCATTAATATCTGATAAGCCAATTCTAGTCCACTTTCCTATAGATGAATTAACTACTAATACACAGGCCAAAGTCGAGATACAACCAATTTGTACCGTCTTCGTTTACATTAAATCTTACTAATATTATAAACGCGAAAGTCTGTAAGTATGTATGGATGGATGGATGGATGTTTGTTACTCTTTCACGCAAAAACTACTAGATGGATTTAAGTGAAACTTTACAATAATATAGCGTATATATCAGATTAACACATAGGGTACTTTTTATCCCGGAATTCCCGCGGGAACTCTGAAATTAACGCGGGTGAAACCGCGGGGCACGACTATAAAATTATACACGGGTAAAGTTTGTGAGGTTGTGAGTTGGTGACGTTGTAGGGGGCAATCTTTGGATCTATACTGAACCGATTTTGAATTTCTTTTCGTTTATAGACGAAGCTACGGTAGCCCTGGGTGACATAGGGTACTTTTTATCCCGAAATTCCCACGCGGATTCCTAAATGGGCATGTTGACTAATTTTTATTTTTTAGTCCGTCTTGTAGATTATTAAAAAATATTGGACACGTATTTTTTCTTTTTTTACGTTATCAAACAGTAACGGCGATATATTGAGTTGAAATTTCGCGTGACGTCACTATTCGGACAGTTTGTATGGCGGTTTTAGCGGTCAGTGACGTCACGACCCCCTCACCCTAAACTTCAATGCGCTTTTTCTCTGTATATTTTAATTTATTTGAAAAAGCAAAAAATACGTGTTTATTGTTTTTTTATTTTCTAACTGACGGACTAATTAGAATTTTGATTTTCAAAAGTAGTCCACATCCCTATTACCGCGCGCGAAACTGCGGCGGACAGCTAGTTTTAAATAAATAAGACAGAGTAAATATTTAAACCTTTTACCTAATAACATTAGCCCTTAATCTGTTTAAAGAAAGTGTTGTTATTACACGCTTTATATATCTACACGATCTATAATAGTTTATTAGATGCTTTATGTATATATATATATTAGCTTGAAGCTTCACTCGTAATTAACATCAAACAAATCTTAGAAGTCAATATTAACTTACTCCTAATAATTGTTGTCGTAGAGAAATGAAAGTATGTATGTATAATATGGATGTGGACTACTTTTGAAATTCAAAATTCTAATCAGTCCGTCAGTTAGAAAATAAAAAAACAATAGACACGTATTTTTTGCTTTTTCAAATAAATTAAAATATACAGAGATAAAGCGCATTAAAGTTTAGGGTGAGGGGGTCGTGACGTCACTAACCGCTAAAACCGCCATACAAACTGTCAGAATAGTAACGTCACGCGAAATTTCAACTCAATATATCGCCGTTATTTTTTGATTACGTAAAAAAAGAAAAAATACGTGTCCAATATTTTTTAATAATCTACAAGACGGACTAAAAAATAAAAATTAGTCAACATTGCCCATTGTATACTAATGTAGTTCGGCTGACAATTAATTAATTATTATTTCATTTCTCGTGCTCTGAAAGTGCTTATTTGTGCAGAATATAGGCTGCACAAAATCGAATTTTGTGCACAAGTGCATTAACGTATCTACTCATGAATGTTAAGGCAAAGAAAATGAACCACACAGCCAAATACAATAAGAAATTCATAGATAGAATTTGTTATTTTATAATATTTAATTTAATTTATTTGCCTTATGTGTTTTTTAGACATAAATACCGACGTATATTATGCTGGGTAAAACAGTTTCCTTCAGTTTTCAAAACTGCACTCATTTTACTTTGAATTTTAATTAAAGAAATGTTATGTTATGTTAGTATAAACTCTGCTTTTCACTTCGATTGCTAGAAAATAAAACAGTAGTATAACAAAGACCCGTTAAAATAAAATAAACAAACAGACCAACAGACAGACAAAAAATTTAAAATTTGAATTTTTTTTTTGTATGTTCCGTATATACTTTCATATGCATTTAGTGAAAAGCTGTTAATTTGGAATTACAAACAGACACTTAAATTTTATTTATCTGTATAGATTATGCTGAGGGTGTGCCTGGCGGGATCGACGCCGTTGTCACACTAATGGGCTTATTACACAACTTCCAATTTAGGGAATCTAAATCGGATACAATTTAGGCTCAGTGAGTGAGAGAGAGATAGAGCGAGTGATCACACCACACTAAATTGTACCCTAAATCGATAACTCTAGGGTACATTTGTGGTGTGATCACTCGCTCTCTCTCTCACTCACTGATCCTAAATCGGAACCAACTGTTCTAACTTCGATTACACCTTCCGATTTCCTAGATTGGAGTCTGATAAATTGTAAGGTGTAAAAAGCGCTTAAGACGTGACAGTGAATATGCGTAACGGCACACTTAACTCTTAACTCACTCCGACCCAACTCGTTTTAGCGTCACATCGTTACGATCCGCTCGCTACGGGACGCAATTTGAATGCCGCAATTCTCGTAACGACAAGACTCAATCCAGTTACAACAGTCGCTAGACAGCGAGGGCGTACTTACTTTGTATATGTGCGTGCGTACAGATGAAAATGATGAGAGTTTCAATCAAGTTTAGGAAAGGAAGAAAAATGATCGGTCAAGTGCGAGCCGGGCTCGCGCGCGGAGGATTCCGTAGGTACAAACTTATGGGTATGTAAATATTATAAATACGTAGTTCATTCACCACGGGAAGATTCCATATCGATTTGATAGGTGTTGAAAACATTTTCTGGTGTAAACATTGACTAATTAACGATTTTCGGATTTTTTTCTCTTTATTTGTGTGATAAGATAACTTGACCAATTTCATGATTCTTATCAACGAGAAGTACCCTATATAGTATATAGTATATATACAGTAGGTATAGTATATGTTTTGATAGGTACCCAGAAGGTATTAAAACATGCAGCATAAAGGACTTTATCGTTAGATTGCTTTGAATACAACGTGTTAATGAATTAACTGAAAACCTGATACACCCCATTTAAAAAAATTAACAATAAAATGATTAAAATATATTTTATATCAAGAAAATGTATACTTTAAAAGTTATTCAACATTAGTTTGGAGGTGACCTATCTACAAAATTCCAAGCGCTACGCCCGCGCCTAGCGGTTCGAATTATTTTGCTGCGGGTGAATATTAAAACAGTGCGATCGATTCGCTAGTCGATTCTGAGCAAACTACTTTCTAGTTTTCAGTTAATTCATTAACACGTTGTATATTATGATGATGATTTTTTTACATCAACAATACTTCGCAGACTTGAAAATTTGATATTGAATTCAACTTGATACGCGTTGAGTACCTAAGTATTTGGTGAATTATGACAGACAAACGGATATCAAAGTGGTTCAACGGAGGGTTCGATTTTCCTTTTTTAAGTACGGATCCCTAAAAAAAACATGCGTGCTTATTTATGCACGTAAGAAGTTATACAGGTCGTAATTTTAAATCAGGGACATATTCAAGTCACCGATAAATCATGCAAGCTTACATACAAATGAGCTATCGACGGATGTCTGACAGATGTGAAGCATTGAAAGTACATATTTTATACAAATTATGGGTATAAAAAGTTTATGGAAGGAAATAAATAGAGCATAATCCCTTCTAATATTAATTATAAATGTGAAAGTGAGTTTGTTTGTTTGTTGCACTTTCACGGCTAAACGGCTGGAACGATCACGACAAAATTTTGCATACACGTCGTCAGAGGTACAGAGAAGGACATAGGCTACTTTTTATTCCGGAATTCCCACGGGAACTCCGAAATTAATGCAGACGAATAGCTAGTTGCACATAATTTAAATTTAGTCTTGGTCGAACATGACAATCTAACAAAGCACGGTACAAAATAATGTATTACATCCTCGACTTATCTTCCGATGAAGTATAAAGAAAAGTTATCCAACAAAATCACAAAGCGAGCTAACGACACACCGAAATCCCACCCAAATACCTTACTAATACCGTCTCCGAGACAAAAACCGAGGCATGACATGACACGCGTGTCACTTGGGTCCGTGTCAGGTGGGTTGTGACACGGTCGCCATGGCAACGTGCCCCGGTGAAAGTTTCCTCCAAGGTGAAGCAAATTACCGTTTGTAAATCGAACGTTGAGCTGTTATTAAGTATATGCTATATATTGGGTCCATGTATATAATTTTATTCATTGACAAATCTAACCATTTCGGCCGGCTGCGAAACTGGTGTTACGTAACTGGTTACGATGGAGGCTGTGTCAAATTAACAGCTATTCACTAAATGCATATGGAAGTAGATACGGTACTGACATAAAAAAACGATTCTTACAATTTTTGTCTGTCTGTCTGTTTGTTCCGGCTAATCTCAGAAACGGCTGGACTGATTTTAACGGGACTTTCACTGGCAGATAGCTGATGTTATAACGTCTTACTAGTTGCAGCAGCGACTAATGTACTTTTAAATAAAAAAAAAATCAAAAACAAAAAACTAACATGACTAAGTCATATAACATGTTAATTGTTATTATAACATTCACGGCCGCACTTAGAGTCGACTTTAATGATTACTTAGTTAAGTATAGATTTTTAAAACAAAACTGCCGCAATCAGAGACGTTCAGTAAATTAATGTTAATTGGCATTTAATGACATTAATTTATTAAACTTGTCTGATTGCGGCAGTTTTCTTTTAAAAATCCATACTTAACTAAGTAATCATTAAGGTCGACTCTGAGTGCGGTGGTCAGTATCCACATTATCTTATACATTTTGTACAACATGTTATGTTTATAGTCTGTACGCACCGTAATACAACGATTCCGTATTAGACCTGCGGCCGGCAGTCTCGACAACGTTTTGACAACGTTATCGTATCGATCGTTAACTAGGGACCCAAAAATCATAACGATCAACATCATTACAATAACCAACATTACGTGAATTCGCTACTTGACTAAATTTTTAGTCCATCGTGTAGATTATTAAAAAATATTGGACACGTATTTTTTCTTTTTTTACGTACTTAATCAAAAAATAACGACGATACATTGCGTTGAAATTTCGCGTGGCGTCACATCCCGGTGCAGTTTGTACGGGGCTTATACTGAATAATGACGTCACGAGTCCCCCACCCAAACTTTAATGCGCTTTATCTATGTTTATTTTTAACCGATCACTATACTTGTCTATTATTTTTTTTTTTTTTTCACCGACGACGGACTAATTCGAATTTTGATTTTCATACCTTGGCGAATGCCCATGTTTCGAATCGAGGCTTGCATTTAATGGTTTTTTGGTTACTTGTTGTTGATCGTTATGATTTTTGGGTACCCAGTTAACGATCGATACGATAACGTTGTCGAAACGTTGTCGAGACTGCCGGCCCTGTCGTAATACAGCGGCGAGCCGAAATAATCAATAGTTTTGAATAGTTCACAATTTATATCCAAGTTCGCGGCGAGCTATTGTTATTGTGCCTGCCAAGTCAGTTCGGCTCATTGTTGACTAACTCCGAGGGTATTGGTAGGCACTACCCTCAGTTTCGGGTTTACCTAGATACTCTTTGATATAAATCCTTGGAGTCTCGAAAATACAGTGACAAATATTTTTAATTCAGTTAAACCTTTTTGCTACCTATATTTAACAACTATTTAAGTAAAGAAATAGAATAAATTAAGTCGGTTAAATACGCGGGAATCATAAAATCAGCTGTTGTCTGTTACTAATTTATTCATATAAATTGCTTTATTGCTATATAAACCACATACACCCACATGGACTGTAGGACTCTCTAGGCAATTTTTTGTTCCAGGATAAAAGTATACCATGTTACTTCAACTATTCTGAATAGCTAGCACAGATAGAAAGAGTAAGGTAATGGTGTTCCTAATGATGGAAGATGGTACGTCTGAAGTGGACAAAGACGCGAGCCACGACTAATGAGCACTGGGAAGCATCCACTTCCTGGATATGTGCGGCGACAAAGGGGTATAAAGCATGTGGTACAGCCGGAGTTGGGTCAATAAACAGTAGGTATATGAAGAAATGTGCTAAGTGCTTAAGAGGATGTTATGAAAATCTGGTTGATTTTCTATTCACTTACACGCTGAAGTTTTCAAGATGGCGTTGGATGGCCAAATCCGAAATTATGAGGAATAGCTGAAAATGTTCAAAGTACCTACTCTAGGTGATAATTTTAATAAAAAATTTAGTAGATATGCATATTGAGATTTGAAGAACAAAAATTTCGCAGGACCTCTTTCCTTCTAATAACATTAAACGCATGTAAACACACATGTATATTAATATATTTTGATACGAGTGTTTATACTTAAAATAAGTTATCCATTCTATGTTTGTTTCTTTTTCTTGTGTGTTGTGCTGAAATAAATGTATTTTCTTTCTTTCTTTCTTCTTTCATTCCTTCACAAAATTGTAATAACCAGAGGGGCTATTATGTAACTTTTGTTTCTATCATTTTTCGGTTGCAATCAAAAACATGACGGTTGTGCGATTACAATATGCACGTTTTGACACCTACAATATCTAGCAATCAACCAAAATAAACATACTTCAAAAGTTGAAGTTGCCTAAACATGACAAAATCGCTATTTCTCTGATTGAAACTGAAAATTGATAGCAAAAAAAGTTACATAATTGCCCTGCAGATAGTGTTATTCACATGTGAATCAATCACACGTGATGTAAACAAATATGGCGCATAACGAGCTTTTTCCGGCCGTGACGATTTCTACGAATCAACTCCAAAGTTCGCTAATAATATTACGCTTCGAATTTTGATCAATAACTAAAATGCTGAACGGACGTTGAGTTTTTATTCAAGAGTTTGAGAACGTGATCCTTATTCCTTATTCCAACTCACTTCTCGTGCGACTTGCTCCTTTTATACGTATGTTCGGCTCCCATATGATTGGCTCAAAGGCAAACCTGACAGATGATATAAAGGGAGAGTATTCTGTACAACCTAATGCTTCCATCATATGAATAGACAAGGTGCGCCCTGCGGTTTCACCCGCGTTAATTTCAGAGATCCCGCGGGGATTTCGGGATGAAAAGTAATCTAAGTTACTCCTTATATAAATACACAGATACACCAAGCAAAATTTTAAAAATTTATTTTTTATGTAAGTACCGTATATACTTCGGCATGCAATTAGTGAAAAACTGTGAAAAACTGAAATTACAAACAGACACTTCAATTTTTTATTTATATTTATAGCTTCCTAGATAAAAACTTAAAACTGTGATCAATTTTATTTATTACTACTAGCTGTTCTCCTCGGTTTTACCCGCGTTTTAGGTTCACCGGGAATTTCAGGATAACAATAGTACATATTATCCTTATCTGCACCCCATAACAACGAGAATGCAAAATTCACCCAAAATACAAGGTGATTAACCCAAGCACCGGATTTAAACCCGGTTGGTTGCGCATCTATAGGCGCAAATATAGTCTTTGTACTAATATTGTCTTTTAATTTTTACTATGATTCACGGCAACATCTTCCAGCTCGGAAGCAGCTTTTTCCTTTCAAATGTAAACTTCTATACACTGACACACTGCCTCTCCTATGCGACTAGATTGGATCCCTTGTCCCATAAACCTGAATATAGTGCAACTATGAACTACTCTGGGACATCTAACGCCGAGGTCCCTCAGTTCCGAGCCGGTCGTGTCACATAAAACCGTCACCTGGAGCGACCTGAGCGCATTTTATATTAGTGCATTTATTTCTATTGCGTTTTTGTTCTTAGGCTAGGCTAGGCGTTTGACCACAGCTCATCAGGACCCTTGTTCACTATGGCAATAACACATCGCGCTAAGATAACGCACCACGAAATATTATGTCTTTCCCTCGTACTCAAAGAAGTTTCGCTTCAAAAAAATACGTACAATGGCATAAAAACTGTTGATTTCTAATATTTTGGCACCTCTGTTACATTTGGAATTATGTTTTACACGTTATAGGCAAGGAATATTATTGATCGTAGTGAATAAAGGCCCTGATATTAAGAGACGGTGTGGGCGAGGTTTTAAGCTCACCTTACCTGGAATGGGCATGTTGACTAATTTTTATTTTTTTAGTCCGTCTTGTAGATTATTAAAAAATATTGGACACGTATTTTTTCTTTTTTTATGTAATCAAAAAATAACGGCGATATATTGAGTTGAAATTTCGCGTGACGTCACTATTCTGACAGTTTGTATGGCGGTTTTGCGGTTAGTGACGTCACGACCTCCTCATCCTAAACTTTAATGCCCTTTATCTCTGTATATTTTAATTTATTTAAAAAAGCAAAAAATACGTGTCTATTGTTTTTTTATTTTCTAACTGACGGACTAATTAGAATTTTGATTTTCAATAGTAGTCAACATCCCTCAAGTAAAGCTGTCGGAACACACCGTTAAGTGCTTGGGGACAGAATTCCAACTTGAAGGTAAAAAACCAGGCAGGCACTAGGCAGTGCCCTACCATCATGCTATGGTTTCCTTAGGACCTAATTCCTTCACCAACAACTCAAGCTCATTGTTAGGGTTTGAACTTACGTGATCCGAACGCACCACCCACTGAGCTATCATCATTGTAAATCGCGTGGCAAATCAAATGCCGAAATTATATCGTGTTAATGAATTAACTGAAAACTAGAAATTAGTTTGCTCAGAATCAACTAGCGAATCGATCGCACTATGTTTTAATTTAGATTTCATTTTTTAACTTTATTAGCCCATGTCAATGATACAATATTTGGCGCGTACGCCGCCCGCAGCAAAAAAAATCGAATCGGTAGGTGCGGGCGTAGCGCTTGGAATTTCGTAGATAGGTCACCTCTAAACTAATGTTGAATAACTTTTAAAGTATTAATTTTTTCGACATAAAATATATTTTAATCGTAATTATTGTTTATTTTTTTAAATGGGGTGTATCAGGTTTTCAGTTAATTCATTAACATGTTGTATAAGACGGGGCGGGGCGTTTAACAGTTTTTTTAGCTAACTCATTCCGAAATATCTCGACCATCTATTTATTTATTTTTATTTATTTATTTATTGCAGTTTGTGATCACAGGTATAATTATGTTTGGTATTATTACAGAGTATGTCATCCCACTGTGACCTGTCCATTTAGACGTACAAAACATTTAAAAAAAACAAAATTCAAACATTTACAGAACCCCACAGGCACATGACAATACAAATAACCAAATAAGTAGGTACAGCTAGGAGTGGGAAGCAAGCCAGACCCGATCTACCGAGGTCTAGTTTATATTTCACCGGTAATTTGCAGTGAGAAAGTATCATGTTAAAATGATTTGGTTTTTTCTCAGTTCCGGCTAAATATGAACGGCTTCGTTTAAATCTTTCAGCCACTAACATTTCCGGCTAGCCGATCCGACCTAGGGGAAACCAGGCCTTAGGCGACAGGTTCAGTGACTAACATATTCTTGGTATTGTATCAAAACAATACTGGTTATATAGATTGGATGGGTTTCCACACAAAATAATTTATACCGGCCTAAATAATATTCATGAGCCAAATAGAAATTGGGTTCACCCGAAATTGTAATGCCTGCACACGAGTGAGTAGGGGTAATAAAATTTTATAGCAATGTAAATATCTGACTAGCGCAATTATTTGCTCAAGTATTATGGCCGGTGAAAGGTAGACAATGCTAGCCTGTAGCCGTGGTTTTACCCCGAAATAGGTATTTAATTTAAACTTAAAACATGTGTACTGATAAATAAAATTGAAGTGTCTGTTTGTCATTCCAAATTAACATCGTTTCACTAAATGCGTTATGAAAGTATATATACGGTACGTGATAGATCTTTATTCGCTATAAAAAAAATCAATTGACGTGTAGGTAGTATCCAAAATGTAATGTAGATTCTTACGCTTTAATTTCGAAGTTCCTTTGGGAATTCCGGGATAAAAAGTAGCCTATGTCCTTCTCTGTGCACCCCTGACAACGTGTATGCAAAATTTCGTGATGATCGGTTGAGCCGTTTAGCTGTGAAAGCGTTACAAACAAACAAACTGACTTTTGCATATAAAATACTAGCTGTTCCCTGCTGTTTCACCCGCTTTAATTTAGGAGTTCCCGCGGGAATTCCGATACCAAAAGGGCCCTATGTCCTTCTCTGTACTCCCTACTATGTGTGTGCAAAATTTCATGATGAACCGTTGAGCCGCTAAGGCGTGAAACCGTAATAGACAGACAGACAGACAGACAGAGTCACTTTCGCATTCATAATATTAGTAGAGATTAGTAGGATTGTAAAGAAGAAAAGTTTGTTTGTTTTATTTAAATTCGTAATCGTTTACAGAACTGTACCTACCTCTGCAATCTGAGGTGTGTCCATTTATGAAAAAAATTAAAAATAAAATGAACGGTCTTTAGGATTCCTATCTAGGTACCTATGTTCTTTTAATGATAGTGCTAGGAAATTATTTTTATCAAGTAATTTATCAATTTTATTCTTTGTTAGGCCATCTATAAACCATTAGCGCTTGATACCGCCTTTCCAACTAATCTATATAATAAAAATGAATCGCCAAATGTGTTGCTAAGTACATAACTTTCAAACGACTGCCCCAAATTGGATAATTGTTTTTTTTGTGTGTTCGTTATTGTCAGGACAAGGTTTATATAAAACAAGTTTGGAGTTCCTGCGGGAATTCCGAAACTCACGCGGGCGAATTTCCGAAACTGTTGGACCGATATTGACGGGACTTTTACTACTAATTAGCTGTTTTTATAAGGAGTAAATTAGACTTCACTGGAGTTACTGCGGGAATCCCGAAACTCACGCGGGTGAAACCGCGGGGCACAGCTAGTTTTAAATAAAACAAACTAAAAATCTCTATAAAACACTCACCGATCCACTGATTTATGGTTCCTCTCAAATCCACATAGTCATTTACTAAACATACCTTTTCACGCCTTTTTTTTTTTCAAGTTTGTAAGAATAAATAAACGAAGCACTTTGCACTATCAACGTTTTAGCCTTATCTAAATAAACTATCCATGAGTATGTGGGTGTCCAAGCTAAAAGCCAGCAAGCACCAGTTCTCGGCATTTAGTTTCCGAGATAGAAGCAGTTTTGTAAATTTCGGTGAAAAAATTGCGTTTGCTATTTTAATTGATTATTATTGATAAATGCTTAATTTTCTTAATCTACAATAATATATAATAAAAATGAATCGCCAAATGTTTTGGTAAGCGCATAACTTCCAAAATACTGCACCAAATTGGATAATTGTTTTTTTTTTGTGTTCTTTATTGTCAGGACAAGGTTTATATAAAAGAAGTTTGGAGTTCCTGCGGGAATTCCGAAACTAACGCGGGTGAATCTCCGAAACGGTTGGACCGATTTTGACGGGACTTTCACTGCTAATTAGCTGATGTTATAAGGAATACATTAGGCTACTTTGGAGTTCCTGCGAGATTTCCTCAACTCACGCGTGTGAAACAGGGGATAGCAGCTAGTAATATATAAAAATCTATGTAACTTAAGCAAGTAGAAGTGTGTTTTTTTTATTTCACACAACCTTTAAAAATGCTTTTTTCTCAAATCAAACTTTTTCAGAGTTTCAACTTCTGTAAAAAAAAAAAATCTGTGCTAGTTTTTGTATATTTTTTCAATCCTTACTATCAATTGACTATTCTAGATACCAAATCTAATCTTAACTCAATACCCCACAACTGGTACTTTTCATGTGGACGCCCACATATTAGTGTGAGTCAGAGTTACATTATGGGAATTTAGACTAGAAAAGGAACTTAACGAAACAAAATTATCTTTTCACACCACATGCTCGACAATGCCGAATTATATGTCATGTAAACCTTACCGAAAGCAAGACATTATATCTCTTGGCTTTAGCCGGGTTATAATGTTCTATTGAATTTCATTATAACCCGCTGGTCAATAATGTGATTTTCACTTTCATAATTCTTATTGCTATGTCCATAACGTCTCATTTCGCTAAACAGAATGTGTTCTCAGCGGGCGCGGCCAACTCGATTTTCGAAGACCGAAGCCGTGGCCCACTAGATTCGCAGTGAGACGAACTTCATTTGTTTGTCAAATCGAGTAGGCCACGCCAGCTGAAAGAAGTGGCTATATAGGATCTACTAAGCCTGGTTTTTTATTGTCTCGCATTATGTGAGAAAAGTAGAGTATACACCACAGGGATAAAACTGTTTTTTTCTTGGGCGCTTGAATCCCTCACTGCACTCAGGACTCAATCTTAATTCCCTCCCTTTGGTCGGGAATTAACTTATAACACCCTCGCTGCGCTCGGGAGTTAAATTTGGAGTCCTTCGTTATGTTCAGGATTCAATGTAGCGCCCGTGACATAAAACAGTGCTTTATCCCCTTGGTGTATAATCTACTATTGCGCGATCCATACGCGTCGGTTCGTCATTTATTTTCGTGTTTTGCGTGTTTTTAAAAGTGGTTTTGGTGGATTTTGTTGTTTAATATGTAAATTTTGTTTATGAAACATATTTATTGTTGGACCCTCGTGTTTATGATGTTCATACCAGCGCTGTACAGATATTAACACACCATGATATATCACCTAGCAATATGGGCATGTTGACTAAATTTTTTTAAGTTCGTCTTGTAGATTAATGAAAATATTGGACACGTATTTTTTTCTTTTTTTACGTTATCAAAACATAACGGTGACACATTGAGTTGCTCGTGACGTCACTAACCGGTGCAGTACCTTCTCTCTGGGTGCAGTATGTATGGCAGCAAAAGTCAGTAACGTTATTTTTTTTATGTGGCAACAAGCACCTTGGTCTCAGGTTCAGTAATCACTAGACCAGATATGTTGGTGGGTGGAGGTCGTAGCGAGTCGAGTAGCGAGTGCACGCCTGTCGCGTGACTCGATATTTCAATCACCATTCAGCAGCCATTTCGTTTTTCAAGACAGTTTCTAACACAGAAACTAGTTTCTGTCTTGTTTTCGGGAAAGAACCGTGTTTTGTCATGGCGAACATTGGGGAAACTGGGGTATGTAATATTGCCATTGGCGTTTCGCCATAATAAAAAGAGCAGAAGAAGATATTTTCTTAATAAAAAACTAAATGCGATAAATTGCGATAGCCATAATCAAAGAAGGAGAACCATCTTGTCAATGTCAACAACAAATTCAGACCATAACGCTCAACGTGGCTAACAAAAGAATTTTGACGCTGGCCAAATGCTCTATGTCATGGTTTCATAGATAGAGAAGGAAATAATAATTTAGGATTATCAAAATAAAAAAAATAATTTTCAAAATTAGTTATTCGAATTATTTTATCAGTGCCACTAATTTGGCGATTTTATGTCGCTAATCATTCTGTTTAAAAACCGGCCGGTATTTTTAGTATAAAGCCGAGAATGCAGAAAATGTCGTTTTGAAATGTTAAGTTTCTTATTTGTGTCCTAAAGAAGTGAGGATGAGCCTTAGGACAAGAAATGGGAATTTTCGGACGATACAAATCGCAAGCCACATAACCACCGTTATAAGTGTATAAACGTGTAGAAATTTAAGCATCTATTCTAGATTTGAGTTTTGCGGTCCCACTCACGCGAGCCGCGGCCGTAAACGCGTTAATTTATGTACTGGCAACTCGAGGCCGGTGTGTTTACGTCCGGCTGCAGAGATGTTAGGTTTAAAACTAAATATTTACATTTGATCATCAGTTGGAAATATCTGCTCCCGCAATGCATAGGTGTAACACGAAGCACACCACACGGCAATGTATTGGTAGAACGTGCGGCAAAACTTGATTATTTTGTTTCTATCTAGGTCAGTTGGGCGGCAGATTTCGGGAAATTTATATCTATATATCCTACTAATATTATAAATGTGAAAGTGTGGATGTTTGGATGTTTGTTACTCAATCACGCAAACACGGCTGAACGTATTTGGATGAAATTTGTCATGCACATTTTCAGGGGTAAAGAGAAGGACCTAGGACATTTCCATCCAATTCCTTTCAGCCATCTTTTTTTTTTTTTTAATTGATGAACTTTATTTGACGTACAGCATACGTATACAACAACTATAACTCCGGAATTATTGCTATACCCGAAAAGGGTTACTAAGTTGTAAGTACAATATAATATTATGTAACATCTGACTTAAAATGTACACTTGGTTGCAATAAATGTTTGATTGATTGATTGATTGATTGACTAAACATATATAACAGGTATTGAGGGTATGCTTCTCAACCGACGGACAGACGCCGCCAGCCGAAGATCTGTGGGCGGACTCCATCCGACGACTGAGAAACGGACACCTACTTAAAATAACGGAGACACTTATTTGAATATTGTGATTAGACACCGTGTTGTGACAAAAAGGCGGCCAGCTCAGCATAAGTCGGGTGGTGTAAAGACCACCCGGCGCTGGTCTTCCGCTGGAGCCCTGCGGAGGCGTCACGGACGCAGGCAGACAAATTTATACACAAAATGAACAAATACTATATATTCCTACATACTACTATATACTAAATACCAATGACTATACATACATAATCTCATCCGTCCATGTGTATAAATGTCTATTATTCCTGAAAATGATATTTAATGGTGAACTAAAAAAAAACCATGGAAACAATTAACTTTTGACACAAATAACCCGAAGCATAAAACTATGCGTTATGATTGGCTGGTTATTAGAATACCTATGTACGATTTATGTCCAATAGGGATGTTGACTACTATTGAAAATCAAAATTCTAATTAGTCCGTCAGTTAGAAAATAAAAAAACAATAGACACGTTTTTTTTGCTTTTTCAAATAAATTAAAATATACACAGATTAGTGTTGCCCAAATTCAGTCTTGGTCTTGCAGTCTTGGTCTTGTTCTTGCGTTTTTGCAAGACCAAGACCAAGAACAAGACCGCGTATTTTTAGCAAGACCAAGACCAAGACTGACCGTGCAAGACTTGAGCAAGAACAAGACATAGCCTGCAAGACTCTTGCGTCTTGCAGCTAGGACTTAGCGCTATTTCACTGAGTAGTTAGGTGTAACAGTTCGGTGTATAGGTAGGTACGCTTAGGAATTCTATGAGACGCAAAAAACTGTATCAAAGAATATGAAAAACTGGACCTATGCGCATTACGACTAATACCATAAATATAGCGAATAAAAAAATATCTATTAAAATCAAACTGAGTGCATGCATAGTTATGTTTTAACCATCGGCACTTTGATAATGCGGCATCAAAGGTTTTGTACTTACTTCTCAAAGAAATTTGCCGCTTTTCGGAAGTACATGGTTATGATACACGCGGAGGGGGCGGATTCCCTCCTCAAATTTTTTTACATGTTTTAGCAAATGTAAGCTTATAAATCATAAATGTTTATTAAGAAACAGTTACTTCCATGGAAAACGACATATAGGTCAGTTGATTTTTCGAATTTCTTATCAAATCTTCAGTTATTTATTAATCTGCTTAATCTTTACTATGGCTATGTTAATTCAAGCTCACAATGTTCCAATTCTAATACGTTTTTCTAAGATTTAAAGTAAACTTTAATAAATAGTAATAGACTAATAGGTAATTGCAAGACTTGCAAGACTCTTGCTGCAAGACCAAGACCAAGACCAAGACTGGGAGCGCAAGACCAAGACCAAGACCAAGACCAGGTGTATTGGCGCAAGACCAAGACCAAGACTGGCTAAGTCTCGTCTTGTTCTTGCATTTGGGCAACACTAACAGAGATAAAGCGCATTAAAGTTTAGGGTGAGGGGGTCGTGACGTCACTAACCGCAAAACCGCCATAAAAACTGTCAGAATAGTGACGTCACGCGAAATTGCAACTCAATATATCGCCGTTATTTTTGTGTCAACATTTTTTTATGTTCAACATTTTTTTGCTATTTCAACAATGTAATAAGGTAAACACATAATTAAAAAACGGTTAACACGTTATTGCATATCAGCGTCCATTTATTGTAATATTAGAATAATATTCATTGATGTTAAAATATTCTTAAAGCAATAAAATACAAAAACGCGATTTATATTATGGACAATAACACGCCATTTTCTGTGAATGCTTTGCAAATGTTTACACTAAACGCTCCCGGCTCAGTTCCCTAGTGCCTCGGTTCGATTTATTTATTCATTGGCCGATAAACGATTATGGTTGCAATAATACTGTAGTCATCTATTTTTTCCACCCAAAGTTCCTTGCACTTAGAATAGTAGCGCAGTTATGTAAGTTTTGTTACCATCATTTTTCGATTTCAATCGGAAATATATTGGTTTTGTAATTAATGTTGAGACATGCTTCAAGATTTGAAGTAGGTACCTTTTGGTTGATTGCTAGATATTGTACCTAATAGGTGTCAAAACGTGTATGTTTTTGTTTGCAAAGTTACATAATGGCCCCTCAGGAAAATAACTAAAGAGATAACAAGCCAAATATACCAAATAAAAAATAATATCATAAAAAGTTTGAACTCTAAAAAGTTTATGCTTGAGTTTTCCGTACTTTCTTTGCTTTCCCCCGGTTAGTATCTTTACAAATATTCTAAATATATCCTTACTAGTCCTTACTCATATTATAAATGCTAAAGTGAGTTTGTTTTTTTTTGTTTATTTGTTTGTTTGTTACGCCGTCTGTCGTCACGGCTAAACGATTCAACTGATCACCGCGAAATTTTGTATACACGTTTTCAGGGGTACAGAAAAGGAAATAGGCAAATTTTTATCCCGGAATTCCTACGGGAATTCCTAAATTACCGCGGAACAAATTACATTAAATTTTGCATACTTACTACCTACGCATTGTCAAGGGTAGGTACAGAAAAAAATATAGGGTAGTAAGTACTTTTATCACGAAATACCCGCGCGATCTCCGAAACTAACTCGGGTGAAACCGCAAGGAACAGCTAATAAGTGATATACCACCAAAAACATTTTCATGTAAAATGATGCCAAGACGAGACCATATGATGGGACACTGTCAAAAAAGTATCAGATTTCATGTAGAGCCAACCTTATAACTCTACACACCCTAACTCTACAAGGCCTAACTTCTCAAACTCTACACCTTAGTCAGAATATGTGGCTCGGCCGTTTATTATTTTTTTTATTTTACATGAAATTTTTTTTAGTGGGATTTCATTTCTATTTTTAAGTCAAAATTGCGGAATTCTCATACAATCTTCTATCCCCTAGTTTAAGGGGTAGGAGGGTAAAAGTTACAAGTTGTATATTTTTTCTGTTTGTGTACTAATATTAGTTTACAAATCAAATTTCAGCTTTTTAGGACATCAGGAAATACCCTAAGAATTTTGATGATCGTGAGTCAGTGACGAAATCAGGGTTTTTAGATATCAATACAATCTAAAGTATAAGAGCTATGCAATTAAAACTTTATATCCTATTAATATTGTAAATGTGAAAGTGTGGATGTTTGGATGTTTAGATGTTTGGATGTTTGTTACTCAATCACGCAAAAACTGCTAAACGGATTTGGATGAAATTTGGCATGCACGTTTTCAGGGGTACAGAGAAGGACATAAAGTACTTTTTATCCCGGAATTCCCGTGGGAACTCCGAAACCGCGGGGCACAGCTAGTATTTAATAAGTCCGCTATTGACAACATATCCCGAAAATTTCATTTATTTTGTATAATCCAAACCCAAGTTGTAAGGGTTCAGAAAAACGACGAAGCGCTTCGAGAAAAGATAAGTAGTGCTCCCGCTTCGCTTGGCTCGTCTTGGCGGGGGCGCTGCCGTGCCCCCAGATATGTAGAGTTACTACGTTCGTTTATCTGTTCGGTATTTTTGTTGCAATAAAACGACGTGTCGACGTTATTTTGGCAACGAAAATTTCATTTTAAATGAGGTTTGATTCGGGTATACATATAGGTTTATCAATCTGTACGTATATGTATGTATGTATTCGTGTATATATTTCAATAACAGTGAAGCCATTTTGTGACGCGACTGTGTTGCGGCCCTGTCGGAAGACCAGCGCTTCATTATGTTCTGCCCCACAGACATAATGAAGAATTTATGCTGAGGCAGTGACCGATTGGCCCCCACACGCACACTCTTCTATCTCCTTCATAATATTTGTTAAGTTTCTATTTTTTCTGTCTCTTATTTTGTACCTTATATGTGGGGACCAATAAACTCCTTTTCTTTCTTTCTTTCTTTATTCTCTGCACTAATTCTCCTGGTGAATAAACAGTGAACGAATTACAACTTTAATACCTACCTAATCATTATCATAGAAGACATATCTAAATTAATTTGGTTTTTATAAAAGTGTTGTAACAATAAAATATGTCAGTTACTAGTCAGAGTTATCTAAATTAAATACAAATAAATGAAAATGAAAAATGTTTTATATAATGAACATCATAGAATAATTAATAATTAATCCAATTAATGACGGACTTACCAACCAATCATAAAATATTAACGAAAATCAAATTAAAATAATCAAGTCAAAAGAGCTTCGAAAGAGTTATAAATTAATTGCATTGAATCAAATTTAAACGTACTTTTACAACAATTTCTTACGAAAAAAGATCACTCATTATTCCATTAGGTATGAAAAATCACTTTTAACGTCGCATAATTGAATTTTAATCGAACGATAAACTAAGTTGTATTTAAGTAAGTAATGATTAAAGTTTAATTACGGGGTGAACACCCGTCGAGGGTTGCTATTGGCATCTCAATTAATCAAGTTACAGGCCTATATCGATGCGATGAGTCGGTTCCAGCCTGTAAACTCAATTTAAAGTCTAATTTTAGATTCTATTCTAGATGGGAAGATAACATATATTGATTTTGAATATTCTATTGAAAACTATAGCTGTTTCGCGTAGCAATTTCTCCGGGAATTCTCTGTTACAGGACGAAGAGCAACTACTACTATTTACTTATTTAGAGTTCTACTAGCTGTGCCCCGCGGTGTCACCCGCGGTAATTTCGGAGTTACCGCGGTAATAGGGATGTTGACTACTATTGAAAATCAAAATTCTAATTAGTCCGTCAGTTAGAAAATAAAAAAACAATAGACACGTATTTTTTGCTTTTTTAAATAAATTAAAATGTACAGAGATAAAGCGCATTATAGTTTAGGATGAGGAGGTCGTGACGTCACTAACCGCAAAACCGCCATACAAACTGTCAGAATAGTGACGTCACGCGAAATTTCAACTCAATATATCGCCGTTATTTTTTGATTACGTAAAAAAGAAAAAATACGTGTCCAATATTTTTTAATAATCTACAAGACGGACTAAAAAATAAAAATTAGTCAACATGCCCATTCCAGGATAAAATAATATAAACCTTCCTCAAGAATCACTCTATCTATTGGTGAAAATGGCATGAGAATCCGTTACGTTGTTTTAAAGATCTAAGCATACATAGGGACAGACAGACAGCGGGCAGCGACTTTGTTTTATACTATGTAGTGATAAGTACTTATGCGATATTTTAGATTTCAGAACATATTCAGTCGCTTAGGTATGTCCGTAGTTTGCGTGTAAATTTCAAATTGCTCTTTAGAACTATTTGATATTGTATAAAATCCTGTGTAACTCAGAGATGATAATTATAGATTTCTGTCAGGGAATGAATTTTAGGAATCGATTCAATAGTTTCAGAGTTTAACTCTGAAATACAAAATACTCCATTGTATTACTTCACCGCGGAGAGTATTGGTTAAACTTCGACCGAACCCGAACGAGGGTCAGGATCAAAAGAAAACTGGAAACAAATGTGCGACGTGATTAATATCGTACGGTACGTACGTGGTCGACGTTCGAAAACTTTCGTACCCTAATGCCCTATGTCTGCCCCCGCCTGCTGTCAAAAATCACTTACAAAAGTATTTCTAACTAGTTGTGCCCCACGGTTTCACCCTCGCTAATTTTAGAGTTCCCGCGAGAATTCCGGGATAAAAAGTACCCTATGTGTTAATCAGATGTATAAGCTATATTATTGTAAAGTTTAATTTAAATCTATCCAGTAGTTTTTGCGTGAAAGAGTAACAAACATCCTCATCCATCCATACATACTTACAAACTTTGGCGTTTATAATATTAGTAGGATTTTATTTGATGAAAGAAAGAAAGAAAAGGTGTTTATTAGAGGGCGTCCATTAAACACGTAAGGCTCAAAAGGAGGGGGAGGGGGTCCGGAAAAAATCACGAAATATCACAAGGACAGGGGGTGGATTAAATATATATATATTTTTTTAAACACATAATAATGAGACGTGTATTTATTTTTCACTAATCCGTGGTCCAAGGATACTATTTTGATGCCAGTCAATATACTTTCTACAAAAAAAAAAATACACGTGATTTTGGATACGGGGGCAAGAGGGTAGTCTAACCTCACCACATATCACCAGGGGGGGAGCGGGTTAAAACGTTTCTAAAAACATCACGTGATCAATGGACGCCCCCTTATTCCGAGTAAAAACAGAAAAGCATAATTATTATGTAGATATATAGAGCTACCCTGCGCATTGGAATGGTTCGTAGTTGCGATAACTTACTCAAAATAATATCGTTATAGCTCGATGTAGGGCGTAGAACTCTACATTATAAACAGGTAAAGTTTGTATGTTTGAAACGAAATGAATGAGATGAAAATATGAAAGTTTATTCATTACGACACTTGCAAGTTTAGATGTTTACTGTAACTATTGAACCAATTCAAAAAAATTACGTACTGGAAACTGTAGTATTCCTGAGCGACATACGATACTTTTTTATCCCCAGAACAAGAAATAACTTTTTATCAGTCGGAAATCCGGATTTAACCACTGGGAGAATAACTCTTTGGTGTTACGAGTTTGTCTTAGAGATAAGGCATACGTACATTCGTCTTTATAAAGAGTCTGCGGGAACCGCGGAGCGACAAGCTTGTTGATTATACAACGTGTTAATGAATCAACTGGAAACCTGATACACCCCATTTAAAAAAAATTAACAATAATACGATTAAAATATATTTTATGTCGAAAAAATTTATTCTTTAAAAGTTATTCAACATTATTTTGGAGGTGACCTATCTACGAAATTCCAAGCGCTACGCCCGCACCTACCAGTTCGAATTTTTTTTGCTGCGGGCGGCGTACGCGCCAAATATTGTATTATAAATAATTTAGACATGGGCTGATAAAAATGAAAAAATATTACCTATATTAAAACATAGTGCGATCGATTCGCTAGTAGATTCTAAGCAAACTACTTTCGAGTTTTCAGTTAATTCATTAACACGTTGTAGAGTTCTTCTTCAACATATGAGGGCTCTGCACATTACGGACTTTTAAGCGATTGATGTAATAATTTCACCGGACTGGTATTTACTATGAAATTCAAGTTATTGAGTATGCGCACTTTCATAGGGTTTGTTGGTTAAGTCACCGTTTAAACTATTGGTCTAATGTGAGCGTCCACGTAAAAAGGTACCAGCAGTGGGATATTGAGTTAAGAAAGTTTAGAAAGAAAGAAAGAGTTTAGAATAGTCAATTGATAGTGAGGATTGAGAAAGTATTCAAAAACTAGCACCGTTTTTTTTTTATCAGACATTTGAAGTTGAAATTCTGAAAAAGCTTGATTTGAGAAAAAGCATTATAAAAGTTCGAGTGAAAAAAAACCACACTTTTACTTGCATGTCACATAAATTTTTATATATTATAGTAGATTAAGATATACATAATATGAAATTGTAGAAAATTGAGCATTTATAAATACTCAATTAAAATCGCGGACACAATTGTTTCACCGAACTTTACAAAACTTTGTATGTCTCGGAAACTAAATGGCGAGAACTGGTGTCTTTTAGCTTGGACGCCCACAAATATTTACTTACTCTACAATGAGATAAAGTAAATATTTCATTACTCAAATCGCACAGTGACTCTACATGTTTTCTTTGGTTACAGTCAAGTATGTTTGAATTGGAATTGTACACGTGGCAGGATCCACGGAACGTTTCGTATAAGCAATAATTTCCTCTGATTAATTAAAGAAAAACACCGCATAGAGAAACGACATCGTAATTCCAAGACTGCGGAGTTCTTTTTAACTAAATTCGACACCGTATTTTATTAATTAACTTTTATTAAGAAAGAAAGATAGTAGATTATTAACCAAGGGGGTAAAGCAGTGTCTTCTGTCACGGGTAACGAGTTAAGTTCACCCAAAACTCACCGCCGCACTCAGAGTCAACTTTAATGATTACTTAGTTAAGTATAGATTTTTAAAACAAAACTGCCGCAATGAGAGACGTTCAGTAAATTAATGTTAATTGGCATTTAATGAGATGTAACTTAATTAGTTAAATGCCAATTAACATTAATTTATTAAACTTGTCTGATTGCGGCAGCTTTGTTTTAAAAATCTATACTTAACTAAGTAATCATTAAAGTTGACTCTGAGTGCGGCCGTAAGACAGCTTTATCCCCTTGGAAAATACTCTACTTTTCGTACCATTTGCGAAAAAATTAACACAATAATAATATGAGATAAGCATTTATTAAAAATAATGACAATTAAAAGTAAAAGTTAACATACGAAACATTGGTCCAACTAACCAATCAATCAATGCTTTTTTTTAAACTGTTGGTTTATTAAGAATCTCGCGCGTAATTTTTTTAAAGGCAGCATTCCATTTGCAAACAGCCTTTGCCCGCGAACGCCGCATATGATTCGAATCGTGCAAATGGTCAAATGTATGGATAATACTTTATATACAAACTCAATGGTGTAAACACAGATGTAGTTCAGTATAAATTTCGGTAAGTATTCCAAATTTAAATCACATTCTCCCCCTAGAGGATGAATGCAATTCAATACAATTTTCTTTCGCTGTTTTTAACAGATTAAAAATGACTATTGTTATGTTCGCTTTTTGTGGCATAGAATGTCACTTTTTTGAGCTAGTGGTACGAAAAATACATTTATTTCAGCACAACATACAAAAAAAAGAAACAAACATAAATAATGCCTAATCTAAAGAGACATATTATTATTGTGTACGAGTTTAAATGTTATTGAGAATTAAGTATATTTTGTGAGAAGGGTGGTATATATCTTATTAATTCAAGCGAGCAATTCGCACCGTTTGTGGAAAACAGACACATGTGGAAAACAAACTTTATACAGGAGCGTCTAAAAACAGATTTGCCAGGAAGTAAGAGGCCGTCGCCAATTCGGATCCTTTATCTTTTTTGTCTTAAATGGGCAAGTTGACTAATTTTTTTCAAACCGTCCTGTAGATTAATAAAAAAATTTCTTTTTTTACGTAATCAAAAAACAACGGCGATAGGTACATTCAGTTGAAAATTTGCATGACGTCACTACCCGGTGCAGTTTGTACGGGTTACACCGAATAATGACGTCACGAGTCCCCCATCCTAAACTTTAATGCGCTTTATCTATGTATATTTTCATTAATTTGAAAAAGCAAAAAAATACGTGTCCATTATTTTACTGTTTTCCAACTGACGGACTAATTAGATTTTGATTTGCATAAATCATCAACATCCGTAATTGGGTACCAGTGAATTCTTAATTTTTTCTTTTTTATAAATTTGACTTTTGTAGATTTGAATAGCTGTCACGTCGTATGTCAAACAGAACTTAGTGATTCCATGACATTCCGTGGCGTTCACCCAGGAATGTGCACCAGCTTAACGTCAAAACAAGATGGATTCCAATGCATACATCATGCGGTAGCCACCGCGAATCATGAAAACAAGCGATTTTACGTGGCCATTTCAATGAATGACTGTAAACAAATTTTTTTATGGTGCCATCGTGTGCCAAAGCCGATTTTGATGTCGCTGTTTTCTGTTTCTCTGTTGTTTACCCCCTGAGGCGTCCCGTGGCCAGATCTGGCCATTTGAAAAACACCCTCAGGGCGTCTAGTGGCCAGATCTGGCCAAAAAATATCATTTGTTTATTTTTGTTTGAAGCGAAATAATGGAAACTCTGTCATTCTTCCAACTTATTAAAAACATTGTTCGTGAACACATCTACAATTAGAGGAAATTCAAGTTGACAACTTTTATACGAAATTTTAAAGTATTCCCGCCTTACAAATAGTACAGCAATTTGTTTGAGTTTATGGCCACCATTTTGGTTCGTACCTGCGGAGCGCGCCAAAGTATTGTGTGAAAAAAACTAAAATACCACTGTATAGTGATAATAATGACGTGAAAACGTAAGTTAAATATATTATCTTCCTATTTTTATAAAGTTTTTGGGTGTATTTACGTTTAATTTGTGATTTAATTTACGTTGAATTTGTCGAAGTATCTAAATGGTGACAATATCATGTCTGTATCGTAGCTTTGTTGTAATTAATTCTTGTGATTTTTTCATAATGCATTGTTGAATTAACATCAAATTGTGTGGACAATATCATAAACTATCGTTTTTAATCTGGTTTATGTGTGTAAATTTAACCAAAAAGTAAATTTTGTAATTTATATCAAATCATGCCCGATTTTGCCGCTGATAGATGTCATTAGCATGACGTAAGCAGTAGTTTTAGGACGCGGTAAGACAAGTATGGATGCGGCATCGGACTATTTTACAGAATCGCTTTATCAAAAATATTTTGGTTCAAATATTTAAATATTTTGAATTGTAAGTTAATTGAAAGAAATTTTAATGATTATGGAAATACTAATTTAATTTTTTTTTTGTTCTAAATTTTATAAATTTTTTAATGATAACCTTTAATGATAAATGTTCTCGTGATCCCCTAGGTACCTAACCTTTGCCTAATTTTGATTTTTTATTTCGTTTTGTCGGTTTTTTTTTCAATATTTTATCTAACCTTCTCCTGTTTTTGTTAATGCATGTTTGGTTTTTGGATTTGCTTACTACCCGAAAAGTGAAGAAGAGAAGCGAAGAGAAAAAAAATAGAGGTGGGTCGCGCAGGGCACGGGGAGTGCTTTCCCGTGGTGGTGGCCGGATCCGGGGACTCGACGAAGAGTAGCCAGAAGTTTCAACAGTGTATGTATATTAATTTATATATCTATACACATGCACTTATAGATAAAATCGAAGTTTATGTTTGTAATTCCAAAGTAACAGCTTTTCATCAAATGCATATTATGAAAGTATATACATAAAATCCATTTTTTTAAATTTCTCTGTCTGTCTGTGGTTGTCCCGGCTAATCTCTGAAACGGCTGAACCGATTTTGATGGAACTTTCAATGGCATATAGCTGATGTTATGAGGAGTAAATACTTTTATTTTAGAAAAACATTTTGTAGGAAACGGCTCTTAACTACGGTAGATATTTAATTCTATGCTGGGAAATTTTATTTAGATCAAACCACGACGCTTTTTTTCTCATATATTTCACTTTGTTATAGGGAGCGAATATGACAGTGACGAGGAGGACGAAAAGGCGGGTGACGAGGAGGAAAACATCTTCCCGGCGTTTATACCGAGGGTGGACAGAATGTTCTTCGACACAAAAAAAGGAAGTTGTCACCCTCGTTACCGGAGCTAGAGGCTGCCTTTTTTACACTTTGTGTTGAGAATGGAATTTTATTCATACAGAGAAAACATTTTGGTTTTCTGTAATCAATTTAAACCTTTAAAAATGTTAAATAAATTCATAGAGGGAATAATGTAAATAAACACATGCAAATAAACTTTTTTTTTATTTTCGGTGATGCAATTCATTGTGACTCAGTTAATTAAACCAAGTAATAAACATCAATAAAATTATTTTTTTCTTTGAAAATGTAAAAAAAAACAGGATATAAATTCCCAAATTGAAACCAAAAAACTGAATAAAGTATGTAAATTTTGTATTACAAATTTGTGTTCTAAAATGTATTACTATGAAATAGCCAAATGCCGCATCCATACTTGGCTAACACTGTTTCAATTTTGTATGGAAAATTTGGGAAAATTTGATGGAAAATGTAAAGATATTCATGTCGTGATATTTTATTAATAAAAACATAAACCAATGGTCTTGATTATAATTAAAAGGTAATTTATTGTAGTTTCTATTGTGGCATTTGCATTTTAAATCTGTAGACTAGTTTTAAACTTATGACTATTTCTGTGGAACACTACCTTTTTTGTTGAAATTAGAGGGTTTTTTTGTTATGTCTATTACTTTAAAACTATTCATTTCATAGACTTAAATTGACTTTTACTGATTATTATGACTCCTTAAATTAATGAAAATACCTTAGTTTAACCAGTTGCGATGAATAAATAGCTATTACAGAATGGTCGATGAGATTGAAATTGTGACAGATTTTTGTTCAGCGAGCTTGAAACGTGAAAAGTTTGGTCGTCATTACAACACGTTCGTACAAGATAAAATATATTAAATTATATTGGATCGTGTAAATTAACAATTGTAAATGGTAAATAAATGAATTTGTAATATAATATATCTTCTATTTTATTTGAATCCTAACGACTTTTGAATTAAAAAGTACTTAAAAAATAACAACTTTTTTGTCTTCTACAATTTGTTGGTTTAATTTTTATTCAAATTGGATAAAAATACATTGCCAGTTAGGAAATATTTTCTAAATTTCAAAACAGTAACCATTTAATAAAGGTTTCATAGAAAAATACAAATAAATCTTAGATTATATGCAGCAAGGTACGTAGGTAGTGATTTCACAAAATGGCGCCCCACGCACTTGACAGATTATGACGTTTCGGTTGACACGTCAGAGTAGTTACAGAATTTTTTATAGAGTTCCCGCGGAAATACCGGGATAAAATTCACGTAAAAACCTTCCTCTTGAATCACTCTATCTATTGACGAAAACCACTTCAAAATCTGTGATTATTTTGTATAAAACAAGTAGGAATACGTAAGCAGCTGTTATAACAGGGATTTCATGAAATTTTGTAAACTGTAAAGATAAAGTGAATGTAGTAAAGTAATTTTCAAATAAAAAAAAATAAAAAAAAAATGTTATGATTATTTAACAAATATTTACAGTTTAACATTAATAAATTAACCTGAGTTTGTTTACTTGTAATAAGTTTCATAATTACCTAAGTATATGTATGATAATATATTTAATATCTGGGCCCTTATTCACTATGCCCTACTAACAACACTCCTTTTGTTCATAACGCGCGTCCCAAAAACAATTCCAAACGTTCCAAATGAAAAAATATAAAAAAAAAATATTCTGCATGGTATAAAGACACGTGATAAACTTATTTTTTTTATAGTGAAAAATTTTTGAGTACTAGGGAAATTCTATTTTTCTAGCGCGTTATCTTAACGCGACGCATTATGGTCATAGTGAATAAACCCAAGCTTTCCGTTTGAGGTAAACTAGCGCCTTGTTTACGTTCAGCGTTATTTTAAAACTAGCTCTCCCCGCGGTGTCACGCGCGGTAATTTCGGTGTTCCCGTGGGAATTCCGGTAGAAAAAGTACCCTGTGTCCTTCTCTGTATCCCTGACAACGTGTATACAAAATTTCATGATATTCCGTTAAGCCGTCGAGGTGTGAAAGCGTAACAAACAAACAAACTCACTTTCGTATTTATAATATTAGTAAGGATTCCAAAACTATTATTTTCCTTCGAAACCATCTGGAATATTTTTTGATAGGTACTTGTTAATGTCTTGTTAATTACTTTTATAAGTAATCATTAAAAAAACAAAAAACAGCTTCTTTTACGACCTTTCAATAAATCGAGATCGCCTTTTGTTTTGATTCAATGAAAAAAGTTCTTTTGTGAAGAAAATGGTTTATTCCAACTAAGAAATCCTTCTAATATTATAAACGCGAAAGTTTGTAAGATTGTATGGATGGATGGATGTTTGTTCCTCTTGTACGCAAAAACTACTGGATGGATTTAAATGAAACTTTACAATAACATAGCTTATACAACAGATTAACACATAGGGTACTTTTTATCCCGTAATTCCCGCGGGAACTCTGAAATTAACGCGGGTGAAACCTCGGGGCACAACTAGTAAAAAATAAAAAAAATCTAACGATTGTGTTTGCTTTACCAGCGATAAAAGCCGAAGCCCTATAAAAACGCTGGTCGCTTTTTTTTGTTACAATCACTAATAACTGTGACGAGAAATGGATAAATGGATAGCCGTTTAAAATATCTTTAACCGTTCATTCACCCGCTAAAATCAGTATTTCAGTAATTACATACATACATATGTGTCCGTAAGCTTTAAAAAGCGTATCGGTAGATAGATATGACGTATACATAGCTTTTTTTACTAGTAATTATCTGCGGATTCGCTTTAATTATGTTTGAAAGTGTCACATTATTTAGGTAGTAATTTATAGGTACTAAGTAGCTGTGCCCCACAGTTTCACTCGCGTAAGTTTCAGAATGCCCGAAGGAACTCCAAAGTAGCCTAATTTACTCCTTATCACATCAGCTTATTAGCAGTGAAAGTCCCGTCAAAATCGGTCCAACCGTTTCGGAGATAACCCGCGTGAGTTTCGATATTCCTGCAGGAACTCCAAACATCGTTTATTTTTCTTCTCCTTACAATAACAAACACAACAAAAAGAGAAGAAGCGAAATTGGTCCGGCCGTTGACGAAATAAGGGTTCATTTTTTAAATATAGAGTTATGTTTCTACCATAACTCTCATTCTTGTGAACTGATTGCGATGAAATATCTGTTTTAAGTTAGCATAAAGATGGTAATTACCAGTAGTTTTGTGTGATATTCGTCCAAATACACTGATACACAAAGATATTGACTCTATATAAAAAAAAAATCACATCAATCAGTCGTTCCAATAAGAGCGTTAAAATGTAAAATCTGACAAAGTTTTTATCTTCTCATGAAGTCGCTTCCGCTATCTGTAAACGATAAACTCAAAAACTACTGAACGGATTTCCATGCGGTCACCACCAATAGATAGAGTGATTTATAAGGAAGGTTTAAATCTATAGTTTATCCTGAAATTCTTTCGAGATCGCCGAAATTACTGCGGGAAAAACCGCGGGGGACAGCTCGTGTAATCGTGTTATAATATTGATAAGAAAGTACGGGTTAAGATTAAGTTCGTTTGTGAATAACTTTTATTCAGTTAGATATATAAAATTATATTCAAGTTAAAATAAAACCTAAAGGACATTAGTGTAGCTGAATACAATTTAATTAGGCCATCTCAAATATTTATTGGACAAGGTAAAGCGGATAAAAAGCTACCTAATCCCATTAAGATGGTATCTACCGTTTTACCTTACGGAGGTACCGTACTAAAGATTACTTACCTTTATAATAATGGTAGAGCAGTTTCGTTTTGCAATCTCTTCATTGATTTATCGATATTATATGATTAGCCTTATTATTATCAATTTGCTAAACGTCTTTAGCTGAAAGGTTTTGTACAGATAATAGAAAAACAAAATAACTTATGTAAACTAGTCGTTACGGAAAATGAACGCATAAAACTATACCACTCCAATATCATTTTACTAGAAAAAAAATTATAATATGTTATAACGAATAGCTCGGGAGCGCACGCAAGCAAGCAATTTAATTTACCCACCTGTGTACAAGTATCGAATAAACAGCGTGGAGTTTTCACGACTATATCACATTCGCAGAGTACCCCCCACACGCCACTATACCGCACTGCCGCATTAAAAATTCAACGTAAAAAAACGAGATAATCCGACGACAAACAAAAAAGAAAATACGAAAAAATTTCAACCTCTAATAAAAACAAAAATAGAAACACACTTTGATCATTTCGAATTCACTCGTCGAAAATCACGTCGATCGAAAATAATAGTTGTTTTTCTTTTTGCGTCCGGTTCACATGTTTCGAATTTATTTCGGCTTTGTGAGCGGGGTCGCGGCGCTCGCTCAGCTAGCGCCAGGCGTACGCCGTCGGGGGCGGACGGCACGTCACTACCGCCGCGTCGGGCACGCGCACGCGTAGTCCCATATCAAGTGTGTACTGTGCCGATACTAATCTGTTCCTTTTTCGAACCAACCTTCAATACACGATCAACGAAATTCCAACTCTATCTGTATACGTTTTAGGTTAATTTTCTTTAAAAGCTTCCAATAAAGGGTACGTATCGAGGTTTGCAATGTTAATATTTTCCATCCTACTCCCGCTTGAGGGCGGTAAATGCATTCGCATTTTTAATTGTGGATGTTGAGTGCTTTTCTTTATGTATTATCGGTTTGGTTTTTCTGGAAAGTGTGTCGGTTTAAACTTTAGACGGACCGAGCGACTGATCTGAAACATCTACTATTCAGTGTGCGAAGACCCTTATTTTTACTACTTGTAAAGCAAATCGCCGTTCTAGTGAAACGAGCACGTAAATTAGTGACATAGTTCCGAATATAGTAGATAGGTAGGTACTTTAGTGGATTGCGTTCGTATAATGTCGAGAAGAATTTTCTTAGTACCTATAGTGGATGTTTGTAGAGCTTTTATAATGGCGTATTTAAAAAAAAAAAACATTTTGGGGATCCTACAGCTTGCTTAGGTTTTTTTATAACTGAGGGTTGTGAATTTTAATCAAATATACGGGTATTTTTGCTAAATATAAAAAGGTTAACCGATGATGTAAATATACAACGCGTTAATGAATTGACCGGAAACCTGATACACCCGTTTTAAAAAAAGAAAACAATACTTATGATTAAAAAACAAATTATGTCGAAAAAATTCAAAGTCTAAAAGTTATTCAACATTAGTTTGGAGGTGACCTATCTACGAAATTTCAAGCGCTACGCCCGCGCCTACGTGTGTCAATGACCGATTCGTTTTTTTTTTTTTTTGCTACGGGCGGCGTACGCGCCAAATATCGTACATTTTGCAACGAATAAGTCTGAAGTTGGTCACGATCCTTTCAGAACACAAATTTCTCCATTTCTTAGTATAAAATTAGCGCGTAACGTTTTATTTACAGCAGGCAACGGAAGCGACGTGCAACTAACTAAATTCGTTGTAGAGTCGTGCTTAATGGCGTCAGGCGTGCACTTGGAGAGGCCTATGTCCATAAGTGGACTGCTGTAAGCTGATCATGATGATACTCGTAACTAACAAAACGATATAACACAGAAAATAACAGATAGAAAGGACATCAACTTGGTTCAGTATGAAATAGCGATGGGCGATTATTACTAAAATTTATCGAATTAGTCGATTGTTCGGTTTAGTCGATAAACTAATTCAGTAGTTACTAACTACTAGTTAGTTGTTAATTATTTTAAAATTTCAACTAATATTCTTATAAATAAACCAAAATTGTTATCTAATTAAAACTTAAAAGTAGATAGCAATTATTGATGTTAGTCAATAAACTTTTAACTAGGTATCTACTAATTGGCGCGCACCTATACTACTAAATACAAAGTAGAAACTACTAAATACTAATATTTAGTTACAAAAGATGGCGCAGTGGCACAATCGACGCAACACCGCCCACACCGCTCCGCAGTTAGTACTTAAAACTTAGTAATCACTAGTCAGTGCTTCAGTAGTTAGTAGTTCGTAGATTGTTATTACTATACGACTAAACAAGTAGTTCAAAAAATCGACGCAACACGACACGCACGCATCGCAGTTAGTAGTCAGTAGTTAGTAGTTCGTCGATTGTTATTCGAATAATAATGGTGGGGAATTACTAAATCGACAATCGAATGCTCAGTAGCTGAATCGTCGATTCAGTCGATTGTTTTTTTTTTCAACAATCGCCCATCGCTAGTATGAAACCAGATGAAAACCAGTGTCGCCGGGTGATTTCCGCACACAAAACTATTTATTACGCACTAAAACATTCATTAAAGAAATTCATTTAACGCTTCATGATAATGTTTTTATTTAGTCACTGTTTTTAATATTCATAGTTTTGGGAATATTGTTTAGTATAATATTATAGTATACTTGGGATGGCCGGTAGCGCGACTGCCAACCGCCTACAATAATATGTCTTAATATAATAATTTATTTGCTCTTTGCGAGATACAGTAGGTGTAGCATAATCTTGTGTATTAATCTTTTGACTAGTGTTTCTACAACTAAGTCAAAGTTTATCAAAATTAAGCTATTAATAAGTTACATTTAAAAATTATAATAGCACAACCCTAAATACTTATTTTGCTCAATAAAAAAAAAACCTGCAATTATTTTCTATGAAAACCTCTCATTCATACTTGTGAAGTCCAAGTAAATTCACAGCGCCGTATTTTTTTTCTACAAAGAAAAATAAACTGTAACGAGTCTTTGAAATGAAATTTTCGCCGTATTTCTAAGCATCGCCTTTGATCATTGATCGTTTAGAATTGTGTGTTTTTATTTTTATTCAAAAGGTGGCAAGATCGTGCAAAATCCAATTTTAGAGGTTGGTATTCCGCACTCACTTATTACTACTGCAAAGCGGCATTGCTGTATTCCAGTGAAGGTCAAACTAAGGAACTTCAAATATTTTATTACACCCTTAGTATTCCTGCCCCGAGTTTTCCAAAGGTCGAAGAGCAATGGGCATGTTGACTAATTTATAATTTATTTTTTAGTAAAATATTGGACACGTATTTTTTCTTTTTTTACGTAATCAAAAAATAACGACGATATACTGAGTTGAAATTTCGCGTGACGTCACTATTTGATCAGTTTGTATGGCGGTTTTATCGGTTAGTGACGTCACGACCCACTCACCCTAAACTTTAATGCGCTTTATCTCTGTGTATTTTAAATTATTTGAAAAAGCAAAAAATACGTGTCTATTGTTTTTTTTTATTTTCTAACTGACGGACTAATTAGAATTTTGATTTTCAAAAGTAGTCCACATCCCTATTCTGCCGCGGTACAAATAAGAAGTCCTTATCCGATCTGGTCGATTCTTAACACTTTTAATGCTACAATAATAAGAAAATAATCCGTATCAATTAATTTGTATTTGGTGTTTTTCGATTTGAGATACACTGATGATTAACTAAAACGCGAGTAACGAACGATTGCCGAAAAAGTGAGTTTGTTTGTTGGTTTGTTACGCTGTCACGCCTTAACGGCTCAACTGATCATCGTGAAATTTCGCATACACGTTTTCAGGGGTACAAATAAATATCTAATAATAATAATATCATTTATTCGTCTCCACATAGGTACTTGAAATGTGTTTTAATTAAGGAAAGTAGGAGATCTGGAGCCTAATCTAGGTTAAGCAGTATTATAGGTTTCTAGGTACCGAACTCAAAAAATATTATTAGTGGGTACAAATAGGCAAATCCTACTAATATTATAAATGTGAAAGTGTGGATGTTTGGATGTTTGTTATTCAATCACGCAAAAACGGCTGCACGGGTTTGGATGAAATTTGGCATGCACGTTGTCAGGGGTACAGAGAAGTACATAGGGTATCTTACTTTTTATCCCGAAATTCCTGCGGCAACTCCGAAATTACCGCGGGTGAAACCGCGGGGCACAGCTGTATAAAATAAAAATAAAACCTGTATAAAGAACTACAGTTCTATGTGTGAACGTGTGCATGGGTGTATTTGTGAGAGTGATATTGTAAATTAACGCAGGTGAAACCGTGGGTAACAGCCAGCTCTAATATATTTTATTCAAAAACAAATCGATACATGCATGATAGACTAAAAAAATACCAATTTTTCGATGGTAAAATCGCAGACGAAACAGCACTTTTGTCCCGGAATATCCGAGGGGAACTCTGAAGTTGACACGGGTGCAACCGCAGAGAGTCTTATTATATCACTAGCTGTGCCCTGTGATTTCACCCGCGGTAATTTCGGAGTTCCCGCAGGGATTCCGGTATAAAAAGTACTCTATGGCCTTCTCTGTATCCCTGACAACTTGCATGCCAAATTCCATCCAAATCCGTTCAGCCGTTTTTGCGTGATTGAGTAACAATCATCCAAACATCCACACTTTCACATTTATAATATTAGTAGGATTAGCTAAAACTATCATGCCACATAGTCTTACAGGAGCTTGTAAATTCACTTACACATATAAAATCCTTTGTCCTGACTGACTGATGGATCAACGTACAGCCTAAACCGCTGATCGTAGAGACCTGAAACATTCACACAACAAAATTCAACCTCTAAGGGGATGAAAAGGGGTTGCAAAGTTTGTATGGAACAAGTCCGTGGGAACTTCGAAACTATCGCGGGTGAAACCGCGCGGGACATCTAGTGTTAGTATAAAATGTTTTGACAACCATATTGTTATATTTATTATCAGCTTCACACCAAAACGAGTCTGACATTGTGTTGAAAGAATTTACCGCCCGTGCCTATATTCTCAGTGACGGGTCATGGGTGGGATGAATAAAACATTATGTTCGAACACAACCCACAGCGTCTCTCCATTGTACTATGGTGGGAAACTACATTATATTAAGTATCTATAGATGCTCTAATATATAGAAGGTGTTAATGAATTAACTGAAAACTAGAAAGTAGTTTGCTCAGAATCGACTTACGAATCGATCGCACCATGTTTTAATATAGGTTATATTTTTTTCCTTTTTACGAGCCCATGTCTAAATTATTTATAATACAATAATTGGCGCGTACGCCGCCCGTAGAAAAAAATCTAATGGGTCATTGACGCGTAGGTGCGGGCGTAGCGCTTTAAATTTCGTAGATCAGTCACCTCCAAACTAAGGTTGAATAACTTTTAAACTATAGATTTTTTCGACATAAATTTAATTTCAATCATATTATTGTTTATTTTTTTAAATGGGGTGTATCAGGTTTTTGGTTAATTCATTAACACGTTGTATATGTAGAGCACCTATAGGATTAACGTTCGAATGGAAGTTGTGCGTGTTTTTCATCAAATCTTGCCAACTACCATATTTTTTTTTGCCATTAACTTCAAACATTTATATGTACGTTTGTTTTGTTGCCATGAATACTTTCCATTAATTATAATAATAATAATCCCCTTCACAACACACAGATCTGTTTGATCCCACAGTAAGCTATTATTAGCTTGTGTCGTGGAAACCAAGCAAACGTGGCATATACTACATAGAATTACTTATATATTATACTATAGATAGGTACATAAATACACCCATACTGGAAAGTGGAACCCTGTGTTCATCACACAAAGTGCACCCCCGTCAGTAATCGAACCCGGAATCTCTTTATTAGCGGGCAAGCATGGTGACCTACTACACCAAACGGGTCGTCAGAACATCATAAATTCATAACATTACTTATGATGATGAAGAGAGTCTGATGATGCAGCGGAAAGAGCCACTGGAATATCCCCAGAGAAACTTCAAATATAGTCGGGTTTGGGCTCGATTGTTTTGTTCACAAAAATGCCTGCCATAACACTTCTATACTAATATTATAAAGAGGAAAGATTTGATTTTTTGTTTGGTTGTTTGTTTGTTACGATTTAACTCAAAAACTACTGGACCGATTTCAAAAATTGTTTCACCATTAGAAAGCTACATTATCCCTGAGTAACATAGGCTATATTGTAATCCGGAATTCCCACGGGAACTCCGAAATTATATAATAAAGAAGTTAAAATAGGATCTTAAAACCTTCAGTGCGTAAATGACGCGTAAAACTCCATTCAGGCACGGATAAAGAGGCGTTCGTTAAAAAACAGCCTTCGCCAGCTTAATAATAGGTAATAATGTGATAAAAATTTAGTGAAAACCCTGAGTTTTTTAGCCGTTGCCGTTAACGTTAATATCTTTCAAGAGGCTGTGTAAAGTGTAAAAGATAACATAAATCGGTTTTCAAAAATCCAAAGCTAAAAGGTATTTGCAAGATGAGAAGTTTTTTGGAGATTTCATTTGAGCATAATTACAATTAAAATCATAACGATTGCTATATAAAAAATAATAATCCCAAGTACTTATCCTCAAAAGACTTGTAACTGATATCGAGTGGTTCGCAGAAATTCCAGATTCAAATCATTAAAAAAGGATTGATATATTTTTTTTAAATCGTCAGAACTCAAATTTCCCTTCGTTAAAGTTGGTATTTTCACATAGTTTCTTCTACAGTTTTTTGTTTAATACTGTATTTTCAATGCTCAACATGATTTTTCTCATAGCCCCTTATGCCTCTTAGAAAATATGAATAAATACACAAACGTTGGCTTTAGTTAGCATCATCAATGTTAGTCATTGACAAACGACGTAATAAGTAGGTACGTTATAGGTAGAGCTGCATTGTAAACTTTTTTTTACTATTTGTTCCCCGCGCTTACACCCGCGTTAATTTCGGAGTTCCCGCGGGAATTACGGGATGAAAAGTACCGTATGTCCTTCTCTGTACCTCTGACAACGTGTATGCAGAATTTCAGGATGATCAGTTGAGCCGTTAAGGCGTGAAAGATAACAATCAAACAAATAAACAAACTCACTTTCGCATATATAATACTAACTGTGCCCCGCGGTTGCGCCCGTGGTAATTTTTGAGTTCCCGCGGGAATTCCGGGATAAAAAGTACCCTATGTCCTTCTCTGTACCCCTGACAACGTGCACGATTGAACTACCCTGACGGAAAAATCAGGGCTTGTTCAGAAATGGGCGCGACCGAAAATTCCCCAGCGAAGATCGTTCACCATAATTTCTGTTACCGTTGGTCGGTAACATATTCCTCAAGCAAACTCCACAACTCACCGAGAAGTTCTGTATGGAGACAACGGCGCATATATCGTCGTCTGACTCTATCATAACGATCACGCTCTTGGGGCGAGCGAGCCAGCCGTAGCTCTCTCTGTTGCTCCTCAGGACGTACTTGTTCAAGGTCAACTGTTCGTCCTTCTCTAGCGCCCCGTTACACACACTCTTGCGCATGAGCCTCTGCGCGGACAGATCGACGAGTGCGTTCGCGTTCTGCTTGAACGGATAGAAATAGTATCTCGGCTGGCTCGGCGATGAGGTGAGGTTGGTCTCCGAGTTCAGCTTGATGTAGAAGTCTTGGCCCGTCTCCACCACGATGGTCACCTCGATGGGGTCCGGGGACGATGACGTGAGGTGCACTATCGGAGTGTTTTGTGACAGATCTGTAATGTCGATTTTGCTATAGCCATACGGTCACACAGTAGCTGTGCCCCGCGGTTTCAGAATTTCGGAATTTCTAAAATACTTTTAAATGTTAGAAGTATAAATATTCACAATGTCAATGAAATAACAATTTTTTGGTTCCAAACGTACGTAATATCGTACCTACTAACACGATTAAAAATCCTTCTACATATAATTACAGCTACACGTCGATGGAGGCCGTGTTAACTACATTACCGGCTTATTTGCACACTGAGGATGAATTTACACAGGCAAGTTCATTGTGCTTCTATTTTTTGTTATTTTTTATTCTTTCATACAACATGAGTCACCTCAAAAAGAATATTTTTCAAGTACCTAACAATCGAAATAACCATCGTAGGTACTTACAATTTTTTCAACTTTAGTATATATTATATTTTTTGAATTATGTTAGCACTTAACGCGGGATCGGACACTGAGCCTGCTGGTCACTGATATTGTGTCGCCAACACAACCTCCAGGCAACGATTTCGTTTCGGTCGCCCTCCAATCCTCTACGGTCTACTTGATTTCTATCTGTTACACAATTTTTGGTCCATTTCCAAGCCCGTTTTTGTACCACCTACCATATTCAACATGATTACAGAGGTATGTTTAAACGTATACATAATAATATCTGGGTCACCGAGATTCGCTTGTTGTATATAGCGCCATCTGTTGTTTAGTAGAAAAACAAACACTCATTTTTTCATTGCCTGAAAACACGGATAAAACGACGTTTTCTAAAAATGAAAACTAGCTAGATCGATTAATCGCCCCCGAAACCCCCTGCATACCAAATTTCATGAAAATCGTTGGAGCCGTTTCCGAGATTCAGATAGTAGATAGGTACTTACCATTTACGTTTCATTCAGCTAAGTTTTGCTTGTGCCACATTTTAGGAACAATGCTCTAATTTCGCAAAGAAGCTTATACAATAAGACAATTACTTTCTCAACAAAAGTGTTGCAATTTAATTTAATCCAATTTAATAATGGCGGAGTCGGACACAGTATTCGGCGAGGAGCGCAAATTGTCTACGAATTAAGACGCTCGTGGATTGTCCATCCCTGCAAATGAATGACTGTAAATTAGGATTGCGTTATGGGCAGGATTATTTAATACCAGATTAACAGAAGTGACATTGTTTATCTAGAGATTGAATAAAACAATATAATGTAGAGTTTGGATTTGGTTTTCTCGGGAATTCCGGGATAAAAAGTACCCTATGTCCTTTTCTGTACCCCTGACAACGTGCATGCCAAATTACATCCAAATCCGTTGAGCCGTTTTTGCGTGATTGAGTAACAAACATCCAAACATCTAAACATCCACACTTTCACATTTATAATATTAGTAGGACTAGGATTAAAGTAAAAGGTACAGAAACCACAATCTTCATGTTACTAAACTTAGATAAGTTTGTCGTGACATTACAGAGTCGCCGAGATAGTAGGCATGCACATTACACAGTGCCCTCTGGAGGAATAACACCTGTTTGTAGTAGATATATTATCTACTGACCGTTAAATTTACTAATTTTACAAGTGGAGTGATATTACTCGAGTGATATCACTCCACGAGGTGATGCGACATCAACCAATGCGCGAGAGAAACATTCGTCACACTATCACACTGTAATAATATCTTCAGACTTTTAACGATAACAAAGTCCATTTTCCTTTAGAACGTACGTAAAGTATGTTTAATTTTGAAGGCTCTGACCGCTACACTAGGTTCATTTTCCTTTAGAACGCGTCGAGTAATGTTTTAATGATAGTAATGTTTGAGTGATAAGTGATGTTTGCGAGTGATATCACTCGACCGGATAATGCCTTATCACATCACACTGGAAGTTGATGTTTTGCGCATGTCTAGTTCAATCTCGGTATGATAAAATCAAATAAAAATAATACCTATCCATCACATAAAAAATAAGGACAGCAGTATAGTTACGGGATGTATCTAATGTTCGATCCACACTTTAATGTCGATCACGGTCCGTTCTCGGTTCAATCTAGACTTGTGTAAGTAATGCGAGTGATGTTACTCGAGTGATATCACTCCACGAGGTGATGCGACATCAACCATTGCGCGAGAGAAACATTCGTCACACTGTCACACTGTAATAATATCTTCAGACTTTTAACGATAACAAAGTCCATTTTCCTTTAGAACGCGTCGAGTAATGTTTTAATGATAGTAATGTTTGAGTGATAAGTGACGTTTGCGAGTGATATCACTCGACCGGATAATGCCTTATCACATCACACTGGAAGGTGATGTTTTGCACAGGTCTAGTTCAATCTCGGTATGATAAAATCAAATAAAAACAATGTGTGCGTTTCTACTATCCATAACAGTCAAGTGCCGGTCGAATCCCATTCCAGTCACGATCAGTCTCGAAGACTGCTTGCACAAGATCGAACTTGTTACAACAATTTATCTACTTTGATAGCATGGATCAACCCGTACTGAAGTGCCTTGGTGATTCATGCTTTAGTGAAACTGATAGATACACCTAAATCCTTATACTATTATGAATGCGAAAGTGACTTTGTTCGTTTGTTTGTTACGCTTTCACGCCGTAACGCCTCAACCGGTTATCATGAAATTTCGCAAACATGTCGTCAGGGGTACAAAAAAGGACATAATGATACTCTTTGATCCCGGAATTCCCACGGGAACTTCAATATAGCCTGCTAGTATTACAATAAATGGACATAGATAAGCAATAGTGTGTTAACCCACACTGGAGAAATTTTGAGTAAATCGTGTTTTAAAAGTAGGAGTGCCATTTTGTGTCAACATTTTTTATGTTCAATATTTAGTTACATATTTAAGTAATGTAATAAGGTAAACACATAATTTAAAAACGTTCCCTAACTCTCAATAAAAGGTTCTGAATCAATAATTTTGTGGGTTAACATGTTATTGCTTATCTGCGTCCAAATTAAAATACTTGTAAATCATACGGGTGAATACTTTGACATTTATGTAATTTGTTAGTAGGTATGTCAGTGGCAACACAAAGGAGCGTTGAATTCCCCTAAGAATGATATTGTGTCGGCGCATCGACAATTTGAGAGCTCAAATTTCATTTTTATTATTATATCGTTGAATTTATTTTTAGGTTAATTGAGATGGGAATCGAATACTAAATGAACTGACGTATTGAAAGAGGGTACCATTCAGCACTTCCCCCGTTTAACCTTACAGTCCTTCCTTACATCCTGTAGATAAACTCCCTTTCAATAGGATCCGGCAATCTTGTAAACAAATATGGCCGACTGATATTGACATTGGATTGTTTATGTCCCTCATCCTCTCTTTGAAAATCTGAATAAAATTATTACTATTTTATTATTCGAGTACAATATTTGCTTCAGTGAAATTGTATTTACTCATTAAATAAATATTACGTATTTATATTATGTAAATTACGCGGGACTTGAACGCGATGTTACATAATATAATAATATTATATTTACATAATATAATACATAATATAATGTGCTCAAAACGCGAAAATCTAAAAACTTTAATTACGTATTTACCTTAAAAGTCCCCCCCCCTCGTTGTCCACCCGTAGTGCCCCCTAGTGGTCACGTAGCTTTACACGTACAACCTATTCCTAATTTCTGAAGATAAAATATGACAACTTTATCTCACTCTTAAGGCCGCACTCAGTAGTTTTAATGATTACGTAATTTTAACATTAATTTTAATGAACGTCTCTGATTGCGGCAATTTTGTTTCAAAAAACTAAATACTTAAAATTAAGTCAGCATCATAACACAAAACACACGCGCGCACACGCGGCTCCAGCGGAAGACCAGCGTCGGGCCCCTAATGGTTCCCGGCTTATGCTGAGCTGGTTGCCTTTTTGTTGCGACAGTTTGTGCTGCTTTTTGTTAACCCATTTTATTTAATGGGCATGTTGACAAATTTTTTTTTAGTCCGTCTTTTAGATTATTAAAAAATATTGGACACGTATTTTTTCTTTTTTTTACGTAACCAAAAAATAACGGCGATATATTGAGTTGAAATTTCGCGTCGCGTTGACGTCACTATTCTGACAGTTTGTATGGGGGTTTTTGCGGTTAGTGACGTCACGACCCCCTCACCCTAAACTTCAATGCGCTTTATCTCTGTATATTTTAATTTATTTGAAAAAGCAAAAAATACGTGTCTATTGTTTTTTATTTTCTAACTGACGGACTAATTAGAATTTTGATTTTTAAAAGTAGTCAACATCCCTATTGTAGTCGTAATGATTAAACTTCATTTCATTTCATTTTCATTTCATTCATTTCATTTCATTTCACAATACTTTCCCCATTCCATAGAGGCTAACAATAACTAAATGTACACAAAAGGCCCAATCAACAAAACACTATATTACAGATAAGATAAATAATAGCACACTTAACTTGCGTGGGTGATAAACTTCAAGTGCCCCGTAAATATTTAGTGCTAAAAGGCTTAGGTTGTCAGTGGGGTGTTAATTTTATTGATTAGAAACGAAATCGATAAAGAGAATCGCACAAAACAGCGAAGCTTCTAGGACTCGATATAACTTCTCACAGACAAAGCTTCGTTTGTAATGGGACAATTGGACGCCGATAAGCAGTAGTAACACCCACAAAATTAAGTTATTGATACAGAATGCTTTATTGAGAGTTATAGAACCTTTTTGATGATGTGTTTATCTTATTACATTGTTCAAATACAAGTCATCAATCAGCCTATTGTAGTCCACTGCTGGACGTAGGCCTCCCCAAGGGCACGCCACAGTACACGATCTCCCGCTTTCCTCATCCAGCCACTACCAGCGACGTTCTTCAGGTCATCGGTCCATCTGGCAGGGGGGCGTCCAACACTACGCTAAATACAAAATGATATGATAATACAAAATTTTAAATGTAAACAAAAACATGTAGACACAAAATGTCGCTATAATTTTTAAACACGATTTACTCATACACTATTGCTTATCTATGTACAATTAGAAATCATTTTTAATAATAAGCTATTTGACTAATTTCAGTTATTAGTCCGTCGTGTGGATTAATAAAAGATATTGGACACTTACTTTTTTCTCTTTTTAAGTGATCAACAGTAACGGCAGTAGGTATATTGAGTCGAAATGTCGCGTGACGTCACGACCGTACAGTTTACACATAGTTATGACGTCACCTTAATCTTAGTATTTTTTTCATTAATTTAAAAAAGGAAAAATATACGTGTCTATTACTACAAACTTGGATATAACGCATTAAAGTTAAGAAGTGGGAGGTCGCGACGTCATAACTAAGTATAAAGTGCACCTAGGTGTGACGTCACGCGGAATTTCAACTCAATGTATCGCCGTAATTTTTTGATTACGTAAAAAAAAGGAAAAATACGTTTATAATATTTTTTTATAATCTACAAGACGGGCTGAAAATTGAAATTTAGTCATCATGCCCATTTGGATTTTCACACTCCGAAAACATGGTTAACCCTCATTGAAATCGACTGTCACTTCTGTTGTCTTACCATTATTATTAATCTTTAATAAACGTGTACATCCTACAACCGTTATAATGAAATAATAATTGTAAGTGATGAATTAGCAGTGTACTTGAGTGATTGTTAATCATATCTTGCAGAACTGACAGTGGTGTTTTTAATTAACTTTTATTCAATTATAGAAGTAACTAGCTGTCCCCCGCGGTTTCACCCGTGGTAATTTCGAAGTTCCCGTGGGAATTCCGGATTACAATATAGCCTATGTTACTCAGGGATGACGTAGCTTTCTAACGGTGAAAGTATTTTTGAAATCGTTCCAGTAGTTTTTGAGTTAAATCGTAACAAACAAACAAAAAATCATCAGCTATATAACCTTAAAGGATGTCATCCACGTAAAGGTTTGGGACGGAGCTCAATCTCCGTTTGCATACTACACGTTGTCAGGGTTACAGAGGAGGACATAGCATGCTTTTTGTTCCGGAATTGCCGCGGGAACTCCGAAATTAACGTGGGTGAAACCGCGGGCATAGTAGATAGTATAATATATCTAGATGAAAAAACAAACTCAAACAGTACTCACCTAATTACCCTATGAAACGCATTCCATTTACAAAGCTCTTGTGGAAAAGAGAAAATAATCACCAGCTGCATAATTACACCTGTGTAACAATGCAGCCGTATTCCGAATGTTTTTACGAGTCACAGAGTAAATACTGCAACACTATGGCAGCACGTTGAGGCACTGTTTCACTATGGTCAATATTATATACACGATTTCACATCGAATCACATTTATTCCGTATCTAGGTTTTCGTACAAAAGACATAATGCAAAATACAACATAGATAACAATCAATCATTAACCACAAAGTCTGTATATACGACAGTCAATATACCTATTAACAAGAATTCAAAATATAACCTTACTTAGATGTAATAGGTGTTTACAAAGTGTTTTTGTAACAATGTTTTATAAAACAAGTAGTAACATTTTATATTATCACTAGTTGTTCACCGCGTCACCCTCTGTAATTTAGGAGTTCCCGCGGGAATTAAGGCATACACCCAACCCGCTACAACATTTTTAAATAATTTTCGATTTTCGCTATGACACAATAAAATGCAAATCAGCTCAACTCAGTACTTGCGTTTAACTTTTATTAACATTGTTAGGTATTTGTTACCAATATTTTATTATCCGATTCATGAATATTATAATGTCACAGTTTCGTATGTGTTACTAGTAAACATGTTGAAAAATGCACACTTTATCGGATATACCTTAAGACTCATTATTTTTGTTATTTTGTTAATAAACTTAATTGAGGTGGAAATTTTTCGTGTTACGGTCATAGTGAATCGATGCGCACTATAGTTTCAGGTGTACGTTCTCTGTGGTAATGTTTTTAATAGAAATAGTGAGGACGGCGGCCTTTTTTTTGTCGCTTCTAACGACAACGGCTGCGGCATTTAATTTGTGATTTTAATAGAGATGCTCACGAGCTATGCAGCAGTGGACCCAGAAATGGACAGTGAAGTGCTGAGTTGGTGACCCTTTCGGCAGAGCATGCAAGAGATATTATCTATGTTTCTTAAGATTAGGCACTGTTGATGTTTGTTTCTTTTTCTTGTGTGTTGTGCTGAAATAAATGTATTTTCTTCTTCTTCTTCTTCTTCTTTAAATATTTTATTAGAAATTATACTAGTTGTGCCCCGTGGTTTCACCCGCGTTAATTTCAGAGTCCCCGCGGGAATTCCGGGACAAAAAGTAACCTATGTTTTAATCTGATGAATAAGCTATATTATTGTAAAGTTTCATTTAAATCCATCCAGTAGTTTTTGCGTGAAAGAGTAACAAACATCCATCCATCCATACATACTTACAAACTTTCGCGTTTATAATATTAGTAGGATTTATGGTTAAACTAGCTGCTCTTCCTGCGGTTTCACGGAGTTCCCTGGAAAATTCCAGAGTTAAAAGTAGGTACCTTATGTCCTTCTCTGTACTCTTGACAACGTGTATGTAAAATGTCATTATGATCGGTTGAGACGTTGAGGCGTGATAGCGTAACAAAAAACAAACAAACTCACTTTCGCATTTATAATACTAAGGATTTAACATTTTTAATTATAACAATAGTATATTATCATTTTAAGTTAGAAAACTCTTTTTCGCAAAGTAGACAAAAAGAAAACTCAGATTTTTTTTTATTATGAAAGGATTATTTTAGGTTCTAATGATAATATTTCATCCCTGTCTTGTGTCAACGAACAATGAAAGTGGCAGTTGGGTTAGCATAAATCAGACTTAATATTAATTAATGAGAAAGTCTTTCGGTGAAAGTATTTTTCTTCTTCGATTAAATTCAGCTGTGTTAAATTCCATTATGAGGTAGAATTTATGAGTACTTACAGAGAAGGACATAGACTCCCGGCATTCCCGCGGGAACTCCGTAATTAACGCGGGTGAAAGCGCGGAATAGTTACTTACTATTATAAATCCGAAAGTGAGTTTGTTTGTTTGTTACGCTTTCAAGTTTCACGCATTAGCGGTCCAACTGATTACCGTGAAATTTTGTATGCATATTGCCAGGGGCACAGAGAAAGACATAGGGTACTTCTTATCCCGGAATCCCCGCGGGAACTCCGCTATTACCGCGGGTTAAATCGCGGGGACCAGCTAGTATAGGTATTATAAATGCGAATGCGAGTTATTTTACTTGTTTGTTACGCTTTCAAAACAGTTATTTGACTAGTTTTTTTTTTCTGAATTCTATATTTATTCCGTCAGTTAGATAATAAAAAAATAATTAATAGACACGTTTTTTTTATGGAATAGGGGGCAAACGGGCAGGTGGCACACCTGATGATAAGTGATTGCCGCCGCCCATGGATATCTGCAACACCAGAAGGCATGCAGGTGCGTTGCCGGCCTTTAAGAATGGAGAAGGCTCGTTTTTTGAAGGTTCCCAGGTCGTATCCGTTCGGAAAAACTGCCGGCGTAAGCTGATGCCACAGAGTGGTTGTGCGGGGCAGTAAGTGTCTGAGAAATCGCGCAGTTGTGGATTTCGAGACATCAAGATGGTGTGCGTGGTATTTTTGACGCGATGTCCGGTGACGAAACTCAGCAGCCGGGATTAATCCGAACAGTTCCTCTGAACACTCCCCATGATAGATGCGGTAGAAGATGCTAAGACGGATATTTTGCTTGTTCAAATTAATGAAAATATACTTGGATAAAGCGCATTAAAGTTTAAAAGTGGGCGCTCGTAACGTCATATGCAGGTAAAAAACTGTACCAGCTTGTGACGTCACGCGTCATTTCGACTCAACGTATCTCTGTTATTTTTTGCTGACGTAAAAAAAGAAATATACGTATATTTTTATGAATCTACAAAACGGATTAAAAACCAAAATTTAGTCAAATAGCCTATTGAACTACTCAACCGATCATCATGAAATACTGACCAAAATATAGGTATATATATTCGTGCTGGTGTCTCTACATACTTTTAGTAAGTACATACCTACTAAACACCAGGACTCAGGAATGAGTTCGACCCTGTATTATGTAATAGGAGTCAGCTTCACTGATCACTAGACTAAGGGTGCTGTCAAACAGTTACACACACTCTTATTGTTCTTTTTCTCTTTCTTCTTCTTTTTCTTCTCCTTCTTTTTTAATAAATGACTTCCAGATGTGTTGCCCTGCTCACAGTGTCTCCGCCAATGTCACGTCACTCATATTGTTTGTCACGCTATATCTCTGAAAGTTGAGAGTGAGTTGATTTACATATTCCATTTATTTAATTAAAAGAGTTTACCTTCATCTCCAAGTTGGTCTCACGCAAATTTGGTCAAGATCCGGCAAAAACTTCAAGTTTGTTTTTTATTAGGTCCCTACATTATTTAATTAGTTTAATATCGTAACTGAGATCAAACTCAGCTTGTCTCCGCCCGAGCGGCAAAGTTGTTTTTTTAGGTTAACCTTATTTATTCAATAGCATTTAATATTTACACATAATTTTCTTTACCGAACTTCAGTGATAATTTAGGGAAAATGCGACCAAGTTTAGTTTTTGTGCGTATATTATATATTTTGACGTCATTTGCTGCCCGAAGTACGTAGTATCTACTTGAATTTTATTTTTATTAGTTACTCGTACATGTAAGCATGTAGGTATTATAGAGTGTTGATGTTCTTCCTTCTGTATTACCTAGTGGTCAAAAATTAGTCACTTATTCGGATATTATATCCGAAAGCAAAAGTTAACAATCTTTCACTTGTCAACTAAACATATCCTATATCCGAAAAACTCCGAGCGGAAGGAGAGAAAATGAAGAAATGGTATTAGTTCCTACAGGATAAGTGAGATGGAGCGCTAGTTAAAGCCGCGAGTTCCTTTAATTTCAGAGAAGAGAACTTGACACTCACATTCAATAGACGCACCATTCTACGCTAGATAGGGATTTTATCGGTTTATACAATTTCCAACTGTCATAAAGTCACGATCTGATGATGTAATCTAAAAGAAATCCAGGAAACTCTTTAAATATTATAGGAATACTTATAGCGACCAGTTTATTTTTATAGTAAATCGTTCTTTGGCTTTCGGAAAGCACCATTTAGTGAAGTGGAACTGATGATGAAGACTAGAGATTGCCACTGCAACCACTAAATAATAAATATTTCACGGGTTGCGATTCGATTACTACAAAATGACTGCTAAGCAAGCTAACCAAGTTATAAGGCCGAATGCCAATATGAGTTTATTGGTTACGCCTTCTCCCGTTAACAGCTGAATCGATCATTATGAAATTTTGCATACACGTAGTCTGGGGTACAGAAAAGGAATAGAGTTACTTTTTAATCTGGAATTCCCGCAGGAGGTCTGAAATTAACGCGGGTGAAACAGGTGGGAAAAGCTAGTAAATGATTCACTTCGTTCCCTCTCCTGTTTAATATGGTCTCTTTCATCATTACCCCGCTTCCACTCTCTCATAGAATCTAATCTAAATCTTCAATACTGTCAATTTATCTAGGGTGGGCAAAGAAGTTTCTAGGGTGGATATTGAGCTAGCTACACCTTTGCCAGATGTGGAATCTTGTGTGCGCAACTTGCGCCTGTTAACAGGGTGGGGTCACTAACAATGTGATCGTGGGCGGCACGACTAGCTCCTAATGAGGACAGGCGGAGATGCCAATTACCGTTCCACTCTCGAAAACTCCCGTAAGGAAAAGTTCCGCGGACAAAAGTTGGCCTGTGTGCTCTGCAGAAAAATCTTTGTTTGCAACAGAGTCGGAATCGGAAAATAGAGGGAGTAGTAGTCAAAGGACGAGTGGGTAAAAGGGCAACGAAATAAAGCACTTTGAAAGTAATACTTAGGTATATTAACTAAGGCCCGCCGCCCATTGTGACTTTTTGTCGACGTGACTTTCTGTCACTTATGAAAACTATACTGAGGTCACCGTATTGTCACGTCACCATAATGAGCGCACTCAGTATAGTTTTCATTGCACTTGACTAAGTGACAGAAAGTCACGTCGACAAAAAGTCACAATGGGCGGCGGGCCTAAGTTGTCACTTGTCATACTTTTGGTAGATACCTAAGATGGTGTTGTTTTTTGTTCAAATACCTAAGTTAAAACTATTATTTTTTATCTAATTTTCTACATAAACATAATATAAACAATAATCAGCTAGTTAGAATATTGTTTTTGCGCGAGTTCCAAATTGGAATCGAAAAGAATTTTTCATTACTCATACTCGGAAAGTAGGTCTGAAGTTGCTTGAGAAGCGGGTTGAAAGTAACCCTTTTCAGCCCTAGGGAGAATCACTTTCAACTGACAACTGTCAAATTATTAAAAAAAAATCGAGGTCTATTTTCACATTTCTATTGAACCATGTTCCAACTTTCTATACAGCCAGCGCGATGTAAAATTGAAATAACGTAAAGTTTAAGTAGGTATTAATTAAAATAAAATTCACTCATTTTTTCTTTAGCTAATTCCTATTTTTATTTTGACTTTCCTTGCATTCGTAATGAAAAGCACAGTGTTACCCTCGGGAGAAAGACTTATTTAGTCCCGAGACGGGGTTACTTTCACCCCTAGGATAACAATGTACTATTATCTGACGCAACACACATAAATTAGAACGCGATAACCCTTCAACTCCCTCTTTCCCACTTACCTACTGCACGTTTGACGTTTACCCAGCCTAAATCGCCAATATTCTGTTTTACCAGAACTGTGTGATGAAAATAATAATTAAAAAAGCGTTTATTACAAATATATCCAATTGATCAACCAATACAGAGGATTTAATACCTTAAAGTACAAGTTGATATTATGCTCTTTCTATGAATTAATGTTAATCTGAGTTTCATAATACTTTTAATATAATTATGTGGCGTCTAGAATCAAACTTATCCCACTGGCTATCCTAAAAGCGACACGTGGTTTGGATTGAATCTCTCCAGTTTAGAAGGTAAACCCAACCTTTTTGGTTTATCATTCAGCGTGGATTTAAATATCTTAACAAAAAGTTGATCCATTTATAGCTGGTAGATTTAAAATCAACTTCATCTGATTCCTTCAGAGACTCCGGAATATAGGATACTAGGCTGTTCCCCGCGGTTTCAACCGCAGTAATCCGATATTACTCCCGCGGGTACTACGCTATATTTTTTTCTGTACACCTACCCTTGACAACGTGTAGGTAGTATGCAAAATTTAATGCAGGTTCTTCCGCGTTGATTGCAAAGTTCCCGTAGAAACTCCAGGATAAAAAGTAGCTTATGTCCTTCGCTGTACCTCTGACAACGTGCATGCCAAATTTCGTGGTGATCGGTTGAGCCGCCGTAACAAACAAACAAATAGAATCACTTTTGCATTTATATTTTATAATAATATTAGTAAGAATGTAGGTACATTGAGTACTTGAAAATTTGTTCGGCCCTTATAAAACTAAGCAAACAATTCGTACACGTACATAAAAATGGGAATCGTAATAATATTTCGATTCACTTATTTCGTGATATGAAAATCCTAAAACATTTTCCATCGAAATTTTATTGACCAACCACCGCTCCCAATTATGATGGTAACTGACTAAATTGGCAATAAACTTCGAATCTGGCAGCGTTTATAGTTGAAATCAAAATGGGAGCACAAATTTATTCGGAAACGGTCGCTAGCCCGCACCGAGTTAAATGGACATGAGTGGCAAAGAGCGGCTCCATAATTGGTAGAGTTCGTTGCAAACTAGCATGCATTCAGTGCACTCATTAGAGAGGACCTAGTGGTTTAGTTTTGTGATTATGGTGTCAATCGTTGTGATGAAATAATATCCAATTAAACAGCTAGCTGTTTCCCGTGGTTTCACCCGCGTTAATTTCAGAGTTCCCGCGGGAATTCTTCAACAAAAAGTACCCTATGTCCTTCTCTGTACCCCTAACAATGGGTACCTACGCAAATTTGCATAATGATCGATGGAGTCATTAAGACGTGAAAGCGTAAGAAACGAACAAACTCATCTTCGCATTTCTCTTTGGTTACGCCACCTACATATATATTATTACTAGCTGTCCCGCGCGGTTTCACCCGCGATAATTTCGAAGTTCCCGCGAAATTGGTCCATACAAACTTTGCAACCCCTTTTCATCCCCTTGGGGGTTGAATTTTCAAAAATCCTTTCTTATCGGATGCCTACATCATACAAAGAACACACCCTCCAAGTTTCAGGTCTCTACGATCAGCGGTTTAGGCTGTGCGTTGATCCATCAGTCATTCAGGATAAAGCATTTTATATACCTCTAGCCTTTAGTAGCATGGTAGAAATCACTTACTAATGATAAAATCGCCAATTAAATTGTTATCTCATATTTTATAGGTTCCTTTAGAAACTACTTTTTGTTTGAGGGTATACAATAAAGTTATGTCCATGCGAATATATCCGCAATAAACGACTCGCTATTATCAAAAAAGGCATTTTAATTTTCAATACCCTTGCCTATTTACGTACGACTCTGACACCAGCAAGCAATTATATTGTTTGATAAATCTGATAAGTTTTCCGAAGTTGTGGACACCTGTTTCGACACAACAAAGTTATCCAATTAACAGATTCTTAAACTCTAATAAAAGAGCCAAGTTGAGCTCGTCATATAACAGAGTGGCAACACAAAGCCCAGATTTGGGTGATTAAATTTCGCCCGCCCGTCTGACCGGACGTCCGCTTAATAAAGCAAGCCTTAGCTTCAAATATTGACACTGTAAGCTGTACGTGCTTTGCCTGGGCGTTTGAGCTATGTACGTAGGAAGTGATAGTGATGGATGAGTTACCTCACAGCTTTATATTCTAATTTTTCAATATATTTTCTGCAGTTTTTGGTTATACATTTTCAAGTTATGATGTGTTATCTGTCTTTATCTTGTCCAACTTATGTTTCTATTATTTACTACTAGCTGTGCCCCGCGGTTTCACCCGCGGTAATTTTGGAGTTCCCGCGGGAATTTCGGGATAAAAAGTACCCTATGTCCTTTTCTGTACCACTGACAACATGCATGCCAAATTTCATCCAAATTCATTGACCCGTTCAGCCGTTTTTGCGTGATTGAGTAACAAACATCCAAACATCCACACTTTCACATTTATAATATTAGTAGGATGTTATGACTTTATTAATTAAGATAAATAATAAGATGTACCTACCGAATGTTTTATGTGCGGTGTCTTTTTTCTTAATAAATACTGTCTATGTCTATCATCGTCCTAAATTAGCATTAGCAGCTGATAAGCGTCGATGTCAATCTTGTTGTAAAAACGACCTTTTTTATTTTTCCAAAAGAGATCACGTTAAGTCTACCGTTAAAAAAGGAAAAAAAAAGTGAAAAATCTGTCAATGATTTTGATATTAGAAAAAAAAAGGAAAATGAATTTCATAACATTTTTTCGTACTTAATCTGAATTACAACTAAAATGTAATAAGTAAAAGGAAGAAGTAAAAAAGAGTTAAGTGAGTGTAATTAACGCGGGTGAGACCGCAGGAGATAACCTAGTAGGTAATTAAGACTTATTACTAACTGGATATAACTTGCCTTAAGAGGTTAAAAGAAAAGACAAAAAAACTTTTTAAGTAATGAATTTAATTCGATTTTTTTTATTTGAGAACAACTTTTTCCGATTCATAACGAACGTAAAGAAGAAACAATATTAAAAAATCTAGGTACTTAGTGACTACAAACAATTCATATTATAAACTAGTTGAATTTTAATAATGAAATTACATTTTTTTTTATTTTAATAACACGCTTAAGCGTTTGTGGCGTGGTCTCTCAATTTTATAATTAACTAAATTAAAAAATGATTACATTAATAATATAATTATGTCGTGGCCGCATCTAAGAATTAATAAATAAATAAATAAAAAAGCCTTTTATTTCTTACTAAACGCTAACTTATAAAACATGAATTCTTAGGTATATTTTTTTTTCAATATTTTAAATTTTTTTTATTAAAAAAAAACTATTAACTTATAAAGTAAGAACTCCTCATTCGAAGGTAAATCCCTCCTCTAGAGATTGCGAAGCGTCTCTGTTCTCCGCTATCTCTATCCACTGTTCACCAGCCACTTGTATGATGTATTAGCAAATTCATAATGTGGCCGGCTATTTCATGAAATGGTTGCATTTGCAACTGATTACAAGTAGTGTCTAGTTATAAGTATTTTTTCACTTTAGGCAGGGCGTACAGCACCCCGACATTCCTGGTTAGGTAAGGTTTGTACTGGGCCCTTATTCACTATGACCATAACACGTGGTATATCAACCGGCGTGGTAAGATAACGTGCCACAAAAATTCTTTCCCTCGCTCTCAAAGAAGTAACACTTCACAAAAAAACATTGACAACGTTTCTAATGGCATACAAAATAATCTAATATTTGTGTACCTGGAACGTTTGAAATTGCGTTTTTGGGAAGCGCGATATCGGCAAGAAATGTTGTTGGTCATAGTGAATAAGGGCCCTGATGACCAAGTCGCGCGAGCCGAGCGAGCGCAGCGAGCGTGCCGCGGTAGTGGCCGGCGATGCGCCTAAGACAAAATTCGATGATTCAAGATATGGCAGAATAGGGATGTTGACGACATTTGAAAATCAAAATTCTCATTATAGTCCGTCAGTTAGAAAATAAAAAAATAATGCACACAATACATATTTTTTGCCTTTCAAATCAAATTGATAAAAATATACATAGATATGGCGCATTAAAGTTTAGGGTGGCGGGCTCGTGACGTCATTAACCGCTACAAGCCGCCATACAAACTGCACCGGATAGTGCCGTCACGTGAAATTTCACCTCAATGTATCGCCGCTATTTTTTGATTACGTAAAAAAAGAAAAAAAATACTTGTCCAAATTTTTTAATTAATCTACAAACTGGATTAAAAAAAACTATAGTCAACTAGCCCACTGGCCAATTATTTAATAGATGTGGTCACGACACATACATACAAAAATTTTTAAATTTTGAGATCACGCTTCAACCACCATCTGCACTATAGGTTTATACCTACCTATAAATAAAAAAAATATATCTATTAAAAATGTAGATAAAATATATGGATTCACAATGGTGTGCACTGTACAAAAAACAGTTACTAATTGTTATTATTATAAATATTTATCTTATAATAATAATCTTAAAAAAAAACGTTATATTATACAGCCATTTTTACCTAAGTTATAATCTTATTTAATAGGGATTTTGACAATTTTTGAAAATTAAAATTTTAATTAGTCCGTCTTTTAGAAAATTAAAAATCATTAGACACGTATTTTTTTTATTATTCAAATAAATGAAAATATACAGAGATAAAGCGCATCAAAGTTTAGGGTGGGGGCTCGTGACGTCACTTACCGCTACAAGCCGCCATACAAACTGCACTAGTTAGTGACGTCACGCGAAATTTCAACTCAATGTATCTCTGTTATTTTTTGTTTACGTGAAAAAAGAAAAAAAAAACGTCCAATATTTTTTATTAATCTCCAATACGGACTACAAAAAAAATTAGTCAAATAGCCTATTGATATTGACTAATTAAATAAAATTAACACGTTTGACACGATTCTATATCATCACTATGAGGTGTTTGTAATGAAAATACGAAAAAAATTATGACTATTATTGGCACCAAAATTTGACTGGGTGTATTTATTATACAAGTAGCTGTGCCCAGCGGTTTCACTCGGGTAAATTTGATGAAAAACCCTACTAAAATCTATTCCATAGCTAACAGTTTACGCAGCATATGCACTGGAAGCACTCAAAAGGAATATTTTTTTCCGGTTTTGCAACATTTTTCATTGCTGCTCCGCTCCTACTAGTCTTGGCGTGATGATATAATTATAGCCTATAGCCTTCCTCGATAAATGGGCTATCAACACTGAAATTTTTTTTCAAATCGGACGAGTAGTTCCTGAGATTAGCGCGTTCAAGCAAACAAGCAAACTCTTCAGCTTTATAATAATATCATTAGAGATTTATTTGATATCTATTAACTAAATAAAATTAACACGTTTTACACGACTCAATAACATCACTAGTAAGTATTTTTAATGCAAATACGAAAAAAGTTATGACTATTTTTGGCACCAAAACTTTGATTAGGGTGTATTTATTATACAGTATAACAGAGTACTTAAATATCTATTTACTTAAAAACAAATCGGTGTTTTAATTACTTGATCGGCTCAGTAGGTCATCATGCCTTCCAGTTAATCAAGAGGATCCGGGTTCGATTCCCGATGGGGGTGGACTTTGTGTGATGAACAAAGGGTTCCGCTTTCCAGTCTGGGCGTGTTTATATATCTATTGTATAATATATATTATGTAATTATATGTAGTATATACCACGTGTTGTTTGGTTTCCACGACACAACACGTTAAAATTATCTATAACTTAGTGTGACAAGTATAGATCTTTTGTCGCAGGTAAGTAGGTATGTCGTCCGATAAAATCACACAATTAGTCCAGCCTAGCTAAGATGCGCGCCACGATATGTTTATCGAACGAAAGATAAAATTGTCGACACGACAAATATTTGTGGGCGTCCAATTAAAAAAGTGCAGTAGTGCAGGGGTATTGAGTTAAGACTAGATTCGGTTAAACATTTTTCACCACTGGTAGACAAAACGATATAATATGTCGACGAGAATCGATAAAATGGCTCGATAAAATTTTATCATGTTGCGCATCCTAGCTCCGCAGATCGCATATTTATGGTATCTGTTGGTCTAAGATGTTTTATGGCTGGTGTCTTAATTGGTAACCTTAAGTGGTTAAAAAACCGTTTGTTTGTCCTTTCGAAACAACTACTTAAACGAATTATGGATGAAATATGACACACGGAGTACGTAGGACACGTTTTATCTAGGTTATAATTCGCTGGGAATAATTGAGAATAAAAATTCGGCAGTAGAAACTTGACACAAAGAAAGCAAAGCTTGAATCACACAAGGAGACAAAAAAATCTGTAGATTTCACATTCTTCAGACTTCAACAGATAACCTATTCCTAGATATTTTTTTTAATATTCTATTTTTGTGATATAATATATTATTTTGATTAAAAGTTCTATATTTTAATTTGTCGTGTAAAGAAAGCATCTTGTTAGACAAAATAATCATATAACAAAAGCTCGTTAAAAAATCAATTCAAAAAAATATGAAAATAAACCAATTTTTTATTAGAACTTTGGCTTCACGACTTCAATATGCAATTCGTGTAAGCTTTCTTGAAATTCAAACATATATATACGTATCTAGTAATCAGTTACACTAATTTATCTGTTTTCTTATATAAAACTATATTTTTTCTTCCTATTACAATACGTATACAAATACATAATATTTTCATTCATAATTACTTTGACTAGTTACATAAATACAATTATATCTTTAATTACAAAAAAATGTATTTAACATTTCTCGCCAAAATTATTCGATTTTTTTATCACTGTGTCGTCTTTCATTCATAGTTTGTGAAATTTCATTTTTATACAAATCGTTTTTTTTTTTTTTACATAATATAATACTAAGAATAAAACAATTTACATGTATAACCGTCTATTTTTGGTCGAGATTAAGAATTTTAGAATCTAAGTTAGAATTTTTTTAGTAAAAATTTATTACTTGAGTATTTATTATTTAAATTTATTCATTTATAATAAAGAAACGCTCAACGCATCATTGTGTTTTAAAGCGAATACTTATTTAAATAGATAAATAAAAAAAAATGGAAAAATTTAATTAATAAGAATTATTAAAAGGACTGTTATCATTTGAGCTGCACACTAAACTACTTGTGGTATCGACATATTTGGCGTCTATAATGTTAGAGTTAATCTCATCCTTATTACTATCAGTATACGTTACGTTATCGTTTGAATTTGTATCGTTATTAGAAAAAATACGATTGTCCTTGCCGACGTCACCGTCGGCGTCACAACTAACATTGCATTCAAATTGATTAGCACTATCTACAACTTCACAGCTCCTGTTACTTTCAACATGGTCTCTAGATCTAGACGAACTGTCAGATATCGATTCTCTCTTTTCAACTATCACATCGACGCTCGGTGTGAATATATCGCTGTCTCTTTTCTCTTGCAGGTCCGGCGGTCGGACGGTAGACAGGGTGTTAGATAGAAACGACGCTTGGAGATTGTAGCCCGGTAGGAGTTTTGGTTGCAGCGGTAACATCAAGTCTAGGGCGCCGGTGGTGGCAGGTCTCGGTTGCAGGGGTGGGGCGGTCATCAGAGGTGGTTGCAGAGACGCTAGGGATATGGCGCCGGCTTGGGTGTTCACGATCGGACCTTCAACTGTAAGACAACAATGCAGTTTTATCGTAAAACTATCTTTAGTCCCCTTACAAACGGCACCCTCTATAAAAATCATATTTTGAAAAGAAACCTGAGTGTCTCGACTGTAGGACAAAACAATACAGTTTTATGATAAAACTTTTATCATCCCCTTATAGGATACGAGGACACAAACTTACACCACCCTCTATGAAAAATCATATCATATTATTATCTTTTAACAAAAATATTTCAATGAGAAAAAAATTGTGATAATTTTTTTTCTAGCGGGAGACGAAAGTTTGAATCCTGTTACGTGCCAAAATGATTTGAAATGAAAATATTGTAATTGTGACATTGAAAACGTTGTAAGAGTAGGCAGGTATGTTTGCAAGGAAAATAGGTACAATTATTTCATGCGTTATTTTACGGTTATTATTTCATGCGTGCCATAATAATTAAGGTATGTCAGTGACGTCACACGCCAGTGAAGTGGCTATAATTAGGAGCTAAAACAAAAATCCATCGCTAGAAACAGAAATAATTATTAACAAATGTACGAATTCTCACATATATTTTTTACCGATTGGTAAAAATATATGTGAGAATTGATTGATGGATGAGAAGCGACGATATGGAAGGTGACACGCCTACCAATTAAATTCCCATTCACTCTAGTCTTGAAGAAGTTCAAAATATAATTTTGAGGATATTTTATAGGCTGACCATATATTATTTATCTACTTTACTTATCTATACTATAATAGGTAAAAGAGTAGAACCCGCGATTCTGTACATTGAATATTTTTACTTAAAATTGAGAGGGGTGATAAAAGAAGAGTAACCAAGTCCAAAAAAAAAGTTTTTAAATTCTACAGTAAACATACGATAGAGGGAGGTAACATCTGGCTTATAACCGACCGAGCGTCACTTTACCATGAGAAATATGCATGTCATTAAAAATTTGCTTTTTATTTTATTTTTTATTTTATATATCTACAATTTTATGAATAATCAAATAATTATCCTTTCATTATTTCGTTGGTCTTTGATGCGAATATTTAGTTAATTTAAATGTGCAAACAAATTCTACTTAGTGAAACGCATCACACTGGTTGAAGCAAAACTTGACGTCACCAGCTCCGCTCTAATTTATCGGCGTCGTTATTCACACTGAACACTGAAACTTAGCAAACAAACAGAGCGCGAGCCGTGATTAGTGACGTCATCCAAGGCTCGAGAAATATGTCAGCGTTCCAACAGGTCAGATTTTATCGAAAGAAATGTTATTTTAAAAATTAATTTTGTACAATATTCTAAAATTATTTTAAAAATTAATTTTGTACAATATTCTAAAATGTATTAGGTAGGTATTATTTATTATGTAACATGTTAGAATGATGTAACAAGTGAATGAAAACATTAAAAGATATGTCTATTTTCAATAGTTCAATTAACAGTTGTATTGATTGTACACTTCAGTATCATTATTGCATTGAAATGAATTGAATTGAGTTGAAAAAAACTTTATTTGACACAACACAAAGATTTACAGCATACGTAGGTATACAACAACTAAACATATATACATATATAACAAGTATTGAGGGTTCGCCTCTCAACGGACAGACGCCGCCGGCCGAACAGATCATTAGTTCAGTCATATTTTATTTTATTTTCATTTATTCAGGACAACAACAGCTACATATAATAGATTTAGATTCATATAATAAAATTAGATAATATTTTATACTTGAACTATTAATATTTAAAAGTGTAGGTACTAGAAATATAAAAAAGCAAGATTTTATACAAAACACTTTCTAGGGCTCAATAAAGTCATGCATATTCTCTTTTAGATTGCACCGCAAATTTTATAGAATATACAGGGTTTTTCTCTCTGGTTAAAGTACCTACTAGTCGCCAGGGGGGGCAAGTGCACCCCCCGTAGATTTGCATCTGCTTTGATCATGGGCATGCACACTTGTTCTAGATCAGAGGTTCCCATACTTTTTTTTCTCATAGACCACTTTAAACATTTTGCTGGATCTGGTGGACCCCCTGCAGCTATTACATTTACTAACTTACTTCCGAAACCCGAAAAAAGTATATGTCTATGGCAATCTGTGTTGTGGCTATTTTTCAATCAACTATGAGTTAAAAGTTTTCGAAAAGAAGATGAGAATTTATATTGCTTTGATTATGCTGTGAGTGGATGTCATTTAATTCAAGGCCAGTCTAAAAAGCATCTTCATCCAACAGTTGGATTCCTACTTTACTTTTTTGTAGTCTTGACACACTCTTTCTGAATATGGAATATGCAAGTTCTTACAAAAACAATTGCTGAGCTTCTTATAATATTGTCTGCCTATATTCATAGGAGAAGTCAAGTCGGGTCACCTAATACATTTTTATAGACCCCCGTTAACGAGTTGTGGACCCCCATTTTTTTCCACGCAAGCGTAGACCCCTGTCGGGCTCCCGTGGACCCCTGGGGGTCCACGGGAGCCCTGTCCTGTACCACTGTCGGTCCTGTACCACTTTGGGAATCAATGTTCTAGATAATTACGAGTTTGCCCTAGATGCTAATTTGATCGATTTCTGCGGTGTGATCGCCGTGCGTGTTTTACCGATTGGCGCCCTCGCCTGCAGCGGCTGGGCGGCGGCCGGTGGCGGTCGCAGCAAGTTGGGCGGCCCCTGCAGCGCCAGGCTGATCATGTTCATCCCGTTCACACCTGGAAAGCGAACGGCACCGGGTTGGTTTGGAGCACGGAGGAAATAAATTAACCTTTACATTTCTCATATTCGGTAATTAGGTCCTTATTACTCCCAAATGGGGCTTGTAGGTGACCAATTAGCGCTCTAGGGTAATAGTGTAACTAGAAAAGCCCTAGGGCGGTAAGTAATTAAAAAAAAACTCTTCACTCTTGGAAAAAGTTCGCGTACATCTAACCTGGCAATAGACATCATGCATTCAGCCCAATGATAAAAGAGGTCGTTTCGCTATTCAGACCACATTCAGACTAGTACCTAAGCTACGCGCAAATTTCAATCAAACAAAGCTTATAAATTATGTTGCTCTAAGCTATGCTTAGTCTAGTCTAATGCGAAAAATGCATGAAAATCGGAATTCCGTAGTTTCGGAAATTATAGCGAACAGACAGACAAATAAAAAAAATTGATAACCGTTTCTTTGTATTCAGTTATTATGTTTAATTTTTGGTAAATGTATTTAACTAAACCTTCCTCATCATCAATCACTCTGTCTTATTGGTGAAAACCGCAAGAAAATACGTTGTTAGTTAAAGATCTAAGTATACATAGGGACAGACAAACAGCGGGAAGCAACTTTGTTTTATACTATGTAGTGAGTGCTTTATATAAAATAAATTTAAATGCGCCATCTATTGTTCAAACTAAGTAACAACTGAACGTCCTTGTTAACTCACCGAACTTGTTGCTACCCTGTTGAATGTCCTTCAGCACGACCGGATGTTTGACTGCATTCACTCGCCGATTGGAGGCGCCAGCGTCGCGTTTCCTTCGCGGCTGCTCGACGGGGAGTACGCGACGCCTTTTCTTCGGCAGTTTTGACCGGGCCTGCGGATAGATGGCGCTAATTTCAGTTTTCAGATTTATGGGCCACAGTGGCAACAGCTGGCAATGTGGTTAAATGGTCTAACAGATATTAAATATTATTACTAGCTGTGCCCTGCGGTTTCACCCGCGTGTGTTTCGGAATTCCAGTAGGAACTAAATTTTTATTTAATAAAAGTAGCCTTAGTTACTCCTTATAATATCAGCTATTTGCCTGTGAAAGCCCCGTTAAAATCGGTCCAGCCGTTTCAGAGATTAGGTGGAACAAACAGACAGACAGAGAAAATTTTTAAAAATTGTTTTTTTATGACACTACCGTGTCTACTTTCATATGCATTTAGTGAAAAGCTGTTAATTTGAAATTACAAACAGACGTACCTACTCAAATTTTATTTATATGTATGAAGATGTAGGTGTCGATATTGATATTATGGATATAGATACAATATGAATAAGTTCAAAACTCACACAATTACCTACTAACCTCACCGTTAAGGTTAAAATTCCAACAAATTTAAATTTTAGAAACAACACTCATAAGTAGGTAGTTCAAAATGCTAAAATTTAGAAGTTTTGATGTAAAGGTTACGGAATATAATATCCTCATGCGAATGGTGTTGCAATTACATTTTTCTGACAAAAAAAGAAAATATATTCACGAAAACCGGTGAAGAAACGGGTGTGAAACTGCGGGGCACATATTGTATAAATAAAATACGTATCCACTTAGGGTTGCCAGGTCTTTTATGTAGGTACATTGATATAGAAAACAGCCACGTTCGGTGTTAAGAATAGTTTCATAAGTTCAGAATACTGACTTCGGAGCTTTAAGGTCGTGTCCTATTTCCTTAGCTCCGACACTATGATAAACTATACTAGATAATAAATAACCTGCATTTACGCATTTGGAAAACAAAATGTACGGTCTTATTTGTCAAAGATATCATTATTCTCAAGGTGAACACCTTGGGTGATTTGTTTTTCTCTTTTCATCATACGAAGTGAGAATAAATCTGAATTTTATTCAGCTGCACATTGTTTTGTAAACTTTAGCCTTCAGGAAATTTTTCTAGCTCTTACGATGTGAGTCCGCTCGAGTGATAATTTATTTTACATTTAAAATTCCAAATATACATGTATCTTTATTAAATGGACTGTTTGCAATGAAAGCCTTTTAAGTTAGACGTACGTAGTTTTTGCGGGATGTGCGCACAAACTTACAGACAGCAATGAGGCCTGAGAATTGTAGTTTTTGTCCTGCCAGCTTATGATATCCTGCAGTATTACAAAATACATAATATAAAGGTTATTTGAGTATCGTTAAGTGTTTTTTGGCACAATTTATTTTAACTTTTTTATATCAAATTTGAATTCTGCTGAATTATCAAAAACATTTATATTTGCCTAATCTATTTTACATATTTTCTTTAAAACTAAGATGTATTAGAAGATAGGTTGTTTCAACGGGTGATACCTACATCGAGCCCTGTAAAGAGCCTCTAAGATATTTAAAACGTATTTTCCTTTAGCTAAGGCGTCTTTCAACCTTAATCACCAGTCATTTCCGACCCGTCAACCTAATTGCTTACTTTCAAACGCAAAGTAATTATAGAGTTATTAAAGGACAATATTTTATAGTAGAATGATTTCCTAACAAAATAAACGAGGCGAGTATAATTGCGTTCCCAAAATGACACTGCACAGCCGATTTTTATGATTTAATGTAATAATAGGTATCTATGCATAGAGTATGTTAAGATCACTGCCGTAGACAAGTTTTATTATCAGGGGGGTTCAAGGAAAAAAACATACATACCTACAGCCGAATGCAGAACCTCCTCCTTTTTGGAAGTCGGTTAATAAAATAACACAAATATGCATAATTTACACTTCTCTCACGCCTCTCGTGTTTTTAATATTATACAATATGTAAGTAATATTTTGAACATTTTTAACATTGAACAGTGGTTACGGTCAGTGTGATAAATGTGGGGATTATTAATAACCACCGGTAATTATTAATAATGATCGCCAACGAAGCCGATTAAACTGATTATTTCACATTAACTTTGCTATCAGCCGCTTAGCCTACCTACTGCTGACTAATGACAAATGGTTCACACAGATAGAAGCTCTGCGTGGCAAGCTACGTCGACTTTGTTATAAGATAAAAGTCGACTCAGTAGATACTATTCTAACCTCACCTACCCTGAGAGAAAATAGGGTCTCGGTTGGTAAAGTTCGGGACCGAAAATTTCCTCACCGAAGATTGGGGTAATAGTATTTCTGCTACACGGACTACATATTTGGTCAGCACACTCTCACGTAGTTTACACATTACTGACACTGCTGCTGGTCACCGATATTGTGTCGCCAACATATCCTTCGGGCAACGAACGGCGACCATAACCTATTTGGTCTGACTGATTTCTCTCCGTGTAGCATGTCGGGGTGCTCTGCATCTCATTTATGTAGTCAACCAGTATCACAGCAAAGTTTATTTGAAAAGTTAATCACTTTCACCGGCTTCGTTGGCGGTTATTAATAATTCACGGCTATTATTAATAATCTTCGCATTTATCATATTGACCGCAAGTTCGCAACACATGCATTATCGTCACAGCATGCCGCTTGAGCCCGGAACTGCCGAATCAAGCTTTTTCTCCCCATTGAAAACGCAAAATTACCTTTTTTCGACGTCAATAATAATGAATTATGGATTTTTACTTGTCTATAATAATAAAATATAAGTACCTAGACACTTACCCCAAAGAAACGTTATACGTGTATAAGCTTCGAAGCTTTTATTCATGTTCGACACGTGACAGGAATTTGAATGTTACTTCTTTGTGTAAGTTGCACTCAATCTTCGTTCATATCAATATTTTTTTATGATATCTGTGGTACAGAACTAACCAATAAGCCCAATAAGTAAGTAATAATAGACATGTTGAGGCGGTATGAAAATCAAAAGTCTATTACAGTCCGTCCGTAAGACAGTAATAAAATAAACTCTTGTATTTTGCCTTTTCAATGTAGGGAAAAAGAGGGTTTAGGAATTGGGCCTCGTGACGAGTAAAGGCTAAATGCGCATCTGCTGGAAGAAAGTTTACATAGAATAAGCATGACCCTTGTACATGATATTTTTATGTTGTCCTTGTGTACATTAATTGTTAATTATTATTTTTTTTAATATATATTATTCTACACGGGTCACGAAGGACTACAAACAAGAATCTAGTCAACTAGCATATCAGTTCAATATACCTAGATGTTACTTTATAATACGAATGTTGTGTCAAGTCAACTTTGTACTAAAATCTTTATTACAAAGGAAAAAAAATACAAAAATCGGTTCATTCAGTTCAGTTCAGAGGTAACAAACATAAAAGATTCCATTCGAATTGAGAACCTCCTCCTTTTTTGAAGTCGATTAAAAACGTGTTCACATTTAAAAAAAACCCTTTTCTTTAATCTTCTGCTTGTTGACCGGTGGAGGTTGTAGCGAGTGTACGCTTGTCGCGTTAATCTTCTCTGTTTCTACGTCCATGAAAATACCAGAAAAATCGTGGATGTAGAATCCTGACTGTATTCGTGCATTTAAATCTCATCTCCAGCTGTCAGTCATGTGACAGTATTTTTGCAATAAGCCCTCCACTATCGCGATCATAGAGAGTAGAAACGGATATTCTATTTACAGTACTGCTTTCGACTATTACGTACTTGTGCGGAAGTAGTTATGATATTTTCAATACCTTCGTACCTACTAGATCAGTTGAGCATTAGATTTCTAACACTCAATACCAAACACCACACACCTACAACTTTATGATGATATTGAAAGGCAATGCAAAATTCGGTGGATTAGAAATCGTCAAGTACATTTTTGGCTAATAAGCATTAAAAATATTCAATTTCGACACTAAAATACAATACCTAGATACATAATATTATACATTGAATTTGTTGTACTTTTCACTGATTTTGCAATTTACACAACTGTTAAAATAAATCAGAGTGAAATGTTTTTCGAATGAATAAAAAAGGAAAGAAATTGGTTCACAACTTCACACAATTTCTTTTGGATCTTTAACATTTTTTTTTTTTATTTGAATTCAAATTTTGAGTCCTTTTCATTCTATATCCCAATCGCCATTGTTAAACTACGATCCCCTGGATATCGACGAACGAAGATAGACTTTGAGATGAATAAAAATAATTAAAAAGGTTTTATTTATAGCTTTAACCCTGGAGACAGATTGCAAAGATTTTTACTGCTTCCACGCGCCAACTTTTCCTCGTCTTGATGGATTGAATTGATTCTATTGTTATAAATGGAGTCAGAAGTTTACATCACTAGCCGTTAGTTAAGACACACTTTACTTGCATGTTTCAGAATTCGGTATCCCCTCAGGAATCTGGATAAAATATTTTATACATACTATCTTTACTACTAAATAAATAAATTATTTACTTATATGCTAAATATCTTTCAGTAACGGTCCTTTCCCATCTCCCCTATCGTCAAAATCAAATCCATCTAGAAGTTTCTGGGGTGAGCTCTTCAACAAACAGACGAAACTCCAAATTTTGCTTCTCATAAAATGTCATCTTTTGGCTTTATTACCAATGAACAGACACGACAATTTTTTAATATTCAAAACCGCCATTAACAAAGTACCCACCTAGAAAAGAGCAACTCTGGTACGATTTTTGCTGCAAGAGATAAAACACGATTCTCTCTCGAGAACCAGCCCCCTTATCGAAGTTGACAATCTATAATCATTAACACAATATAACTAAGGAACGAAAGCATTATGTCGTGTGCTGGTCACGCAAAACTGGACATTGATTCGACGATTTTACGTGACTACGTGACATCAAAATTCGATCTTTAGTTTTCTATGCGTTAACGATTGTAGTATGCCAACTTGGGTAAGGGGGCAGGTTGGCAAAATGGCGGCAGACAGCTGGCGCAGCGAGCGTGAACACCTGACTACTTCCATCCAACAACAACTGAATTCGCTTTGTGTAGTCTTCTTCTTCTTTTTCTTTAATAATGGCGTCTATAATTATAATTTGCCAATCAACGTTTCTGTGATAAAATATCTTCATCTACTTCTTCAATTATGGCGAAACGCCAATGACAATGTTAAATTGTTCCCCAAGTTAAAACATGGCTCTCTTCAAAGCCAGTTTCCTGCTCGGGGTCCAAAATAGATGCTGCAAAGTGACTGAAGTAACGAAGACTTCACGTGACACGCGTGTGTTCGGTACGGCTTTCACCCTTCAACAACCTTTTCGTAGTCAGGAGGCCGCGCGGCCGTAGTCACTAGTGGGTGTCACTCATTCACTTTGACGCGGGAATGTGTCAGTTACGTCGTAACATTAGGGCAAAGGTGTCTGATATTATACAGACAACAACGAAATCTTTTGTACAATCGGACCAAAAAAAAAAAAGAAACAAAACAAAACTGACACTCAACACAACCTAACAGTGCCATTATTCTTGCCTTATTCACTATGACCAACAACATTCCTTGCCCACAACGCGTGTCCCAAAATCACAATCCCAAACGTTACAAGTTCCGAAATATCAAAAACTAGCTGTTCCCCGCGGTTTCACCCACGAAAATTTCGGAGATCCCGTAGGAATTCCGGGATACAAAGTACCCTGTGTCCTTTTCAATGTGTATGCAAACTTTCATGAGATTTTATCGCTGTTAATTTCAATTTCGGAGTACCTGCGGGAATTCCAGGATTAAAGGTAGGTACCCTATGTCCTTCTCTGTACCTCTGAGAACGTGTGTACAAAATTTCGTGATGATCGGTTGAGCCGTTAAGGCGTGAAAGCGTAACAGACAGACAGACAGATAGAGTTACTTTCGCATTTATAATATTAGTAAGGATTAATATTATTATATGTATGCCACGTCGTAAATGTATTTTTGAACTGAAATTTCGAGGAAATTCCTGATTGATCTACCTTCTACCACAACAGGCACCTGGCTTGTCTCTGCTTGTGTTTTGTGTGTATGCGTGTTTCTTAGGGTTAGAGCAGGGGCGCGGCGAGCGACGAAGGTTGAGTTCGCAATTCAATATTGATATTGCTCAACACACATCACAGCCTCACTGTTTCCTCTAGGCTTATCGCTAAATAGTGACGAGACATGGGGAGGCACGAATTTGGCGGGGGGCGGGTAGTGTCGCTTCTCTACGTATTAATAACTAGCTGTGCCCAGCGGTTTCACCCGCACGGAAGGTTTTTATACAACAACTTTTTTCCCGACATCCGATTTCAATGAAACAAAGCCTATATGTAGCTCCAGGCTAAGCTTAATCTACCTGTGAAAACCGCATGGCAATCCGTTCAGTAGATTCGGAGATTATCGCGAACAAACAGACAGATAGACAGACAGAAAAGAATTTTAAAAACATTTATTTTTGGACTTGGCTACTCTTCTTTTATCACCCCTCTCAATGTTAAGTAAAAATATTCAATGTACAGAATCGCGCGTTCTACTCTTTTATTATAGTATATATAATATTTGCCTATATTCTTTGCCTATGGATTTCGTTCGCATAAACTAAATGGCGCAACACGAAAATTAAATGGCGCAACCGATGCCTATTTCTAGATGGAAATAAGTCTCGATAGAAAAAACTTTTTAACAAGCTTTTATTCAAATGCGCCAAAAAGAATGAACCACGCATTGTCATCCAAACTGGACGTGTATACAAAATTTCAGCTCAATTGGTTGAAGATATCTTACTCAAAATTGAATTGTAAGATTCCAAAAGTACAAACATAGTTACATACAATATATATTGCAAGTCGAATAAAAGCTTTTAAAATAACAATAGGTACCTACCTAATATTTTAACAAAATCCATAATGTTTACTTGTTTGGTGACTGTACTCATACAGGTGAACGTAAGAACACAAATTTGATGTAACGCCCAGTAAAATTTACAGGATACGTTGAAATGCCTTGAACGTCTGGCTGTCTCTGCGTAGCTTCTTTTGAGAGTAAATATTATGTACTAAATATTTTACTGTCTAGCGGATGATGCTCGTAGCTTCACTTGTTTTCTGAGTTCACTTGAAAACAAAACATTGAAGACACCATACACGGATAAAAATTAACCTTTATATCTTTATGTACCTATCTATATATTTTAAATAAATTATTTAAATAATTAATTGCTGTTCATTTGTCTCACTTAAACTCTAGAATGGCTGGGTCGATTTGGCATATTTCGATCTTGAAAATATTCGTGGAATTCAGGGTATGTTTATAAAGTAAACTAAGTTGCTTTGGAGTCCCTGCGGGAATTCTGAAACTCACGCGGGTGAAACCGCGGGCCACAGCTAGTTTACTAATATAAATATTATGACGTATGAGTTTGTATGGATATAAAGTTGTAATATGTGTATGTATTATACTGCTTTCTTTATAAAAAAAAATTAATTGAATGATTTTCATTCCAATAATTTATGTTATAAAATTTATAGTATTACTTACGTACATCTACTATTTAACCAACGGAATATAGTAGCTTTCAAAATATAGCAATACCTTTTTATTAAAATATGCTCTCGAAATTTTATAAATACTAAGTATTTGAAAGTTTCAAGCATTTCATACATGCATATTGCATGCATTCTCCGACAAAAACTAGGCGGAAGCAGAGTTGGTAGGTACTTTGTTTTTTTCGAACGAATAAATTTATCGTAATCAGTTCAGTTTTGTACAAAGTAAACAAAAAAACACAAATTATGACCCACCTATATTTGGAATTCAGTACAATATTGTTGAAAATTTTAATAAAAAAGCTATGAAATATTTTTCACATCTATACATGTTATATCTATTAATGAATTATTGCAAGTAGCGTGGGAAAATATAGGTACAAGTGTAAAAGTAAAATTTTATGGGTTTTTTTTTGTTGCGTCAATTTTACAGACGCATCGCCATCTGAAAGATCAGAGGCTTTCAAGGAGCGGAACCTTGTGAAATGTGCCGTAAATTTCACGCAAATTTTTATAGATGTTGGTACATCTATAAACATAATATATGTACATATAAACGTGCCCAACGTACCCACGTCCTGCAATATTAAAATGTTTGTGGTACAGATAGAAAATAAATACACTGTTTAAAACCAACAGTAGAATGAAATGCACTGAATTTGTACACAACATTTTTTTTTTATTACTGAATTCATAACTACCTAATATAAATTCTACTAAAACTAGACAGATAAAACGGTATTCATGTTTTATTTTCCATAAATCTATATATATATAAAATGCTTTGTCCTGAATGACTGATGGATCAACGCACAGCCAAAATCACTGATCGTAGAGACCTGAGACTTGGAGGGTGTGTTCTTTGTATGACGTAGGCATCCGATAAGAAAGGATTTTTGAAAATTCAATCCCTAAGGGGATGAAAAGGGGTTGCAAAGTTTGTATGGAACACTTCAAAATTATCGCGGGTGAAACCGCGCGGGAAAACTAGTAAATCTATATAAATTGCATTATTCATACTTCACTTGTTACACTTAAAATTTAATGAACTTTAGTGTTTATTCTGAATCTGGGTTTTTAATGTATTATATTATAGTATAAATGTATTATATCTAATCTTAATATATATAAATCACGTGTCACGTTGTTTGTCCGCGATGGACTCCGAAACTACTGAACGGATTTTGATAAAATTTTGTAACCATTCATAAAATGGTCCAACTTAAAAAAAAGGAAAGTTTTTATCCCGGAATTCCCGCGGGAACTCCGAAATTACCGCGGATGAAATCGCGGGGGACAGCTAGTCTAATATATATAAATCACGTGTCACGTTGTTTGTCCGCGATGGACTCCGAAACTACTGAACGGATTTTGATAAAATTTTGCAACCATTTATAATATGGTCCAACTTAAAAGATAGGATAGTTTTTATCCCGGAATTCCCTCGGGAACTGAAGGACATAGAGTACTTTTTCCCGCAACCTCCGCGGGAACTCCGAAATTACCGCGGATGAAATCGCGGGGGACAGCTAGTTATAGTATAAGTAAGTATACTATGTAAATTTGTAACAAAAAATATGTATGTAAGATGTAACCTTACCTGCAGGTTTTTTTATACTTAAAAATTCGCTAGGACATGTGCTAGAACTGTGTTGGAACTACCAACGTTTTCTGTCTGTATAGTAGGTATATGTTATCATAATCCGCAAAGCTATCTCCACGGTTGGTGCAACGACGATGTATTAGGACAATAAGTCAGACGCACAATCAGCGGGCTTATGTCTACTGCCATAGTGCTAGGACTAACAGTAAGGCAGTGAGGACGCAGTCAAGACGAGACGCGGCGTACCGAATTTTTAGAAGCAAAGATCTACATATATATGTATTTAAAACCCTCGCATTTATTTTTTTTAATTTTTATTCGTATCTTTATTCGGATGTATAGTTGCGCTTTTACTATAATATGTATATTATATACTTATATAAACAACGTATAAATTATTTCAAGTTTTTATTTCACTTACGCATCGTCTATTTTTTGGCATTGCTGTCTGAACTCTGATTGAACCAAAATTTTCTATACAGGTTTGTTATAACGTCAATATTTTGATTTGCTGAACCCAGTAAATATCATACTATTATATACTATTAAATATCAAATTAACCTACTTTTACCAAGCAAGTGTCAAAAGGAACAATATCTTGTTGAGAAGACCGTAAGTTTATTGCGATGTAACTTGGCGTCACACAGTCATATGAGTCAACAATCGAGTTTGTAATACATAATAGTTAAGGCAACAGTACATCATACAGATACTAATTTGAATTTGGTTTAAAAACTAAAAATAAAATTTAATTTAAAAACTAATCGAGCCCCTGCGGTTTCACCCGCGTTTATTTTAGTTTTTCTAAGAATTTCCGGCTAAAAATTACCCTTTCACTTAGGACGACTGTACGTGACTGTACCTTCGGATAAATTGAAGAATTTTAAAATCGGTTACGTAGTTTTTTAGTTTATACATTACAAAGCACAAAAAAAATACAAAAAAAAAAAAAAAACAATTATTTTCTTTGTTCATATTAGTATAGATGTAGGTAGATCAAAACTTGGTTTCCAAAAAGGTTTTAAACGTTAACTTTGCCCGACAAGTTCAGTTACTGTTTTCTAAATCACATATCTACACTGTGGGTTCCACTTCAGTGCGACTTTGACGAATGCCTACCATTACGCCGCCTCTCTGAGAACATTGTCTTGTGCGATGAACGCTGTGTACCTATGTACCTACTATTCTGTAAATACTACATCTATACTACAACTGAAAGACGTTAATAAACAGACACCATTTTCTAGATCTTATACCAAAAAACCCATAAGTAGGATCATCTTTGTACCCCCTACAGGCCAGGACTTTTAGTATGTTCACTCCCTAAGCACCTCAAACAAGTTTCTAAAGCAATCGCTCTCTGCTCTCACTATAAACGTTCTTTACTGACTGGACTGAATTACACATAAAGCGTTAGTTACATTCAAAATTGAAGCACAAAACCAATAGAGGTGTCAATTCGCAACGAGAGACGTAGTATGCTGTTTCCGCCGCACTTTAAGTTTTGCCTGCGCTGATTGCTGTTGCAATACCTTATTGACTCTATGAATATCAATTATATTCAATTACATTAATGTATTAATTATATCGGCACAGTTCTATAGTCACACACGCATCTGCATATTTACTGGCAGCTATCACAATTTTGGTGCGTTGTGCTTGAATAGGTGGTAATTAATCAAATTACGATATGAAACGCCGCTTCGTGATTGTGAGCGATTGAAACGATACGGAAGCAGAATAGGATATTTTCCGGGGCATGAAAATCAAAATTATGTTTAGTCCGTCAGTTAGATGATAAAAAAATAATAGACACGTAGGTATTTTTTGCTTTTTCAAATTATTGAAAAAAATACTAAGATAAAACGCGTTAAAGTTTAATAATAATAATAACAATAAATTTAGCTATTCAAAGTAACTAAGACTCAATAGTCAAAGTCAATAGGAAATCTTGATGTCATAACGTGCTATAAACTGTAGTACGGCGTGACGTCACGCGACAATTCAACTTAATGTATCGCCGTTACTTTTTAATTACATGAAAAAAGAAAAAAATACGTGTCGAATATTTTTTGTTAATATACAATTACAAACCGGACTAAAAAAAATTAGTCTCAACTATGAACTAGCCCATTACATCAGTTTGGTAGCTAGCATATGCTCTGCTTAGTGTGGGACCAAGCAGCGCTGTGTGTTCTTTTTCCTAATTCTTTTTACAATAGTATATTTCATTATAAGTGCGGAAAGCCTGTCATTGCAAAGAGTTCCGACAAATGTCTACCCGAGCCGAGGCGCAGCCGAAGGTGAGGGTTGACAGTCGGAACTAGTTGCAATGACGGTTCCGCACGTGTACTGAACAACTATTTTTAATACAGTTACGAAAAAATTAAGCAATTTAATAAAATATCAAAAACACAACAAACTTAACTAAGTTCCAACTGTGATCAAGAGATGGCGCTAGTCGTATTAGTAATGCGAAACCTACGTTTCGCAATGCAAAAAGTGTCAAAGTCGTGTCGCCATTTTTGACAGTTGGCAAAGAGAACGCACGAGTTCGGGAAAGGTAAACAAAAAGCTCGAGTATGTAATAGCCCACATCCCGAACGCTAAACGTCCCTGCAATACGCCACTTTTTGAGCAACTGTATTAAAAATTCTTTTTCAGTATCATTATTAACTACAATTTTTAAATAAGAAGATTACTGAAGTTGTGTTTAATAATATCGATCTTTATAAAGTTGGTTAGATTTTTAATCCGTATATTTCTACGAAGTCATACACAATTTGGTGCCGTATGTTTTACGTTTAATGCCAATCAGCAATTAGTGTTGAATGTTGATACTACATATTTATTTAAGACACCTATATTAATCACAATTGTGTTAATTGGCTAATAGTTGTACCACGCGGTTTTACCTGCGTAAATTTCGGAGTTCCCGCGGGAATTCCGGAATAAAAAGTACCCTATATCCTTCTGCGCACAATTCATAACGTGTATCCAGAATTTCATCATAATCAATCAAGACGTAGAGGCGTGAAAGCTTAAGAAACAGGATTTTATTATTAACTTTTTTGGACGGGTGCTACCATGTCAGGTTCGTATGTTGGGATCACGGATCCCCGACTAGCTCGTACTTTTATACAACGTGTTAATGAATTAACTGAAAACCTGATACACGCCATTTAAAAAAATAAACAATAATATGATTGAAATATATTTTATGTCAAAAAAATTTATACTTTAAAAGTTATTCAACATTAGTTTGGAGGTGACCTATCTACGAAATTCCAAGCGCTACGCCCGCGCCTAGACGAACCGGTAGGTTCGAATTTTTTGCTGCGGGCGGCGTACGCGCCAAATATTGTATTATAAATAATTTAGACATGGGCTAGTAAAAATGAAAAAATATAACCTATATTAAAACATAGTGCGATCGATTCGCTGATTGATTCTGAGCAAACTATTTTCTAGTTTTCAGTTAATTCATTAACACATTGTATAAATAAAAGCGTTATAGAAGAATGAAATTTTATTGAAATTTACAAGGAAAGTATTTACAATAATAATAATCTACGTGTGTGTCCTTATGTTGATAATTACCACTTCCTTAAGTTTTTTTTAATTATCATGTTATACGCATCGAAAGTTACAAACTATACCTCTATGGATAAACCAATATACTTTGGTAATTCAATCAATCACCATCCGTTGACAAATGTTAGTACTTATTATATTTAGACTAGCTGTCCAGCGCGGTTTCACCCGCGACGATTTTGAAGTTCCCGCGGAATTGTTCCTTACAAACTTTTCACTCCCTTTCATCCCCTTATGGGGTTAAATTTTCAAAAATCCTTTCTTATCGGATGCCTACGGCATACAAAGAATACACCCTCCAAGTTTCAGGTCTCTACGATCAGCTGTGCGTTGATTCATCAGTCATTCAGGACAAAGGATTTTATATATATAGATAAACCTACAAAAAATTTTAACACCATTACATATTATGTAAAAAAATATGAAAACTGTATATTTACATAAATATATAATCTTAATATATATTTATTTTATTTTTTTACCCGTTCTATTTACCTTTTTTGGCTTGTCATTGTCAGCGTAGATAGTGTAGCTGTTAAACTATAATTTTTCCACGTGCATTTTATATATTCTAGAAAAATATATAACAACAAAAATAATAACGAATTTTATTACTGAAAAGTAGATCCAAGGTGACCTGTGTTCCCGGCTTTACGTTGAGTTTTGAAAGACTCTTTAGCAAGCAAAGCAAAGTATTTTAAGCTCCTAATAAATCGGTTACTGTTTGAGGCTGACCTCTTTAGGTAAACCTACATATATTTCAGTAGAGTCAAAGGTGACCTTAAAATGTGAGCCAGCTTCCTTTACAAGCCTACCTCTGTTTAAATACCTCAATGGGATTACAAAGATTAGGTAGAGTACGATGATGACTGAAATTTTCAACATTTAGAACAGTGTTTAGAACACATAAACAAAGACAAAATTGTTCTATTTTATAGTAGGAAAAATAGGATAGGCGACATGTTTTGCAGAATGGACTGCTGATTGTAGCTACATACATCCATTTACAGGCTGTTTGCAGCGGTTTCACCCGCGTTAATTTCAAAGCTCCCGCAGGAATCCCGGAATAAAGAGTACCCTATATCCTTCTCTGTACATCTGACAACGTGTATGGAAAATTGCATGATAGTTAAGCCGTGAAAGCTTAAAAAACTAAAAATTAAACTCATTCTTATTTAGTTATAATGAGAAGGATTTATTGGCACACCAACTGCTCATAGGCAAAACTATACATATCAACCACTTATTAAATCTCATTAAATACGTAAGTATACAAAGACAGCCTATTCGCCAATGAACAGGTGTGAAACAATGTATTTGTAAACAAATTGAATGTGATTTGTAACCTGTGAAAAAATGCAGTGAATCGTGAAACATCGAGATTATGCTAGGTGGGCCATGGCTGCAGCATCAGAACCAATAAATCATTATCCAGTGGATTTTGAAACTCGGAATATTTAGGCGGTAAGCAGTCCGTCGGTCAATCAGAGTTTTAACTAAATATAAAATATTCAATTTTAATTTCAAAAAATGGTAATTAAAGATTTTTCAATTTCAATTCAAAAAGAGGAAAGGGTGTGATCCACTGAATCATTTAATCTTTCTCTATGTCTGTTTGCTTCCAGATCTGTCTGTCCTACTCTTGCCTGTACGTTAATGAGGGCACGTCATAATATATAATTAATTAGAATGCTGGGTAATTGGTAACCCGTAGTCCGTACCTACGTACTAGCCTTAAGCATGGAATAATTAAGATGGATCTTATATCCTTCGTTGGGTATAATTTTTAAGCGTTTCTCTAATTTTTGTATTTAACACTAGCCAATCCCCGCGGTTTTACCCGAGTTCATTTAGGAGTTTACGTGGGAAAAATCGCAAATTCATAAGCACTAAGGACTAAAAATTGAAAAGTGAAACGATTCAAACGTTTACACAAAGCAATTTATTGCGACGCTTCTCATAGAATAATAATTATATTGTAATATAAAATTGATTATTAAAATAAATCTCTCTAAACATTTATTCAAATAACAGTGAAAATGGAAACAAAATCAAGTGGTGGCGTTTTAATCATAGAACAGAAAATAAAATAGATAGAAGGGTCATCAACTTAGTTTAGTATGAAAACAGATGAAAACCAGTGTGGCCGGGTGATTTTTGCACACAAAACTATTTTCTCTGTGGTTTTAATCGATAATAACATATTCACGATTGCATTTCACTAATAAAAATACAATTAAAAATATACTGATTAATTACAGAAAAAACCTTCAACTTTGGTTTTCGGAGGAGAATGACCTTACACAATAATTATTACTTTTACTTAATTAATTAATAACTAATTAATTACTAATTACTAAGTAGGTACACCCGAAATAACTTATGTTTTTAGATATATAAAATGAGAATTGAATACTGAATTCGCTTCGTCAAATAAGTTTCTCCTTTTAACCTTACACCCTGTAAGAAATCTCAAAACTGTCTGACATTTATGACAGCTTTATGATCTTCAGACATGCAAAGCGTACGAACCTTCGTTTCTATCAAATATACCACGTCACCTACCTCATTTACCTTTTTTGAAGCGACCTCATAGTATTTTGATGTCTTCCCTCTTGTAACGCGAGCCGTTCTACATGCGGCCATCTTAACTATTCAATACAAGCCCGAAGAACGAGGTATGGCGCAGTTATTATAGCAATTTCGATGATATCTACGTATAATATATTCAGTCAGGCCATGTCAGATGTTCGCCGACAGCAGAGAAATTAGCATTTGCATAAATGTAGGTATACCTACGTATAAGATATGGAAATAAGCGAACCGTTGAGTTGTGTCTAGATCATTGCATTCAGTTATCTTATCTATCTATACTATAATAAAAGAGTAGAATCCGTGATTCCGTACATTGAATATTTTTACCTAAAATTTAGAGGGGTGATAAAAGAAGAAGAACCAAGCACAAAAAAACGTTTTTAAAATTCTTTTCTGTCGGTCTGTATGTCTGTCTGTTCGCGATAATCTCCGCATCTACTGAACCAATTGTCATGCGGTTTTCTTACTACTACTAGCTACACATAGGTTTTGTTTCATTGAAATCGGATGTCGGGAAAGAAAGTTGTTGTATAAAAATCTTTCATGCGGGTGAAACCGCGGGGCACAGCTAGTTAGAAAATCTGAGGAATTTTCTAAGACACAATAAGTAAAATGTACCTTTATTAGATAGATAGATAACTCTTTATTGCACACCAAACTGAAATAAAAGTGTTTACAAATTTTCTTACATTTAGCTAAAGGTATACAGAAGGCGGCCTTATCGCTTAAAGCGATCTCTCCCAGGCAACCTTAGAGTGGACAGATTCATAAGAGAGAGGAAATTAGATCTAGGGGCACGGCAGTGCCCCCGCCAAGTCGAGCAACAAAAGCGGCACGGCCGTACTATCCTTTTCTCGAAGCAATTCAGGCCATTTTCGACCCCCTATAACTTCGTTGTGGATAAAACTAGAAGCCTGATTTTTTAGTAAACAAGCAGGTATTGTATAAAGACAGTATAATTTAAATTTCATTCGATTTGAACCAGTAGTTTAAGAATTATAACTAGTCAAAGTTTCTTAATTTTGTAGGTCACTCACTCACTCACTCACTCACTCACTCACTGACCGATCATCAAAACTCTAAGGCACTTCTAGCAGACATAGAAGTTTGAAATTTAGAATACAATTAGTGTTTATTGTATAAATCAAGGAAAAACTAAAATATTTTGCAATTTCGGTCCAGTTTTCTAGATACACCAACTGCATAAATAACTTTGTAATCCTATATAAATGTATGGAATTACAAAGTTATATATGCAGTTATGCACAACTGCACAAATAACTTTGTAATCCCATATAAATATATAAGACTAGCTGTTCCCCGCGGTTTCACCCGCGTTAATTTCGGAGATCCCGCGGGAATTCAGAGATGCAAAGTAGTTAGTACCCTATATCCCTAAGTTTTCTTTACCCCTGACAACGTGCATGCAAAATTTCATGAGATTTCACCAGCGTTAATTTCGGAGATCCTTCGGGAATTCCGAGATAAAATTACCCTAATCTGAATGCTCCAACGATTTTCATGAAATTTTGTATACAGGGGATTTCGGGGGCCATAAATCGATCTAGCTAGGATTCATTTCTGGAACTCCCGCGCGAACTCTGATATCAACGCGGGTGAATTAATTATTGCATACTACACGTTTTCAAGTGTACAGGAAAGGTCATAGGGTAGTACTTTTATCTCAGAATACCCGCGGGATCTCCGAAATTAACGTGGGTTAAACCGCGGGGAACAGCTATTTAAGCTGAGCGAAGCTCGGTTGCCCAGATATTAATAAATAATAATAATAAGTGTAGCTAGTTACCTACCTAGATATAAAGTGTAGATACATAGTTACCTAGACATAATTATGTTCAAAGGTACAATGGTCAACGGAATGAAAAAGCAAGAATGGGGCATGTGTTTATATTATAAAGTTGTACCTAAATCTTTCAAGTTATTAAAGTAGACAAAATTGCTCAAAATTGCCATGAACGAAAGAACACTATGTATAACATCATAACCGCGGCCGGCGGAGGTGGCTTGCCCGCGCCGCGACTTCTATGCTTTCTGTCCGTATATGAAAGTATATACGGTAAGTACTTAAAGAAGAATAAAAAAATCATTTTTAAATTATTTCTCTGTCTGTCTGTCTGTGTTTGTACCAGCTAATCTCTGAAACGGTTGGACCGATTTTAACGGAACTTTCACAGCATAGCTGAAAAAATCCATAGAGACAGGGAGTGGGCTTTGCGAAAAACTGTAGCTGAAGCTCAAGAAGTAGTACCAGAAAAGAAAAGGAGGAAGACCATTTACAAAAAGAAATGAGATCCCATCAAAAACAAACTTGTAAAAAAGTCCCAAGTCTCGCAACTCAGTTCTTCTATAGTAAAAAGTTGTGAGATCAATGTAATACCAAGTCGGTTAATTTATTCAGTGCCTACTTAAGGGTCCTTCTGTCTAAAGTTATCATGTTATAAGCTAATCTAATAACATTTTATAGTGACCATATCAAATTAAAAAATCTTTTATGTTTTTTAAATTTGATATGGTTGATTGGCTTGGCAATCATGTGAAAACACAATGTATCTCACAAGTAATACATAATATTATAATTTAATTATAATTAAATTAGAACTAATGAGAATTAATTAATTTGTTTAGAACCATAATTATGTATTTATTACATATTGCCAAGCCAATCAATCTATTTAAAACATAAAAGATTTTTAAATTTGATATGGTCACTATAAAATGTTATTAGATAAGCTTATAACATGATAACTTTAGACAGAAGGACCCTTAAGTAGGCACTGAATAAATTAACCGACTTGGTATTACATTGATCTCACAACTTTTTACTATAGAAGAACTGAGTTGCGAGACTTGGGACTTTTTTACAAGTTTGTTTTTGATGGGATATGTGTTTACATAATATATTGGATAGGAAAATGCAACTAGTATAAAATACATAATGCGATTACATACAATACATTATAAATATCAACAGCATTATAAAGTTTATATATATATAATAAAGTTTTTTGGTTGTTTATTACGCTTCTAAGCCTTAACTACTCGATTGATCATTACGAACTTTTGCATACACGTTGTCAAGCTTACACAAAAGGACATACGGTACTTTTGTCCTGGAATTCTCGCGGGAATTCCGAAGGTAATGCGGGTGATGAAACTGCGGGAAAGTTAGTATTAGATATAGTTAGTATTAGAAATGCAAAAGAATGCGTGTTTTTTACTTTTCCTCGCTGAAACGGCTGGACCGATTTTGATCGTTAGAAAAAAAGAAAAATATTTTTTTACTTTCTACTTATATATTGTACTTATGCCAATCCCTACTCCCCTACTAATATAATAAATGCGTAAGTAACTCTGTCTGTGTGTCTTTCTGTCTGTCTGTTACGCTTTCACGCCCTAACGTCTCAACCGATCATCATGAAACTTTGCATACACACTCCCAGGGGTACAGAGAAGGACATGGGGTACTTTTTGTCGCGGAATTCCCGCGGGAACTCCGAAATTAACGCTGGTGAAACCGCGCGGAACAGCTAGTAATAAATAAATATTCTATTCTATTTAAAAAAAGTTTACTCAGAAAAACCCAACACGTCACTTTTGATGTGACCTTTTATTAATTTGTTTGTCACGCTTTCACGGTTTAACTGCTAAACCGATCATTGTGAAATTCTGCATACACATTGTCAGGGGTATCTACATAAATAGAAACCGGAATTGCTGCGGAAACTCCGAAAATTGCGCGGGTGAAATCGCAAGGTGCATCCATAAAAAAATATTCATGCAAATTGAGCGCGCTGCAGTGTCAAAGAGATCCTTCACTAAAGAGATTTAATATCGTCATGGTGTCACGTTTCGTTTCGTATAAATTGACTGACTTGCATGATCTTATACATATATCTGTGCACCAAACCAACTCTGTGCAGCAAAATTTTCAGTCCAACAAAATCAATGAACTAGTTTTATTTCGGGATTCGGCAGACGCGACGTTCTATAATAGGTTCTATAAGTACTATAAGTGCTTGGTAAACGAATTTGAACAGTTTAAGAAGAAGAATAAAGAAGAAGAAAATACATTTATTTCAGCACCACACACAAGAAAAAGAAACAAACATCAACATTGCCTAATCTAAAGAGACATAGATATGAGATAATATCTCTTGTAAACAACAAGTTTAAACGACAACATAGCTAAGATGCGCGCCACGATATGTTTATCGAACGAAAGATGAAATTGTCGATACGACAAATATTTGTAGGCGTCCAAGCAAAAAGGTGCAGTAGTGGGGTATTGAGTTAAGACTAGATTCGGATAAACATTTTTTACCACTGGTAGACAAAACGATATAATATGTCGACGAGAATTGATAAAATGGCTCGATAAAGTTTTATCGTGTTGCGCATCTTAGCTCCGCTGCAGGGCTTTTGTTGCTATCATATTTCAGTTTCAATCAGGAAAAAGAGGAAGGTTTACATCTATATTTTTTCCTGGAATTCCCGCTCGAACTCGGTAATTACCGCGGGTGAAACCGCGGGGGGCAACTTGTATATTTATAAATTGCAATCAATCAATCAAAATATTTTTATTCAATTAATCCTTTACAGGCGCTTTTGAATAGTCAATAAACAAAAATAAATAATAACAATAATAATAATAATGAAAAAACATTTCTCAAAACATTACCATTACATTTCTCTTACATAACAATCTATATAGTATATAATATATAAAAGAAAGTCGTGTTAGTTACACTATTTATAACTCAAGAACGGCTGAACCGATTTGGCTGAAAATTGCTGGGGAGGTAGCTTGGGATACTTTTTATCCCGGAATTCCAGCAGGAACTCCGAAATTAACGTCGGTGAAGTCTCATGAAATTTTGCATACACATTGTCAGGGGTACAGAAAAAGACATAGGGTACTTTGTAAGTTTGTATCCCGGAATTCCTGCGGGATCTCTGAAATTTCCGCGGGTGAAACCGCGGGGTAAAATAAAAACAATTATGTCCATGGAGACTTACCGCTCATGTAAGCGCTAGTGGTACAGTACCCCTTTTTAACAAGGAGTTTTTTATGGTACTCCTGAATGCCAGTCCTGAATGTCAATCAGAGGATTGTCGGTCTGTAGTTACTTTCCATCAGTCAAATTTAACTAAAAACCTAAAAACTGGGTTGTTGAAGGGTGAAAGCCGTACCGAACACACGCGCGTTACGAAGACTTCTTCGTTATTTCAGTCACTTTCCAGCATCTATTTTGGACCCCGAGCAGGAAACTGGCTTTGAAGAGAGCCATGTTTTAACTTGGGGAACAATCTAACATTGTCATTGGCGTTTCGCCATAATTGAAGGAGTAGATGAAGAAATTTTTATCACTGAGAAACGTCATTGGCAAATTATAATTATGGACGCCATTATTAAAGAAGAAGAAGAAGAAGAACTAAAAACTGAAAATCCAATCACGCGTCCACCAAAATCATTGGATCGTTGTTTTGTGGTGCAATTAATGGTAACCATTACCATTCGGTTTCACAAAAGGACACTGATGTACGTTTGGATTTAGGGGGTGAAAATACCCGTGAATTTATTCGAAGGGTCGACAAAAGGTGCTGAGTGCTTATGCATACATAAACAAAACATTCGCCGGAAACGGGCAAAGGTTTTTTGAAATTAGAAAAAAAGAAAATGTCTTGACATGGACGTGCACTTTTCTAGCAAGAAACTAACGAGTTTTTAACGTCAGTAAACACCAAGGTAAACTAAACAAACAGTGTGAGAACTGGCGCCCTTAGCAAAGTTGCCAATCTATGATAGTTATTTGTATAAAATATAAAATTGTCTAATCAAAAGTTGAATTTTTCGTGACCACCAATCGAATATGGTCAACTCGGCTAAGAGGGCAGGATAGCAATATAATTTTTTTTTGCCTATTTCTCTGCAGAAATTAAATACGCTACATGCATACATACACAAAGAAATAAATCCCATCAAAAACAAACTTGTAAAAAAGTCCAAGTCTCGCAACTCACTTCTTCTACAGTAAAAAGTTGTGAGATCAATGTAATACCAAGTCGGTTAATTTATTCAGTGCCTACTTAAGGGTCCTTCTGTCTAAAGTTATCATGTTATAAGCTAATCTAATAACATTTTATAGTGACCATATCAAATTTAAAAACCTTTTATGTTTTAAATAGATTGATTGGCTTGGCGATCACGTGAAAACACAATATATCTCACATGTAATACATAATTATGGTTCTAAACAATCTAATTTAATTATAATATGTATTACTTGTGAGATACATTGTGTTTTCACGTGATCGCCAAGCCAATCAATCTATTTAAAACATAAAAGGTTTTTAAATTTGATATGGTCACTATAAAATGTTATTAGATTAGCTTATAACATGATAACTTTAGACAGAAGGACCCTTAAGTAGGCACTGAATAAATTAACCGACTTGGTATTACATTGATCTCACAACTTTTTACTGTAGAAGAAGTGAGTTGCGAGACTTGGACTTTTTTACAAGTTTGTTTTTGATGGGATCTCATTTCTTTTTGTAAATGGTCTTCCTCCTTTGAGCAATTTAGTCTACTTTAATAACTTGAAAGATTTTGGTACAACTTTATAATATATATAAACACATGCCCCATTCTTGCTTTTTCATTCCGTTGACCATTGTACCTTTGAACATAATTATGTCTAGATAACTATGTATCTACACTTTATATCTAGGTAGGTAACTATAGCTACACTTATTATTATTATTTATTAATATCTGGGCAACGGCTTAAATAGCTGTTCCCCGCGGTTTAACCCACGTTAATTTCGGAGATCCCGCGGGTATTCTGAGATAAAAGTACTACCCTATGACCTTTCCTGTACCCTTGACAACGTGTAGTATGCAATAATTAATTCACCCGCGTTGATATCAGAGTTCGCGCGGGAATTCCAGAAATGAATCCTAGCTAGATCGATTTATGGCCCCCGAAATCCCCTGTATACAAAATTTCATGAAAATCGTTGGAGCATTCAGATTAGGGTAATTTTATCTCGGAATTCCCGAAGGATCTCCGAAATTAACGCTGGTGAAATCTCATGAAATTTTGCATGCACGTTGTCAGGGGTAAAGAAAACCTAGGGATATAGGGTACTAACTACTTTGCATCTCTGAATTCCCGCGGGATCTCCGAAATTAACGCGGGTGAAACCGCGGGTAACAGCTAGTCTCATATATTTATATGGGATTACAAAGTTATTTGTGCAGTTGGTACATATAACTGCATGTATAACTTTGTAATTCCATACATTTATATGGGATTACAAAGTTATTTATGCACTTAGTGTATCTAGAAAACTGGACCGAAATTGCTAAATATTTTAATTTTTCCTTGATTTATACAATAAACACTAATTGTATTCTAAATTTCAAACTTCTATGTCTGCTAGAAGTGCCTTAGAATTTTGATGATCGGTCAGTGAGTGAGTGAGTGAGTGAGTGAGTGAGTGAGTGACCTACAAAATTAAGAAACTTTGACTAGTTATAATTCCTAAACTACTGGTTCAAATCGAATGAAATTTAAATTATACCGTCTTTATACAATACCTGCTTGTTTACTAAAAATTCAGGCTTCTAGTTTTATCCACAACGAAGTTATAGGGGGTCGAAAATGGCCTGAATTGCTTCGAGAAAAGGATAGTACGGCCGTGCCGCTTTTGTTGCTCGACTTGGCGGGGGCACTGCCGTGCCCCCAGATTCACAATACGAGTATAACGCGTGTGTCATTGTGTATACCCGTAAGAAGTAAAACCTAATTATAAAAAAGAACAGAAGAGAAAAGTTTAAAACAATAAAGTAAAGAGAAGTAAATTGTTTTCTTGTAATAATTCGTTTACAAAATCCCCACGAAAGGTATTAAATAAACGTTTTTCTGAGGTAGGTTTTCGTTTATCGTTCTTTGTTTATATTACTTACCTACTTAATCGAATTTTTCATAGAAGACCTTAATAGCGTTCTTTTGGGCCCAAAATGCGTGAAACGAATGGCTGTCGGCAATATCAGGCATTTTATTTTGCTTTAAATTTTTAAAACTTACTACTATAGACAATAAATCATTTTATAAAATTTACCGTCTTCATAATCTTTCGTCATTCAAATATAATGTAGCAAATTACATAATGTATTATTACAGGAAAAAAAAACATGTGAAGTTTACTTAACATATGGAAAAAGGTACGAAACCTTATAACAAACAACAAAAAATGTGAAGTTTGTAATAACCACTGGACACAGCTGCCTTAAAAAAAATCCCTATTTCCATTGATGTTACACAATTGTATTTTATCTTTTTTCCTGTGAATCTTCCATACAAAATGTAATTTTAAAAAGGGGCATTGAAACAAAATGTAACAAATATTATTTGAAATAAATAAATGCGTACCAAAAACCAACAAACAAAGCTGTTTTTAGGAAATATAGAATTCTATTTAATTTTATTCAATTTCAGATTCTTAAAACAGATATTGTTGATTTGTTTGTAGGGATCCGTACCCAAAGGATAAAACTGGACCCTATTACTAAGACTCCGTTGTGCGTCCGTCTCTCTTCTGTCTGTCTGTCCGTCTGTCACCACAGATGATGAATTTTGTTGGCGCCAACAACAAATACTAAAAAACATAATAAAATAAATATTTAAGAGGGCTCCCGTACATTATACGTGATTTTTTTTTGCAATTTTTATAGATGGTACGGCACCCTTCGCGCGCGAGTCTGACTCGCACTTGGCCGGTTTTTAGGACATCTTTGGGTCGGTGATCGTGTATCTTTGATACTTCATATATCACTAAGACCAAATAACAAATAATATTATGTGCATTCGTTTTGTTCATTTATTTCAAAAATAAAAATTATTTATAACATCAACGGAGTGAATATGTAGTATATAAAATATACCTACCTAGATAATAAAGCCTGTGATCCGTGTTTGCATAACGTTTCATTGGAAGGCCGGAGGATAAAAATGGTGCATAGTTATATCCGAAACTCCGGCTGGATATTGAAATGTTGTGAATACAGTTCTCGCGGGCCGCTGCACGAAATCGGCTGACGGGATCGGCTCGTTCATCACTGTCGTGTTTTGGATCCAACATCACGCGTCGGTGTGTACCTACACTACAGTCGACCATATTTGGACGCAGATAGGCAATAACATGCTAAATATTAAGTTATTGATTCAAAACGCTTTATTGAGTTAGAGAGCGTTTTTTAATTATGTATACGTATTTACCTTAATACATTGTTTAGATACCAAAAAACATTTAAACATAAAAAAATGCTGAAAAAAAATTACGATATGATTTTTAAAATCAAGAGTTATTCAAAATTTCTCTAATGTGGGTTAACACACTATTGCTTATCTATGTCCATTTATTGCTTATCCGTGGTAACCGTTGCTCCTGACGGTGCGTGCAGACTATACCTTTGTTATACAACGTGTCAATGAATCAACCAAAAACCTGATACACCCCATCCAAGAAAATAATATGACTGAAATTAAATTTATGTCGAAAAAATTAATAGTTTAAAAGTTAAAATTAATAGTTTTAAATTATTAAATTATCTGACATTGCACTATTATTATGATTTAATTAGTTATTGACTGTTATTTTTTTATATGTGACTAATAATAATGTAATTACTTATCTTTTCTTTTTTTTTTCTCATAAGTGTTGTGTACAGCTAGTGGTGTAGACTGGTGATTGTTTGTGATTTGGTATAATTTGATATCTATAAAAGTTTGCACTATGTTTTGTACCTTATAAATAAATAAATAAGTTATTCAATCTTAGTTTGGAGGTGACCGATCTGCGAAATTTAAAGCGCTACGCCCGCACCTACGCGTCAATGACCCATTCGATTTTTTTCCACGGGCGGCGTACGCGCCTGTTATTGTATTATAAATAATTTAGACATGGGCTCGTAAAAATAAAAAAACATAACCCATATTAAAACCTGGTGCGATCGATTCGTAAGTCGATTCTGAGCAAACTTTCTAGTTTTCAGTTAATTCATTAACTGAAAACTAATTGTAAAACACGTCCACATCATATAACATAATATGTTATACAACATTGCAACTTAAAACAAAACTGTACCCATTAGAATAACAATACAATATGGCAATTTTATATAACCATTGTCGTTTCTCGTTCTTCAGTGCTATGCTATCCACAATGTCGTCGCTGAGAGGACGTTTCACTAGCTGCGGTAGCGACTGTTGTACGAGTATTTAATTGGTGATATTAATTGATAATTTGATAAACTCAAATGGAACACTATTTTACTTCGTTTAATTTTATTCCTTAGAATTTATCGTTCTTACAGACGTCTTTCGCGCTCGGCGCGCGTCTCGTTGTTTACCTACTGCTTCCTTTCTCCACTTTCTCGAACATTCAACATTCTCTCGAACAATCAATTACTCATTACGTACCAAATTGTCAATCTCACATTAATATTTGTAAACTGGCTGATCCCCGCGGTTTCACCCGCCTTAATTTCGGAGATCCCGCGGGAATTCCGGGATGAAAGTACCCTACCTATATCCATTTCTGTACCGCTAACGTGTGTGCAAAATTTCGTGATGATCGATTGAGTGAGTCGTTAAGACGTGAAAGCGTAACAAACAAACAAACACTTTTGCATTGATAAAATAGTACCTGAGGATTATATCTGTTTATTCATCCAAAATTCAAATATCCTTACAGTATTTAAAATATGAATAGGAAGTTGGATAAGAGGATTTGTTATGAAATTAAAATAACGTAGACAGTGCAGTTAAATTTTTTTCAGAATCCCGACACACAAAAAATCGCCATCTCGAAGGCCGTGTAGTGCTCAAAATTCATGTGATGGTTTGCTCAGCATTAGGCCCTAATGGTTGTCGTTAAAAATTCTCGCTGGCCATGTGTTTTTTGTCAGTCGTTTGTTAAAACCGCTTTACCCTTTCTCACTCGAACGGTTTGTGAGTTTATTTAATTTAGACTCGCACGAAGTTTTTTGATCGATGTAATTAAATTTGTTGGCGGTCGACTCGATTTTACTGGATGTGAAATTGTATACGTGCTAACTTCGCAAATGTTAATATTACTGATTTAAATAAGACTGTTAAATTTAACGAAAACCCCCCAAAACTTTTATTAATTCCTTTACAGAAGTGTTGAAAATCTTGAAACATAAAAACATTCGCTATCAGTTTTGTTTTTTTTTATGTTTGTTGAAAAGATATACATGATATTATACTTTATAAGTTAACCGTCCCCCGCGGTTTCTCCCGCGTTAATTCCGGAGTTCTTGCGGTAATTTCGAGATAAAAAGTAGCCTATGTTCTTTTCTATACCCATGATAACGAACCTATATGCCATGATTGGTTAAGTAGTAAAATCTGACAAACAAACAAACAAACTTGCATTGGCATTTATAATAGATATTATTAGGATGTCCTATTCCTATAGAATCCTATTTTGCTGTTTTGTAGATATATCTATACTTAATAATACTTTTTGCCAAACAGTTTAAATGCTGCAGAAATCTTATTAAAAAAAGATTTATTTATTCTATTTTATATTCCACTTTATATATTTCCTAGCTGTTTCCTGCGGTTTCACCCGCGTAAATTTCGGAGATCCCGCAGAAATTCCAGAATAAAAATATCCTATATCCTTTTCGGTACCCCTGACAATGTGCACTATGCAAAATTTATTGCAGTTCCACCCACGTTAATTACGGAGTGCCTACGGGAATTCCAGGATAAAAAGAACATAGGGGTATGTCCTTCTCTGTAGGTACCCCTGGCAACGTGTACAGAAAATTTCATCAACATCAGTTTAGCCGTAACAAACAAACAAACTCACTTTCGTAGCATTCCAAGATAGAAAATGTATTTTTTAGCAAGTGGGGCGATATTGTGACGTACCTTTATACAGTCAGTATCAAAAAGATGTGAATATTTTTGCCCCCCGTTTAACTTTATTACCTACTATTGATTCAACGACTACAAAGTGACTACATATTTCTGATGCTGACTACGTAACTGGTTGCGTATATTTTTTCTATCTGCTGGTTACGTAAATTTGGTTTCGTAGGTGGCTGAAAAAGAAGAGACCCTAAAACGCAAATACCTTCTTCATTCTGTCGTAAGTAAAAAACGGTAGGCTTACAGAAATAGAGATGAATGGTGTTCATAAGCGTTGTTGCATGACGATGTCATCTTGACACTTAGAAGTTGTGTTTGAAAGGCTCAAGTTTACAAGAGTCTTTTTTTTTCTGCACGAAAGTTTCAAATGAACAAAGTGAGATAACTGCGTACAGAACTGAAGTTTGGACCCTTGATGTAGCAGGTCTATTGTTAGTGATCTTTTGTCATTGCTACGGATTATGTTTGCGAGTTTCATGACAGTATTATTGTGCAAATATTGCTTGTTGATTTTACGTCTAGAAATGGAAAATGATATCATATTCATGAAAGCTTTCTCGATATAAAAATACGAGCGCGCGAGTATAAAAATAATAAAGTACGATTTCGTTGTATGCCTTTAGTTTTTCGTCAAGGTCGCCTGCGTTTATACGAAGTTATTTTGGCTTTATTTGAAACTTTTGTACTGTATTTGCATGAACAAGTGATGTTGTACCATTTTTATAGATAACGTTTCATGTCGTACGAATTTCAATATATATGTAAGTATATTTTTATAATACGACTGTTTTTTTTTACTTATTCTAAACTAGCTGTTCCATGCGGTTTCACCCGCGTTAATTTCGGAATTTCCGCGGGAATTCCGGGATAAAAAGTACAATATATCCTTCTAAGTACCCTGACAATAGGTATGCAAAATTTCACGATGATCGGTTAAGCCGTTTAGGCGTGAAAGCGTAACAGACAGATAGACAGAGTTACTTTCGCATTTATAATATTAGTAGGGAATAGGGATCCTTTTGCAGTATTTTATGTTAATACCAATAACTAAGGAAAAAATTTTATTTAAAAAGATTAATATAGATATTGAATCCACCAAGTTTTCTTCACAAACTTAAATTATAAAAAGTTGAGTACGTAATGAATCATAATGATCAATTTAGTACGTACATAAATTAGTAGATATTTGAATTTTTATTTCGCTTTGAAAGATTATATTCAGCGTGTAACGGAATGGTTACATCAGCTAACTGTCAGTGAAAATCCCGTGAAAAAATTCCAACCGAGATTAACCCGAAGAAAGTGACACTTATAATTTCTACAAGTATGACTACACCTTTCTGATACACAATGTATAATTTAGCCAATTATCCAAAAGCGAGCAAAGGAAAGCGTCCTATTCAAAATTACATCTATAATAATGGTATATGTAATCGTCCTTTGTTCAAAGGGTCCGTCGAATGTGAGAGCTCGAATTCTAATTGAGGCAACGACCAATCGGGCGAATAAAACACTAGTAGGTACTATTTGCGAAACATAATTGAGAAGCTATTTCACATGGGAGTGAGCAAAGTAGGTACACTTTGAACCATCCATTACATGCTTTCACGGCCGCACTCAGAGTCGACTTTAATGATTACTTAGTTAAGTATAGATTTTTAAAACAAAACTGCCGCAATCAGAGACGTTCAGTAAATTAATGGTGATTGGCATTTAATGATATGTAACTTAACTAGTTAAATGCCAATTAACATTAATTTATTAAACGTCTCTGATTGCGGCAGTTTTGTTTTAAAAATCTATACTTAACTAAGTAATCATTAAAGTCGACTCTGAGTGCGGTCGTCAGGGTTTTAGGTTACTTACTTTTTTTTTGTTTTTGTCACCATACTCCGTAACTTAAGCCAACGTCATATTATCGCTGACTTGTCCGGGCCGGATAACCATCTTTATGTAATGAGAATGTTAATACTTATGTCATTTTAAACGAGGGATACAATATTAAAAATCTCGATAGTGCTCTCTTGGAAGATCAAAATAATAAATAGACAAAAACAATGACGAATAGAGAAAGAGAAAGAGAAATCCTCAACAAAAACCCCCTCAAGGTAAGGTAAGGAAATAACCTCGGAAAGTAGGTCTGAAGTTGCCTGAGAAGCGGGTTGAAAGTAACACTTTTCAGCCCTAGGGAGAATCGCTTTCAACTGACAGCTGGATACTGCAGAAACTCAAGTTTTTTTTTATGTCATAGGGGGCATACTTACTGGCCAGTAGCACACCTAATGGTTGATTTATGTAAAATAAAATTCACTCATTTTTTTCTTTAGCTAATTCCTATTTTTATTTTGACTTTCCTTGCATTCGTAATGAAAAACACAGTGTTATCCTCGGGAGAAAGACTTATTTAGTCCCTTGATCTATCTATGTACTATTACGCAATAATTATTATGATTTATATTGAGTTTGTACCGAGAATATAAAGAAACGAAGTTTTTTATTACCCTCAGATAAGATCCGTCAGCAAGTTTGTTTCTTCCGTACTCAGTTTTCATGGAAATATATTTTGTTGGATAAAAATCCTCTTAATATGTATTATAAATGGACGCAGATAAGCAATAACATGTTAACCCACAAAATGAAGTTATTGATTCAGAACGATTTATTGGGAGTTAGAGAACGTTTTTTTTAATTATGTGTTTACCTTACTACATTGTTTAAATATGTAACTAAATATTAAACATAAAAAATTGGACACAAAATGGCGCTATAATTTTAAAACTTTAATTTAATCAAAATTTTTCCAGTGTGGGTTAACACACTATTGCTTATCTATGTCCAAATGTGAAAGTGTGGATGTTTGGATGTTTGTTACTCAATCACGCAAAAACGGCTGAACAGATTTGGATGAAATTTATCCCGAAAATGGATGAATTTATTTATTTTTATCCCGGAATTCCCATGGGAACTCCGAAATTACCGCGGGTGAAACCGCGGGGCACAGCCAGTAGGCTTATAATTAATTTTTTTTTTTTTTTTATGTTTTTTTTTGTGATGTTCAATATAGAGTTTATCTATCTTTATATCTATCTATATCTAATAATTAATTATGGCATCATTAAGTAAAATCATAATAAGGATTATTGAACACAAAGTTTTCTTTCTATTATTACTGTATATGTACCTACTCTATTAAGACTGGTTCCATCATCAGAGTTCATAAGGCAATATCTTTTAAAGCTTTTTCCTTGCTCTCTCATTGTCCTCGGGCGGGCGAGGGGAGAGGGCAGAAGGGATACGGAAGGAACGTAAGCACACAATAGAGTAGAAATGGAATAGAGTACAGAACTACAGAATACTCAAGATAGATTTATATCAGGTGGAGTTTTTGTTTTTGATCAAACTGCATATCGTAAGTAAATCAGTTGTGGAGTATAGTATTATATTATCTATGTTTGTAATAAAATCAATAATTAATCTAGTGTTTTGTTTTTTTTAATAATTTCATCAATACTTACTATTATAAATGTTAAAGTGAGTTTATTTGTTTGTTTGTTACGCTTTCACGGTCCAACGGCTCAACCGATCATCATAAAATTTTTCATACACATTCATTGTCAGGGTACATAGGGTACTTTTTTCCCTGGAATTTCCGCGGGAACTTCGAAATAATCATGGGTAAAACCGCGGGGAACAGTTAGCAAATGCGAAAGTGAGTTTGTTTGTTTGTTACGCTTTAATGGCTCAACCGATCATCACGAAATATTGCATGCACCTTGTCAGAGAAGGATATAGGGTACTTTTTGTCCCGGAATTTCCGCGGGAACCCCGAAATTACCGCGGGTAAAACCGTGGGGCGCAGAACAAACCATTTTTGTTTCAAAGTGCTTCAAAGCACTTGCTTCGGTTGCACAGAACATTTCTATACGAATGTTAAATCATTTGAATAAGTTTCTCACAGAAAAAAGCTCTTTGATGGTTTTAGAAATATTTTGTTGAAATATGTAGGTATACGTATATACATAAGGATATGTATTTCTTACGCCGCAATCAGAGATCCGATCGACGACCGCTTTCATTTATGTTGAAAGAATCAACTTCACCTTTCATTTAGTTTTAAATACATACCAATACAACCTACCTTATATTCATACTAGCTGCTCCCCGCGGTTTTACCCGCGTTAGTTTGCAGATACCGCAGGTATTCCGTGATAAAAGTACTTACTAACCTATTTTTTTTCTGTACCTACCCTTGACAACGTGTGGGTAGTAAGCAAAATTTAATGTAGTTTCTTAATTCTTCTTATTTTCGAATTTCTCGCGGGAATTTCAGGATAAAAAGTAGCCTATATCCTTCTCTGTACCCCTGAAAACGTGTACGCAACATTTCGTGGTGATCGGTTGAGCCGTTTAACCGTGAAATCGTGACAAACAAACAAACAAATTTACTTTCCCATTTATAATAATAAATTTTTCTTTTTTTATAATATATACGTGGGCTGCCTTTTTATTCTTTCCAAATACTATTTTTCTTACCGATAAAAAATCAGACAAGCTTCTACATTGAATATTATTGAACGAAAGGGAAATAAGTATAACAATGAGATCGTTAAAGTATTGTATCTACTTACAAATCCACCTGATAAACTGAACATTCTATTTTCTGGGAGGAAAACTGAATATGATACATTTTCGGACATAATTTATACACAAAAAGAATGGGCTTGTAACCATAACCCACTAATACGAATGAGAATGTAAGTTTGTTACGGAAAAAAATATTTCATACCTACATGAAATGAAAATGGTCAGAGATACAGAAAGGACATGGGAAAAATACTTTTTATCCCGGACTTCCCAAGAGGACTTCAAATTTGACGCGGGCAAAACCGCGGGGAACGGCTAGTATGAATGATGATGATGAAAGCGGCAAAAACGTCAGAGTATTTCAAAATACCATGCCAATGGAGCCGCAAGTAACAAAGAGATATAGTAACGAATAAGCAAAAAAGGCATTTTATTTCTATGAAAAATATTCCAAAAACTCTACTCATTTAATTTATTTTTCTCATTAATAACATAAGTAAAATAAATTAACTCCAATGTACCTAATATCGATAAATTATATCGATTTCCTTGTCATAAACACGATTCAACAAACAAGATCGTAAATTTGTTAGGCCCAAACTTTCAACATAAATTTTTGTATAAAAGAAAAACAATTATTTTATATTGCTTATAAAAATCCTTAACCTAACGATTTTTACATGGATTTCCATCCTTAATTTGCGGTACCTACTTATGTAACTCTTAACCCCCCTATTCATAGTATCACCTTTTAACTTTATTGTTGGAAATATCTATTTATTTAATTGTAATGTCAAATAAATAAAAAGTTTAAACTCAAATCATCGAACATAACATGACGTAGCATATTTCGTAGATATCTCGTAGAGTGGTCGTAGCTCAACTGTAGCAAGCGCTATTTATGTGCTACAGAATCTACGATTGCTACGCTGCTACGAAAATATACAATATTCTCTCGAGTCTATAGACTTTGCTTACTTAAAAGCGGTGATGACGAATCACAAGTACAGTGAGCAGCACCAATATGTATGTATGTATGTACTTTAGTCAGTCTTTGAACCTTATTACAACTGCAATGAGATTCAATGACTGTCAGAAGTGTATATATATATGTCTGCAGCTGACTGTACCACTGTTAAAAAAATTACGTTTTAACAGAAATTACCTGAAAATGGTTTAAAATTTTCACCAAATTTAGGTAAATTACTGGATTCAGTTTACAATAAGGAATAATTGATAAGCCTAGTCCTGTTTGAAGCCGATTAATAAACCAAAAGGTCTCCAAAGGTACACCGAAATTCAAGTGTGCCAAAGGGTATGAAACGAGCTAGTATATTAATATTAAGTTTGCTAAACCAGATTAAATTGCGCCATAGTTAAATGATTTCCAATTTTACGAGAACCCTCGGTAGCGTAATATAAACCAATTAGTAGTTTCAAAATACACAATTCAATAAATTATGCATTAGTGATGTAATGGACAGCAGCTGGCCTTAGCTGAGTCTGGTCTAAAATCGTTTTTAGGTCGAACGAAGCTGTCAAATAAGACCCAATTTCGATTTGGAAAACGGTAATATAATGTAATTTCTGTACTAATTTGCGTTATTAGCTGTGATTGGAATACGACTGTAGAAAAAGTAATTAAATCAAAATATACCTAATGACCGTTGGAAAATCTAGTTTTTTTTTTTTTTTTTTTATCTCTTGAAACTAGCTAACCACTCACAACCGAGGTATGCTCGTCATCTCATCAATCACATAACCTGAGGGGCTATTATGTAACTTTTGGTTGTATAATTTTTCAGTTGCAATCAAAAACATGGAGGCTTGCGATTGCAATATGCACTTTAACATCTACAATATCTAGCCATCAACCAAAATTAACATACTTCAAAAGTTGATGCTGCCTAAACGTGATTAATTAATCACACAGAAAACCGCTATTTTTCTGATTGTTATTGAAAAATCGTTTTATATTCTTAGTTTAGTAGATATATAATAGTAAGTGTGTTAAAAATACGTAAGTAAAATATAAAGCAACGTCCATTCAATATATATAATCATCAAAATAAAGAAGATAAAAGCAAAACTAATATTTCCATACTTATTTGAACTATACTCTATGCAGGATCGAACCGTCTTCCGATCCATTGAATTTTACGCTACATTGAATGTTAACCCAAGATACGTGACGGTTCCTTTTGATAGGGAAGGTCCACTATTCAATCACAAGTTCTAATTTATAGTGCTATGGTTTAAAATTTTAATTATATTAGTGCTTTATCAAAGCACACAAGCAATATCTATTTTAATAAAGAACTTCCTCACTGAATCATCAATTCCGAACCGCAACTACTGAAGCTGGGAACGAAGCAATTTATACGTAAGGCATAAGAGTTAAGACTCTCTTTATAAAGCAACGACTAAGGAAAGATTTTTTGTTTCATCCCTTATGTTAACTTTATCCCTTCGCGGTCACACGTCCAAATAATAAAATATACATGTTTATTTTATAAGTTTTTCGCATTTTTCGACATTTTTTCCTATTGTTTACTAGGTATTTCTATATCTTAAACAATAAAGACATCCATATTTTAGGTTACTCAGAGGTAATTTTAAATTAAAGTTTAGCGCTAGATTTAACTCAGTAAATTGGTGTTATTTTCCTGCATGGGGTCTGCTGGACCCCATATGACCGCAACGGGTTAAATAGGAATATCTTCAATCTTTGTGAAGTAGATTATAATATTCGATGAAATTGTATGGGAATTTACCATTTAAAAAAAAATTGCACCTGGAACAAGACTAAGCAAATCTACCTACTCTCTTAGTTTGAAATTAGCAGGCGTTGTATGATAACATCAAACTCCAAGCATAAAAAGATACTTACCTGCGTATGCGAGTAGAACATGGAGAAGTTCGACACTATGACTGGCACAGGAAGCGCTATGGTGAGTACGCCGGCCAGCGCGCACAGCGCCCCTACGAACATCCCCAAGTAAGTCTTGGGAGCCATGTCGCCGTAGCCCACCGTCGTCATGGTGACGATGGCCCACCACAGCCCCAGTGGGATCGACTTGAACTGATTGTCCGGATTGTCCTGAAACAAAAGAGTAAATCAGTTATTTTTCTTAATAGTATAAATGCGAATTTACACTGTTTGTTAACTTTTCACGTTATAACTACTCAACCAATAAACGCGAATATAGGTACTCCCCCGGGGAGCTTTTTTTAGCTGCCTTCATAAACTCTCCATAAACTGCGAATCTGCCGAAATTCAGCGTCATTTGTCACGGAATGTGAACCTGTATTAGTAAGGAAATTATCGTTCGATGTTAAATTAGAATAGAATAGAATAGAATAGAATAAAGTTTATTTGATCCATAAAAATAAAATAAGTACAAGCGTGAGTCTTAAACAAGAATACTTGGTACCAAATTCGTCGTTATACGGTAATTCGTACATGATAGCCGTTATATAAAACAAAAGCGTCCGCCTTTTAAGGAAACGGAAATTAATTTGTATGTCTTTGATGGCGAAAACAACAGGATACGAATAAAACACCGGAAAACTTAAACCGGAAAAGTAAATCAGCAATTTGGGAAACTTTTTGTTTTGTCTCTTTGAATGTTTAAAACTTTTTTATTGATGAAAGAACATGTGCAGTGCGTTTTAACGGTTTTTTTATTAGTAATAAGTAATAAGTAATTCCATTGGAATGAAACAAAAGTTGCAGTATTTTTCTATAAAAATAACAAGAATGATATTAATATTATAATCAAAGAAATCAAATATTTTTTTCTTTTAATACCTACTATAATTTATCTATGAACTGCTGTTCGTTTGTTTCGGTAAAACGGGAACAAGAATGGCTTGGCCGATTTTGCTAATCCTATTTTGTTGTGTTTGTTATATTAAGGAAAAGGTTCTTATGAAATAAATTTGGAGTACCTGCGGAAATTCCGAAACTCACGCGGGTGAATCTCCGACACGGTTGGACCGATTTTGATGGGACATTCGCTGCTAATTAGCTGTAGTTATAAGAAGTAAATTAGGCTACTTTAGAGTTCCTGCGGGAATCCCGAAACTGACGTGGTCGAAATCACGGGGTACAGCTAGTATTAGTATAAAAAAGAACCGTCGTAAGTCATACAACAATTTTCTACGGCCCCAACTAGCAAAATGGGCAAATAATAAGCAAATTTATTTGATCTGCCGACCGCACGTCGTTTTAGAAAACAAATTTTCCTTCACCCTACCGAGAGACCTTTATAAACCGTACTTTTCCTTAAACTAGAAATTTGACCAATTTACTTTGAATGTCCTTGTTCGCGAGATATTCTAGGGGAAAAAAAATCTTAGCGCGAAATTTTCTCGAATCACCTTAAATACCTATAGTGTATACCTATAGTGTTTCATTTGTGCGGGATATCGCCAAAAATTTAAAAAAGTCAGATTTAAAAACAAAATAAGTTCGTTATTCGTTTTTACATGCAGCTCTGTGTTACATTCAGGTTGCCTTGAAAATATTGCCTCTAGCAATAAGGAGGCCTGCCCCTTTGCTCTGTTTTTTTTTTTTCAAAAATTTTTCCAAAATTTTTATTTTCAAAATTTTTTGTGTTTCTTTTGATGCAATAAAGTATATTTGAATTTGAATTAATTTCAGCTAAATAACTCAACAATATCCTAAGTTATGTGTAACATTAGAACTTTGCCAACACTCCTAACGTGTACACAGGTGTTACACACAGATAGGTATATCATATGAAATAGACTGTGCAAATTGTTTATTCAATCGTGCAGCAATTAAGCTTTATTGCGCCAAGTCATCAGATGCAGCCGAAACAAATGGTTCTTAGAAAACAAGAACATACTCTTTCACGCTACAACTGTGTACCTATCGGAAATCTGTTTTTTTTTTTTAAATACCCCGATGCACGCACTTCAACCCACCGAAATTTCATAACATCCAAAAGAATGGGTACAGCTAGAGCTCATATGTATACAACGTGTAATGAATTAACTGATACACCTGATACACCCCATTTAAAATAATAAACAATAGTATGATTAAAATATATGTTATGTCGAAAAAATGTATACTTTAAAAGTTATTCAACATTAGTTTGGAGGTGACCTATCTACGAAATTCCAAGCGCTACGCCCGCGCCTACCGGTTGAAATTTTTTCGCTGCGGGCGGAGTATGCGCCATATATTGTGTTGTTATAAATAATTTAGGCATGGACTAGTAAAAATGAAAAAATATGATTCGCTAGTTGATTCTGAGCAAACTACTTTCTAGTTTTCAGTTAATTCATTAACACGTTTTACATCTAGGTTATTATTTTTTTTTTATTTATTTATTCAAGAAAAAGGTACAGAAATTGTTATTTTCATGTCACTAAACTTACATAGGTAAGTTTGTCGTGACATTACAGAGTCTCCGAGATAGTAGGTATACACAGTGCCCTCTGGAGGAATAACACCTGTAGTAGATATAGCTACTGACCATTAAATTATTTACAACGAATTGCTATTACGACGAATTACATTACCAACATTTAAATTTACTATTTTTATAATATAACTATAATTGTACTACATTTTTTTTATATAAAGAATATCTAGAGCACTAAAACAGAGTTTTTAAAAAGTATACTATGTAGAGATTATTTAAATAACCGGTACTCTTAGTAGAGTGAATTTATCGTATAGGATAATCAACTAGGTACCTACTTCCATAATAAATGCGAAAGTAACTCTGTTTGTCTATACTGCATAGACGTTGTCAGTGGCACAGAAAAGGACATAGAATAATTTTATTCCGGAATTCCCTCGGGAACTCCGAAACACGGGAGAAACCGTCGGGGAAAGCTAGTCAGTATAAAAATAATAATCTTTTTACCTGCAAGTTTGAATTTCATTACCGTTAAAAAGATATACGAGCTTGCTTGGTTCCGTGTAATTTTACGAACTCGCTTTATCTATTTAAATCTATGTGTGCGGTGTTTTGTGTATATTTACTTGGCGAGACGTGGGTGTGAACAAACAAATCACAGGGTATTAACCTTGTATTAAGTGAACTTTGCAGAACACGTCTTAAGCTTTGTTTCGCATTAGGAACTTTCTGTAAGCAGCTATCGATCGAGCGGAAATCTGGAACCTTAGGTACTCTTGAAGATGATTTGAGGTTGATTCCGATTTAGATTTGACTTGAAATTGAAATCGTATTCGGAATCGTGTTATTGTCTAAAGATGGCGTCCGAAAAGTCTATAAAAATGAATTGTTTTCGTTGACAATTTACTGAAATCAAGAAATTGGATAGATAAATACGATAGAAACGCGATCTCAAAGCTTTAAAAGTGGCAAAAGATTCCGTTTTGATCTCATTTCGATTCAAGTTCGATTTGATCCTAACTCGATTGCGTCAAGAATAAGTCGGCTGTTCTTTCTCCGTTTTCACCACGCGCTATCAAAAGGTTTAAGATTTGATTCCTGGTGGGAGTAAGGTTGCCAAGTTCAAAAACGCAAAAGCCGGGGCTCTGCACTTAATTTAGATGGACACTCTACCCTAAAAGCTGAGCATACCTTTTTAATAGCTTTTTAAAACCGGATATACAATATACATATTATGTTCTAATAAAAACAATGATTGTTTAAAAAAACTTTATTTTTTAATGCATGAAATAAAAGGCATTTTTTATCATATTTATTTACATGTTCTAAAAGCTTAACAAAAAGCATAATAAAAAAAAAAAGATTTTTTAAAGTAGTTTTTGAGTTTATCCATTATAAACAAACAAACACAAAATATAAAATCTTTTCTCTTTATAATATTACTAGCCATGGCTTCACCCGCGTGAGTTTCGGAATTCCCGCAGGAGCTATTTTTTTCAAAAATAAAAGTCCTCCTGACAAAAATAAAAGTACTCTTGATAACATCAGCTATCTGCCAATGAAAGTCCCGTTAAAATCGGTCCAGCCGTTCGTTTGGAGACAGGCAAAGATTTTTTTTTAAGTTGGTACATATGTATACTTTCATATTATGCATTTAGTTGATTTGAAATTACAAACAGACACTTCATGCGTATCTACATATATAATAAAAATGAATCGCCAAATGTGTTGCTAAGCGTATAACTTCCAAACGACTGCACCAAATTGGATAATTCTTTTTTTTGTGTTCGTTATTGTCAGGACAAAGTTTATACAAAAGAAGTTTGGAGTTCCTGCGGGAATTCCGAAACTCATGCGGACGAATCTCCAAAACGGTTGGACCAATATTGACGGGACTTTCATTGCTTATTAGCTGGTGTTATAAGGAATACATTAGGCTACTTTGGAGTTCCTGCGGGAATTCCGCGACTCACGCGTGTGAAACCGCGGGGCACAGCTAGTGGATTATAAATAGTAAAGATAAAATAAATAAAACGTTGGTAATAATATTGAACAAACTGAGAAAACACAATTTTCTTTAATCAGCATTCTCTTTTACTCGTATCGCATTAAGGGTTGCCACTTGCCAGATGTGACTGGATTCACACGTTTATTAGAATGTTGCTCTGTAGATAAACAAGGGTTGTAATTGTAATAAATGAATACACTGGATTTTGACGACCCGTTTGGCGCAGAGGTCACCATGCCTGCCCGCTAATCAAGGGGTTCCGGGTTCGATTCCCGGTGGGGGTGGACTTGGTGTGATGAACACAGAGTTCCATTTTCCAGTCTGGGTGTGTTTATATTATATCTATAGTATAATATATAAGTAATTCTATGTAGTATATACCACGTTTGCTTGGTTTCCACGACACAAGCTAATAATAGCTTACTGTGGGATCAAGTAGGTAGATCTGTGTGTTGTGATGTGGATTATTATTATTATTGTTATTGTTGTTGTTATTGTTATTATTATTGTTGTTGTTGTTATTGTTGTTGTTGTTGTTATTGTTGTTGTTATTGTTGTTGTTGTTGTTATTGTTGTTGTTATTGTTGTTGTTATTGTTGTTGTTATTGTTGTTGTTATAGTTATTGTTATTGTTGTTGTTGTTGTTGTTGTCGTTGTCGTTGTCGTTGTCGTTGTCGTTGTCGTTGTCGTTGTCGTTGTCGTTGTCGTTGTCGTTGTCGTTGTCGTTGTCGTTGTCGTTGTCGTTGTCGTTGTCGTTGTCGTTGTCGTTGTCGTTGTCGTTGTCGTTGTCGTTGTCGTTGTCGTTGTCGTTGTCGTTGTCGTTGTCGTTGTCGTTGTCGTTGTCGTTGTCGTTGTCGTTGTCGTTGTCGTTGTCGTTGTCGTTGTCGTTGTCGTTGTCGTTGTCGTTGTCGTTGTCGTTGTCGTTGTCGTTGTCGTTGTCGTTGTCGTTGTCGTTGTCGTTGTCGTTGTCGTTGTCGTTGTCGTTGTCGTTGTCGTTGTCGTTGTCGTTGTCGTTGTCGTTGTCGTTGTCGTTGTCGTTGTCGTTGTCATCATCGTCGTCATCGTCGTCGTCATCGTCGTCGTCATCGTCATCGTCATCGTCATCGTCATCGTCATCGTCATCGTCATCGTCATCGTCATCGTCATCGTCATCGTCATCGTCATCGTCATCGTCATCGTCATCGTCATCGTCATCGTCATCGTCATCGTCATCGTCATCGTCATCGTCATCGTCATCGTCATCGTCATCGTCATCGTCATCGTCATCGTCATCGTCATCGTCATCGTCATCGTCATCGTCATCGTCATCGTCATCGTCATCGTCATCGTCATCGTCATCGTCATCGTCATCGTCATCGTCATCGTCATCGTCATCGTCATCGTCATCGTCATCGTCATCGTCATCGTCATCGTCATCGTCATCGTCATCGTCATCGTCATCGTCATCGTTATCGTTATCGTTATTATCATTGTCATTGTCATTATTATTATTACTGGAATATTATTTCGTAACTACTGCCTCGCTCAGCCTCCGTCGTGGGGATAAATTTTGGGGTCCCCTCTGAGACTATTGGGATTAAAAGTGTTTAATACTAGTCAGTTGCTCTTTGCAATTTCGCATTTCATTCGCGTTCGGAGTTCCTGCAGGAATTCCGGGCGAAAGTACCCAAGGTATTTTTCTGTATCTCTGACAACGGGTGTGCAAAATTTCACGATGATCGGTTAATTACAAACAAACAAACTAACATTCGTATTTAAAATATTAGTTAGGATTACGTCATAATTAATTAATTCGCCACAACTTTAATTAAGTTCCTCCCTCCTAACTTAAATTATAACGTTTATAATTAATAATTTTAAGACGTAAACCCGAGTTAGAGCTTTTATAATTTTTGATACTTAATATACTTTATTATTATTATTGTTATATAAAGTCAATATTGAAATACCTACGACGTTTTTGCGTCGTGCGAATAAACCGACTATCTGACAAAAATAAATCCAAAAATCATTTGCACTTTTGTTAAATTACGCTCAAGTTTACAGCATAATTTTGTTTGTTCGCTTTTCCCCGCGGTTTCGCCTGCGTCAATTTCGGAGATCCCGCAGGAATTCTGGAATAAAAGTACCTTTTTTTCTGTACCCCTGAAAACGTGAAGTATGCCAAATTTTATGCAGTTTCACTCGTGATAATTTCGGAGTTCCCGCGGGGATTCCGGAATAAAAGTACCACATGTCCTTCTCTGTACCCCTGACAACGTATATACAAATCATAGTGATCGGTTGAGTTGTTAAGCCGTGAAGGCGTAACAAACAAATAAACTCACTTTCGCATTTACATTAGGGTTATAATACTATAGCGGACCCCACAGAGGTTGTACTGAACTTTCCATTTTACAAATATCCCGTGGAAAAAAGTGAGTGAGCTTTAGACCACCCAACAGCTGAGGTAAATCTTTTTTCGCAACTATAATTACAAATCGAAAAAAAAAAAAAAATGTACTACGTAATACGTAATTTTCCTACCTTTTTTACCTTTTTTAAGTTTTTTTTAGTCTGTCGTGTAGATTAATAAAAAATATTAGACACGTTTTTTTTTTCTTTTTTCACGTAATCAAAAAATAACGGCGATACATTGAGTTGAAATTTCACGTCACGTCACTACACGGTGCAGTTTGTACGGGGCTTATACTGAACAATGACGTCACGAGTCCCCCACCCTAAACTTTAATACGCTTTATCTATAATTTTTTTTTTCATTAATTTGAAAAAGCAAAAAATACGTGTCTATTTTTTTTTATTTTCTAACTGGCGTGACGAGATAATTACAATTTTGGTTTTGCATAAGTCGTCAACATGCCTATTTTCTAGACTGAAGTGGCAACCCTACCACTCGATCCATACAATCTAATATCCTAACAGTGGATTAATTAAGTTTAGGGTCGCGATACAATATGTATAGGAATGTAGCCGTACCACTGACCCATCCAGCTGATTAGTAATTTAGCCTTATCCGCGGGATTTGAGCCGATAAGCTTTCCTTTGATCAATGAAATCTATACTAATCTATACTAATATTATAAAGAGTAAAGATTTGATTTTTTGTTACGATTTACCTCAAAAACTACTGGAGCGATTTCAAAAATTCTTTCACCATTAGAAAGCTACATCACTAAGTAACATAGGCTATATTGTAATCCGGAATTCCCGCAGGAACTCCGAAATTATCGCGGGTGAAACCGCGGGGGCACAGCTAGAAAATTAATATATAAGTGAAAAGTTCATTAAATAATCATTAGGTACTAATTACAACTATATCAAAGGCACATAGAATAAATCTGCAAAAGCCTACTCAAGCCCGTCCCGACGCAAAGGGCACGATTCACCGAAGAGTATGCAAAGTAATTAATTATTGCTGTGTAAAGAAGCGACACTCCGCCCCCGCCAACTTCGCGCCTCCCCGCGCCCCGCTACGCCGTAGCGGCGAGCCTAGAGGTGATAGCGGTGCAGGCTGTTGCTGCTGTGTGTGTCGGACTATTGGCAAGGTGCAAAGCGGGTGGAGGGAGTAGACTAAACGATCACAGCGCTCGCTACGGCTAAAATTGACATTTTCGACGCTGACTTGAGTGAGCTGTCAAATCCATATTGCAGTGAACATTTTCCAATCGTTTTTGAGATAAATTTAATATGGTCCTAGTAAGATGTGTTATTGTAAATTGTAATAACGCCAAGAAGAATAGCGGCTAAATTTTACCAATTTCCAAGACCGTGGTGGAAACGAGATCAAAGAAATAGGTGGATAATTGCGGTAAGAAAAAAAAAGTAAGCCAGAGTAGGCTCATTTCTCACTGAAAATAACAATGTTACTGACTACCAACGTTCAAAATTCTCTAATATAGTAAAATAACACAAGATTTCATTATTATTTTCCACAATATTTACTTACTAGCTGTGCCAAGCGATTTCTACCGCGGTAATTTGGGAGTTCACGTGGGAATTCCGGGATAAAAAGTACCCTATGTACTTCTCTGTATCCCTGACAACGTGCATGCCAAATTTCATCCAAATCCGTTCTGCCGTTTTTGCGTGATTGAGTAACAAACATCCAAACATCCACACTTTCACATTTATAATACATACATAGTAGGATTCTCGCTTGACTTGAATATTTCCATAATGGCCACCTGTTACGTGGCGCTGTCGTCGCGCACGGTCCCAATATCGACTTGAATGTGGAACTCTTACTCTGCCGCTCGCCGCGCCCGGCGCGAGCCCTACGCCGACGGACGCACACACACACAAGCCGCCCGCCCGCAATAGTAGTGGGAAGTTGAATAGGTTCATCATAGTGTCATAGGCAAATTTTGAAATCCCCTTTTATAACGCAGGTACACGTCTACTGTTTCCGAAAAACTCATTATTTCAACATTAAACTAACTTGTAACGCAATTTGAAACCTTATTCCATCGTTAATGATACTAAGATATTGTATTTTTACACAAATTCAACCAATTAAATGATGCAGGAATCAATCAAAACGCATAATACAAAATATAGACTTACGCCTCAAGTAACATGCACGGGGTTAACTAGGTGTGACGTCATTCGCTGTAATTGGTGTTCCAGCAAACATGGCCGATTGAAGTATTTTATACTTTTATTTTAATGAAAATCTTATTAATCACAATGTTTAGATGAAAACTGAGCTATTTTTAAGAGTTCTTTCGACATAAATTTTTCTCTAAAACCATTTTATCTTTGCTACAGCTAAACTTTTCAAACTGATTTTCAAATTGTTGCAACTCATTTAATAAACCGCCAGCGACGAAATAAAACCTTTATGTTAAGACCAGCTGTACCTCGTGGTTTCAACCGCATTAATTTCAAAATTCTCGCTGTTGACTAATTTTTATTTTTTAGTCCGTCTTGTAAATTATTAAAAAATAATGTGTGACGTCACGACCCCCTCACCCTAAACTTTAATGCGCTTTATCTCTGTATATTTCAATTTATTTGAATAAGCAAAAAATACGTGTCTATTTTTTTTTATTTCCTAACTGACGGATTAATTAGAATTTTAATTTTCAAAAGTAGTCCACATCCCTATTCCGTATTTAAAAGTACCTAATGTTATTTTCTGAACCCCTGAAAATGTGTATGCAAAATTTCACGATGATCGAGTAGATGATTGAGTAGTTAAGCTTTGAAAGCTTAGCAAACAAGCAAACAAACTTACATTCGCATTTTATGATGTTACTTAGGACAGTTACCAACATACACGACCTATAGACATTAGACAGACAGAGTACCTATTCTATTAAAAATAATTATTTGGATTCTGTATGATTAGAATTGAAGAGTTTACCTGAGATTTCTCCGCATAATACACCAGACTCGCAAATATCACGATGCCAAGCACCAGGAAGAAGACAAGCAGCGTCAACTCCTTAGCTGAAGCTTTGAAGGTGTGCACCAAAATCTTCAAGCCTGGACTGTGCCTCGTTAGCTTGAACAGTCTCAGGATCTTCACAATAGATATGAACTCCAGGATGTTAGCTTTGTCATTGGATCTCTTCACCACCGTCAGCTCGACCACCACGTCCATATAGAAGCTGAGGGTCGCGAGGAAATCTATAATGTTCACTGGCGATTTGATAAAGTCTATTATGTTTGGTGCTACCTGGAACAAAAAGGATTTCGGTTATTACCTAGTTCGTAACTGATTTTAGGGTAAGCACCGAATCTCACGTCCGTCATGGCCGGTTTACACGGCCCTTAAGTAAGTGAGTAAGTAAAAACCACAGACGCCGGCTGTAAAGTAAGTTAGTGATTGAGTGTCAACTTGGACACTATTTTTAAGGAAGTGTAAACCGGCCATACGAAGCGGGCGGGTAAGTAAGTAAGTAGGAACCGCGTGTAGACGCCGGCCGGCAAGTAAGTGATTAAGTAGCAATTTGCCGCAGGATAGAAACCAACACTATTTTTTGGACAGGACAGTAGCGCGTACACCCGCCCGCTTCGTATTGCCGATTTACACTTATAAGGAAGTGTAAACCGGCCATACGAAGCGGGCGGGTGAGTAAGTAAGTAGGAACCGCGTGTAGACGCCGACCGGCAAGTAAGTGATTAAGTAGCAATTTGCTGCAGGATAGAAACCAACACTATTTTTTGGACAGGACAGTAGCGCGTACAGTGTACACCCGCCCGCTTCGTATGACCGGTTTACACTTATAAGGAAGTGTAAACCGGCCATACGAAGCGGGCGGGTAAGTAAGTAAGTAGGAACCGCGTGTAGACGCCGGCCGGCATATAAGTGATTAAGTAGCAACTTGCCACAGGAGAGAAACCAGTTCTATTTTTTGGACAGGACAGTAGCGCGTACACCCGCCCGCTTCGTCTCCCGCTAACCGTCAACTTGTTACTTACTACTTGCCGCCGTGTGGACGGCAGCCGGCAAGTACAGACAGTTTTTATCAAAATAACTGGAGAAATAAAAGTAAAATAAAAAGAAAAATAGGCTGAGATGCGGAATTAAGAAAAACTCCCACCATCCTGACTTCTGCCAGCTTTAATTTTACTATCTATGAAACGTATTTAATAAGATATACTTAATTGATGGCAGAAACGATAGTATAATTTAGTATGGTTTTTTTTTTTAAATTACAATTTCCAAATTATAAAAATAATCAGAGCTACCTGAGCTCGCCACCTATTTTTTCTAGTTAATAAGTCCAGACTACATTACGTCTTGGTATTAACGACGGTGAAATCATATACCTAAATTGCCACCAGCTCCCTAGCTAATAGATTCTCTCGGAAACTCCGAAGTTAACCCGAGTAAAACCGCGAGGGATCGTCTAGTAACTTATAAATTCATAAAATATCAGCAGGTAAAAGCATTAAACCATAAATTATTATTTATTCATTAAACGCATTCGCTCCGAACAAAGAGCCATATTTTGGTCCGGTTATTAACATTTCGTTACGATAATGAATGTTCTTAATAATAATATCCAATAATCTGTATTTCTTTTAGGCTTAAAATAATAATTAGTCTGTCTTTTAGAAAATTAAGAATCATTGCACACGTATTTTTTTATTTTGCAAATACATGAAAATACACAGAGATAAAGCGCATTAAAGTTTAGGGTGGGGGCTCGTGAACGTTACTTACCGCTACAAGCCGCCATACAAACTGCACTAGTAAGTGACGTCACGCGAGATTTCAACTCATTATATCGCTGTTATTTTTTGATTACGTAAAAAGAGAAAAAATACGTGTCCAATATTTTTTATTAATCTACAAGACGGACTAAAAAAAAATTAGTCAAATAGCCTATTAAACTTACATAATATTTAACTAATTAATACATCTCATTAAATGCCAACTAACATTAATTTACTGAACGTCTCTGATTGCGGCAGTTTTGTTTTAAAAATCTATACATAAAATAATCATTAAAGTCGACTCTGAGTGCGGCTGCCAGACTGGAAAGTGGGACCCTGTGTTCGCCACACAAAGTGCACCCTCACCGGGAATCGTACCCGGAACCACTTGATTGGTGGGCAGGCATGGTGACCTACTACGCCAACCGGGTCGTCGTTTTTAATACTATCTTACAATATGTTTATATCTACATATCTGCTCCAACTTCTGAAAAAACAACAACACATATTAAATTTAAATTAAACGCCGAAACTTTTTCCAACCCCCATTGGCATCATGTGCACAGTTTTCATTGAATTTCTCAAAGTCCATTTGGCGTCGCTCCAAAAATAAGAACAAAGATCAGTCAGGAAGGGGGTAACAAGTCGCGTGTCTTTAAACGTATCTATACTAATATTATAAAGCTGAAGAGTTTGTTTGTTTGCTTTAACGCGCTAATCTCAGGAACTACCGGTTCAATTTGAAAAATTCTTTTAGAATGAGAGAGCCCATTTATCGAGGAAAGCTATAGGCTATATATCATCACGCTAAGACCAATAGGAGCGGAGCAGCAATAAAAAATGTTGCTGAAACGGTAAACAATAGTCCAATGCGTAAAGCTGTGGAATATTTTAGTTAGTTTTTTCCTCAAATTAACACGGGTGAAATCGCGAGGCACAGTTAGTTGATAACTATGTTAACGCACGAGCATTAACTTTTATTTTCTAAAAAAAGGGGATTTTATTTAAGTAACTCGTGTCACGTACACGAGATTTTCGCAGTTAACGCTTCAGTATAATATATTTCTGTCGAAAGTAATTTATTTTAATATAAACACATGCACACAGCTGATGAGAATGTTAAAAATCAAAAAAGTGTTTCACCTTACAAGTATTTCTCAGAAACTAGCAGATCTTTGGCAAAAATTTTGTAATAACAGTCGAATACAATTTAAATAGACCCTTAAATTTTTTTTGGTTTTGAACCCCTTTTCCGACTACCTTTGAAGTTACAAAGCATATTTCTTTTTTATTGTTTTAAACGAAAATCCTTTAACTGTTAAAAGAAGCCGGTCGCAACGAGACAAAACTTTAAAAGCTGCTATAGATTGCACACGTATGTACGTACGTACTACGTACAAGCTTTTTTTATAAACTAGGTCAATCTGACACATTGTTATAGCCTGATTTGTATTTTACATTCTCTGATAATAATTTGAAATGAAAGATAAAACGGAAAAAAAATGCCCACAAAAAACCCAGAGAAATTAAAGTTTAAATTGATATTATAAAGAGGTAAGATTAGATTTTTTGTTGTACTCACGGTATTTTAATATACTTACTTAACAAATTTACGGCCACAGTCGTTTTAATGATTACTTAATTTTGAGTAAAGATTAAAAGAAAACTGCAGCATTGTGTTTGCAAGGATAATAAGAATAAAAGAATTTCGGAATTTCGGAATTTCGAAACTCACGCAGGTGAATCTCCGAAAATATTGGACCGATTTTGACGGAACTTTCACTGTTAGTTAGCTAATGTTAGTTAGTTAGTTAGCTAATGAGTAAATTAGGTTACTTTGGAGATTTTGCGGGAACTCCGAAAGTCCGTTAAACTAGTTGATTATATTATTCTACAAAATATCTACTGAAAAGATTTACTCGAAGGGCCCTCCCTTCGAGTAAATCTTGCTTAGGTGACATGTCGAAAATTGCTTGTAGGAATCACTCCCCCTATTTCCACACCACTGAGCCGTGCAGGCAACACTTTCACAGGCGCTTGTGTTTCCAACGTGACATGTGAATCTCATTTTTCGGAATATTGAGTTGCCATAACCGAAGTTTACTAAGCGGCCACAACAAAACCCGCTCACATGTTGTATGTGTACTTGAGTTGTAGATAAGGGTTGCCACCCGTACTATAACCGTACTAAAATAAATAGAATCCAAAATTCCAAAACATTTCCGTAAGTATATTCCCAAAATTTCGGGAGTACCTACTGTTGTAGGTAAGGTGTTTTTAATGAGATTGTCCATTTCTGTATTTTTTCTCCAAAACAATAGATTAACGCTGGTTTTAAACTACGTCGATTTAAGAAAGAAATAAACGAAAAGTAAAGGGTCTTTCAATAGGGACGGGTCGATGTTGGCAGCCTGTGGCGGCCATGTTGTTTTAACGTCGTCTTTCTAACCTATATTTTTTTATTCAGTTAGTAATGCCAAATCACCATGGCAAGTTACACGGTTGAGCAACACGTCCAAATGTTAAAAATGTATTACCAAAATGAGTGTTCGTTAGTGCAAACGTTACGTGCATTGCGCCCATTTTACGGCAGACGAGGTGGTCCTTCAAAGTCGACTCTCCAACGTTTGGTGGCCAAATTCGACTTATCACCTTTAGACTTTTTTTTGTGGGGTTTTCTTAAGTCGCAGGTCTATACCAATAAGCCACAATCGACCGATGCCCTTAAAGTCAACATAGCTCAGGCTATCGCTGAAATTCAACCCGAACTATGCGGCAGAGTTGTTGAACATTTGACAACTCGAATTCGTGCCACCGTGAGAAGCCGCGGCGGACATTTAAACGATGTGATTTTCCACACATAATGGCATATATAGCTCTTTCAAATAAAAAAAAAAAATCGTTAAAATCTCACACACGGCCTTTTTTATTTCATGTCAAAATCGACCCGTCCTTATTGAAAGACCCTTTATAAAAAAAAGTATTTAAAAAAAGATACTAATGAAACAAAAAGCAATGAAACTGGAAATTTTAACTCAATCAGATAAACAGTACGGAAGTGCATTAACATACGAACAAGCAAACATTTATTTATATATCGATCGATCGTTACGGGTTTCGGAGACACCTACAAACAAAATTCATAATAAGTGTAGAAAATCTAATCTTTGAAAGCTGTCAATGTCCGTTTTGTCACTGATTGTGGGACTAAGACAAGACGATACAACTGAATACTGTCATCCTGAAAGTTTTTGTATTGTGATAAAGTGGAACACTTAAGATGTATTGTATGTAATCAATATATATTACATACCTAAAGTGAAGCTTCTTTTATGTTACGAGTTTTTTTTTGCGTTTAACGCATCTAGACACGCCGGTAGCGTGTCAAGTCAAGTTTCGTTTACTCTATTTCTGTCGACGGTCATTAAATAAGTTGCGGTAAGCGCGTCTTATTTATAATTAATTTTTCTTAAGCGTATTTTACCTTACGAAGTACGCAGTTATCTGTTTCCGGTACATCAGCCTAATAGCTAGGGAGCTGGCGGCAATTTAGGTATATGATTTCATCGTCGTTAAAACCAAGACGTAATGTAGTCTGGACTTATATTAACTAGATAAAATAGGTGGCGAGCTCAGCTAGCTCTGATCTTTTTTTATAAATAATTTTGAATTTGTAATTAAAAAAAAAAACATATTAAATTAAATTATCGTTTCTGCCATCAATTATATCTTATTAAATACGTTTCATAGATAGTAAAGCTGGCAGAAATCAGGATGGTGGGAGTTATTCTTAATTCAGCATCTCGGCTTATTTTTGTTACAGTTATTTTCATAAAAAACTCCCACCATCCTGACTTCTACCAGCTTTTTCACTATCTATGAAACGTATTTAATAAGATATAATTGATGGCAGAAACGATAATATAATTTAATATGTTTTTATATTATATTTAATAGAATTTTGTATCCTAACTAAAATGTACTTTTAATATAGATAGGATACATGGATGGATTACCCTTGTAAAAAGCGATCGTGCTGTTTCTAAAAAAACGCGATAAATATTAAGAAAACACAGAAACATTTTGTTGGAAGTCGGTTAAAAATAATACAGTTAGAAAACAAAAGTTGTACATGCGGTCAGATTCTATATAGTGAAACAAATCAATTAATATCATAAGAAAGTAGACATGGTATAAGATTAATTGGAACGAATCACTACCAAGTTCGCTGAACAAGTTGGGACATGTCCAAACTACTCCTAACATGTACCTACACAGCCTCTCAAGAGGCGGCGTTACAAAAGAAAAGCTTCGCAAGCTCCGAACAAAAACGCTCGAGTGATTAAATAGGAATGTGCTTAATTAACTGCCCAATTAAATGTACGTCAAACACCAATTTTGTAGGTAGAGGAGTTAACACGACGTAGTCCGGCAGCCCACGCCTCGTTTTCCCAGTGACTAATAACAGGCTTAAACTTCGTGAGTAGGTTCAGTTCGACGAGACGCCCAAGCTTTTCCCTAGAGAAAATTCTCGAAACGGGTAGATTAAGAAGTGAGCGGGTGAAAACATTTCGATTTAATGGGGTGTCGAAATTTTCTGAGTAACAGTAAGATTTTTTATTAAAATGTTAAGATGATTAGATAAGAAACCCGGAAAAGTAATTGTCCTCCAAAATGGTTGGTTTGATTGGAGAGTCCTCCACTCCGAATAGGTGCAAATAACGAGGTCGTAAAAATTACTACTAACCGGCCGAATTTTTGTATGCTTAGTAAATGCAATGGTCACATAGTCCTGCAAATTTAGTGGTGCATTTTCCCAGTCCTACGCTTAGAAGTAGTCGATTCTACGGAACACTTTTAGCTACCCGATTCGATAATTTTCACAAAGGAAAAACTTGGGTATCTCGTCGAACTGAACCTACTCACGAAGATTCAGCCTGTTATTAATCACTGAAAAAACAAGGCGTGGGCTGCCGTACTAACAGCATTTTAATTACTGTTTAATTACAGCTGTGTCACGCTTATGGTGGATTTTCAGGGCTGGTTTTCATATGAATTTCAAAGGTCGCTTTCTGACACTATAAGACTACTTTGTATTTCCTACATCTAATTAAAAAAATAATACATTTTTCCGATATCATCAATGCTGAAATCTACGTTAAAAGTTCAAATAAAATAAAATATCTTCTTTTTTAATAATTTTAGTATGCGCGATATTAATTTATAATTAAGGCCAATAATAAGAAAGCAGCTGTATTTTGTGATAACATCTATTGAAATTTGTTCTCTATAAATAAATATAAGTAAATTATAATATAAAATCTTAATTTCACGAAACAGCATCTAAACCGATAAAGCTTGCATCGTGCAGCGTTTTAAACACGACAGAAAATAAATTTTTCATTACTCATGCTCGGAAAGTAGGTCTGAAGTTGCCTGAGAAGCGGGTTGAAAGTAGCCCTTTTCAGCCCTAGGGAGAATCGCTTTCAACTGACAACTGTCAAATTATTAAAAAAAAACTAGGTCTATTTTCACATTTCTATTGAACCATGTTTCAACTTTCTATACAGCCAGCGCGATGTAAAATTGAAATAACGTAAAGTTTAAGTAGGTATTAATTAAAATAAAATTCACTCACTTTTTCTTAAGCTAATTCCTATTTATATTTTTTTATTTTCTTTAATTAATACTTAATAATTAAAGAAAATATTTTTTTTAGGTCGCCACAATGTAAATAAAATATACTGGCTGAATAGCTAGCCGGCCAAAGAAAAAGAAATAGGTGGGAAAGTGTCAAGCGACTATCCGATCTTCACTCATTTTTTCTTTAGCTAATTCCTATTTTTATTTTGACTTTCCTTGCATTCGTAATGAAAAGCACAGTGTTACCCTCGGGAGAAAGTAACTTATTTAGTGCCTCGAACTATTGGCGCCCTCGCTACGCTCGGGCGCCAAACCCCGTCTCGGCACTAAATGAGTTACTTTCACCCCTTGGATAACAATGTACTATTGTGTTCCTTAAATAGAACATGTTATCTAGAAATAACCTCAAATCGGCACAATAAAGAAGAATTCTCGCGTAGCAGAAAAGAAAGGTAAGTATGTAATTAGACGGACAACGAATGTTTCGTATTCCAGAGGCCACATCCTCGGGCGGTTAATTTAACAAATGAGGAAAAGACAACCACAGCAAAATGGTAGCTATATTACACACTCTTTTAATGATTACTGTCTTACATTTTTCTATGCAAAAGGAATATTTTGTCGATGTTAAAACTTGTACTTTTTACTATTGTTTTATTTTCTAGCGATTTGCTATATTATAATTATCATTCAATGAGGAGTTCCTTTCTCCGGCTCAGAAGATTTCTGACGGTACAGCAACATAGTATAAAAAGTTCACCTAATTTAAACTGCTTAAAGTGACCGTTTTAGCACATTTATTAAACTTATTAAAATCATGGTTAAATGCTGCAGATTTGTTCTCATCAAAAATTTGTATTTATATCCTGTTTCACAAATTCTACTCTCGCTCCAGCACGTTCCTGGTGCAGAGGTTTTAATAAAAAAAATTGTCAATTTTTTTTAACTAATACAAAAATTATTTAATTTTTTTCACTGTGCGCCCACACCCGTGACGCCACACGCGGCTCCAGCGGAAGACCAGCGTCGGGCCCCTAATGGTTCCCGGCTTATGCTGAGCTGGTTGCCTTTTTGTGCGACAGTTTGTGCTGCCTTTTATTAACCCATTTTATTTATTTGTAGTCGTAACGAATAAACTTCATTTCATTTCAAATAAAAAAAAAACAATTTAAACTAAGCCAAATAAAAAAAAAATATTTAATGACATTATTATTAGGTATAGCGGGTCATTCGTCATTGTTGAAGAGATCCTCTACATGTGGAGCGGTCCAATTACGATTAGCGCCAGCTTTATGCCCAATTACTAAAAATGGAAACACTAACGGCCGCACTCAGAGTCGACTTTAATGATTATTTAGTTAAGTATAGATTTTTAAAACAAAATTGCCGCAATCAGAGACGTTCAGTAAATTAATGTTAATTGGCATTTAATGAGATGTAACTTAATTAGTTAAATGCCAATTAACATTAATTTATTAAACTTGTCTGATTGCGGCAGTTTTGTTCTAAAAATCTATACTTAACTAAGTAACCATTAAAGTCGACTCTGAGTGCGGCGGTAAATGCGGCACATAATGGTAGGTAGGTAGGTACAAGAATAATGACAATGGTTTTTCTCCTAACATCAGAAACGGGGTCACAAATGTTATCGCGGAGGGCTTTCGGAGTCACTTCTAAAGCGCGTTTTGCCCTCAAGAGGAAAAACCAATTCCCATAGCTGTTTATTTATACATATAATATTATTAATAATATTTTTAAATCAAAAAATTGGCATTAATTTATTTTATCGTTATTTCAACAAACAACCGATACAAAACGAATTCTAAAACCACTGCGACTAGACTATACCTAGTTTTCTAGATTTGCACGGTTCTCTATTTAAAAACTTGTAGATACAAAGGACCTACCACAGGCTCATACAATGAACACGTAATCACACTCCTATTATAAATGCGAAAGTTTGTGAATGTGTGCATGTGTTTTTTATATTCCTCCTAGCTGAAACGGCTGGACGGATCTGGATGAAATTTGGAATGAAGGAAGAAGAAACGAAGCCGCAGGGATCAGTTTATCTCGAATATCAGAGTTGATATTCTGATTTAAAAAAAACATGAATTTAAAACTATTAGGAAAAAAAGCATTATTAACCGCAATCTGTAATTAAACTTATTCAATCATTAATCTTTGAATTATCTTTAGCTCAGCTTTACGTAACCTGCATGTTTACTTTAAGTTTTTGGTTTTTAATGATGCCCTGATATTTTAAAAAATAATTATTCACCAAAAAATTGTCAAACAATTTGTTGTCACGTTTCCTCATTTGAAACGTCCACGCCTTACAATTTGTCGAGGGCAAAATTTGAAATTTTACAATAATTAATTTTTAATTGCTTTACCGAGATGGAGAGGTGGCGCGCGTTGGATCTTAACTTTTGTTGAAAAGACCAGAACTAGTGGATTTTTAAAGTAATATAGTTGAGTGGAAAAGGCGGCATTTTTTCAAGTTTTTTGTTTTTGAAAGTACAACTGCTTCGGGCACGAGGACGATTTTTTTTTAATAATTTAAGTTTGTCGTAAAAAGCAAATAATCTAGAAACTACATAGGTATTCAAATAAAGTAGCTGCATGAGATTTACGTATTCTCCAGGGTATGAAAATCAAAATTCTAATTAGTCTGTCAGTTAGAAAATAAAAAAATGATAGACACGTATTTTTTGCTTTTTCAAATTGATGAAAATAAACATAGATAAAGCGCATTAAAGTTTAGGGTGGGGGACTCGTGACGTCAATATTCAGTACAAGCCCCATACAAACTGCACCGGGTTGTGAGTTGTGACGTCACGAAATTTCAACTCAATGTATCGCTGTTATTTTTCGATTACGTAATAAAAGAAAAAATACGTGTCCAATAGTTTTTACTAATCTACACGACAAAGGACTAAAAAAAAATTTTGTCAAGGAGCCAATTGTATAATTTGTTTGAGTTACGAAGTAAAGCTCTAATATTTAAACTAAAGCCCAAATATAACGGTTAGTTTAAACAAATTAAAAATGAATTTTACACAAACTGACGAAGTTAATCCTTCCTTACTTAATATAAATGCGAAAGTGAGTTTGTTGTTTTGTTTGTTTTTTTAAATTTTAAGGTTTTAATCGATCATCATGAAATTTCTCACGTTGTCAGGGGTACAGAAATGGACATAAGGTATTTTTATCCCAGAAATCCCGCGGGAACTCCGAAATCAACGCGGGTGAACAGCACACACAACACACACACATGCCCTATCACACACTTACACTAGCACTCTTACGAACCCATGCACACGTTCACACACAGAACTGTAATTCTCTATCCCGGTGATATTTTTATTTTATATTTTTCTATTTTGTACCTTTTTGAGTTCGGGACCTGGAGACCTATAATACTGCTTAACCTAGATTAGGCTCCAGATCTCCGACTTTCCTTAATTAAAACACATTTCATGTATACTTTTGTGGAGACGATTAAATAATATTAATGAAAACAAGTATACAACGTGTTAATGAATTAACTGAAAACTAGAAAGTAGTTTGCTCAGAATCGACTTCCGAATCGATCGCACCATGTTTTAATATAGCCCATGTCTAAATTATTTATAATACAATATTTGACGCGTACGCCGCCCGTAGTGAAGTCATTGACACGTAGGTGCGGGCGTAGCGCTTGAAATTTCGTAGATAGGTCACCTCCAAACTAATGTTGAATAACTTTTAAAATTTAAACTATTAATTTTTCGACATAATTTATATTTTAGTCACATTTGTTGACTTTTATTTTTTTAAATGGGGTGTATCAGGTTTTTGGTTAATTAATTAACACGTAAAATATGAAGCACTCACCACAGATCGCACGAGCAGCTCAATTGTGAACCAGATGTTGCAGATCAGCTCGATATAGAAGAACGCTTCGTGCGGCTGCCCATGGTTTCTCCAAGGGTTACCACTCTCCGCCAAGTCTTTGACCGTCAGGTTCTCCAGCACGAGCGTCGCGTTGCCCACGATCAAGGGCGGGTAGGTGGGCAACGACACCCGAAGGTCGGGATGCGTCTTCAGACAGAAAGACAGCACCGAAACGCATATGAAGAATACCGACATCGCTGATATCACCTGGGAAAGAAAAGAAAGGTAGGTATTTATTTCTATCTAAAAATACTAGCTGTCCCCTGCGGTTTCTCCCACGGCGATTTCGGAGTTCCTCTAGATATACTATAGATATAAACCTTCCTCATGAACCATTCTATCTATAGGTGAGACCCGCATGAAAATCCGTTCAGTAGTTTTTGAGTATATTGTGAACAGACAGCGGTAGCGATTTCATTTAAAATATGTAAAGAAGTACACCAACATAGTCATATTATATACTTCTTTTTCCGAGGAATTCCGAGATACAAAGCGCCCTATGTAATTTTCCGTATCCCTGACAACGTGTATGCAAAATTTCATAATGATCAGTTATATTGTTAAGGCATGAAATCGTAACAAACAACCAAACTCACATTCGCATGTATAATATTAATTAGGATTTATTCAAATACCTACTAATGGGGATGTAGACTACTTTTGAAAATCAAAATTCTAATTAGTCCTAATTAGTCAGTTAGAAAATAAAAAAACAATAGACACGTATTTTTTTCTTTTTCAAATAAATTAAAATATACAGAGATAAAGCGCATTAAAGTTTAGGGTGAGGGGGTCGTGACGTCACTAACCGCTAAAACCGCCATACGACTGTCAGAAATGATGTTTCAATTATAAGAAATTAAGAGAAATATACACTTTTGATAAAACTTTTATATCAAGCTGAGAGTGCGTGAAACTGTCCACCATCTGAGCTTACCCTACCCTAAAACAGCTATCTTCTAACCCCCTCATTCATATATGTTTTATACATATATGGATACCAACTTATTTCCTGCCAATCACTTAGTTCACTTTGTGACTCCATCTTGCCAAGGGGATATAATGGCCAATTCTCCTTAATGTAAGGTACAATATGAAAATAAATTGCTACGTTTATTGTCAGGGTTCCATACGGTTCACTTGGGGGACTCGCAGAGCCTCATTATAATAGCCTTAGAACTAACTGTTTCTGAAACGGATTCACGGATAGGAAGCTCCAGAATCCCTGAGTGAGATAGGTAGGTACTTATGGTTTTTTTTCCCGAGAGAGTTCTGAAATTTAGAAGAGCGAAACCGCGGTGCAACAGCTAGTTCACCATAAAAGCAATGGCAATCGTCGAAAACTCCATCCACCGCAGCAAACCCATGATTAATCACCCCCAAACAAATATGTCACGGACAGAATTTCTCGCATTTTCCTCGACAATTTCTATTTGCAGGAGGATCCATCCGCAAAAAACGGCTCTGGGTTCAGAAAGCTATGTCATCCATCATCTTATTATTTTCAATGGATATCTTCGTTGGTACAAAGATGGAGCGGAGACGATAGATCAAAGATATATTAGTAAGCTAGCTGCTCCCCACGGTGTCACCCGCGTTCATTTCGGAGTTCCCACGGGAATTCCGGGGCAAAAATTATGTCCTTCTCTGTAATCCTGACAATATGTTTGCAAAATTTCATGACGATCGGTTGAGCCGTTAAGGCGTGAAAGCGTTGCAGACGACAGACAGAACGACAGAGTTACTTTCGCATTTATAACATTAGTAGGGACTATAGCCACTAACCATAGAGATATTGCACTTTAAAACGTTAGTTCCATTTTTATAGTATTTGTATAGTAAGCTGGTTTCACCACCTGCGAGACTGCATGACTCTGCGCGCGCTGAATGCGGTCCTATGCAGTTCTATGACTATTATATTTTATTTTAAGTCCGTCACTTTAACTGATAAAAAATATTGGACACGTTTTCGATATCGAAATGTAGCGTGACGTTATAACGAATTGGTGCAGTTAATATAAGTTCGTGACGCGTGACGTCACGACTTCACTAGCCCCTACTCCTACTTTAATGCGCTCTATAATATTGTGTCATTAATTTATTTGAAAAAGCAAAAAAAAAATGTCTATTACACTGTTTTATTGGACATAGATAAGCAATAGTGTGTTAACTCACACTGGAGAAATTAGCGCCATTTTGTTTCAACATTTTTATGTTTAATATTTACCGCCGCACTCAGAGTCGACTTTAATGATTACTTAGTTAAGTATAGATTTTTAAAACAAAGCTACCGCAATCAGACAAGTTTAAAATATTAATGTTAATTGGCATTTAACTAATTCAGTTGCATTTCATTAAATGCCAACTAACATTAATTTACTGAACGTATCTGATTGCGGCAGTTTTGTTTTAAAAATCTATACTTAACTAAGTAATCATTAAAGTCGACTCTGAGTGCGGCCGTTAGTTACATATTTAAACAATGTAATAAGGTAAACACATAATTAAAAAACGTTCTCTAACTCTCAATAAATCGTTCTAAATCAATAACTTCGTTTTGTGAGTTAACATGTTATTGCTTATCTGCGTCCTATTATACCGACGAATACAAATTTGGTTTTCATACCTCGGCACCCTGCCTACTGTGATTGGTATTAACTGAAGATATTTAATATGTTGTGGACAACTTTTCCTATTTTTATTTGACCACGCTTATGCTTGTCACTTGACAAGTCACCAACAACTTGTGGTAACTGTGATATTGTGACGTGCAAATATTTAGTGAAAGCCAGTGCCCAGAAAGGAGCCATGTTATAAATTATAACTCATTGCTTCTAGTTTTGCAGTAAATAATCGTCCACATAAGATGATTTATTACTTTGTTTGTAAATGAAAGTTACGCGACGATATTTGTAACAGTTTTTCGTTGTTTTCGCAAGATTAACTGCAGTTTTTACTATAAATGACATTTATACACGTACTAGCTGTGCCCGCGGTTTCATCCGCGGTAATTTCAGAGTTCCCGCGGGAATTCCGGGATAAAAATTACCCTATGTCCTTCTCTGTACCCCTGACAATGTGCATGCCAGATTTCATCCAAATCCGTTCAGCCGTTTTTGCGTGAGTAACAATCATCCAAACATCCACACTTTCACACACACTTTATAATATTAGTAGGATAAGGTTAAACTAGGGACGTATTGAAGATGTTGAACTCCGAAAATATCGCGGGTGAAACCGCGGGAAAACAGGTAGTTATATATACAAATTTATTCATTAAAAATTGAGTGCTCAAGTTACTAACCGACTAGTTTATGGATCATAAATCATACCCAAAGGTCATTTAACACCGCTTTCATTTGTATTCATCGTTTTTTTTTTTATTTATTAATATTTCTACCAGCGCCGCGGTTCCACGCTATTTGACTCGCGTTTTTTTTAATATAAAGGTAATAAAAGAAATAACACCCAAAAATGAGACCACTCCAAAAACACTCAAGTGGAGAAGAATATAGCAAACTTTGGTACCACAAGGAAAATGTTGAGGAATGAATGTCATGACATCCGTCATTATATCCATAACGGATATCATATCATTCATCATGATATCCGTGTCAATGTCATGATATCCGTTATGGATATATCCATAACATCATGATGTTAACATATGGATGTGGATATGGATATGGATATATCCATAACGGATCAGGGGGAAAACTTATTATAATAAGTTTTCGAATGATGAATGATGAAATGGATATATGGATATATGATCCGTTATTGATATATATCCATAACGGATACCATGATTTCATCATCATAATAAGTTTTCGAATGATGTCGAAAACTTATTATAATAAGTTTTCTCCCTGAGATTTCACCTACCTAACACTAGCGGTACACTTAAAATTTCAACCCCTGAGAGAAAAATAGGGGCTTGTGCAGTAAAGTTCGCGACCGAAAGTTCCCCACCGAAGATTGGTCAACAGTATTTCTGCCACCGGTGTTCGGTTGGGCGCCATATTTGGTCAGTATACTCAGTTCCCGTAGTTTGCACATTACTGATAACGTGTCGCCGACATATCCTTCGGGCAACGAAGGGCAGCCGAAACCTCTCCGGTCTGCTCGATTTCTCTCCGTGCCCTCCCCCTATCTGATCTTCACTGAAAACCAGCGTCACGAGTGGCACCACACTCATCACATATTGCTGAGTCACCGTCCATTTTGATTAGGGAGACACACCACACTGAAGCCGTTTTAAAATTTTATGTTCAGTGTTAGTTTGTTATTCTTTTATCATTTTCATTCGTATTGTTCTGTACCAATATACATTTGTGTTGTGTGTGTCTCTGTTTGCTTTAATAAATATTTCTTTCTTTCTTTCTTTCTCCTGTCCTCTTTAGAGATAGAATTTTTAAATATTCAAGTGACGAACATTTGTGTTTATCTGAGATCAGGTGTTACTTGTATCATCCTAACTAATATTATAAATTCGAAAGTGAGCTTGTTTTTTTTTTGTTTGTTTGTTCGTTTGTAACGCTTTCACGGCTTAACGGCTCTACAGGGGTTGGAGAAGAACATTGGGTACTTTTTACTCCGAAATTACCGCCGGCGAAACCGCGGGGAACAGCTAGCAAGGATATATTTGCCACAAAGTTTATTACAAAAATTGTTTTGTACTAGGTAAAGCAAATCATATAAATCAGTTGTTCAAATCACACACAATCACCCATAGTTCAAGCTCTATAGTTTAGGACCAAGTGGTGCTGAGTGGTAATGTCCAAGCATGATTATTACGTTATTTTCGAAGCAACTCCAAAATTTTCCTATATCAAAAACTACATCAAAACAAAAAAAATACTACAATACATTAAAATACATTATTAAAATCCTGTATAAGGTTTGCAAACCAAGTCGAAGGCTTGACCGGACGATTTGTGTGTAACTTCTGAAGGGTAAATATGGCAACCTTTTGTGTACAGTCTACCACAAAAGCGAGCGTTTACGAGCGGATTAAAACCTATATTAACTCATACACAGTACTACTTAAATCAAGACAAATAAAATTACATGGTCGGTTTTTGATCTGGTCTTTGTGGTTTTAATCAGTTAAAATGGTTCCGTAGCAAAATTGTAAAACCGCAGTCAGAAATTATTTAAAAACTAGCTGTTCCTCGCGTTATTTTCGGAGTTCCCGTGGGAATTCCGGGACAAAAAGCAAAATTTCATGATGATCGGTTGAGCCGTTAAGGCGTGAGAGCGTAACAGAGAGACAGGCAGACATTCTGATAGACAAAGTTACTTTCGCATTTATAATATACGTATTAGTAGGGAAGGGGTGTAATCCGAATTTTCTCCGAATCCGTACTTACCCCGGCCTACCCTAACCTTATTCCTTTGGGCTTAATTGCTCATCTCCTCTGAATAATTGGCACTCGGCAAAGGTTGGGAACGCAATGCTTTCACTCCCTAAAATCGATAAGTTAACGAGCTGGCTCAGAAATCGGATATAAATCGGATATGATCAATCTATTAACCACACACTGTGGATGTTAGCGCTGATTTCATAACCGCTAGATAAGTCGGAACTTATGAAAGACGCGTATTTGTATTTATTTGCGCACATTACAAGATGTACTTGCTATTCATTTGAATAAATAAATTAACTTAAGTACGATATTATCTTCAAATAATACTATGGAATAAAATGGAATGAAATGATGAAATTATCGTTACGACAACGATAAAAACAGAAAAAAAAATGGTAAACAGCTCAGAATAATGTAGTGGAGCCATTACTCTTCTCATCTATTTTTTTTTTATCTTTTTCTTTTGTATTAACTTGTCAGTTCTATCCCACCATTGGTGGGATTTCATTTCTTTTTGTTAGTCAAAATTGCGGAATTTTTATACAAACTTCCATCCCCTAATTTAAGGGGTTGGGGGATAAAAGTTACAAGTTTTATAATTTTTTTTGTTGTTTGTATACTAATACTAGCTTACATGCCAAATTTCAGCTTTCTAGGACATTACGAAGTACCCTAAGAATTTTGATGATCATCAGTGAGTCAGTGACGAAATCAGGGTATCAGGGTTTTTTAGATATCAATAAAATTTAAAGTATAAGAGCGATGCCACTCAAACTTTATATGTTTGATAAGTCCGCTATTGACAACATATCCCGAAAATTTCGTTTATCTGATATAATCCAAACCCAAGTCATAAGGGTTCAAAAAACGACAAAGCGCTTCGAGAAAAGATAGGTAGTTCTCCCGCTTCGCTTGGCTCATCTTGGCGAGGCCACTACCGTACCCCCAGTTTTCGTTACGATTTGTCTAACCTGTCATTGGCATTATTGTGAGTAATTCGTATCGGTTGATTGTTTTCCTTAATGTTAACTTCCAATTAATAAATAAATAAGACGGGAACAGCTGGGGACCCGACGCTGGTCTTCCGCTGGTGGCGCGTATTGCACTAGCTGCTCCCCCGCTTCAACTTCAGGACTCAGTAGTATTCCTGCGGGAATTCTTCGCTCCAGAATGAAAAACAACCTGTCCCGGGGTACTGTAGGTTCCTAGCAGTGAAAGAAGTTCTAGAATCGCTTCAGTATTTCCAGAGATCATTACAAATTATGGTTAAATATCATACCTCATCATCATATTGCGATGGAAATAAGTACTCGTGGCTACCAAAAAGAAACTAACCCAAATTCGACTATCCTACCATTCGCCAACAGGAATGTTCAGTCCCTACATCTCACTATCTCTATGGTGCCTTAATATTGCATTGTCACTGAACATAGGTATATAAGTACACCCATCTCGATCGAACACTAACAAATGGTAGAAAAATGCTTTGTAAACAATTTTAAAATGGAAAACTTAGATATATTACGAATATTGCATTAAATAATATACTGCTTGGTGCAGCAAGATTATCTCTGTAAGCTTGAACTTCTTCTTCTTCTTCTTCGATTATGGCAATCTATTGCGATTTATCGCATTTAATTCTGCCAATGAACGTATAACGCCAACGACAGTATTCGATTGTTTCCCAAGATAAAACACGATTCTCTCTCGAAAACCAGCTTCTTTCTTGGAAAACAAAATGGCTGCTGAACGGTGGTAAAAACCTACAAAAATCAACTACGGCAAACATGGCACGTCATAATGAGGTTTATAAATCACAAAAAAGTTAATATTGCGTCCAAATACACCCTTATCAGGAAAGGGATAGAGTTTCTGTGGCTGTACGCGAAATGTGTAAAATAATTTGCACCAGTCGGCTATAACTGAAATTGATATAGGGTGAGATTCTGCAGCGTCAGGTTACGAACCGAAGAAAATTAGTGTGTTAAAAATAAAACGTACAGTAATGGGCATGTTGACTAATTTTTATTTTTTAGTCCGTCTTGTAGATTATTAAAAAATATTGGACACGTATTTTTTCTTTTTTTACGTAATCAAAAAATAACGGCGATATATTGAGTTGAAATTTCGCGTGACGTCACTATTTTGACAGTTTGTATGGCGGTTTTGCGGTTAGTGACGTCACGACCTCCTCATCCTAAACTTTAATGCCCTTTATCTCTGTATATTTTAATTTATTAAAAAAAGCAAAAAATACGTGTCTATTGTTTTTTTATTTTCTAACTGACGGACTAATTAGAAATTTGATTTTCAAAAGTAGTCCACATCCCTATTGTAATAAAGAATAAACCGAAGATACAGTGACGAAAAATAGTATTTAATAAAAGACAATTAATTAGACAGATTGACAGAACCGATGGTTTAGTGGTTAGCGAAACTGGCTACGCCAGGAGTCGCGGGTTCGATCGCAGCGTCAGCGTCACTTAGATCTCTTTATAATTTTTTTTCGGTTCTTATATTTTTTTCCGTTTAACCAGATCTGTATTTTTGATGCTTCCTGCAGGCTCATTTCCACACGATATTATCCATCACCTTAGAAGCCTGTGGTTCCTTATCAATTTGATTCTTGAATAGATGAGAAATGACCTATAGTGTTATAAAACCTACAAAACCTACGGGTTTTATCTTATCTATATGGGGTTCTACTGGGGATCGAACCACCACCCACCGAATAAGAGTCAAGAATTCTACCGCTGAGTCACCAAGGCTCATCTCGTCACCGTTATATCACATAAAATTGAATCTAATTTTCACAATTGCTTCCATCCAAAGTCCATTCATCTACAAGTCAAAAAGGGGGCTCCAACCTGAAAGGATAACAAAATGTCTACGAATAATATTTTTCGACATTTTTTTTTGTAGTAATCTTAAATAAATACTATGTGTTATAAGTCTCTGGTCTATCACAATAGCTTGAGATGATACAAACCAAATACAAACATATTCCGATGCCCACGCAAAAAGTAATTAAGTAAGCTAAGTATTTTCTTCTCTTGTATTTCTTTCGTCAAGATGGCTTCGTTGAAAATGTTACACCATTAAACAAACTCGACTTACAAGTACAATTGAGAAATGTAACATGAAATAATGAACACTTTATTGGACACCACATATTATTATGACAATACATACATACATAAATTTTAATTCTTGTTAAAGTATTAATAAATAGCACCAATAAACGGCCTTATTGCTGAAATAAGGTTTTAAAGAAGAATTTATTCTCAAAAAAGATTAAAAAAAAATGGATTCAAATCGACGGAGAATAATAATTACATAAGTACTTAAATATTATGCAGAGGTGCATAAATTAATACAAAAAAGTATAATAGTAATCTACTATCTTTAAACGAGCAATTCTTGTATATAAATATATACGTGTATAATTTGAATCTCGGAAACGGCTCCAATGATTTTGATGAAATTTGGTATGCGGGTTCGGGGGCGATAAATCGATCTAGCTAGGTTTTATTTTTAGAAAACGTCCTTTTATCCGTGTTTCTAGGCAATGCAAAATGAGTGTTTGATACTGCTTTTCTACTTAACAATAGATGGCGCCATGAGCGAAGCTCTGTCCGCCATCCCCAGATATTACATATGTATTAATAGTACACAATTTAGTAATTACTTAGTATTTACTTATACAAATTACGTATAACATGGTCTGCACCATCCCGGGGGTGGGAACGTTAGCAGATTTATTGAAATACTAGATGTGCCCCGCGATTTCACCCGCGTGAAACGTTTTTATATCAACAACTATTTTCCCGACGTCCGATTTCAATGAAACAAAGCCTATATGTAGCTCCAGGCTAAGCTTAATCTAATTGAAGATATATTGATATTATTAATGTGTCAATTGAAGATATTATTTCAAAGGGAACCCATGTATTAACATCTAAGATTCCATGGCATTGTCAAATAATAAAAGATTCTGTTATATTTATGAAATTTCATTCAAATTCAAATTTTACTTATTTCTTCTATACATTAATTAATACTAGCTGTTCCTTGCGGTTTCACCCGCGTTAGTTTCGGAGATCGCGCGAGTATTCCAAGATGAAAGTACTTACTACACTATATTTTTTTCTGTACCTACCCTTGACAACGTGTAGACTGTAGGTGGTATGCAAAATTTAATGTAGTTGCTTCCGCGTTAATTTCGGAGTTGCCGTGGGAACTCCGAGATAAAAAGTAGCCTATGTCCTTCTCTGTACCTTTGAAAACGTGTATGCATAATTTTATAGTGATCGGTTGAGCCGTTTAGCCGTGAAAGCATAACAAACAAACAAACTCACTTTGACATATTTTATAATATCAGTAGCTAAGGATAGCTGTTCCCCTCGGCTTCATCCGCAGTAATTTCGAAGTTCCCGCAGGAACTCCGGGATAAAAGTACCCTATGTATTTTTCTGTACCCCTGTGTATGCAAAATTTCTTGACGATCGGTTGAGCTGTTAAGGCGTGAAAGCGTAACAAACAAACAAACTCAATTTCACATTTATTAATTTATAAGTAAGGATGTATTTCAAACCAGTGCTCGACAGAGTTTAACTTCTACAGCACCTCCTTCCCGACTAACTTTGTATAGCGCAAGTCAGCTTTCGAGACCCTTTTTTTCTGTACACAAATAAAGCCAGCGCTACTCCAAATTAGGCCCTACGCCCTAGGCGAATGAGTGCCTATTAATAAGAAATTTGTTACTCCCAAAAACTCTGAACGTGTAGCGTTCCTATTTTATTATTCAATTCACTACACTAAAGTGGATCCACTCGATGATACTTCACTTGAACAATTCATGATCTTTCTCCTAACGATATTATCTAGTTGAACTGGAAAATGAAGATGAGAGTAGAAAGTACAGTGTCGTGTACGTCTTTGCTTCTACATCTATACGTATAAATAAAATTGAATTGTATGTTTGTAATTTCAAATTAACAGCTTTTCACTAAATGCATACGAAAGTATACACGATATAACTAACATAAAAAAAAAACAATTTAAATTTTTTTTCTCTGTCTGTCTGTCTGTTTGTTCCGGGTAATATCTGAAACAGCTGGACCGATTTTAACGGGACTTTCACTGGCAAATAGCTGATGTTATAAGGAGTAGGTACTTGGGCTAGTTTTTACCTCGGAATTCCCGCGGGATCTCTGAAATTAACACGGGTGAAACTGCCGGGCACAGCTAGTTCCAAATATCTCATACTGCCGATCCGCATTGTTCTTTCAAATGACTTCATGAAAAAAGAGATTGTAAAATCAGTTGTGAACTTTTGAAAAATTAAGGGCACACTCAGCCAATCAGAAGCGGATAACAATTTTACTGGAAATATTTTATTATAATAACACTCTGACGTTTTGATATTTAAACGAATAGGTAGTTGTACTTAAGGATTACGGATCAGAATTTTATTACAACCAGGCCAATTTGGGGGCTCCGTCAGGTTCCTTGTAGCAGGACGAAAAGTACCTTAGATCTTTTTCTAAACCTAAATTACTCGTAAAAGCTACATATACAACGTGTTAATAAATGCTACATATACAACGTGTTAATGAATTAACCAAAAACCTGATACACCCCATTTAAAAAATAAACAATAATGTGATTAAAATATAAATTATGTCGAAAAAATTGATAGTTTAAAAGTTATTCAACCTTAGTTTGGAGGTCCTCTCTACGAAATTTCAAGCGCTACGCCCGCACCTACGTGTCAATGACCAATTCGTTTTTTTTTTGCTACGGGCGGCGTACGCGCCAAATCTTAATATATATAAATCACGTGTCACTTTGTTTGTCCGCGATGGACTCCGAAACTACTGAACGGATTTTGATTAAATTTTTTAACCATTTATAATATGGTCCAACTTAAGAGATAGTTATCCCGGAATTCCCGCGGGAACTCCGAAATTACTGCGGATAAAATCGCGGGGGACAGCTAGTATTGTATATAAATCATAAGACATGAGCTAGTAAAAATGAAAAAAATATAACCTATATTAAAACATGGTGCAATCGATTCGGAAGTCGATTCTGAAAAACTACTTTCTAGTTTTTAGTTACTTCATCAACACGTTGTATAACAAATCCGTAAATCTACCTGTATGAATCTCAGAACTCTCTCGGGAGGTGTTTATCTCAGGTAAATAAATATTCTATGTTACTCACGGGTGCTGTAGCTTTATATTAGTGAAATAACTTTTACAAACGGTTCAGTACCTACATAATTATATTTTCCGAAAAAACAAGTCTAATAAACAAACCTAAAGTGAAAACTTTGTCGTGTAGGTACTAGCGTCTCCCGTGGTTTCACTCACGGTAATTTCGGAGTTTCTGCAGGAATTCCAGGATAAACTATAAACATTAACCTTCCTCATGAATCACTCTATCTATTGGTGAAAACAGCATGAGAATCCGTTCAGTAGTTTTTGAGTTTACCGCGTACAGACAGCGGAAGCGACTTTATCTTATACTATGTGAAGAAGGTTGCGTGTAAGGGATAATTTTTGAAACTACTACCGAACCGATTCTCAAAACTGTGGGGTAATAGTACATTGTTATCCTAGGGGTGAAAGTAACTCCCGAGGATAACACTGTGCTTTTCATTACGAATGCAAGGAAAGTCAAAATAAAAATAGGAATTAGCTAAAGAAAAAATGAGTGAAGATCGGATAGTCGCTTGACGCTTTCCCACCTATTTCTTTTTCTTTGGCCGGCTAGCTATTCAGCCAGTATTTTTTATTTACATTGTGGCGACCTAAAAAAATATTTTCTTTAATTATTAAGTATTAATTAAAGAAAATAAAAAATATAAATAGGAATTAGCTTAAGAAAAAGTGAGTGAATTTTATTTTAATTAATACCTACTTAAACTTTACGTTATTTCAATTTTACATCGCGCTGGCTGTATAGAAAGTTGAATTATAGTTCAATAGAAATGTTAAAAATAGACCTAGTTTTTTTTTAATAATTTGACAGTTGTCAGTTGAAAGCGATTCTCCCTAGGGCTGAAAAGTGTTACTTTCGACCCGCTTCTCAGGCAACTTCAGACCTACTTTCCGAGTATGAGTAATGAAATAGTACATTGTTATCCAAGGGGTGAAAGTAACTCATTTAGTGCCGAGACGGGGTTTGACGACCGAGCGTAGCGAGGGCGCCAATAGTTCGAGGCACTAAATAAGTTACTTTCTCCCGAGGGTAACACTGTGCTTTTCATTACGAATGCAAGGAAAGTCAAAATAAAAATAGGAATTAGCTAAAGAAAAAATGAGTGAAGATCGGATAGTCGCTTGACACTTTCCCACCTATTTCTTTTTCTTTGGCCGGCTAGCTATTCAGCCAGTATTTTTTATTTACATTGTGGCGACCTAAAAAAAATATTTTCTTTAATTATTAAGTATTATGTAACGTGGTGCTAACGCCCATGGAGGTAGTATGTTTTTTTTTTCATCTAAATTCATAATTTATTTTTCTTGGGCGTCGGCGTTATTGTTTTGTTTTTCTTTCGAATTTTTTCACGCTGCGTAAAGCAACTACGCTGTGATTTGTCTTTTAAATAAATTAAATGAATATATTATAATCTTAAATATTATATATTCATATAATATAATAATCTACTATATTATTATATTATATAATCTACAACTTAAATTACAAAAGGAAGCTGTTCACTAAACAGGTATTTAATAGTTTTATTTGTACATTATATTTTAATATTTGTAAGCCTTGATCCAGGTCTCATTTAATGTTTTAATATCACTCACTGGTCTTTTGTGATGTGGCGTGAGACCTGGATGGCTGTCGGCAGGAATTTCATGTTGACAAATGATTCCAGCTTCCTTCTTCGGATATCGCAACTACTTTCTTCAACCTATCTACAATCTTTACTTGACAACTGGATCTTCTGCTGTTCCTGTTCCTTCTTCTTCCTGATCTTTGCATCCTGGCCGATGCCACTGCAGCTTTGGACTCTACGTCTACCACGGATCGCGAAGGCCAGTGATTGTTTTGTATATATTTAAACTTACTCTTAGATTCTGTACTGATTACACAAAATTATAAATTTATGAACCGTGTTTTTCTCACGACCCGTTTCAATTAATTAAAGAAAATAAAAAAATATAAATAGGAATTAGCTTAAAAAAAAGTGAGTGAATTTTATTTTAATTAATACGTACTTAAACTTTACGTTATTTCAATTTTACATCGCGCTGGCTGTATAGAAAGTTGAAACATGGTTCAATAGAAATGTGAAAATAGACCTAGTTTTTTTTTAATAATTTGACAGTTGTCAGTTGAAAGCGATTCTCCCTAGGGCTGAAAAGGGCTACTTTCAGCCAGAAAAATAGTTTTTCATTACTCATGCTCGGAAAGTAGGTCTGAAGTTTCCTGAGAAGCGGGTTGAAAGTAGCTCTTTTCAGCCCTAGGGAGAATCGCTTTCAACTGACAACTGTCAAATTATTAAAAAAAACTAGGTCTATTTTCACATTTCTATTGAACCATGTTCCAACTTTCTATACAGCCAGCGCCATGTAAAATTGAAATAACGTAAAGTTTAAGTAGGTATTAATTAAAATAAAATTCACTCATTTTTTCTTAAGCTAATTAATTAATTAAAATATAAATAATATTATTTTATTTTCTTTAATTAATACTTAATAATTAAAGAAAATATTTTTTTAGATGACTTTATTATAATTTAGGTTGCCACAATGTAAATAAAAAATACTGAATAGCTAGCCGGCCAAAGAAAAAGAAATAGGTGGGAAAGCGTCAAGCGACTATCCAATCTTCACTCATTTTTTCTTTAGCTAATTCCTATTTTTATTTTGACTTTCCTTGCATTCGTAATGAAAAGCACAGTGTTACCCTCGGGAGAACTTACTTTCACCCCTTGGATAACAATGTACTATTCCATCAGTGCAAGAAGTGACGGAACACTTTGTGAGTGGAAACAAAGAGCTCCCGCGGATATTATAAACTAGTTGGTCACATGAGACTCGAAGGTCTTACCTTAGCCGGTGGTGAGCTGGAGGGCTCGTCAAACAACGCCCACACCTTCGGCTTGTATCTCTGCCAGATCCCCAAATCTCCCGCGTGATAGGCCTCCTCATAGCCGAAGATTCTCGCTATCTCCTCCTCCGAAGGCTTTTCGCTGTCGATGTCCAACTTGTCCAGGATCGCCAAGGTATTCTGGGGGGCAGAAAAAATCAGATTTTAACATCGGCTGATTGTCTTAAATGTATGGTGTGTCATATAAAATTGTAGTGGTCTCTACTACAGTCATAATCCCTACTAATGTTATAAATGCGAATGTAACTCTGTCTCTCTGTCTGATACGCTTTCACGCCTTAACGGCTCGACTGATCATCATGAAATTTCTGATTAACTGTTGCCCGCGGTTTCACCCGCGATGGGTTCGGAGTTCCCGCGGAAATTTCGGGATGAAGGTGACGGGATGACAACGTCATAATGACAACGTGTATGCAAAGTTTCACGATGATCGGCTGAGCCATTGGGGCGCGAAAGCGTAACAGACAGACAGACAGACAGTTACCTTCGCATTTGTATTATTAGTAGGAATTTATTTCTGATTATATATTTAGTCTTCTTAGGCATACCCCGCAACATACTCTACTTTTACTTTTTAAATTATCTTTGAAACTAGGAAATGTAGATTGTGGACGGTGTTATTGGTAGTGTGAAGCCATCTCCCTTCTACGGTCGCCACTGAAAATCAGCGTCGTGGAACTTAGTGCCACGGCATAATGCTGAGTGGTAGCCATTTTGGTACCAACTGTTCTAGTTTAAGCATTAAGCCTCACGCTTGTACTTATTTTATCTTTATGGTATCAAATAAACTTTTTTATATTCTATTCTATTTCTATTCTAAATTTTGTACACACGTTGACAGAAGTACAGAAAAGGACATACGGTGCCTTTTATCTCGGGATTCCCGCGGAAATTTCAGCGATTACGTCTATTTAGACAAACTTCTTTGGAACCTTTAATTTCTATTACTTTTACTGTATTTTTCACGGATTAGTTTTATAATTCAACAGCGCATTTGAAATTTACAAATACATATTATGTAAATTGAAGTAGATGAAACAAGGTATAGGAGAATACGGAAAATTTGAGCTTTTTTATGGGATTAGTTTTATTTTCGGGAGACATAGGTCAAATTTGATAATAATAATAATGGTAGCTCTAATTAGGGTTCAGAAAATAAATTAGTCTTCTTTTTTATGTAACTTTATTTATCAAGAGCCACTTTCAATAGTAATACATTCAATGTTTCCCTTTTAGAACGACATTTTGTCTTTGACCGCAAAATCTTAAATCTACTCTTAATCGAAAGATGCCTACTTTATATACAAGAACGCTCTAGTTCCCGAGGGAATTCCGAGATTCGACTAGGTGAAACTTGCGCAACATCTACAGTTATGTAAAAATACTACTAGTATATATCTATTTTTTATTAAAGAAATACCAGGTGTATTTCTTGTAAAGAAATATATAAAAAATTCGTCCTTTTCATGTCTCAAATAGAAAGGTGGATGTCAAAAGATTGATAATACTCCTATATTCAGTAAGATGAATGAAAGGTCGCTAGGTCGAAGGCCGGGGCCTGTAAGATGTACCTACTTCTTCAAGTCACGACGCTAATAGTCACTACGAATTTCTTACTAATACGCAACAAAATTGCCTTTTCAATATACAACAATGGGCTAGTTGACTAAATTTCCTTTTTAGTCCGGTTTGTGGATTAATAAAAAATATTGGACACGTAGATATTTTTTTTTACGTAATCAAATAATAACCGCGATACATTGAGTTGAAATTTCGCGTGACGTCACTAACCGGCACGGTTTGTATGGGAGCTTACAGCGGTTAGTGACGTCACGAGCCCCCACCCTAAACTTTGATGCGCTTTATTTATCCAGGTATATCGTCATTACTTTGAAAAAGCACAAAAAATTTTGCTTTTCTAAAGTTGTCAACATCCCTATTGAGTATAAATTCGTAAGCGTCTTAAAGAAATAATTTTTCAAGCCGTAAAGTCTGAATGACTTCTATCCACACTCCCCTCGAGTGTTGTTAGCCTGGTACTGGCGAATCCGACGGTCGTTCAAGTGTGCAAACACTTTGAGAATCTAATAGCATTGTTAATCCAATTGAACGAGTGTCGGAGCGTAGATTGAAACGTTATTGAATCGTAAATCTTCAGGTTTTCAATTTTTGTTTTTTATTTTTTATTTTTTTATTTTAGGCATCCATTTTTTTTTCTAAGTAAAACTATTTTAAACGCAATTTGAAGGTGTTCAGTAAACAACTCTTTAGTCGCTTGGGATGACCTGAAACTGACGGAAATATTGTGTTTATCTACAAAACGTACTTTTTATACAGAATGGGCATGTTGACTAATTTTTATTTTTTAGTCCGTCTTGTAGATTATTAAAAAATATTGGACACGTATTTTTTCTTTTTTTACGTAATCAAAAAATAACGGCGATATATTGAGTTGAAACTTCGCGTGACGTCACTATTCTGACAGTTTGTATGGCGGATTTGCGGTTAGTGACGTCACGACCCCCTCACCCTAAACTTTAATGCGCTTTATCTCACATATTTTCACTAAATGCATAAATTATGAAAGTAAGTATGAAATGAAATCAACTCTATTCGTTACGACAATAATTAAATAATATGCAATAACAAAAACTAGCACAACAGCGTGTCGCAACAAAATGGCCACCAGCTCAGCATAAGCCAGGAACCATTAGGGGCCCGACGCTGGTCTTCCGCTAGTGCCGCGTATGACATCACGGGTGTGGGCGCAGAGAGAAAATCAAATTATTTTTGCATTAATTCAATAACCTAAAACCATCAAAAAGGTTTTAGTCTTGGAGAAATTAAAATTAAGAAAATCGTTAAGCTATGGAAGGTGTGTTTTAAATAAAGCGAGTTCCGGTTTTTTGCAGAATAAGGTGGGTAGTTCTGTCCATTGTATGATCATATTGTGCATATCGACACGTCACCTTATTCTAAGCTCTAGGCATATCTCCCCACTTTTGTGATCCGTGGTCGTCGTTTATTTCCCCCGGCAGTAATTCTCACAATTGGAGCGCGAAATTCATCCAATTTACTATCTTTGCATAATACGCTAAGACGGACGGACGGATATTATAGCGTTTCATTATGTTATTGCAGCGTTTTGTGAAGAGTGTCAATGTGTCGACGTATTTGACCGACTTTGCCAAAGGCCAGTGTTTCAGTCGTGTGCTTAAATTGTATACATATGTATACTAGCTGTCCCGCGCGGTTTCACCCGCGAAAATTTCGAAGTTCCCGCGGAACTGTTCCATACAAACTTTGCAACCCCTTAGGGGTTGAATTTTCAAAAATCCTTTCTTATCGGATGCTTAAGTCATACAAAGAACACACCCTCCAAGTTTCAGGTCTCTACGATCAGCTATTTAGGCTGCGCGTTGATCCATCAGTCATTCAGGACAAAGCATTTTATATGTATAGATAGATAGTATATGTAAATTATATATGTGTGTCCAATATGTCTTTATTTCAGCGATTATGACTTAAGCCTACCAACTGATCATATTCTGGCTTTAAATAAAATCATAGTTTGCAAATGCCCATAGTTTGTGCTATTTTACTAGCTTTGTCCGTAGATTCACCCTTATGTACCCTGTTGTGCAATAAGCTTAAATAAATAAATAAATGAATAAATTGACCCGTGTTAATTTCGGAATTAACGCAGGAATTCCAGGTTTAAGACTACCGTTTGTCCTTTTCTGTCCACCTGACAACGTGTATGCAAAATTTCACGATGATCGGTGGAGCTATGTCGTGAAAGCGTGACAAATGACCAAACCAAGTCATATCGGCACTTTATTAGTTGGGTGGCTCTTTTTTGATCAAAAGCACAATTCATTAAATTCGATTCGAGGAATTTAATCAACGCCAACGTGACGTAGGTAACTAATGCAACGTGCAGACAGCGCCTTAAGGAATCTCACTCGGAGCCTCTTAGGTTTAATTACGTACATGGACGATGAGTGGTGAGACGCGATATGGGCACATAAGGCGCCTTACTCACACGTTAGGCCACTGAGCAAAATATAATCATTACGTTTTAAGACTTTTATGAGTCCGCACTTTCATACTAATCGCTGAACCGATTTATGAAAGTATTTTGTACCAACCTTAATTTTGAATATATATTCAATTTACTGAATTGACCTCTCTACAGTTTTATTATAAGTACCTATTGATGCTATTACTAAGAGTTAGCTGTCATCAGGCTGTATCCCATGAACCGTGATAGACAGAAAAAAAGAATAAAATAAATATTTAAGACCAGAATCCCATACAGCAAACGTGATTTTTTTTTGCTCATTATTGCCCGATATTGATAACAGCAACAGGTCGACGTTTGAAATATTTACAACATATTTACCGCCGCACTCAGAGTCGACTTTAATGATTACTTAGTTAAGTATAGATTTTTAAAACAAAACTGCCGCAATCAGAGACGTTCAATAAATTAATGTTAATTGGCATTTAATGAGATGTAACTTAATTAGTTAAATGCTAATTAACATTAATTTATTAAACTTGTCTGATCGCGGCACTTTTGTTTTAAAAATCTATACTTAACTAAGTAATCATTAAAGTCGACTCTGAGTGCGGCGGTTAGTTATAAAAAGAATATTTAAGAGGGTCTCCCATATAACACACATAATTTATTTATTTTTCCGTTTTTATAGATAACTAGCTGTGCCCCGCGGTTTCACCCGCGTGAGTTTCGGGATTCCCGCAGGAACTCCAATGCAGTCTAATTTACTCCTTATAACAACAGCTAATTAGCAGTGAAAGTCCCGTCAATATCGGTCCAACCGTTTCGGTGATTCACCCGCATGAGTTTCGGAATTCCCGCAGGAACTCCAAACTTCTTTTATATAAACCTTGTCCTGACAATAACGAACACAAAAAAAAATCAATTTTCCAATTTGGTGCAGTCGTTTGTAAGTTATGCGCTTACCAACACATTTGACGATTCATTTTTATTATATAGATGGTACGGAACACTTCGTGCGCGAGACCGACTCGCACTTGGCCGGTTTTTTCACAACATACCTAGTTATTATTTGACACCTGACCATCCGGCCTGACATATTTGGTTGTCAGGTCACCTGACCTGACCTGACAACCAAAAATAGGTACAACCTTTTTTGTTGTGGCGCAAACAAAAGCTGGAGAAATCCCTAAAAATGTTAATTTAATGGACACAATAGGCTAGTAAATAAGGCTCTGAGGGTTATTCATATCGGATTTTTATAACGGTAGCCCTGTATCTCTGTCGGATTTGCGTGTCGACATTATTAATCGCCCCCAAATGTGTCGTACATGTAACTAATATCAGTAAAAAATCATCAAAGTTAACCTGAACATGAGGGTAGCTGTGCCCTACGGTTACGGTTACGGTACGGTACGGTATCTATGACCTATCTATGAAATTTCAAGCGCTACGCCCGCGGCTACGTGTCAATGAACCAATTCGATTTTTTTGCTACGGGTGGCGTACGCGCCAAATATAGTAATTCAGACATGGGCTAGTAAAACTGATAAAATTTAACCTATATTAAAACATGGTGCGATCGATTCGGAAGTCGATTCTGAACAAACTACTTTCTTGTTTTCAGGCAATTTATTAACAGGTTGTATATACAATCCCTACTAATATTATAAATGCAAAAGTGCGTTTGTTTGTTTGTTACGCTTTCACGGCTAAACGGCTGAACCGATCACCACGAAATTTTGCATACATGTTGTAAGGGGTACAGAGAAGAACATAGGCTACTTTCATCTCGGGATTTCCACGGGAACTCCAAAATTAACGCGGAGGAAACTTCATTAAATTTTGCATACTACCTACACGTTGTCAAGGGCAGGTACAGAGAAAATATAGGGTAGTAAGTTTTACCCACGTTTATCTCGGAATACCCGCGGGACCTCTGAAACTAAAGCGGGTGAAACCGCGGGGAACAGCTAGTTTTATATAAAGCCGAGAACGCTAACTGACAATTCATTTTCCAGGGCGTGACCCTTACCATCGTTTGCTTTTCCAATTAAATTCCTGCTATAAATTGAATGAATTTAATTACTAGATTTACCTACCTACTTTGTTCTAAATTCGACTTCGGTAGAATTAAAAATTTTGCTTGTTGGTAATAATTTTACCGAATGAATTGAAAGACAAATTACAATGAGTTACGCTGTAATATTGGAATGGAATCACCATAATATTATGAGTACAATGCAAATGTGAGTTTGTATGTTTGTTACGTTTTTACGCCATAACTACTGAAGCGATCATGAAATTTTGCGTATAATTATGTTGTCAGGGGTACAGAAAAGTACATAAAGGTACTTTTTATTCTGAAATCCTCGCGGTCGAAATTAGCGCGGGTGAATTCGAGGGGATCGACTAGTGTACACTAATAAATGTTGTTTTACTTAAAATTGATTTAGGTTAATCCTTTACTAGATGTGACCCGCGGTTTCACCAGCGTGAGTTTCGGAATTCCCGCAGGAACCCCTCATTTAGAATGCCGCAAAGCATTAAGTTCGCCATTTGTACTTACTGTGCAATAAAGAATAAATAAATAAATAAAAAATAAATAAATAAATTTACTCCTTGTAACATCAGCTAGTTAGCCAGTGACAGTCCCGTCAAAATAGGTTCAACCGTTTCGCAGATTCACCCGTGTGAGAGCCGTATTTCCCGCGGGAACTCCAAACTTCTGTTGTTCTTCTTCTACTTACAATAACAAACACAAACAAAAAAGAATAAGCAAAATTGGTCCTGTTCACGAGTGATGCCGTGACCAAGGGAAATAGGGATCTATTTATACATACTACTACTACCTGTCCCCCGCAATATCAACCGCGGTAATTTCGGAGTTCCCGCGGGAATTCCGGAAAAAAGTGCTGTAGTTTACGATGATAAGCAGTTCCCCGCATTAATTCCGGAGTTCCCGCGGGAATTACGGGATAAAAACTATCCTATCTTTTAAATTGGACCATATCATAAATGGTTGCAAAATTTTATCAAAATCCGTTCAGTAGTTTCGGAGTCCATCGCGGACAAACAACGTGACACGTGATTTATATACTATATTAGACTAGCTGTACCCCGCGATTTCATCCGCGGTAATTTCGGAGTTCCCGCGGGAATTCCGGGAAAAAGTATTCTACGTCCTTCTTTGTATCCCTGAGTTCTGGAGTTCCCGCGGGAATTCCGGAATAAAAACTATCCTATCTTTTAAGTTGGACCATTATATGAATGGTTACAAAATTTTATCAAAATCCGTTCAGTAGTTTGGAGTCCATCGCGGACAAACAACGTGACACGTGATTTATATATATTAGACTAGCTGTCCCCCGCGATTTCATCCGCGGTAATTTCGGAGTTAAAAAAGTACTCTATATCCTTTCGGATTCGGAGGAAAAAAGTACTCTATATCCTTCAATTCCCGAGGGAATTCCGGGATAAAAACTATTCTATCTTTTAAGTTGGACCATATTATAAATGGTTACAAAATTTTATCAAAATCCGTTCAGTAGTTTCGGAGTCCATCGCGGACAAACAACGTGACACGTGATTTATATATATTAGAAATATACCTACCACGGTCGGAGTTGACATTATGTTCAAAGAAACGTTTTAAAAAAGCTTTCATGTCCCCATAGGTGAGACTTTGTGCTTTTTAGCGAGAGTGTTTCAAGACAATAGAACTCTCAGACAATACATACTCGAGTATCTTGCTGGGGACTTCTGAATAGTAGGTACTTAGTTGCTTTTAGAAGTTGGAACTTGAACCGATCGTCCCTTTTAGTCGATGGGGCTTTTGTGATATGTCTAAATGACAAGGCAAGACATGATGAAAGGCATATTTACCTCGAACAGCTTTTTATACACATACGAGTAGTGACAGAACGACTTTTTACCTTCTTGAGCTTTAGATCAAAACTGAAACAGAAGTTTTGGTTTATAAGTTCCCCGCAGTTTCGCGCACGTTAATTTCGGAGTTCCCGCGAGAATTTCGGGTTAAAAAGTACCCTATGTCTTTCTGTGTGTGTGTGTGAAAACGTGTATACAAAATTTCATGATGATCGGTTGGACCGTTAAGGCGTGAAAGCGTAACAAACAAACAAACTCACTTTTGAATTTATAATATTAGTAAGGACGATTTGTGCAAAAGAGGTCCTAGAAAATCAGTATTGTCAGACAACATCCGTTGAAAGGAGCCTTTCGGTATGCATGTTTTTTAATATTTTAAAACGGTATATTATTATTATAATACAAGTTTTACTGTATATTAGACATAAATGTAATATATTTTGCATACAAATTGTCAGGGGCAAAGAAAAGGATAGCACTTTTTATCCCGGAACTCCTGCGGGAATTCCGAAACAAATGAAAGCGGTTGAAATCACGGCAAAGGGTTAGCGCTTGGTATTATAATGCCCTAAAGTTCCATCCACACATACCGTTGTAACTCTTAACACTGAAGTCTAGACCGAACTAATTCTGTAATTTCAGCAATTAGTCCTTCATTAGTCCCTAACGACGCATCATAAAATAATCAAGGCGCGCCATTTGTAAGCTTGTTTTGCGAACTAAGGATATCTACACACGCGAGTTGTATTGGAGATGGCTCGTTCTGAATTAAATTATATCTATACTAATATTATAAAGAGCAAAAGTTTGTGAGTTTGTGACGTTGTTGGGGGTAATCTCTGGATCTACTGAACTGATTTTGAAAATTCTTTCACTTATAGGAAGCTACCGTGACCCTGAGTAATAGATAAGTAGATGGTAAACCAGTAAAGTAGATAGTAAACCATCGATTACCATCCCACTGGATGGGATCGCAATGTCAAAGAATATTATCTACTAGCTGTACCCTGCGGTTTCACTCGCGTTAACACACACGCTACGTAACGTCGCCACAATCTAGAGGCAACCCTAAATCATGTTTGTATAAAATAATGATAGCTCAGTGGTTAGGAGGAGGAGACCATATCATGGTGTTAGGGCGCTCTCTAGTGCCCGGCTGGCTAGCTACCACCTTCAAGTTCTAAATCTGTCGCCAAGCACCTAACGGTGTGTTCCGGCAGCCCCACTTGAAAGCCAGTTCCCATCCCCGTTCCAGGTCGGCGACGTACCTGCATGCCTACTGGTGTTGCAGATGTCTATGGGCGTCGGTAATCACTTACCATCAGGTCTACCACTTGCCCGTTTGCCCCCTATGACATAAAAAAAATAATTGTAATTGTGTTTTGCCTCTGTTTCCAAATAAATGCCTTTTCTTTCTTTCTTTCTTTCTAATGGTTACGTCGCCTGTTGCCGTTATTTGTGTGTATTTTGAAATTGTCTACGAATTATACATATACACAAATACGGTAAATAATATACCAATATCCAATACGCCTTGTTATTTATAGTACAATGTTTTTCGAAACAATGAACCAAACACTAAACAAGTTTTATTATGTTTTCGTAAACAAAATCTTGGAACGTCAGCAAGTAAAGAATATACCTGTGAACTATCATATATCATCTGTTAGTCTCCCAAAAATAATATTATAAGGATAATATAATTTTAACGTAGCAAAGAAAAAAAAAACAAATAGAAACTTGAGCCTTTGGTGCGTCCCGAGAGTGTACGCGACAGGAGCTTATTATAATGATTTGAAAGATAATAATCGTAGTTTGAGATTACTATAAATATCGTAGCGAACTACGATATGACCCAAATGACGTCGACCGGGACAATGAAGATGTGGACTACTTTTGAAAATCAAAATTCTAATTAGTCCGTCAGTTAGAAAATAAAAAAACAATAGACACGTATTTTTTGCTTTTTCAAATAAATTACAATACCTATACAGAGATAAAGCGCATTAAAGTTTAGGGTGAGGGGGTCGTGACGTCACTAACCGCTAAAACCGCCATACAAACTCAGTCAGAATAGTGACGTCACGCGAAATTTCAACTCAATATATCGCCGTTATTTTTTGATTACGTAAAAAAAGAAAAAATACGTGTCCAATATTTTTTAATAATCTACAAGACGGACTAAATTAGGTAGGTAGAGATCAAAAAGTAATTTTTATTAGACAAATAGGTAATGAAAAGGAAACCTATAAAATAATAAAAAAATGTATACGTATTTTTTAATACATACGTCATACAAATAATTAAATGAAGTTAAATTGTGACAGGATCAATCCCTACTTCCCTACTAATATTATAAATGCGAAGTAACTCTGTCTGTCTGTCTGTCTGTCTGTCTGTCTTTTATGCTTTCTCGCCTCAACAGCTCAACCGATCATCATGAAACTTTGTACACACGTTGTCAGGGGTACAGAAAAGGCCATAGGCTACTTTGTATCCCGGAATTGCCGCGGGAACTCCGAAACTAACGCCAGTGAAACCTCATGAAATTTGCATACACATTGTCAGGGTTACAGAAAAGGACATAGGCTACTTTGTACCGGAATTCCTGCAGGATCTCGGAAATTTCCGTGGGTGAAATCGTGGGGAACAGCTAGGATAAAGTAAATTAGCGAATATCTGTTTACACACACATGCACAATGCACATGCGTGCCTATTTACGTAATTCTGAAGAATTGTGAATTTCTAACCATGGCCGGAACACTGGGACACTACGCTTCAAACTGGGACATGTCACGGCGAACATTGGTAAGGTTAATATTGGAGGATGAATGGTGATCGATACTGATGCCAAAAATGCAATCAGTAAATTTTTTGTCTCTCTGTGTGTCTGTCTGTATGTGCACGCTTGGGTCAAAAACTTCAGAAGGGATTTTAACCAAACTTGGTACGATTGTAGTCCATACTCCTGGGCAGGTTATAGGCTATATAACATAACGCTAAGACACATAGGAGCTGAGCAGTAACGATCAATTTGAAGCAAGTCGGATGAAAATGCGCTTTCGAGCTCTTATCCTCGCATACGTTTACTCAATCACGCAAAAACCGCTGAACGGATTTGGATGAAATTTGGCATGCACGTTGTCAGGGGTACAGAGAAGGACATAGGGTACTTTTTATCCCGGAATTCCCGCGGGAACTCCGAAATTACCGCGGGTGAAACCGCGGGGCACAGCTAGTAGATAATATAATATTATACTGGTCCCGTTTTACCGCATGGGTAAAGAAACCCTAGAACCGATCATATCATTAATCCAGTCACGTCTTTAAAAAAAACGATTATAATAGCTATATACATATATAGAGCTAAGTACCCGCTATCTTTTCAGTTTGCCATAAAATGAGTCACGTGCGAAATGGAAAAACGTTTTCTTGCAAGCTTAAAACTGACGTAAATGCTATACGCAATTTAAGATACATTTATCCTACTAACATTATAAATGTGAAAGTGTGGATGTTTGGATGTTTGTAACTCAATCACGCAAAAACGGCTGAAGAGATTTAAATAAAAAAAATTGCAGCCTTATTTTATTTATTAGAAACTTGTGTAAATTAATAAAATTTTATATTATATTTTAATACAAATATATACTGTTTGCATACGTTTAAATTACTATGTATTATATTATACAATATGCTTAACAAGGAGATCTTCCTTCCTTCTACTGCTTAGATACTTTTTTTTTATAATATAATAAGAATACGGTTGCCTGTATCGGCTTTTGTGTATCCGTAACATAACTCTACCAATATGCCAGCTTATAAAACAGCTACAGAGGCGTCTATACTGAAAATGTCGTGGCAATGCAATTTTCTTAAAGAAAATAATCCTAGAAATTAACCTTAGTATTTGCTCTCGTGTATTTGTATACGTCGTATACCAAATGTGGCGCCATGAGAAATCAATTTCTATTTACGCCGTTGTTGTTTTAATTTTGTACCTTTCAAAGGCAAAGGTAAAGTGTATCCCATTTTCAATTTATTTTCTGCTTTCAATCTACCTACGTCTGAATTTCTTCCAACATTTTATGTAATGTCAAATAGCTGTCTCCCGCAATTTCACCCGCAGTAATTTCGGAGTTTCCGCGGGAATTTCAGTATAAAATATAGATAATTATAAACCTTCCTCCTCCTTTTTAATGAATCACTCTATCTATTGGTGAAAACCGCATGAATATCCGTTGCGTAGACAGACAGACAGCAGGAAGCGACATTGTTTATACTCTAAGCTCTGTAGTGAAGTCAAGCTCGGTGGAAGTTCTAGAGTGTCTTAATTTTCAATCACAATTAGAGATAGAAATAAATTTCAATAACGAATTTTACTTCAAGGAATGACAGCTGATAGAATCACTATTACTTATAACTTTTTTGAAGATAATTGTCTCCACTGTCGATAAAAAAAGAACGCTTAAACACTTCCCGTCTAGTCTGGAAAAACAAACGATTCGCAACCGACAAATTTGATTGCCTATACGTTATAGTGCCTACAAAAATACCACAAAATTGAACATTAATAAAAATCCTAGTTTCACCAGACGTACGCACATTCAGGAACAAAGGCTCGCATGTGTGTCTATATAGTAGGTAATCCCGGATAATAGAATGGTGATCCTTTGTTTATGAACCCCTAGTTCGCCCGGGGATGTCTGGGTGTGGGCCACAAAAAATACGCAACATCCCCAACGGTATCTATAAATGAATGTTTCGATACTGGATAAAAATGCTGTAGATTATATTGCTTGATATAGGGAGCTTACGTTTTTTGGTTTTCCCCGCTTAAGGTCCATTTATATCTACAGACATTGAGATTTGAGCGTACCAGACACGTTCCGTAGCAGACAAAATAACATTCTCCTATACAGTGCGTACGTACGTAAGTATTCATATTATATCGTAACCCGAAAGCGCAGACGCTGACAGACACGGGCCAGTATTCGCGAAATAGTACATTGTTATCCTAGGGGTGAAAGTAACTTATTTAGTCCCGAGACGGGGTTTAAATCGAGGAACTAAATAAGTCTTTCCCCCGAGGATAACACTGTGCTTTTCATTACGAATGCAAGGAAAGTCAAAATAAAAATAGGAATTAGCTAAAGAAAAAAATGAGTGAATTTTATTTTACATAAATCAACCATTAGGTGTGCTACTGGCCAGTAAGTATGCCCCCTATGACATTAAAAAAAAACTTGAGTTTCTGCAGTATCCAGCTGTCAGTTGAAAGCGATTCTTCCTAGGGCTGAAAAGTGTTACTTTCAACCCGCTTCTCAGGCAACTTCAGACCTACTTTCCGAGTATGAGTAATGAAACACATTATTTCACAAGTACATTGTTATCCTAGGGGTGAAAGTAACTTATTTAGTCCCGAGACGGGGTTTGGCGCCCGAGCGTAGCGAGGGCGCCAATAGATCGAGGGACTAAATGAGTCTTTCTCCCGAGGATAACACTGTGCTTTTCATTACGAATGCAAGGAAAGTCAAAATAAAAATAGGAATTAGCTAAAGAAAAAATGAGTGAAGATCGGATAGTCGCTTGACACTTTCCCACCTATTTCTTTTTCTTTGGCCGGCTAGCTATTCAGCCAGTATTTTTTATTTACATTGTGGCAACCTAAAAAAAATATTATCTTTAATTATTAAGTATTAATTAAAGAAAATAAAAAAATATAAATAGGAATTAGCTTAAGAAAAAGTGAGTGAATTTTATTTTAATTAATACCTACTTAAACTTTACGTTATTTCAATTTTACATCGCGCTGGCTGTATAGAAAGTTTAAACATGGTTCAATAGAAATGTGAAAATAGACCTAGTTTTTTTTAAATAATTTGACAGTTGTCAGTTGAAAGCGATTCTCCCTAGGGCTGAAAAGGGTTACTTTCAACCCGCTTCTCAGGCAACTTCTCAAAAATGAAAAGAATATTTTCATTACTCATACTCGGAAAGTAGGTCTGAAGTTGCTATCCGATCTTCACTCATTTTTTCTTTAGCTAATTCCTATTTTTATTTTGACTTTCCTTGCATTCGTAATGAAAAGCACAGTGTTACCCTCGGGAGAAAGACGGCTACGCTCGGGCGCCAAACCCCGTCTCGGGACTAAATAAGTTACTTTCACCCCTAGGATAACAATGTACTATTTGTCTCGCGGTTCATTTCTGTACGTGTCTGTCTGAATAGAGCATCGGAACCGTGCAGACGTTACTTTGAAAATAATCGGTGTATGTTGGTTATTTCCCACATTTTTTTCTTGAGACGTGCCTGACGTGTACGTACGGAACGTGTCTGGCACGCTCCATGTCTGTAGAATGGATAAATGGAACGTTGGCTACGCTTGCATTTTCATAAGAAAGGCCTTTTAACCTTGATTGAAGTCATAAAGTTGTTAAAAGATGGCGTTACTAATATTGTGAAAGCAAAATATGTTTGTCTTCGTTTGTTTTTGTTTGTCTGTTCCGTAACAGCTTTCACGCATTTATGATATTAGTTGGAATTACTTGTCCAGTAGTTTCAGATAACATGGAAAGAAATGGAGAAATCCCGAAAAACTCACTTTTGCATTTAAATCATTTGTATGGATTTTATTTTATTTTTAGACAAACTTGTTTATCCTACTAATACGAGTGTGAAAGTGTGGATGTTTGGATGTTTGTTACTCACGCAAGAACGGCTGAACGGATTTGGATGAAATTTGGCATGTACGTTGTCAGGGGACAGAGAAGGACATAGGGTACTTTTTACCCCGGAATACCCGCGGGAACTCCGAAATTACCGTAGATGAAACCGCGGGGCACAGCTAGTAATAATAATAAATATTTATTTGTTTCTCACTTACCTACATTTAAATAGTACAAGGTTGTTGAGGTCTCCTTTAAGTATATTTTATAGTATTGTATAGTTTATTAAGTATCTGTATCAGGAGATGTAAAAAGTACCTGTGTTTATGTACTACCTACATTTTTTATGTATTGCAGCCTCGTATACCTACATAATACCGACTACTAAAATATGTTAGAGTTCAGTCAACCGTACTACCAACCGAGCTACCTCCACCGAACGCGTCAAACGAGGGACTTATTCCAGCCAACGAGGTGATTCATGCTTATAAATATTTGAAATATTAAGTTTTAGATACATAAATATTTAGATAATAGTAAATTTTAGATAATGTAAGTATAAGGAAATTGGACACCTTTATCAAGGAAGACTTTTGGCCGAAAGGTGTGGTCTACAGGCGATTCCGGGGCAGGATACCGACAGCCACCACACAAAGCGACACAGTGTCAAAAATAGAATGTTTTTTATATTTGTATATGTATGTATGTTAGTTTGTAAGGTATTTATCTATGGGCCCATGTTGCCTGATAACAAAACAATAAATAAATAAAATAAATAAATAAAAATAAAGCGTGGCAATACCTAAAGGTCATTCACCCTGCAAATGAACCCGCGACGTCGCCACACTTGTTGCTGTGATTTATCACTTGATTTTTTTTTCAAGTTCCATATAAAAAAGAATTATTGTGGGCTTGAATAAGTCCCGAGGGACTGATCCGCTTAGTACGTGTTACGGTTGATTGAATTTTACTATTATTATAAACACGAAAGTTTGTAAGAATGTATGGATGGATGGATGTTTGTTACTCTTTCACGCAAAAACTGCTGGATGGATTTAAATGAAACTTTACATTAATATAGCTTATACATCAGATTAACACATAGGGTACTTTTTATCCCGGAATTCCCGCGGGAACTCTGAAATTAACGCAGGTGAAACCGCGGGCACAACTAGTTCTAACATATTGTAAACTAGCTGTCCCGCGCGGTTTCACCCGCGGTAATTTCAGAGTTCCCTCGGAAATTACACTATAAAATATAGATATAAACCTACCTCATGAACCATGCGATGCACTCTATCTATTAGTAAAAACCGCATGGAAATCTGTTGCGTAGTTTTAAAGATCTAATCATACATAGGGACAGACAGACAGCGGGAAGCGGCTTTATACTATGTAGTGACTGTTACTCGTCTCATCATCATCAATCAGTCTAAAGACGCCCACTGCTGGACAAAGGGCTCCCACAAAGATTGCTATGACTGATCCTGTGCCACCCGCATCCATAGTGGCGTCCCGCAACCTTCACCAAAACCGTCTAATAAGACCGATTTGCTTTCTCCTTTTTCTTTAGGTACTGTAACATTGTTATTTTATGTGCAATAAAGGATTAAATAAATATGTATTTGTTCACATATAATAAACACAGATGGTGGTGTGTATGCGTACCGGTGCAACTACCTAAGCAGACCGCGATTGTGTGCGTTTACGCACGCCTTGAGAAATGTACTTGCAGTCGCAGTCCAGTGCATAGATCACAGATTCACCGTCATCCGTCATCCACGCTAGCAACCGGTGCTACTAAAACAATTTTCCTTTAAACTTTGAACCGACCCGCTCACCTACAATATAAAACCGTAGTATTGTATCAGTGGGCTGAATAAAATCAACGAATAACGTAATTATATTCGTGTTAGAAAAAAAAACACTAACTTAAATAGTTCTTCAGCTACGTTTTCTAAATTCGAATTATTTTATTCATGATAATTCGAATAGTGAATAGTCAAATATTCGAATAGCAATCCCTATTCACCGGCTAGTGAATCCATTAACCGAATGTTGTGATTAATTTCCATGCTCGATCTATATTTGTATTTATTTACTCGATTGTCATTGATAAATGAACGAGCAATTATGTCAGCGATACCCCTTTACTTTGTCTCAATTTACATCACAGAGTATATGCGGCGTTAATTGTTTCGGTTGTTTATCAAGGAAACAAAAGGCCTTTTCTTCTGTCTTTAGCGTTATTTAATTGTTTGTAGCAATTTTCAGACGTCTAACCTCCGTACTCAGAAGATATTTTTATTCCAAAATTTATCCCTTTCGGGGAAGGCGAAAGAATATAAGCACATACAGCCTCAGACTGAGCATACAGCGCGCCATTTTTCTTTTCGGAAGTTTTTAATTTTTTGTTTTGCAAATTATTCTATCGTGTCGTCGTCTATACTAATATTATAAAAAAGTAAAGTTTCTATCTATCTTTGGATCTACTGAACTGAATTTTGGAAATTCTTTTACCAACAGAAAGCCACGTTATTTGTGAATGTCATAGGCTATAATTTTGATTTTCAAAAGTCTTCAACATCCCTCCCTATTCAAACGATTTACTATGTAATTGGGTATTTTCCAAGGTATGAAAATCAAAATTCTTATTAGTCCGTCAGTTAGAAAATAAAAAAATAATAGACACGTATCTTTTGCTTTTTCAAATAAGTAAATGAAAATAAAAATAGATAAAGCGCATTCAAGTTTAGGGTGGCGGACACGTGACGTAATTTTTCGGTATGAGCCCGGTACAAACTGCACCGGGTTGTGACGTCACGCGAAATTTTAACTCAATGTGTCGCCGTTATATTATGATTACGTAAAAAAAGAAAAATGTAACGTGTCCAGTATATTTTATTAATCTTAACGGACTAAAAAAAAATTTAGTCAACCAGCCTATTGTTTAACCTGCCTTTACGTACTTTTTTTCTCGATTCTGATTCTTAACACGGTTTGAAAGTTATACCTGTCCTGTTGAAAGCAGACAAAGTCATAGAACAAAACCCTAGTAATGGATAAAGAAAACATTTTATACCCGTCTAGGGGATCATTGCGAAATGGGCATTTTCTGAAATGTATTACGTATGTAGGTACTGGCGTTAACAAAAGATTTTTAAAGTTTTATATTGTGCTTTTTTTAAGTTTTTAACGAACCTTTTGGAATTCACGAGAGAGTCCCAAAATTCATATGAGTGAAACCGAGGTGAAACAACTGTGGTTTACACGACGCTAATCCATCCAGTATGCATTACTAGACGAATTTAAAAGTATTTCCCAACAAAACTGAGTAGAGCTTAGACCTACTGATAATTTAAGTATTCAGATTTATGTTAGTTAAAAATGCTTTCTTTATTCATGTTATTTTGTGTAAAGCAAGAAAATTATACGATTTGACTTCGCTTTTGGCGGCGACAGTACATACCTACCTCGCTCCTATTTGTGAAAGGTTATATTTATGTTATGACCACACTCGTAGGTTGTAAAAAGATTGGTTTGGATCCATTTTGCTTTTTTTTTCTATTTAAGTACAAATATTCTCCAGTTCTTGTTACCCATTTTTCAGGTTACAAGAGACCCATTTTAAACGAATTACCCAATGCCATATATTTGTATGGTTTAATTTTTAATTCAGTATCTCATTTTCCTTTGCCGTTCATTTTTTTGTTATTGTGTGCGATGCCGTGTGGCACTGGCGTTCCTTCCATACAAGCCCAAAAACCCGACCTGCCTAGCTAAAACGCTTGCTTATCGAGTATCAAATATTTTAATAAGTATTTATACTTATACACTTTATTTATACTAATTAAAATATTGATATTCTGTGGCAAGTGTTTTGGCTAGGCAGAACAGGCTTTTGGGTTTGTATGGAAGGACCGCCAATGCCGTGTGGCACCTAATAAACAAAATTTATTGAGATGAATCTGAATTGAGACTCCTTCAAGCAAGGAGGTATTGACGTGACGACCCAATGGGGTTGGCAACTGTCAAAGTGGCGCTGTCATAGCTAGTTCCCAAAACAAACTCAAGTTGTATGAATTTGAATAGTTTTTTGTAATTAAATTTAAAATGACGCGTTGTTGTGTGCCTGAATGTTCAGAAATAGGCGTCCACCACTTCCCAAAAGACGCTATAATAAAGAAAAAGTGGCTTAAGGCGATAAGGCGTCAGAACTTTACCCCTAAAAGCAGTTCAAGATTATGCCGCCTACATTTTACTGAGAATGACTATGAAAAAGTGAGCAAATATACAGGTAATGCTACTTTATACCAAACCAAAACAATAGGTACCTACTATACATCTTTCTAAAAAAAGTATTGCATAATTTTATTGGTTCCAGGACTAGAACATCAACACAAATATTTGAAAAAATCAGCAGTTCCTTCTGTTTTTGCTTGGAACAAACCACAAAAAGCACTTACCGCGGAAGCGAAAGCTAGAAAAGAACGATTAATAGCAAGAAATTGTCGTAAGCAGTTGTTTGAAGGTCCCTCAACATCAAAGAATGATCATGATGTTGTACCCCTAGATGAAAACGTTGTAGAGATCTCACATGAAGTGGAACTTCAAGGCATATCACATGATATAAAAAAAGATGATTTCGTACATGAGGATAAGGTTTATTCTACATGCAGTACTCAAACTCCTTATATGTTACGGTTATTTGCCACAGACTTGCTCCAAAATGATAATGAAGCTGTTAATTATTATACAGGCTTAGAAAACTTTGATAAAGTGTCCCTAGTCTTCAGTACACTTTTGCCTATGGCAAACGAATTAAAGTACAGGTGGAGTCGTGTAATTGGTCTATCTGTTGAAGATCAGTTTATAATGTTACTTGTAAAATTACGTTGCAATAAACCAGATTTTGAACTTAGCAGAATGTTTGGTATTAGTAAAACAGAAGTTTCAAATATTATTGTCACATGGATCAATTTTGTGAGTGATTTATGGAATTTGATAAACATTTGGCCTAGTCGTGAGCTAGTCAACTTCTACATGCCAGAAACCTTTCAAAAACAATTTCATTCCACAAGGGTTATTATAGATGCAACTGAAATACCTATACAGAAACCAAGTCATCCTGATGCACAAAAGTGTACTTTTAGTACTTATAAGCATAGGAACACAGTAAAATTTCTAGTTGGAGCTTCTCCAGGCGGTCTTGTGACCTACTGCTCTGGTGCATTTGCTGGATCAGCTAGTGATAGGCAAATTGTAGAAAGAAGCAAACTTCTACAATTGTGTGATGAAGGGGACAGTATAATGGCAGATAGAGGTTTCAATGTCCAGGACTTGTTCCAAAGCAAGTCTGTTGGTATTAATATTCCTACCTTCCTGAAAGGAAAATCCCAGATTCCAGGAGTTCTATTAAAGGAAGATCAAAAACTGGCAAGTCAGAGAGTTCACATTGAGAGACTTATAGGTTTAACAAAAACATACAAAATATTGACTACTGAACTCAATCAATTTTATGTGCCATTGGCTACAAAGATTTTCTTTATTTGTGTAATGCTCTGTAATTTCAGAGAAGGAATAGTAATAAAAAAAAAATAATATAATTGTAAAATTATTGGTTTTATTTTTTCATTTTGTGATAATCATAATATAGATGTTTTTTCAAAAGTTCCTCCTGGAAATATGTTTTATAAAAGAAATCTATTTTTTCTAATATTACTTTAATAAAAGAATTATTTCTGTTGACATAGATCACTTTTAAATCTTTGTATGTATATACAATTAAATTGCAATAGTTGCGCCCTATACAGTACAACTGTCCCTGTATTTGATAATAGTATGGTGTGCTATGCTTGAGTGACAATGTGTTGTTACTGTCGATCAGATAGGGAACAGTTGTACTGTTGATCTCTTTGTATCGAGAGGCATATGGGCATTTTATTTCAATTATAGTGTCTGTGCCAAGTAAGCCATCTGGGGATGCACCTAAGTACGGCCTTTCTCTGCTGAGAAACAGTCCACATCGTTCCACTTCAATATCATACTTTGCACAATATGAGGCCAAGGCTATTTTTTCATTTAGTATGCCATGATTTGTGGCTCTGGATTGAAACTTTTCTTTATTCATAATTTGTTCTGCATATTTTCCCATAGATGTAGTCTTTAAATGACAAATTGTGTGGAAATTGCTTGCAGTCACTCGGTTTTGGCGATGATAATGCCATTCATGGCTTGATGCTTGTTCCCTGGTTGTTTGTTCAATGTCTTTTATATCTTCCTGTGATATATTAGATAATTTCAGCTCTTTTAAAACTTCCTTTTCCGGGTTCACTCCAGTATAGTCATGATCCATTAGTGTACCATAAGGATTTGCTGGTTCATAAAGTTGTTTTATAGGCATTGTAGACTTCTGATTATAATTAAGCACCAGGTTTCTAACTCTGTCATTATAGTTTTCTTTATTTATATTTTTTATTGGGTATGGTTCAAATATATTACTACAATGCCGTTTTTTGGGCAGTTTTTCAGCTCTTACTGGAGTTCCTTTGTAAAGTTTTTTTGGTACATAAAATTGCTGTAGCTTTTCTGTACAGGCTTCATACTTTAATAAAACTTTTTCTCTTGTCATTTGAGCCAAGCCTAACATAACCACAGCAACATGTTTGCAAACAGCATTCTGACCGCTCCCAGCAGGACATTCGCAGTGAGATTCTACTGGATTCCCAAATTCGTCAAATTTGATGTCTACTTCATAATGCAATTTTTTCATAGTCTTACGGCAAAATCCTTTTACATATGTCTTGCCACCAACAGCTGACGATCTTACACCTAACAAGTGTCTCGACTCATATAGATCTACTGCTGATTCAAACTTTTTGATAGTGCTGGAAGAAAATTAATAAATTATTATACCTATTTGTAAATTCGCTATTAAATAATATTATATCTAGTAAATAAGCTATCTTCATGTTACCAGCACAAATAATGCCTGATTTGTGTGTTGTTCAAAGCTGGAAGAATGGTATTGCTGTTGACATCTCTGTATGATTCGTTTGGTGGTAATGTCATAGATTCTTCTTCTTCGACACATTCAGGACGATCGATATTGAAATGTTTGTCATACAGCACAAGTCTGAAAATAATTTTAAGAATAAAATTTTTACAACTACATATACATAACCTCGAACTATATTTATTTCTTGTACATCTAATATATTGTCAATTTTTACTAATATAATACCATGAAAATTAAACCAATTAGATCTGCATTGAAACCTACAGTGTACGTCTCAAAATTGATGAAAATACGGTATGAACAGTGTACGAAAATATCTTGATGCCTCTTACCTTTCAATAAGGTCTGCTTTTTTACCTCTTAAAGAAGTGCCGCGCTTTTTCAACTCTGCCTTCAGTTCGCTTAAACGCCACGTTGAATACATAAGGAATATCGCAATCCGACACAATTTTCAGTCAAGAAATGCAAAAAAAATATTTAGTCAACATTTACAAATATTTGGACAAGAGACCTAGCTATGCCAGCGCCATCTACGCGAAGCTTTTACCGGCCAACCCCATTGGCGTAGTAGGTCACCACGCCCGCCTGCCCGCTAATGAAGAGGTTCCGGGTTCGATTCCCGGTGGGGGTGCACTTTGTGTGATGAACGCAGGGTTCCACTTTCCAGTCTGGGTGTGTTTATATATCTTTAGTATAACCAAGTTTTTTTTGTTTCCACGACACAAGCTAATAATAGCTTACTGTGGGATCAAGTAGATCTGTGTGTTGTGATGTGGATTATTATATTATTATTATATTATGTTATTGAAAAAAAAAAAACAGAAATGACTTGACTATTGACACATTTTCAGGGGTATACAGAAAAGAACATTGGATACTTTTATCCGGGAATTCCCGCGGGAACTACGAAACTGCGGATACCAGCTAGTCACATACCCAAAGAAGTTTTCCTAAAAAAAGTTAACCAACATCACTCAATCCAGTTAAAAAAATCGAAGGATGGCAATAACATTTACCACCCAAACCGCTTTAACTAATGCCTACATAAACCAATGATCGGCTGGTTAATCCCTCCAATCTCGGGTAACCGCAGAGCGATTACGGCTAATCGCTTTATGCCGCGAGGCCACAAGTGACTTCGCTTGATAATAATAATCGAGAAAACTTTTCAAGATAGATTTTTTGATGTAAGCACCTACCATACATACTCTAGTATGCATTTAATTTAAAATTACCTAGTACCTATTCTGAATGTAGAAAAGCCAAAGTGAGAGAGCGGAATCCGTGCTAGGATATCCCGTGTTACGGATCCCGGGCCCCATTCTCAGATAATGGTTAAAGCAAAAAATAAAAATAAAATAAAATAAAGCTAAAAAAAAGTAGGATTTAAGTAAAATATACTCTACGACTTTGTGTATGTGTGTGTGTGTGTGTATGTGTGTGTGTGTGTGTGTGCAAGTGCGCGCGCGCGTGTGTATGTGTGTGTGTGTGTGTGTGTGTGTGTGTGTGTGTGTGTGTGTGTGTGTGTGTGGGTGTGTGAGTGTGTGAGTGTGTGTGTGTGTGGGTGTGTGTTTGTGTGGGTGTGTGTTTGTGTGTGTGGGTATGGGTATGTGTGTGTGTGTGTGTGTGTGTGTGTGTCTGCTAGTGCAAACATGCGTGCGTGCCTGCTTGACAGTGTTGAGTACCTACCTATTGCGTCAATTTACCGTGTATACCTACGTTTAACAGTAGTAGTATTACAAACAGACACTCCAATTTTATTTATATGTCTCGATGTAGTATAGATGTATGGATAATAAGGATTTACAACAGCTACTTTGATTTATTAGCTGTGCCCCGCGGTTTCCCGCGCAAATTTCGGAGTTCCTGTGGCAATTCCGGGATAAAAAGTACCCTATGATCTTCTCTGTATCTCTGACAACGTGTGTACAAAATTTCATGATGATCGGTTGAGCCGTTAAGGCGTGAAAGCGTAACAGACAGACAGACAGAGTTACTTTCGCATTTATAACATTATAGTAGAGATTGTTCGTCTACTTTTTTTTTATTATATTAACCGGGTTTTGTATAAATGGATTGTGTTTTGATTAAACGTGTTTTTCCATTTAAATTGAATCCGTCGGAAACGACTCGTTTTCGTAGTGAAAATACTGTTTCATTTCAATCTCACTGATCACCGACCGTGTTTCTCTTTTGGGATACCTCCTAAATCCACTATAGATACTTGCTATATTGAAACACATTTAATCTCGTTCAAATCGGACTTGGCGCTATAAAAATAAAACACAATATTGTTAATACGACAAAATGTATAAAAAAGTCGCGAAAATAACCAAAGGCGATGCCATTTCGCGGCATTATGTGGATTGCAAAATCTTTTTTTCTTGAATGCTTAGTAGATTACAAAATCTTTTTTCTTGAATGCAATGTGTTTTTCATTACTCATACTCGGAAAGTAGGTCTGAAGTTGCCTGAGAAGCGGGTTGAAAGTAACACTTTTCAGCCCTAGGGAGAATCGCTTTCAACTGACAGCTGGATACTGCAGAAACTCAAGTTTTTTTTTATGTCATAGGGGGCATACTTACTGGCCAGTAGCACACCTAATGGTTGATTTATGTAAAATAAAATTCACTCATTTTTTTCTTTAGCTAATTCCTATTTTTATTTTGACTTTCCTTGCATTCGTAATGAAAAGCACAGTGTTATCCTAAGTTACTTTCACCCCTAGGATAACAATGTACTATTCTGCAATTTCAACAAACAAACTCGAAAGCAAAGATGACTGAGTTTTGGTTTATCTTTGTGTGATTCATTGGTTTATTTTCAAGTGCAAAACTAGTTACCTACATGAACGAACCAACTACCGAGAACTTAAATATTTTGTTCCTGTTATTTAAAAACAAGTTGTGCCCCGCAGTTACACCCGCGTGAAACACTTTTATATAAGAACTTTTTTCCCAATATCCGATTTCAATTAAACAAAGCCTATATGTTATTTCATTTAATGGGCATGTTGACTAATTTTTATTTTTTAGTCCGTCTTGTAGATTATTAAAAAATATTGGACACGTATTTTTTCTTTTTTTACGTAATCAAAAAATAACGGCGATATATTGAGTTGAAATTTCGCGTGACGTCACTATTCTGACAATTTGTATGGCGGTTTTGCGGTTAGTGACGTCACGACCTCCTCATCCTAAACTTTAATGCGCTTTGTCTCTGTATATTTTAATTTATTTAAAAAAACAAAAAATACGTGTCTATAGTTTTTTTATTTTCTAACTGACGGACTAATTAGAATTTTGATTTTTAATAGTAGTCAACATCCCTATTGGTCCATGTTTCAAACTAAGCTTAATCTACCTGTGAAAACCGCATGATAATTAGTTCAGTAGTTCCAGAGATTAGTGGAAACAAACACGCGGTCTCTATTCTTTTATTATAGTAATAAACATATGTAGTGTTTAGCATTTATTAAATGTCCATTAGTATTTAGATTAATTTTGTGCTTCAAAACATCTTGAAATTTTGTATGATTCCCGGAAAATACAGGCTCAGTCGAGTTTTTAATTAAAATAACCATATTTTTTTATTGTAAACTTATTAATAAAAGGACTGTTGGTGATAAAAACAAATTAATTGAGCAATACGAGCTAGCAAATTAAAAATAGAACAAAAAATAAGATTATACCAGAACATTTCTGAAAACTGTACATGTTTTTGCACTTTAATTTGTACCCCGAAACAATGTTTCGACATGTAAATACTCGTACAGTAGGTAAGTGGGATATCAAATAAAGACAACATTTCTTTTTTGAAGTCTGTTAAATATTTTTCATTACTCATGCTCGGAAAGTAGGTCTGAAGTTGCCTGAGAAGCGGGTTGAAAGTAGCCCTTTTCAGCCCTAGGGAGAATCGCTTTCAACTGACAACTGTCAAATTATTAAAAAAAAACTAGGTCTATTTTCACATTTCTATTGAACCATGTTTCAACTTTCTATACAGCCAGCGCGATGTAAAATTGAAATAACGTAAAGTTTAAGTAGGTATTAATTAAAATAAAATTCACTCACTTTTTCTTAAGCTAATTCCTATTTATATTTTTTTATTTTCTTTAATTAATACTTAATAATTAAAGAAAATATTTTTTTTAGGTCGCCACAATGTAAATAAAAAATACTGGCTGAATAGCTAGCCGGCCAAAGAAAAAGAAATAGGTGGGAAAGTGTCAAGCGACTATCCGATCTTCACTCATTTTTTCTTTAGCTAATTCCTATTTTTATTTTGACTTTCCTTGCATTCGTAATGAAAAGCACAGTGTTACCCTCGGGAGAAAGTAACTTATTTAGTGCCTCGAACTATTGGCGCCCTCGCTACGCTCGGGCGCCAAACCCCGTCTCGGCACTAACTGAGTTACTTTCACCCCTTGGATAACAATGTACTATTTCATTACTCACACTCGGAAAGTAGGTCTGAAGTTGCCTGAGAAGCGGGTTGAAAGTAATCCTTTTCAGCCCTAGGGAGAATCGTTTTCAACTGACAGCTGGATACTGCAGAAACTCAAGTTTTTTTTTTTATGTCATAGGGGGCATACTTACTGGCCAGTAGCACACCTAATGGTTGATTTATGTAAAATAAAATTCACTCATTTTTTAACCGACTTCCAAAAAGGAGGAGGTTCTATGTTCGATTGTATGTATGTTTTTTTTTTTTTTTTTTTTTTTTTTTTATGTATGTTCACCGATTACTCGAAGACGGTTGGACCGATTTGGAAAATTCTTTTTTTGTTTGAAAGGGTTTACTCCCAATTAGGTCCCATTGCCACCAAGTCAGGATCTGATAATGGGATCTTGGAGAAATCGAGGAAACTTTTCAAAAATTATAGGCACACCTATAGCGATTTGGGTATTTTTTATAGTAAATCGTTCATTTGCTGATGAAAAGCAAAATTTGGAGAAGTGGAACTGATGATGAAGACCACGGATGGTCATCAGAACTACTTAACAATAATACCTATTTCTTGGGGTCCGATTGGAGCGATTTCAAAAATTGTTTTTTTGTTTGAAAGGGGATACTCCCAAATCGATTCCGTTGTCACCAAATTGAGATCTGATGATGAGATCTTGGAGTAATCGAGGGAACTCTTCAAAAATTATAGGTACACCTATAGCGATTTTTGTATTTTTTATAGTAAATCGTTTATTTGCTTTCGGAAAGCAAAATTTGAAGAAGTGGAACTGAGGCTGAAGACCACAGATGGTCATCGGAACTACTCAATAATAGGTATTTCACGGGTTCTGAATCGTTAACTTTAATATGGTTTCTAAACAATTTATGCCCGTCACAATGTATATGGTGAAGTGGAACTGATGGTGAAGCACTAGGAGAACTCCTCAACAATTAACGTCCCTGCGTCGGGAAAAGTAATATTTTGTAAAAGGTGATGAGCAGTTGACATTAGGCTATTGTAACTTAGAGAAATTACCAACTAAGTCACTTAAAAGCGAAAAATAAACAAAAATTTTTAACAAAAAAATTAAAACCGACTTCCAAAAACACAAAACTGAAAAGCTAAAAAATAAAATGCTAAAATTAACAAAATACCGATTTAATCCAAAAGACAAAAACACAGGTAATATTATTATTGGTTTGTGCTACCACTAATCGGTATGAAGTCGGTGACAAGCCAAATATGGAGGGGGCAGATGGGCTAAGTCGACTCCCGCCACCAGCTCTTCGTGAGCAGAACAACCCAAGTGGGCGGACACCAGCGGGCTTGTCACCGAATTCAAACCGATCAGTGGTAGCACAAACTAATAATAATATTACCTGTGTTTTTGTCTTTTGGATTAAATCGGTATTTTGTTAATTTTAGCATTTTATTTTTTAGCTTTTCAGTTTTGTGTTTTTGGAAGTCGGTTTTAATTTTTTTGTTAATTTCTTGAGCTAATTCCTATTTTTATTTTGACTTTCCTTGCATTCGTAATGAAAAGCACAGTGTTATCCTCGGGGAGAAAGACTTAAGTAGCCCCGAGACGGGGTTTGGCGCCCGAGCGTAGCGAGGGCGCCAATAGATTGAGGCCAATAGTTACTTGCACCCCTAGGATAACAATGTACTATTCACTATCAGCTTGCAAAGCTATTGTTTTATTTCACTATGTGGATTATATTTTTTTCTGTTTATTGTAACATTTTTTTTTGTAGTTGTAGTACTTGTTGTTACTTGAACGTATATGAGCCGTGGATGTATAATCATTTTCCAATAATAAACATATAATAATACTAGCTGAGCCCCGCGGTTTCACCCGCGTGAGTTTCGGAATACCCGCAGGAACTATTTTTTTTCTAAATTAAAAATAGCCTGAGTAACTCCTGATAACATCCGCTATCTGCCAGTTAAAGTTCCGTTAAAATCGATCAAGCCGTTTCAAAAATTAACTGGAACAAATAGACAGACAGACAGACAAAAATTTAATAAAATGTTTTTTTTTTATGTAAGTAGGTACCGTATATACTTTTATATGCATTTAGTGAAAAGCTGTTAATTTGGAATTACAAACAGACACTTCAATTTTATTTATATTTAGGTAAGTAGGTAGGTAGATGTATAGATTGTACCTATATAGGTACATAAAATGTTCAAAATACCCGTGTTTGGTTATAATTTAAATATTTTGAAGTGTACTTAAGCATAGGTAATATGTATGTCCAATGTGGAATTATGATACCTACATAACTTATGCAAATTAAGGATTGCTATTTGTTGATAGTCTCTCTGACTAAGGGAATAGAAGTTGATAGTATAGGTTGATAGTCTCTCTGGCGGGTTAAAAGGGTTGCCTAAAAAGCTTGAAGGTCTCGGGTTTGAATCCCGGAGGGTTCAGACATCTCTATTAACGTAGGTTCGTATCTGTAGTCGTTGAGTCCTATATTTAATTACGGTTAAAGAGAAAAAATCAATGGCATATAAATATATTCTTAGAGGGAAAGACAATTTTTTTCTTCGAATCCAGTCATTTATTTGTGTACCAATCTACATTTATGTCATGCGAAGACCGCTCCTAAAGTATGTCGACCTATAAAAATCATTCCCTCATAGTAGCTTCCTAAGAGAAGTTGGGATTTATTGAAGACTAGCTGATAACCGCGGCTTTGTTTACTTCCATATCAATCTCCATAGAAATATATAGGTATTGAGTATTTAAATATCCCATCAAAAACATAAATGTGAAAATGGAAGCCAAAGTTTGTGCTTATTTGTCGACTTCACCGACAAAAGAATTGATATCTAAATGGGTGCCAAGTTCTGTAGATAATCCTGAAATATATTCAAAGGAGCATAGAACTTGGCTAGTTTTCACATTCAAGTTATCTTATATTTGCCTAAAAACTATAGTATAAATGTTTTTGATATTGGCTTGTTTTTACCAGCAAACCAAATATTAAAGGGGTGAGATCTATTGACCTTACAGTATAAAAACAGTAACTTGCTCATAATAATATAAAGAAGATACATAATTCGAGTAGCTAAAGATAACTTTAATGTGAAAACTAGCCAAGTTCTATGCTCCTTTGAATATATTTCAGGATTATCTACAGAACTTGGCACCCATTTAGATATCAATTCTTTTGTCGGTGAAGTCGACAAATAAGCACAAACTTTGGCTTCCATTTTCACATTTATGTTTTTGATGGGATATCACTACTTTTTGTACAGAAATAATTAGTAGGTATTAGGTACTTGTTCATAATAAAATTAATACCAAATGGTCTCTGTTAATCTATTGTATTTCAATCCGTTTACGGGGTAGTAAGTACCTACTGAAACTAACATGTTTGGATTTAAAACAAATCACTACGTAAAGACCACTACACATAAACATATACATAAATATGTAAAGACCATAAAATACAAAGACCGGCTGTCATCAAATTTTGATTGATGATTCTTACATTACAGACAGAATAAGTAAGGGTTCGTGTAATATTACACACAGTGCTGCTCGCCAGTTGTCAGCTTGAACTCGGCTTAACATCCTACAGCGTGTCTAGATTCAATAGATCAAATAATAAATAAAACAAACACGAATAAAAATAGTTACATTTATAATTAAAACGTATTTTGCTTACATTTAAAGAAAACACCGCATGTAGTAAAATATTTTGGAGACATGACACTACAACTCTTGTCGACAGACAGCACCTGTATAAACGATTATATTTTTTTTCCCTGATCGTGCATCGCTCCTATCGCGTGACGTACTAACGAGTGAAGAATCAAAGCTTCTATTTGAGAATACGTGATTCATATTGACATGTTTATGTGAAATAGTTTTTGAGTTATGACGGGGTCAAAAGTTACACACGGTGCTGCTCGCTAGTTCTGTTAGCCTGAACTTGGCTTGACACGCTATTGCGTGTCTAGATATATAGGTCACAATATTATTGTATATTAACAGAAATGGATAAATGAATCGGAAAAGAAAAACTTTTTGCAGAAATTATTAGTAGGTACTTATTATTCATAATAAAATGGTTTTTGTCAATTTAGTTTATTTTCCTACGTTCCTACGTTTCCGTGGTATAACTATCTTTTTTGTGTTTTCTGTATTTTCTTGGACGTTTAAAATGTTTGAGTGAATTGCCGTATCCGTTTTTTTTTTTTTACGCGTTTTCTGTTTATAGTTAATTTGGCCATGTCAGGGCGCCATAACGTGCGCAGGCGGTTGTACTCTACAATAGAGCTCTCTTGTGCCTTGATCTGACTTGGATCTAAATTGATAAGATGTACTCCATCTAAGGTTTTAACTCTGGAAAGTTCAACGTAAATGATTTGGTGTAACGTAAAAGTGTCACCCACCAGTAATTCGATTGTACGACTCATTATACAATGTAGGTACCTACGTAGTAAATAATTAATATTTAAGACGATCAAGACGAAGACGACACTAAAAGAATACACTAGAAGACCCGGTGAACTTCGTATCATCTACAAGACAACCAAGTGACACTATTTTTTATTTCTAAAATGATAAAAGAGATCGGACTTCATCAGTTCTTTTGCGACAAGTCAAAATCAAAGTCATAGTCAAATCGTTTAATCAAATTTGGCCAATAATGTGTATCTTATTGACGTCAATAAAATTACAGTTATTATGACAGAAGCCAGCACCCATAAAATATCCACCCTTCACAGCTTCCTAGCGCTATGGCTGAAGAGAAAAAGCTGCGCAAGTGCGCAACAAACTCCAGTAGCACGATATATTACGTCACCATACGCATAAAGGAGCATATTGAGGACTCAAGCCTCCTAGAAGTCGAAGTAGAATCGCAGCTATTGAAGCATCTTCCATAACTTTGCCTATATCGGCTAAATCTTGCACAGTGTACATGACTGCAATTATACAGCTGCCTTTTAAATCCATGTTGCCATTCCAAGTGAGAAGAATTGCTGGATTATGCCGTTAATGTAACGAGATTTTTCTGTACTGTCGCAGCCTGAAATTTTTGAGGTCAAAAATTTATTGCACAATACACAATTTTATTTCACACTAGCTGTTGCCCGCTGTTTCACCCGCGCTAATTTTGGAGTTTCCTTAGTAATTCCAGGATAAAAACCCCTACCCTACCCTATGTCACTCAGGAAACTCGCCTACATGTATATCTCTATATTGGAGTCAAAATCATCTAGACAGTACCTGTACAGTTTCTGTTCGAGGATTATACGTCGCACTTGTAGGCGGACAAAAGAGCCAAATAACCGTCTCTATCCAGAAGCAGTTTTATTCTTGAAAAAGAATTATTTATTCATCATTTTTACATACAGAACTTTCTTTGTCAAATGTGAATAATATGTAATGGATATTTGCGTGAACTGATGAAAATATTCACAGATATTCATGAATTATATACGTATGACGTCGTACGTAAAACAAACGCTGATTTACTTTTAACTTGAGAATAGCTAGTTTTATACGTATAAACCATAGAAAAATTCGTGTTGATAACGAAAGTTTGACTCATTATCAATGTTTGACTCAGTTTAATGGAGTGAGGTAAAATACATCATTAAGAATACTTCAAAATTTTGATTAGCCAGTTATATATACTTCAATACTCGACTTTGCTATATTACCTTCTTGATAAGGATATACCTAAAAACTGAAGATATTGATAATTATCATTTTTTTTTAAGTTTTTCCAGTTTTCAGATTTTTCCCTTTGTTTACGCCTAAAAGTCTACCTCGATGCCAAATATCAAGTTCCTAGGTCATCTGGAAGTCGCTTATAATTTTGGTCTATAGGTCAGTCAGTGATAAAAATCACGATTTTTGGACGTTAATATCTAAAAGCCCGTTTGAGGTGTGCTTATGAAATTTGGAGCACATGTTTATCTCGCGAGTCTTAATACATGAGCCAAATTTGACATGTTTATGTTAAATAGTTTTTGAAATATGGAGGGTTGAAAAGTGGCTCCAAATGGTTCGTGTAATATTACACACGGTGCGGCTCGCCAGTTCTGTCAGTTTCAGAACTTTGGCTTGACACGCTACCGGCGTGTCTAGATGATATCTATAGGTCAAGTTAAACGATCACTTGATATCAGGTGAGCTGAAGACAAACGTTTAGTTTGTTAACCAAAATTACAGAATTTATTCCGAATAACTTATATTTTTTATAACGCTTCCTATAGCAATCCCGATATTCACAATGCAAAAGATTCTATCTTTACTATAACATGAGAACAAAGTCTCCACTAATATTTTAAATGCGAAAGTGAAATACTTTACGGCGGAACCGATCGTCGTGAAATTAGAAGGACATAGGGTGCCCTTAATCCCGTAATTCCCGCGGGAACTCCGAAATCAACGTGGGTGAAATTGCAGGGAACAGCTAGTACTTATATAAGCTTTGATCCTTGCCGGAGTGAAGCAAATAGTAATAGACGTCAGAGGGTTTCCTTTCGTTTTAGCAAAACTTTTACGTGAAATATTGAGTAAAATCAAATCAACAAACCTCTTTCGATATATTACCAAAAAATTAACAAAAAAACTTCAGTCCGGGGCTATCCTACTAATATTATAAATGTGAAAGTGTGGATGTTTAGATGTTTGGATTTTTGGATTTTTGGATGTTTGTTACTCAATCACGCAAAAACGGCTGAACGAATTTGGATGAAATTTGGCATGCACGTTTTCAGGGGTACAGAGAAGGACATGGGGTACCTTTTATCACGGAATTCCCGCGGAAACTCTGAAATTACCCCGAGTGAAACCGCGGGGCACAGCTAGTTTTGAATAAATTCGTAATTTATGAAATTGAAAGATAATTTTTTTCTAAAATTAACTAAATATGACACCAATTAAAAAACTTTGGCATTGTAAACTAAGACAAAAGTAATGAAAATGTTATGAAATAAGTAGGTAATAGTAAGTTGGTGCAAAATAATTTAAGAAGTCACAGAATCCTGCAGTATACTAATTTGGAGTTAAAAACGAGATACAGAGGGAGCAACCACGGAATGCTTCCACGAACTAACCGTAGAGCAGCAGAAGATTAATCCAAATTAGCATCCATCTTACTTAATATAACTAATATTAAAAATGCAAATTAGAGTTTGTTACACTTTTACGCCTTAACGCCTTACGCCTACTAAATTGATCACCATGAAATTTTGCGTACACGTTACAAGGGGTACATAAAAGAATATAGGGTACTTCTATCCGGAATTCCTGCGGGAACTCCGATATAAACGCGGTTGATATCGCGGGGAACAATAGTATGCGATAACTACTCACTAATTATCATTCGCATCTGCATGAACATCCGCATCGATTATTGCGGATGCGGATGCAGATGTCCAAATCTATGCGGAAGCTCCACATTTGCGCATGCGGATGCAAATACTCGCAATATCCCTGTGTAGCGGGAGCAGGATGGATGATATGGCTCGACCGCCACCAAAGGAGAAGCTTCCCGCCGGGCGAGGTGGTATGCCCATTGCCCGGGGAACCGCGGCTCCGACTGTAGATTGTCGGAGGTCGTATATATGCAGCGCAGTGTGAAAACTTCGTTAGCGCGATTCAGGACTTCCATATAGCCAGTACACGTCGCTTCGTTGTAGTTCATGACTTGTGGCGTAGGGGTCGCCACACCTGGTTGGAACATTCAGAAACTTCCTCTGTTCGTCATCCCTTGGTCTGAGCAAACGACGTTAGGAGTCGAGTGGAACAGAGTGCGGCATAAATATTAAAGTGGGGTACGGCCACTGAAATGAGAAATGATCATAATTTGCAACAGCACCTACCTACCCACTCCGCTCGCACCGTAGTTGGGTTCACTGATTTGAGTAACAACTCGGCGGGTGAAATTAAGTGAAACCCAGTCAGTACGAGTGGCCTCGTAAATATTACAAATTATAATATTTCTCAAAGGTGTTCAGCTGTATTACTTTAGCGATAGAATTCAAAACAAACTAGGAAGAGAGGAGGACGTGCAGACTGCAGATCTTGCATGTGAAAGACAGAGATTCTATACTTCTACACTAATATTATAAACTAGCTGTTCTCCGAGGTTTCAACCGCAAAAATTTCGGAGATCCCGCGGGAATTCCGGGATAAAAGTATCCTTCTCTGTACCCCTAACGACGTGTATGCAAAATTTCATGATGATCGTTTGAGCCGTTAAGGCGTGAAAGCGTAACAGACAGACAGAAAAACAGACAGATAGACAGACAGAGTTACTTTCGCGTTTACAATATTAGTAGCTAAAGTTTGTGAGTTTGTGCCATTGTAGTAATCTCTGGATATACTGAACCAATTTTGAAAATTCTTTCACTTGCAGGAAGCTACGGTAGTCCTGAGTGACATAAGATACTTCTTATCCCAAAATTCCCACGGGAACCCTGAAATTGCCACGGGTGAAACCGCGGACACAGCTAGTAGGTATATTACATATATGCACAGGTACGATTTGTTAGGTTGTAAACTTGAGGGGTTAATCTCCGGATTTACTGAACCGATTTTGAAAATTCTTTTACCAATAAAACGCCACGTTATTTGTGAGTATCATAGGCGCGCCCAGAATTCCCGCGAGTTACGGCGAAATTACGGCGAGTAAAACCGCGGGAACAGCTAGTATAAAAACGATGCTACAATAAAAAAACTTGCGTTTAGGCACTTTTAGTAATTACTTATTAATTCATAAATTTTAAAATATTTAATGGCCGCACTCAGAGTTGTTTTAATTATTACTATTAAGTAATAATTACTTAAAATTATTTAAGTAAACTAAATTTAACTTAATTAGTCAAATGTCCATTAAAATTAATTTATTGGACGTCTCTGAGTGCGGCAGTTTAGGTTTTAAATCTGTACTTAAAATTAATTACGTAGTCAATAAGTCATAGATAAACTATAGCTGTTCCCCGCGGTTTCATCCGTCTCAAAGTTCCCGTAGGTTTTAAGTAATATAAGCATTTTATATAAGGTATTTTTTTAATCAGTTACATGTAGTTTTTGACAAAGGAAACCAAAAGAAATAAACAATTTTATCACATCTAAACATCACGGTCCATCCCCACTTTTGCTAACGTTTCAAAAATAAGGACCATTAAATGAATGAAGCAGCGTGTACCTACTGTTCCTGAAAAAAAAACCGTCCGAACCAAAAATAAACCTTAGCACCAACGCAATAAAGCTCAAGATCGTTTGACGGGAGTTTTCTTGTTTTTTCACCCCATTATCATCTCGATTTACATGGTAAAAGATTGTGTTTTTCCCGATTTTGAACTTTAAATTGTTTCGAGGCAAGCTTCAATCTCGCTTCTCGGTGCAGGTGCTAACGACGAATGCAAATCTTGACTTTGCCATAAATTGTATTGACAAAGGAAGCAAAATTGATTCAATTTTACATAATAACGGGAGGTTGGTGTGAAACGTGTGAAATTTGATATTGCACGCCGAATTGGTTTTCTTTTTAACAAAGGAGATCGTTCTGTGTTCAACAACTGTATCTGGGCGATAAGCAATAACATGTTAACCCACAAAATTAAGTTATCTATACTATAAAGGTTGTCTGGAAGAGATCGCTAGTAAAGCGATAAGACCGCCTTTAGTTATAAGTTTCTGTAAACACACTGTAAAATTAATTATTTTGGTGTACAATAAAGTGTATTCTATTCTATTCTATAATGAAAGAGTAGAATCCGCGATTCTGTATTACATTGAATATTTTTACCTATAAAATTGAGAGGGGTGATAAAAGAAGGGAACCAACCACAAAAAAAAGTTATTAAAATTCTTTTATATCTATCTGTCTGTTCGCGATAATCTCCGAATCTACTGAATAGATTGTCATGCGGTTTCCACAGGTAGATTAAGCTTAACCTGGAGCTATATATAGGCTTTGTTTCATTAAAATCGGATGTCGGGAAAAGAAATTGTTGTATAAAAACCTTTAGCGCGGGTAAAATCGCGGGGCACAGCTAGTTGATAATAATGAACACTTTATTGACAGTTAGGGAACGTTTTTTAATTATGTGTTTACCTTATTACATTGTTTAAGCCTACCAACAAAATGTTAATTCTCTACTAATATTATAAATGCGAAAGTAAAAAGTAAAAAAAAAAGCTCTGTCGGTCTGTCTGTCTGTAACGCTTTCATGCCTCAACGGCTCAACCGATCATCATGAAATTTTGTACACACCTTATTAGAGGTACAGAGGGTACACATAGGGTACTTTTTATCCCGGAATTCCCCCGGGAACTTCGAAATTAAGGCTGGTGAAATCTCATGGAATTTTGCATACACATTGTTAGGGGTACAGACGGACATAGGGTATGTAGCCCGGAATTCCCGCGCGATCTCCGAAATTTCCGGGGGTGAAACCGCGGGGAACAGCTAGTAATACATATATAAAAAAATGTTGACACATAATGTCGGTATAATTTTAAAACACGTTTTACTCCAAATTTCTCCAATGTTGCTTATATAAATGAAATTATAATGGAAAAACGCGTTTAGTATTTAGCACTTGGTTGGTTGGATAGCAAGGAAATGAAATGTTTTAAATGTTTATCCTTCATATTATAAGTGCGAATATGAATTCATTTATATGTTTGTTATGCTTTCATGACTTTACTACTCAACCGATTGATTATCATTAAATTTTGGGTACACATTTCCTGAGTAACATTTTATCTCGGAATCCCCGCGGAAACTCCGAAATTAACAGGGGTGAAACTGCGAAGTAGTATTTGTCGTCAAAATTCATCTTACCACAGAAATTATAATACACGAGTAAATTTTAATTTTAAAGGGAATTCTCTCTCGATCATGTCCGTAACTCACTCGTTAATAAAGGCTAAGGCCACACTGCAAGGAGCTTCGCTTACTGCTAAGAGCCCAGCTACTCCCTGAGTGACTCCCTAGTGAACAGACATATGCATACTATCGCAGCTGGCCACACTGCAAGCGACGCGCCTAGGTAGGTGCCTAGTTTGTCAATATGCAAGCCGCGTAGCGAACGAACGTGTTGGTTGATTTTTGTAAGTCGCCTAGTGATTTGACTTTTTTTTTCGGGGAAGGCAACGGAAACTTGGTCCATACAGCCAATTCTGATGGATTTTTCTCTTCTTCTGAAGTTATTTACATCGAAGGGCATTCGTTAATTGGTTAAAGTTGGTATCATTTCATTTCATCTGCATGTCAAACATTAAAACAGTCCAAAGTTACTGTTCCATATTTTCGGATTCAAATTATTTGTTATTGGTTGAAACTGGTTGCAATTTACTACGTACAATTGTTTTTACAGAATTCTTGGTGACTTTTTTCTAGTATTTTGTACGATCCCTAAGAAAAAAAGTTGGCAACACTTCGGCTCCAGGGCAAATTTATTTATTTATTAATTTATTTATTTATAGATATCGATAGATATAGATTAGAAATATCGAGTTGGCAACACTGAATGTGTGACACTAAGCTAGCAACCTTGTATGCGACCACTGTGTTTCTTGTACACAAGGACAGCTCCTAGCTTACCTCTAAGCTTGGCCTGACCTATGGCTTTAGCCTTAGAGCGCGCACCGACTCGCCCCGTCGCGTCGACGCGTCTAAAATCCCGAATTGAAACGGAATGAAAATACGTAAATCAGTATAAACTGACACACTGGCGGAAGTTTAATGTTTAAATTACTGCGATGCGGTTCGAGTGTTAGCTGCGAATGGGGTACAATTATAATTCATACTTAAATTATAAACTAGCTATTCCCAGAGGTTTGCCTGGCGTTTATTTCAGAGTTGTCTCGGGAATTCCGGGACCAAAAGTAGGTACCCTATGTCCTTCTCTGTACACCTTACAACGTGTAGACAAAATTTCATGATGATCGGTTAAGCCGTTAAGGCGTGGAAGCTTTAACTACTTAACCGATCATCATGAGAATTTGCACACACGTCACTTGTCAGGGGTACAAAGGTATGTGGGGTACTTTTTATTCCGGGATTCCCGCGGGACCTCCGAAATTGACGCGAGTATCAAGTGCAGGAAACAGTTCATAATAACTTTAAAAAGCTTTATTTAATTAATAATATGTGGGCGTCCACGTAAAAAGGTACCAGTAGTATTCGTTATCTAGAATAGTCAATCCCATCAAAAACATATTCATGTTAAATGATGCTAAGACGAGTCCATATGACTGTCAAAAAGTTATCAGTAGAGCCAAGCTTATAACTCTACACACCCTAACTCTACAAGGCCTAACTTCACAAACTCTACACCTTAGTCAGAATATGTGGCTTGGCCATTTCGCTCCATTCACATGAGCGTAAGGTGAAAAATATATCCACTGTTAATTACTTTTCTGTTATACAAAGGTTCCTGCAGTAACGAAACGGCCAAGCCACATATTCTAAGGTGTGGAGTTTGAGAAGTTAGCTGCCTTGTAGAGTTAGGGTGTGTAGAGTTATAAGCTTGGCTCTACATGAGATCTGATAACTTTTGACAGTGCCCTGTTTGTACCCTATGTTGTTTGTATGACGTAGGCATCCGATAAGAAATGATTTTTTAAGTTCAACCCCTAAGGGGATGAAAAGGGGTTGCAAAGTTTGTATGGAACAATTTCGCGGGAACTTCAAAAATTATCGCGGGTGAAATTGCGCAGGACAGCCAATCCTACTAATATTATAAATGTGAAAGTGTGGATGTTTGGATGTTTGTTACTCAATCACGCAAAAACGGCTGAACGGATTCGGATAAAATTTGGCATGCACGTTGTCAGGGGTACAGAGAAGGACATAGGGTACTTTTTATCCCGGAATTCCCGCGGGAACTCCTAAATTACCGCGGGTGAAACCGCGCGGGCCAGCCAGTATGAACTAAAATTATAAATCAACTCTCATCTCCTATCAATTAAAATATATCATGATCCACTTCGCAGCGATTGCACAGTGTGAAGTCGACCATATCGTTCGGCACACTTTATTTATTTGCACCTAAAAATAAACTTATTGCAATCGGAACATCATTTCACGGATCAAAGGGTTATTTTCTATCTGAGCTTGTTTATCGAATCGAATGATTTCGCCGGAATATCGAGCGAACATTTGGAATAATTTCTATCGATTCAATATGAATGGATATGGTGGGAGAGACGAAGTACATTACTACATATTATAAAATGTAGACCACCGTCGCGTCTGTCTGTCTGTTCGCGAACTGAAAAGCTACTGAACGGATTCATACAAAAGGCGGTCTTATCGCTTTACTAGCGATCTCTTCGAGACAAACTTCAGGTGACTATCGATTTCAAGCGGCCCATTCAAACTCAACCCTAATACACCAATTATGATCATAATAGCTGTGCCCCGCGGTTTCCCGCGTTAGTTTCGAAGATCCCGCAGGGATCCCGAGATAAAAGTACTTACCCTATATTTTCTCTGTACCTAGACTACCTACCCTTGACAACGTGTAGATAATATGCAAAATTTAATGTAGTTTCTCCGGCGTTAATTTTGGAGTCCCTGTAGGAATTCCGGTATACAAGGTAGCCTATGTCTTTTCTGTACCCCTGACAATGTGTATGCAAAATTTCGTGGTGATTGGTTGAGCCGTTTAGCCGTGCAAGCGTAACAAACAAACTCACTTTCGCATTTATAATATTAAGTACGGATTAAAATGTTTAGCAAAATCCAACGGGAATTCAGGGTTACAATATAGCCTATGTTACTAATGCAGCATTCTAATGGTGAAAGAATTGTTGAAATCAGTCCCGTCGTAGTTTGCATCGTAACAAAAAAAAGCAAACGAAAAATAAAATCTTTCCTCATTATAATATTATATTAGTATAGACAAAGGACATGGGTTTACAGCCGTGTACCACTCAGCTACTTACACTCATGTAAACAACTGGTGGTCGAGTGTTTTGACATGTCGTCACGATGGCATATTGAGATTTTTTCTAGTCGGTACGTATATATATTATTATTGTATTTTCACGACACATGACGCCTGCAGCGCTAGAAAATTACAAACTATGTAATCACACCCGAATACGAGAAATCTATTTAAAACTATTTGGTTGCGGATTCACGTAATCTAAAGAAATAAAACGTATAATATCATCAAGTAACAAGTTCGTCCTTTGTCACAGATTTACAAAAGCCCGTCGCTTGTCGCCCCCGGTGCAAAAATACCCACAACGCTTGCTTTGTTGCCGCGTTGTAACGCAATGGTTAACCTCTGCACAAGGAACGACTTTGAGGAGGATTCACCGCTACCCGCTTGACATCCCCAATAAATTACCTCGTCTTGGACCTCCATTTGAATGTGCCTGAAATATTTAAGAAAATATACATTTTTCTGAAGAAAGCTTTGGGAAGTTGTAAGCATTTGTTTATGACCGTGCTGGTCCAGCCTACATTGTTCTTTCAGCTAACACAATACATATGTATTTAGTTTTCTGTCTTTGTTACCAGCCAACAGATGTCCACTGCTTACCAAAAGTCAAGGATCTCAACGAGAACCGGTTACCCTTAGTCTTCTTCTTCTTTAACAATGGCGTCTATAATTATAATTAGCCAATGACAATATTTCTTAGTAATAAAAATCTCTTCATCTACTTCTTCAATTATGGCGAAACGCCAATGACAATGTTAGATTGTTTCCCAAGTTAAAGCAATGGCTTTCTTGAAAGCGAGTTTCCTGCTCAGGGTTCAAAATATAAGCTGAAAGGTGACTAAAATAACGAAGACTTGAGAAGAAGAAGAAAAGGAGTTTACTTAACGTAACACTGTGTGTTCGGTACGGCTTTCATCTATCAACAACCATCTTCATATCATTATATTATGTAAATTACGCGGGACTTCATATCTTCATATCTTCGCAATCTTTAACAGATTGTCGATCCATTTTGTAGAGCGGTTTGCTCCTACCAAGACTGCTGACTAAAGCAGGTTTTATTTAAGAATAACTCCACGAGTAACGTGCTCTTTCCACAGCCACTTAGGCTTTGCAAATTCCCTGAGCTATATCGGTTACTTTGATCCTCCGACGTCTCTTCCCTCTTGATTTGATTTTGCATTGAACTTTTAAGCATTACTCTCTCTCACTAGTCTCTATTGCGTCATCAATTTACATCGACAAGTGTGAACAGCATGTTTAGCTTGTATGAAAGCGCTAATGGTTTCCACTCAGAAATACACGACTGAATTAGATACATTATCCATATAATAAAGCATTCTGACTGTGTTTATACGCGTTTCGTGTTTCATCTATTTATAATACGTCTTAGGGATAAACAACGGACCTAGTCTAATCTTGATCGGTGAAATAGTAAATAGTTTACGGACGGCAAATCACTGAGTAAGAAAATATTCTTTGTGTTTAGATGAAGTACAGAAAAAAGAATAGGGATGTGGACTACTTTTGAAAATCAAAATTCTAATTAGTCCGTCAGTTAGAAAATAAAAAAACAATAGACACGTATTTTTTGCTTTTTCAAATAAATTAAAATATACAGAGATAAAGCGCATTAAAGTTTAGGATGAGGGGGTCGTGACGTCACTAACCGATAAAACCGCCATACAAACTGTCGGAATAGTGACGTCACGCGAAATTTCAACTCAATATATCGCCGTTATTTTTTGAGAACGTAAAAAAGAAAAAAATACGTGTCCAATATTTTTTAATATAATCTATAAGACGGACTAAAAAATAAAAATTAGTCAACATGCCCATTGCCTCGAGCTGGTAATATTTACAAAATGCACAAATGAAAAAAACATTGATCTTTTTCAAATGACATTTGTTGTTGTTGTCAAAAAGCTGTCTATATTTTTATTTTTTATTTTTTGTAAATCCTTATTTTTTTCCGGTTCTGCCTTGTTTACTTCTTCGTCTGTAACTGTTTTGACACTCGTCATTAGCATATTGCCTTTCTTGTTTATTACTACCTACTCTAGTTGACTATTCTTTTTTTTTTATTACTTAGGATTGGTTACAATAACTTGTAATCGTCAGCAGGTTCTTAGAACTATAAATTACCGTCAGTTCGGAATACGCTGACAAGAAACTCAGCAGGGCTGTCTTTTAATGATCTTACTTATAAACTAGGAGAACAAAACATAGTAATTGGATAGAGCAATTCATTCCCAACCGTCTGTATCTTTTAAATAGTCTACTACACTATAATATGCTTTATCGCATAATCTGTGTTTTATAAGTTTCTTGAATTTATTAATTGACAAATTAATTACATCGTTTGGGAGTTTGTTGTAAAAGTGTATACATTGTCCTTTAAATGACTTAGAAATTTTATGGAGCCTAGTCTTAGGCACAGCGAGTTTATCTTTATTTCTTAAGTTTAGATTATGTAAATCACTGTTTTTCTTAAAGTTGCCTAAATTTTTGTGAACATATTATAATAAATTCTCGTATATGTACTGTCGAGAATGTACAGTCATTATTTTAAACTCCTAATATAAATGCGAATGTTAGTTGGTTTGTTTATTTGTTTGTTAGTTGTTTGTTACCCTTTCATGCGTTAACTATTCAACCGATTATCACGAAACTTTTCGTACACGTTGTCAGTGTTATAGAGTATTTTTTATCCCATAATTCCCGCGGGAACTCCGAAATTAAAAAGGATGAAATCGCGGGGAACAGCTATTGAATAAATAAATAAGAAATGTCAATTGAAGATATTCATACCTACATAGTTGGTCAGAACGCGCGAACGTGCGTGTGCCGTGGACAAATACCCCATGATCCATGATCTAAGGTCGCAATCAAGCGTGCCATAGTACACAACCGTTCAAAAGATGTGACACGAATATATAACGGCAGGCCGTTTCGGGCGACCTCAGGGTATAAGCCGCCGTGGACCCTAAGCAGGCCAACACATATTAATTTTATGGGAATAGAATATGTGAGACCAATTTTTCAGGAAGAAAAAAAAGAATGTCGTATAGGTTTCTGCTATTTAAAGTGCAAAATTTTAACACTTTCATAAAAAACAGACATGCTAGTTGTATGGCAGGTATACTGGTAACTGTCTGATCTATTGTCAAGACCATTAATGGATCCAGTGTTTTTTTTTTCCTCATAGAAATAAAAAAAAATATTAACACATACTATATCGACACGCATTCATAAGTACGGGGAGTAACGCATGTCATCTAATTTAATATGAAAAACAATAATTATTACGTTAAATTCCATTAAAAGTGTACATGGATTTTGTACGCTTTTACAGGAGTTGTACCTAATATAAAACGCTTCTAAAAGCGAAGCATCGACGAGATGTTAAAGTTCGAGAATGTAATTAAATCCGTCTCAATTTTCCTCCGGTATCTGTTTTTTAACACTAACATAGTCTAATATACGTAAAACAAAGTCCTCCACCGCGTCTGTCCGTCTGTTCGCGATAAATTCAAAACCGACTGAACGGATTTCCGTGCGGTTTTCACCAATAGATAGAGTGAATCATGACGAAGGTTTAGTTATAACATTATTTTGGTGTACAATAAAGTGTATTCTATTGTACTCTATATATAATTTGTCAATGTTGAACAAAATTTCAATTGGTTGAAATATAACGTTATTTATCATTGTTGTGAGGTGTCACAAGTAATTTGTTACGCTTTCACACCATAACTACTCAACCGACTATGATGATTTTTTTGCATTCACGTTATCAAGGGGTACAGAGTACAGTACGGTATGACATGGGTACTTTACTACTTTGAAAGCCGGAATTCCTGGGGGATCTCCTAAATTACCGCGGTTGAAACCGGGGAACAGTTCACAAAAACTTTTTCATGAAACTTTTTACGGACAAAATAAGAAAATTGGAACTTTGTGATGCTTCAATTTCAATATTAATTAGATTAGAATTTTGTTCTTTATTTTTATTCGATACTGTATTCCTTTAAGAATTCTTTTGAAGTATTTTTTGAAGCCATACAAAAAGCGGTAGCATTGCCGTTCGTCTTTGTAAAACAAATCTATCTATACATCTATATTTATATACAAATAAAACTGAAGTGTCTGTTTGTAATTCCAAATTAATTGAGAATCTTTTCACTAAAATGCATATGAAAGTAAATATATTTTTTTATTTTTGTCTGTCTGTCTATTTGTTCCGGCTAATCTCTGTAACGGCTGGACCGATTTTAACGGGACTTTCACTGGCAGATAGTTGATGTTATCAGGAGTAACTTAAGCTACTTTTATTTTATTAAAAAAATGTTCCTGTGGGAATTCCGAAACTCACGCGGGTGATTCTCCGAAACGGTTGGACCAGTTTTGAAGGGATTTTCACTGCTAATTAACTGATGTTATAAGGAGTAAATTAGACTATTTTGGAGTTTCTGCGGGAATCCCGAAACTCATCGCAGATCAAACATACCTACCCCTTTGCCCTATAACATTAAAAATAATCACAGTACGCGAATCCCAATACGTGGAACCTTTGCGGACGCAGGCAGAACAACCCGCCAAAGTTTCATCACAATCGGACCAATGGTTTCGAAACGCATAGAGGGCAGACATACGAACTTTCATTTTTATTTATTAAGAAGAAGATTTAACTATGACATTGATAATAATATGTAATAAATGATTCTATTCTATTCTATTATTCTATTCTATTCATTCATCGCGATTTATGTAAATTCCATTGAATATTTGCATGGAGTTACATACCTACGGCTTAACAGAAAAAGGGTCCGTCGAACAATATGCTGATATCTTCGATGGATAAGTTAACACATTTGAATAGGACGCGAGACGTTTACGAAAACAAGGAAGTTGTTTGCCAACTTTAACAAATTAGGTAGCTATATATCATATTATACACATATAATATAAGTTACTGGAACCTCAACGTTCTGTTGGAGGATTTAATAGAAAAATACGCGACCTTTTTCATTGATATAAGCGGACGTTTATTATGTTTTTGTTGTTGTTTATTCTGGCAATGACTAATATTGTTACACTGTATGGTGTATAAGTTTGTGTCGTGAAAACCGAGCGACACAATATAGTATAGGTACAACGTGTTAATGAATTAACTGAAAACCTGATACACCCCATTTAAAAAAATAAACAATAATATGATTAAAATATATTGTATGTCGAAAAAATTTATACTCTGAAAGTTATTCAACATTAGTTTGGCGGTGACCTATCTACGAAATTTCAAGCGCTACGCCCGCGCCTACCGGTTCGATTTTTTTTGCTGCGGGCGGCGTACGCGCCTAATATTGTACTACAGATAATGTAGACATGGGCTAGTAAAAATGGAAAAATATAACCTATATTAAAATATAGTGCGATCAACTCGCTAGTCGATTCTGAGCAAACTACTTTCTAGTTTTCAGTTAATTCATTAACACGTTGTATAAATTCGCCCAGACTGGATAGTGTAACTCTGCGTTCCTCGTCACCACACAAGGTCCACCCTTATCGAGGAGTCGGAGCCGGATTAGCACACAGACATATCTCAATTATAATAATAAAATTATACTAGGCGATCCCGCGGGAACTCCGTGAAATCCGTTCTTAGCTGACGTCTCTTGCCTATAAACTGCATACAAAATTCCAACTTCATAGGTCAAGTGGTTTTCGAGATTTTGTGTTAAGTCAGCGAGTTGGTTTTTTTTTCTTTCTCTTTTACTGATTATGTTTGTAGATTATATCTAATATTAGATTTGTACCTATTAATGTCACTATCACTTTATATACTTAGTAGACCTGAAAAAATGAATTTATTGAGGTAGGTACCCACCTATCTACCTTTCGTTCGATATCAAAGGCTAGAACAACAAATAATTTTCAGACATAACTAACATTATAGAAAATGTCTATAATATAAAATGTCTATAATTCGGAACATATTTTATCACAAGCTGTTCCCCGCGAAAATTTCGGAGATCCCGCAGGAATCCCGGGATACATAGTACCTGTTGTACCTATGTATGGCCTTTTCTGTGCCCCTGACAATGCAGTTGGTATATGCCAAATTTCATGAGATTTCACTGGCGATAATTTCAGAGTTCCTAAGGGAATTCCGGGATAAAAAGCACCTAATGTCTTTCTCTGTACTTCTGACAACATGTGTACAAAATTTCATCATTATCAGTTGACCCGTTAAGACGTGAAAGCATAACAGACAGACAGACGGACAGAGTTAATTTCTCATTTACAATATTAGTAGGGAAATAATCGGAATTTCGAATTCGGAATCACCTAATCGAATCGATGGGTTTCGGATTCGATTTAATTCGATTTGAAACATTCAAATGTTGACGAAGGGTGTCTGTTCTTCAATGTGAATTGAGTTAGTCGTATTGAATGAGGACAAAAGACTTCGCAGCGATGCGGTATTATCGAGAGTATTCACTCAGAATTTTAATATTTTTGTATGATAATATTCCATGAAATCAGTATTCCCTGCTCATAACGCGCGTTCCAACACCACAATCCCGAACGCTACAGACGCTAAAAATATCAGTAATTCATATTCTGTATGCCATACTACGACACGTTGTAAATGTATTATTTTGAAGTGACACTTCTTGAGCACGAGAGAAAGACAATAGGGATGTTGACTACTATTGAAAATCAAAATTCTAATTAGTCCGTCAGTTAGAAAATAAAAAAACAATAGACACGTATTTTTTGCTTTTTTAAATAAATTATAATATACAGAGATAAAGGGCATTAAAGTTTAGGATGAGGAGGTCGTGACGTCACTAATCGCAAAACCGCCATACAAACTGTCAGAATAGTGACGTCACGCGAAATTTCAACTCAATATATCGCCGTTATTTTTTGATTAGGTACATAAAAAAAGAAAAAATACGTGTCCAATATTTTTTAATAATCTACAAGACGGACTAAAAAATAAAAATTAGTCAACATGCCCATTTTTGTGGCGAGTTACTTAACTCGTCGTGATATGCTCATAACGGCCCTTTTAGTATCAAGGTATCAAGTAAAGCTTTAAGTAATAAATGTGTAAGGTATTCTCTAATTCCCTCGAATTCCACCACCCAAGAGTTGGCTCGTTATTTCAGATAGTAAATTCACTAACAATATATCGGACATTACCCAAGTTTATCGAGTGGAAACAATTCCGTAGCGTGTTTATGTCAGTTGTTGCTTGTTCGTCGACGATTTTACGCGAACGCGCCACCAAACAAGCGATTTGATATTTTTTAACCGACTCCCAAAAAGGTGGAGGTTGTATGTTCGGCCGTATGTATGTTTTTTTGTTATACAAGTTATTATAAATTTATAATTTCTTTATTAAAATAATAGGGAACTTCCATAGAGTCCACATTTTATACCTCAAATGAGACAGACCTTTTATTTATCCTATTAAAAAGATATCATTTCAATAAATTATAGATACAGAGAAGAAAATTATTTAGGATACTTTTATCCTGGAATTCTAGCGGGATCCCTGAAATCAGCGCAGGTAAAAACCAGTAGTAGGTAATAAATACCTAAGTGCGAGTGGAGTTCCTCAAAAAACATCACCTGCCTGTATCATTTTATAAAAAATGTTTTTGTTTCTTAATTTCAAAAGCAATATTGATTAATTTACTTCTAATTGGCCATTCTATGGTGCTTTGGTGTATAAAAAAGTAAGCCCCAACCCACCTAAGCTTTAGGAAGTAACGCTTCGTTAACCGCGATTTATCCGTAGATGTAGAAAAGACTTAAAAAAAAGCCGCTCATAGAATCGCCAGTTTATAGGCCCCATAAAGATACAAACTACAGCGAGGTGCACGGAAATAAGTAGAACACGCTCCCAAGCGCTGACGCGGTTATTTAAAACAGTCTGTCTACAGCTTTATTTTGTTGAGTAGTAAAACAGCATTTTGTTCGTTAACTTCGACATAATATATTATGTACAATGAGCCTTATTTAATATTCTCCATGCTTCGTGAGTCCTCGTAAACGGAGTGTGAAGTTTGTGAAAGCAGTTTATTGAAGTGTGCAAGTTGTTCGAAAGGTAAACGCGCGAGAACAATTTTAAAACGTCTAACTACAGTTCATGTGAAGTAAAGGGAGAACTGAGTGACTGATATTATATACATTTATGTATTCATATATCAAAATCCGTAACTACTCGAGGTAGTATATACTTTAAAATCGTATTTTAAAGGTGTTATAGAGTAAATAGGCAAGGCAGGTTTGCTTGACTGACGACTCTACAACTCTACGTGTTAATGACCTATCTACGAAATTTCAAGCTCTACGCTCGCGCCTACGTAGGCGAATCGATATTTTTGCCACGGGCGGCGCGGCGTACGCGCCAAATATAGTAATTCAGACATGGGCTGATAAATATGAAAAAATATAGCATATGTGAAAACATGGTGCGATCGATTCGGAAGTCGATTCTGAGCAAACTATTTTCTAGTTTTCAGTTAATTCATTAACACGTTGTATAGTTTTTTAAGTAACTGTTATCCGCGGACTCGCATTAATTTCGGAGTTGCCGCAGTTACATAGAGAGAAAAAATCGATTAATTAAGAATCGGTTTGTCTCTTCTCCATAATAATTTAAAAATGACTTTTAAATAATAATAATAAAATCTATTATTAAAAATCGATTATTATAATAAAAATCGTTATAGTAAAAATCTATTAAGTACCTATTTTTTCACATCCCTAGTCATCACTCATCATTAAATTTGGACATATTTCGATTCCAGGGATGTGACATAGAGAGAACAATTCGATTAAAAATGCGAAAGTAACTCTGTCTGTCTGTCTGTTAGGCTTTCACGCCTAAACGGCTCAACCGAACATCATGAAATTTTGCATACATGTTGTCAAGGGTACAAAAAGGACATATGATACTTTGTGTCCTGGAAATTCTGCAGGATCTTCGAAATTTCCGCGGGTGAAACCGCGGGGAACAGCTAGTACTATAAAAGTCCGTCCGCTTTACCGATTGTCGAAGCTGGTTCGGAGGCGGCGTTTGTCTGGCGGTTGGGAGGCGAACCCTCAAAGCTTCTTGTTGCGATTGTTTTTTTTTTCCGTGTTGTGTCAAATAAAGCTTTTTCAATTTCAATTTCAAAACGCCACTGACCTGTGTGTCTCTGTGTATGCTGTATGTGGACCAGCAGCAAGGCTCCACCTGATTGGAGTCCAGGCCCCAGAACTCCAGCTCCTCCTCGAACAGCGGCCCGCACACGTTCGTAGGATAGTGCAGTTTTCCTGTTCTAGAAAACGAAAAACGTCTATAAAATATGAATCACTAGTCGATTTCAATGTGATTTTCGCTATCATTTCATTTATTATGAGATTCCGAGGGAATACCGAAATTCATGGAAGTGGAACCGCAGGGCACCACTTGTAATTAATAATTTAAAAGTATTAATGGTGAAGTTGTACCATCATAACTTCGACGTTACTCGAAAACCTTTTAAATATTATCCAAAAATAACTTCCACAAAGCCACCTATAAAGCTTCAATTTACGATGGGCTAACCCAAAGATATTGGAAGAGAATAGATTGACAATACGCTCGGCCGCTAAGCTTTCCCCTTGAACCACGCAGCGGTCAAATGATCTCATGCTAATAAAATGCCGTTGACTAGCAAAGACTATTGTCTATAGATACCTACCACTTGACGGAAAGCGTGACGATTGGCTGTTTGAAATGTACTTTTTAATACAGTTGCTCAAAAAGTGGCATATTGCAGGGACGTATAGCGTTCGGGAAGTGGGCTATTACATACTCGAGCTTTTTCTTTACCTTTTCCGAACTCGTGCGTTCTCTTTCCCAACTGTCAAAAATGGCGAAACGACTTTGACACACTTTTTGTATTGAGCAACGTAGGTTTCGTATTACTAATACGACTAGCGCCATCTCTTGATCACAGTTGGAACTTAGTTGAGTTTGTGTTTTTATTATTTTACTAAATTTCTTCATTTTTTTCGCAACTGTATTAAAAATAATTGTTCAGTACACGTGCGGAACCGTCATTGCAAAGAGTTCCGACTGTCAACCCTCACCTTCGGCTGCGCCTCGGCTCGGGTCGACATTTGTCGGAACTCTTTGACAGCCTTTCCGCACTTATAATGAAATATACTATTGTGGTGACTGGTATTTGATTGCGTCGCAACGATGTGATTGGTTTTTATTTTGAACATTCTCCCCGCAAAAATTGGCTGACGTGGATTGCATAGTAAAAGTTTGTATTGTTCGTCTATCCTCTTATAATGTCTTTGGGCTAACCTATCTCATCCGAAATGTGAGGAAATCCAATTTTCAAGTTTCCCCCACTTTCGTAATACAGTTTCGGTATCTTCACTTAACAGTGAACAGCTAGTTACTTTAAAAGTTCACTGTGAAAGGATATGTACCTTACATCCTTACATATCCTTACGTATAATAGAACAAAGTCCACCGCTGCGCCTGTCTGTCTATTCGCGATAAACTCAAAAACAACTGAAAAATACTTATATAAATATCTTTGGCGATAACGATTCTAGATTGAGAATAAGAAACCTGATCTGTGAATTAGAAGAAAAAAACTTACGGCTGGATCACCAGTTACCAGTAGGTATCTTTAATGAAAAACCATAAAATACTAGAGATTACTTAGCCTTTTCGTTACAGGAGAAAAAGTCGATTAAAAAACGCGCTGCGGCGGGTCCGGGCTTATTTATAGATCAAAGCGTTGACAATATTGAAGGGGGACAATTTATTTACCGGTACAATTAAGTTGGGGCGTGATTTAAAGGAAAACATGGCTTCGAGGTTTCGAATAGGGATAAGGTAGGATATTTACGTAAAATGCATTCACCCTATTCATCAAGTTATCGCTAAATCAACCGTTGATATTAGCTTTTCCAAACAAAGATTGACATAAATTTCATAGATGTAGGGAAAAGATTTCTCTCCATAAACATATCAGTATACATGTGGTTCTAACAGCAAACCACTGTGAGATCTCTAGCGGCAAGTAGGCCTAAGGCAAATCCTTACTAATAGCTATCTATATCTATCTTTTTCTATCTATACTTATAATAAAATTCTGTCAATTCTGTACATTGAATATTTATATTCAAAATTAATATTGGAGGATGAATGGTGATCGATACTGATACTAAAAATGCAATCAGTAAATTTTTTGTCTGTCTGTCTGTATATGCACGCATGGGTCAAAAACTACAGAAGGGATTTTAACCAAACTTGGTACGATTGTATTCCATACTCCTGGGCAGGTTATAGGCTCTATAACATAACGCTAAGACACATAGGAGCTGAGCAGTGACGATAAATTTAAAGCAAGTCGGATGAAAATGCGCTTTCGAGCTCTTATCCTCGCATACGTTGATCATACAGTACACCAAAAGTATGTATTACAAAGACAATCCTACATAATCTTCTTTATTAATAAAAATGAATGTTTGTATGTCTGTTCTCTATGCGTTTCGAAACCATTGGTCCGATTGTGATGAAACTTTGGCGGGTTGTTCTGCCTGCGTCCGCAAAGGTTCCTGATCCCAAAACTCACGCGGGTGAAACCGCGGGGCACAGCTAGTCTATTATAAATGCGAAAGTGAGTTTGTTTGTTACGCTTTCACGGCTAAGCGGCTCAACCTATAACCTATTTATCTCGGAATACCCGCGGGATCTCCGAAACTAACGCGGGTGAAACCGCGTGGAACAGCTAGCAATACTATACTTACGTATTAACTATGTGCAGAAATGTCACTCTTCGTCCTTTTATATTGTATGTTTGTAACTTTGAAAAGAGCAACCCAAGAGTTTTCTCGCTCGTCTATTCTCTTGGGAAATCTGCCTTACGAGCGAGGGGTAAATGTGAAAAAAAATACATGTTATTAATATATTTTAATCTAATTCCAATATTGTAACTTAACGAGTTTGATAGTTAATTTTTTTTTAATTTGAGTTGGTTCCTCTGTCACTATAACATTGTAAAAACCGTTAGTTTATAAAACAATGGTGATATTGTGAAATTATGAGGACAGAAAATGCGTGATGGTTGGTGCTCGCACATGATAAATCGGTAACGTCGGTTCTATTTGACTGTGTTGTGGTCACAGTTCAAACCTACCCTAACCTAGGGGTTAAGGGGGTCGGGGTGCACGTAAATTTACCTCTTCAATGCCAAATCGTTTACAATCTAACGGTTTTTGCAATTTTACGGTGATACCTCCCCAACCTAGTGCTTCCTTGCGCCCCTCCTCAACGTAGTGGTAAGCCTTAATGAGAGCGGTGTATGTATGTTGCAACTTAGTTTATTACACTAACTGTCCCTCGCGATTTCACTCGCACTAATTTTTAAGTTCCTGCGAGAAATCCGGGATAAAAAGTATTCTATGTCACTCAGGACCACTGTAGCTTCCTATAAGTGAAAGAATTTTCAAAATCGGTTCTGTTGATCCAGAGATAGCTGTTCCCTCGTAGTTTTACCCGCGGGAAGTACGGAGTTCCCGCGGTAATTCTGGAATAAAAAGTACCCTATGACACTCAAGACCAGTGTAGCTTCCTATAAGTGAAAGAATTTTCAAAATCGGTTCAGTAGATCCAGAGATTACCCCCTACAACGTCACAAACTCACAAACTTTACCTCTTTATAATATTAGTATAGATTGGACAACATCAATTTGAATGTGGAACTCTCCCCCCGCCGCTCGACCACAGAAAAGGACATTCGGGACTTTATATTATCCTGAAATTCTCAAGGAAACTTCGAAATTAACGCCACCCAGTGAAACCGTAGGGAATCGACTAGTAAAGTATAATAATAAAAAAGTAGTTCAAGAAAATATATATTGAAATTCGTATAAAAACCACCCCTTAAGATCTATGTAGTTTAAACTTATAATATCTCCAGCCTGGCTTAACGCTTTGAATTCAATGAGAGATAACCTTGATTTGCATTCTTTAGAAGAACGAAAGAAAGAAAGAAAGAATGAAAGAAAGAATGAAAGAAAGAAAGAAAGAAAGAAAGAAAGAAAGAATGAAAGAAAGAAAGAAAGAAAGATTTATTCAAGCAAGAGGAGAAACACATCTCAAATGAACACATACAGAACAACACAAATGAAAACAATTTAATAATAACAAAATAAAGAAAACTTTAGTTTGACGGAAGCTTAGCCAAAAGCCTCTTCTATGGGAAAATGTATAAAGAAAACCGCTTTGTCACATTTAAAAGACTGATTCCCCAAGACGGGAGCATCACAATACATTATCCTGGGCCGGCTTCGAGGCGGCAATGCCTTTTTATTTTATTATTTCTCGCCCAACAATACATAATTTTGCAATGGAAATTGCGTTATCATGCAATATTCGAGGTGCCATAAAATATATCACCGCAGCCTTACGTGGGTACCCCGTTTTGTGAAGGTCCAATCACAATGGAATACCAACGTACGACTAGTTTTGGTATTCCATCGAAACTTGGTGATTATTCTGATATCGAAACCATTTTCGTACAAGTATAAACAAAATTAGGTACCGTCTATAATTTTTTGAAGAGTTCCCTCGATTTCTCCAAGATCCCATGATCAGATCCCAACTTGGTGGCAATGGGACCAACTTGGAAGTAAACTCTTTCAAACAAAAAAAAATCCAATTCGGTTCAACCGTTTTCGAGTAATCGGTGAACATAATTTATGTACATAGAAAAAACACATACAGTGGAATGCGGAACCTCCTCTTTTATGGAAGTCGGTTAAATAGAGTCCGCTTTCGAAACCACTTGCGAACTGGTCGGAGGTCGACAGACATAAAAAAATTTGCAACCTTTGGTCATTAACTTACTAAGTAACTACTAACTTACTACAATTTTTGTTTTTTTTTTTATTCCAACACCGGGATACAGCGTGTGTTTACTCTTTACTAATTCAAAACTCAGCACGCTTTGTGTCACCTAATGTCTAATAAGCAGTAATTAAAGGTCATAGTTTTTGAGTTAAATCGTATCAAACAAACAAAAAATCAAATCTTTCCTATTTATAATATTAGTATAGACTTATAAATGTCCTTAAAAGTTAACTTATTCACACGTCATATACATTATACAGTACTAGCTGATCCCCGCGGTTTCATCCGCGTTAATTTCGGATTTCCTGCGGGTATTCCGGATTGCAATATAGCATATGTTACTCAGGGATAATGTAGCTTTCTAATGGTGAAGGAATTTTTGAAATAGGTCCAGTGGTTTTTGAGTTAAATCGCAACAAACAAACAAACAAAAAATCAAATCTTGCATCTTTATAATATTATTAGTACCTATACATCAACTAGACACATAATACCTACTGTTAACACAATATTGACTATGGAAATAATAGGTACTGCTTAGTCTGTGGAGGCTCACAGGTGCCAGGTAATCATAAACCAGTTGTAGCTCACCCTGTATACACGCACGACCGAGATAAACCGCGCACCCTTTGTTTACGAACCCCTGTTACCAAACTGAGCGTTTAATCTAGAACGCAACAACGGGCGGGGTAGTTCAGTTTAATTTTACTGCCTAACATACTCGTTAAGCGACAGAATCCTAATTTTATATACAGCTTCAAGAATCCTTACAGCTGTCGTTAGAGTGAACGGGAAAAAATTTGCCAAGTTTCACAAAAAAAGATAGAGTTTAGTTTTGTTTGGTTGCTAATAGATGGCGTTGTAATCTAAATACGCATAATTTCATTTTTATCAATGAACAATAACTATTAAAAACGTAATGTAGCGACATTCCACTATCCGCCAAGTTCATGCCTCCCCTCGCCCCGCCACTACGTAGCCTAGAGGCCTAAAGGCGATAGCGGTGTAGGCTATCGTTGCTGTGTGTGTGTCGGACCACAGAACAGAAAATAACTGATATGAAAGGTTTAATATGAAAACAGGTGAAAACCAGTGTCGCCGGGTGATTTTCGCACACAAAACTATATGAATAGTTACGCACGCACTAAAACATTCATTCACGTAACGAATTACGTTTTTACTTAGTTACCGTTATCAAAATTCACAGTTTTGGGAATATTGTGGAAAACATACTTGGGATACTAGCAGAAGAAGTTTTGGGCAAGTTAGAGCATTTGCTCTATCTTCCTTTGCACCCGTGGCGCGCCTGCCCCGCCTACATGTCATCTCTAGTCAATTCAAACTCTCTACGTCGCTCGCTGCGCCCTGCACGTGTGCCGCCTGCAGCAGTAGTATGAAGAGTCGCAGAGTGCTGCAATTGATGGACATTGTGGAGCTAAACGGCTGTGAGTACATGTAATCATTTAAGAAATTAAATTATACTAGGTATGTCGTGTTGGCTAGAGCGCAACATTCGGTGCCAGCCTAGCTTGGCAACGCCACAGATAATATAACACTATACTAGTGCAACGCCACCGACGTGTGACACGAATGGTCGTTCCATTGCAATATCAAATTGAAATTCGAAATTTAGACTCGTCTTTTTTTCTTCGTTCGATTGATTCGGTACGGTAACAATGTTTGGGACGAAAAAGATGGTCGACTATCTTTGACATCCTGTGAATTGTGAAACTAAATTGAAAAAAAAGAAAAGAAAAAGGAGTTTATTAGTCCCCACATAAAAAAACAAAGATAAGAGACGGAAAAAATACAAATTTAACAAATATTATGAAAGAAAACCGAAGGGTGTGCTGTGTGGAAATTGGACTTGATTAGATTTGATAGCAAGGTAGCTTGGAATAGGCCATTTTTAAGAATAAGGTTGATATGAAACCTTTTTTTTAATAGATTTGACGGTAAGAAATTGGTATTAAATTCTCAGCAGAGTCATGTGGTGTTGTCAGTTCAAAAAATAAAAACATGGAGTTGACCACTTTTGAAAATGATATCCTGTTAATTTGTAGTGTTGTGATGTGTATCACCAATTTCGAAACTTTGCGGACACACTCCCGTGTGCCCAGATATTAAGTAAAATAATAAAATTAGCGTTATGGCAATTGTTACGGGCTCTGGGATAATCGAGAACTGCTGCGTCACTTTAGGCAACTCCTAAATAAACGTTAGTTTTAGCATAAAGTATGAAGACTTTTATTACGCGTACTACTACTACTACTTTGTTTATGCTCAATAAAGTATACAAACAAACAAACAATCTAACTTATATTTTTATTTACTTCAGTAGGTACATACTGTCATGTTTTCTATTAATTCGTTCCTTATTTCAGGGAATTCTAGCATTATGTCATGGCAACACTGTTATTTAGTCGGTACCCTCATTCCCATTTGATAAATTAAAGTAGTGTACGCCCACAATCGTTGGTGGGGTTGTGGGTATAAATACTAGTGTCAGCACACTAGTATTTATACCCACAGCAGTTTTATCCGTGTTTTTAGGCAATGTAAAATGAGTTTTTGGTACTTACTGCTTTTTAAAACATAAGAGTTTAAATCAATTTTATTCGCATGCTGATCGATTCAGTTTGAGAAGGTCATGCAGAATCGCGTCCGGTTAAAAATTTTGTAGATACTAGTTATGCCCCGCGGTTTCACCCGCGTTAATTTCACAGTTCCCGCGGTGATTCCGGGATAAAAAGTACCCTATGTGTTAATCTGATGTATGAGCTATATTATTGTAAAGTTTCATTTGAATCCATCCAGTAGTTTTTGCGTGAAAGAGTAACAAACATCCATACATCCATCCATACTTACAATACATACATACTTACAAACTTTTGCATTTATAATATTAGTAAGATTAATTAAATTAATACTGAAATCATCGTGTTGTCGTTGATATTGTCTCTGGATGAGAGGTCACGGACTCGACTTAAAAACACCAACAAAACATTCTCGAACGAGTTTGATGGCTTGGATCTTATTAAAAAAGTTTGAATGACAGATGCCTCGAAGCAAACTTTTTAATGGGATACCTCTTGGCTCTTACTAAGCTTACTATTGGATGAAATGATATAATAATAATAATTTTGTTTTCTGTTTCGAAATGACCTTTTTATTTCCAACTTCGAAAAATAATACTGAGACCAATGAGCATATAATCACTAGGTTTTAAGAGTCAGCACTTTCATACTAATCACTGAATATGAAAGCATTTTGTGCTAACCTTAACCTTAGGTACCAATGTAAGATGCGGTCAGGGGGATTTGGTTAGGCATTCCAAAGTTGATAAAGGAAGTTATTGCATAGATCCATAGTAATTTTTTTTTTCAAGGTAGTGTCGAATTGTCAATGGGCTGACTGTGACAAGTTTTTTGGCGGGAATCAAAGATGGCGGTTCGGTCATTTATTTTCATGTCGATAAAAAATGGTAAAAAATTGATTTTGTTGTGTTATGAGTTGCTGTATTGGACGATTATTTTCACAGTGACGGTTTTTTGTGCTCAAGAAGATATATGACATTTTGAGCTCATTTCTTCGGTTTCGTCTAAGAGCTCCGAGAAAGTTTTTGAAAGCTGTTGAACGGTGGTGAAAACATCGAATAAATAACGCGACAGACGTCCACTCGCTACGACCTCCACAGGTCAACCACTGACCGCACGCAGTCAACGTTAGCACTGTCTTTGCATCGCTTAATTATTTATTTTTCGACATGACTTTAAAGAACAGTTCTGCTTCTGAAATCTGAACTACAAATAATTATAATTCGGCGAAATAAATGTATCAACTGTATCCATAATAAAAAATATCGTTTACTTCAACGTTTCACGCGCATTTTTCACACATAACTCACCCGTAACTATCTACATAGAATTACAATAATAAAACAAACCGCTCGAATGACTGTGCCGATGTCGGTAGCTAGAAAGAACATAAAAAAGCAGCGGTTAAACAGAAATATAAAACTGGTGTCTTCCCGATGTTTTTACATCCGAATGTAATACATGATATATTTATGTGCCGCCACTGTATCGACGGCGGAACAGATAAAAAGGGTATCAACTCAGTTTTAGAATGAAAATATATGAAAACCAGTGTCGCCGGGTGATTTTTGTTTTTAATTTATGTCATAGGGGGCAAACGGGCAAGTGGTACACCTGATGGTAAGTGATTACCGCCGCCCATGGACATCTGCAACACCAGAAGGCATGCAGGTGCGCTGCCGACCTGGAACGGGGATGGGAACTGGGTTTCAAGCGGGGCTGCCGGAACACACCGTTAGGTGCTCGGCGACAGATTTGCAACCTGAAGGTGGTAGCTAGCCAGCCGGGCACTAGAGAGCGCCCTACCCCCATGCTATGGTTTCCTCACGATGTTTTCCTTCACCGACAGCTCAAGCTCATTGTTAGGGTTAGAACCTACGCCTTGCGGCGTTTGATCCGAACGCACCAACCACTGAGCTATCACGCTGTTTTGTGCACAAAACTAGACATTTATCGCGCACAAAACCATTAATCGAACATAAACTCACAGTCAGAGAGAAGGTAATCACTACTCACAGTTTCAGAAACATTGAGGAAAATATACTTGAGATTTTAGCAAAGTAAGTAGAGCATTTGCTTACCCCGCTCACTAGGCCTCTCTAGATATTATTTCTCCGGTTCCAAAAGCCTGTTCCAGTAAAAATATGCTATATTACGACTAGCCTAATAAATTCTTTGGTAGATTGAAAAAAAAATACGAACTCTTCTTTCGGCACAACAATTATAATTAACAAAGTCATTATCAATGTTTTAAGAGTCTCAAAATTTTATGGTATTGTACAATGAATATCAACAGTACTAGTAAGTAAGTGTCCACATGATGCATTCAAAGTAATCATAAACATCTATGCTACAAGTTATCTGATGATAGTATGTACTCACGATGTCAAATACATATTATTTTTAAACAAACTGAAATTCGTCGTCATTATCAAACGTCAAGAGGTAATTTTGAATCCTTCTTTCACCTCCCACAAAATTCCATTTTTTGAGTTAGGTCTAGTTAATTCTGAGGGTACAATATGCCAGTTTATATTCCGTCAATTTCTTTTCAAACGAAATATCTTAGGCTAATTTGACCAGCCAGAGTTTTTAGTTCAACTTTTCGTGTCAAGAGTCATGACGTGCCTACTTAGATATGATTCTGATTTGACGAAACGCTTCATAAAGTTGAACAGAGAGGCTTTTGTGCTAGTCATACGGGCGCGCCAAGCCCGTGTCCCCTTGGGACCGTTTGAACATAGGTAGAAGTAGGCCAACACGCAAACCTAGGCCCTTATCCACTATGACCATAACACGTTCCGTTTACATAACGCGCCACCAATATTGTCTTTGCCTCGTGCTCAAAGATGTTTCACTTAAAAAAATTAAATTTACAACGTGTCTTATGACATACAGAATATTAGTCTATACTAATATTATAAATGCGAAAGTTACTCTGTCTGTCTGTTACGCTTTCACGCCTTAACGGTTCAACAGATTATCATGAAATTTTATACACTCGTTGTCACAGGTACAGAGAAGGACATGACTCCGAAAAAACGCGGGTGAAACCATGGGCACAGCTAGTTTCTAATATTTTGGCCACTGAAGCGTTTGGGATTGTGTTTTTTGGTACGTGTTGGGCAAGGAATGTTGTTGGTCCTAGTGAATAAGGGCCCTGGCGTTACAAAAGTCGAGAACACTTGCAGTCTGATCTAAGTTTTTAGTGTACCAAGCCTTTCTAAGTTTTTAAACGACTTCAAAAAGGAGGAGGTTCTATATTCGACTGTATGTTTTTTTAATTCAGTATTTAAATTGACCGATTACTCGAAGACGTCTGGGCCGATTTGGTAAAACGGCCAAGGGCGTGTCGGACCAAGCACAGTGAAGGGTTCCGAATTTTTTTAAACTTTATTTATTTTTTTCGTAAATATTTCATACTAGCTGCTCCCCGCGGTACACGCGCGTTCATATCGGAGTTCCCGCGGGAAAAACGGGATAAAAGTGATTCATTAAGTAGTCGAGGCATAACAGTGTAAAGAAACAAACAAAAAAAAAACTCACATTAACATTTACATTTATATTGTAGTTAGTTCATCAAGAATGCCATGTCTTATGAAAAGTTATTTTAAAGTTAGTTAGTGACTACAAACATTTTCAAAATTTTCCACAGCGTAGTTAACAAGTTCAAGGGACAAGGGATCCACTTTTCACGTCTTCAGTTGCGTATAATTATCTCGTCAACTAGTTATAAACTTATTAAAAAAAGTTAGTTTAAAACATCATTAGTAGAGTGATGTTTTAAACTTACCTTTTTTACAACAAAAATCAAAAGCAAGGAGCATTAGGAGGTTTCCTGAATTTGGTTTTTTTTCCTCCCTCATATTTACGGAGTACCAGTACTAATTTTAATTATTTTTTTCCTAATTTTTTACTCTATCATTCTGTAGACATTCATAGAGTGCATTTTTTTTGTATAGTTTATCTCTAGGTATAGTGGAAATAGTCTTCCAGTAAAATCTCTATCAGACTGTCACATGGTTACAAAATTACTATGATTCTATTTTTAATGATTTGACATTGTACCCAAAAGCGAAATATCACTGTTAATATTGGAAGTGAATTCAACATATTCGTTCACATTTCATCCGCGGTGATTTCGGAGTTCCCGCGGGAATTCCGGGATAAAAACTATCCTATCTTTTAAGTTGGGCCAAATACAATATAGTGACTAAATTTCATCACGATCGATTCAGTAGTTTCGGAGTCCATCGCGGACAAACAACGTGACACGTGATTTATATATATTAAAGATAAGATAAGATAAGATTAAGAGATAAAGTTTGTGAATTGTGAGTTTGTGAGTTAGTGACGTTGTAGGGGGTAATCTCTAGATCTACTGAACCGATTTTGATAATTCTTTCACTTATAGGAAGCCACGGTAGTCCTGAGTGACATAGGATACTTTTTATCGCGAAATTCTCACGCAAACTCCGAAATTACCACGGGTGAAACTACGGGCACAGCTAGTATATTATATAGTAGGTACAATCCACACCTTCACACCTTCAGTAGATTGGATCGGATGGATGCCTTTGCAAATCCGGATACGGATCAAAGCAAAATAAGGAGGATTCAAGTTATTCCGGTTTGATAATTTCTTCACAGAAAAAATCTGTGAAATGAAATGGAAATATACAGGTTTTTTATAACCTTAAAATTTGACGTGTGTGCATGTAGCGGTTATAATATACTCTTTGGTGTGTGCGTTGCGTCGTATGCATAAGTAGGTACGAATTTTACCTCGTCAAAATTTTCTGACAATAATTGGTTTTATTATTCATTTTTAACAACTTTTTGTAAAGATATGTTTTGTATGGAATTGTGAATATAATTACTACGTAAAAAAAGTTTTTACGTCAATAGTCTTTAGTCTTTGTGCCATTCGGTGTCGAGACCCTTGGTCCGTGGGGTCATAAGGCTTTTTAAGGAAATAGCAAAAAGTCGACATCACAGGAGACCGAAGAGCTGGCAGCTACCTCGGACAAAGAATTAGCCTAGCTATACAAAGGGGGAACGCTGCCAGTATCTTCGGAACCTTGCCTAAAGGGACTCCTTTTAATAATATATTTTAGATTTATTTTAGGTTAAGTTTAGTTTTAGTTTATTAACATTTAGATGTTACTTTTTATTTATTTGACATTATAATATAGAGAAAAAAGCTTTACATACCTACTTTTACAATATTTCAAATTGACAACAAAAAATTGAAAAGAAAAACATATGAACTGGCTATATGGACCTCGATTCCTTTGCCTTCCCCATAAGGGGTAAATTTAACAAAAAAAAATACCAAAATCGCCAAAAGCGGTAGTTTTTCGTATTTAAGTACATGTACATATTTACATTATGATTAATAATCTTTTAGTGAGCTCAGACCAAATAAAAACTAAAGAAGGAACATCTCGAGCAACGAAGTGAAGCCGGTTGCGTATGCATGTGGTGCTTAGGAAAGTGCCACAACGATTCCCAGGTATGGTGTCTTTTTCTTGTAAGTGTGTGCGTGTTTCTGTGTACGTGAACGGCATGGTGTCTTTTTCCTGGTTTCACTTGTTTGTTCTACGCGTTCCGTCTTTAGTTTTTAATTGGTCTGAGATAGTGAGTGGCATTTTTATGAGCGGATGAAGTCCCTTAACGACCAGGCATCATCGATTTCTCTCTATACTTACTTATGTAAAAGTCTTTTCTTTTATCACAAAGTTATCACATTAATTGAAACTTTTACAAATCATTCGACAAATCGACAGCTCGCAAGATTTATCCCAACTTTGTTCCAGTCAGAGTAATCGGTGGGGCCTTCGATTTGCCTCCCTGAAATATTACAGTGTCAGCGACCCGCGTGGGCTCGGCGTCCGACGAATGAATTGTAGGCCTGTGATTAATGGCGTTGCGGGTGCGTATGAATGCGACTTTTGCACTCTTCGGGTATAACTCGGGTTATTTGAATGGATTTCTAGGTATAAGTACGTACAAATTGAAACATCCGATAAAATGTGCAAAAATATAGTACTTTAGTGAAATGTAGTAAAAAAAATTGTATAAAAATATTATGTTATAGAATCATCTTTTTTTTTTATGTCATGGGGCAAACGGGCAAGTGGTACACCTGATGATAAGTGATTACCGCCGCCCATAGACATCTGCAAGACCAGAAGGCATGCAGGTGCGTTGCCGACCTGGAATGGGGATGGGAACTGGCTTTCAAGTGGGGCTGCCGGAACACACCGTTAGGTGCTCGGCGACAGATTTGCAACTTGAAGGTGGTAGCTAGTCAGTCGGGTACTAGAAAGTGCCCTACCTTGCGATGTTTCCCTTCACCGACAGCTCAAGCTCTTTGTTAGGGTTTGAACCTACACCTTGCGGCGTTTAATCCGAACGCACTAACCACTGAGCTATCATCGCTCATCATCGCGCATCATCATCATATTATCATTATATATCGGGCAACATTCATCTACAAATTATTGCTAGTTTGACAGTTGAAGGTTGACACGCCACAAAAATTCTCTTTCCCTCGTAATCGAAGAAGCTTCACTCCAAATGAATATGTTCACAACGTTTCTTATGGCATACTACGGATGGAGCTCTGCAACTATAATGAGGGGTTAAGGTAGCAACTAGCAAAAGCGTTTCATCAATGCAAAATGCAATAGACAAAGAAACAAAACCAATTTTTTGAAAACAGTGAATTTTGTTTAAAATTTAAAATTCTATTTTCGAATAATTTATTAAGTTGGTGTTTTTTATCTACTTATACGAATGCAGTTTTTCTTCTTTTTTCAACTCTATAGAATATTTAAAAAAAAAATCTTTCTCTTATAGTTTCAGAGTTTTAATTTCGAAATAATGCTTTCTTGATATTGAACGCAGAGTTATTTGTATACTAGCTGTTCGCCGCGGTTTCACCCGCGTTAATTTCGGAGTTCCTGCGGGAATTCCGGGACAAAAAGTAAAAATGATCGGTTGAGCCGTTAAGGCGTGAAAGCGTAACAGACAGACAGACAGACAGAGTTACTTTCATATTTATGATATTACTAGGGATTGTAAGAAAAATATTCCGTCTGTTTGTTTATCTAGGACCTAAGTTATTCTAGACATACATTTCAGCAAAGCTATCTAGCTATTTTGGGTCCAGAAGTGGGGATGTGGTATTTTTCATCTTTGTTATTAGGATATCCAAAATCGACACGGGTAGAACCACGGTTACAGCATCTCGACAAACAAAATATATAATAATAGTACCTACTCCTCCCACCTGCTCTCCTGGTTTCAGTTGTTCGTGATATTCCCCTTGTTAGAAGATTTCTATAAGAAAAATCTATAAAAAATCCCATTTGAATGAACATTTTTAAGGATTCCCAAAAATCATTTTATACGCCAATATCGGAAGCAATAAGCGAGTAATATCGGATTTCTCGTTCATTGAATTTACGAAATACAATATCTATCTAAGTCAATGAATATATTTCTCAAAATTATCTGTTGTAGACGAGCTACCTGCTGAATTTAATTTATAATTTATATTATATTTTTTTACACTCAATAGAAAAGGAAATAGAATTAAATTCCTAGAAATTGTATCGTTTATTTTGCGTTCGTGGCATTTCATTTCGGTTACGGTCATTATATACTAATTTTCGAATAAATTGAATTACTTATATAAGTCGGTACAATTTCTTATCATTTATATTTCAACGATCTTATACTAGCTGTCCCGCGCGGTTTTTTATCCCGGATTCCCGCGGGAACTCCGAAATTCCGTAGAATCTATGGATTTTTCATTTTGATTGAAATCGTAAATTCTATAGGCACTTAGTTTTATAAAAATACCAATGTGAGTTTGTTTGTAACGATCACCGTGAATTGTTTTTACACGTTTTCTAGGGTACAGAAAAAAAACATACATAGAGCCGAATGCAGAACCTCCTCCTTTTTGGAAGTCTGATAACAAGGTACTTAAGGTATTTTTAATTCCAGACCTCCTGCGGGACCGCAATATTAACCGGGTGAAACCGCGGAGAACAGCTAGTTAATCCTATTAATATTATAAATGTGAAAGTGTGGATGTTTGGATGTTGGGATGTTTGTTACTCATTCACGCAAAAACGGATGAACGGATTTGGATGAAATTCGGCATGCACGTTGTCAGGGGTACAGAGAAGGACATAGGGTACTTTTATCTCGGAATTCCCACGGGAACTCCGAAATTATCGCGGGTGAAACTGCAGGGACCAGCTAGTAAATTATAATCCTACTAATCCTACTAATATTATATGTAAATGTGAAAGTGTGGATGTTTGGATGTTTGGATGTTTGAATGTTTGTTACTCACGGCCGCACTCAGAGTCGACTTTAATGATTACTTAGTTACATATAGATTTTTAAAACAAAATTGCCGCAATCAGAGACGTTCAGTAAATTAATGTTAATTGGCATTTAATGAGATGTAACTTAATTAGTTAAACTTGTCTGATTGCGGCAGTTTTGTTCTAAAAATCTATACTTAACTTAGTAACCATTAAAGTCGACTCTGAGTGCGGCGGTTAATCATGCAAAAACGACTGAACGGATTTGGATGAAATTTGGCATGCACGTTGTCAGGGGTAATTCCCGCGGGAACTCTGAAATTATCGCGGGTGAAACCGCGGGGCACAGCTAGTTAATTATAATATAAAAATAAAATCGTAAACCACTGGCTTGTAGTGACGAAATCGAGCGGCTCGTAACGAAAATGATTTACGAGCTTGGGTCGTTTAGTGCGGGCTTAAAGTCGGACATAAGAAAACCATTTTATTCCTCTGCTCGGTTGCTTTTTCCGTACCATTACTATTGTTGGATCTGATTTTTTAGTACAACAAATCCCGTGATCACACATCGGCAAATATAGGTAGATAGACTTGAGTATATACAGCCATGATAGCTCAGTGGTTGGTGCGTTCGGATCAAATGCCGCAAGGCGTAGGTTCGAACCCTAACAATGAGCTTGAGCTGTCGGTGAAGGAAAACATCGTGAGGAAACCATAGCATGGTGGCAGGGCGCTCTCTAGTGCCCTGCTGGCTAGCTACCACCTTCGAGTTGTAAATCTGTCGCCAAGCACCTAACGGTGTGTTCCGGCAGCCCCACTAGAAAGCCAGTTCCCGTCCCCATTCCAGGTCGGCAACGCACCTGCATGCCTTCTGGTGTTGCAGATGTCTATGGCACTTGCCCGTTTGCCCCCTATAACATAAAACAGAGTACCCAAGTCCATTAGCAGTACCTACATATATATATGCACTCGTTGGTGCAGTAGTTTTAATGAACCTGGCAGTAGTCAGGTCATTTCGTTTTTTTTAATATTGTATTGAAGTCGATTTTAATTTCTTTGTTTATTTTAGTTCAAGGTCCAAGGTACACTTAAGTTAGTATAGGTACTTTTACAAAAACTTTCATCAAGATAATTCAAAGTTGAATATCTTTAGGTAGATATTCAAAGTTGGTCATTAAATTTGGCTCTTTTTGACGTCAATGAAAATTAATATCTTAAAATACAATGGGAAAGCATCCACAAAAACGCCCACCTTTCACTGTTTCCAATTAATTTATTTATTTGAAACGTACGTTCAGAACGTTCTAAATATACATAACAACAAGGAAAAAATAACGATAGCCTGTAAATAACCAGGTTTATCGAACTCCATTTTAATATTTTTAACTAACTGTGCCCCGCGGTTCCGCCTGCGTGAAAAGTTTTTATGTAACAGAACTTTTTTCTCCGACATCCGATTTGAATGGAACAATGCCTATATGTAGCTACAGGTTAAGCTTAACCTACCTGTGAAAACCGCATGTCAATCCGTTCAGTAGATTCGGAGATTATCGCGAACAGACAGACAGAAAATATTTTTATAAGCCATTCTTTTGTGGTTGGTTACTCATCGTTTATCGTCCCCTGTCAGTTTTTGTTGAAAATATTCAATGTACAGAATCGCGAACTCTACTCTTTTATTATAGTATAGATATTTTCAGCGTTATACGTCAGTCGTTATGTCATGTCAGTCAATCAGTTTAACCTTGTAGTTATATAATATGACTAGCAGTCCCGCGCGGTTTCACCCGCGATAATTTCGAAGTTCCCGCGGAATTGTTCCATACAAACTTTGTAACCCCATTTCATCCCCTTAGAGGTTGAATTTTCAAAAATCCTTTCTTATCGGCTGCCTACGTCATACAAAGAACACACCCTCCAAGTTTCAGGTCTCTTGGATCAGCGGTTTAGGCTGTGCGTTGATCTATCAGTCATTCAGGACAAAGCATTTTACATGTATAGATATAAATAGTAAAGATGGGAATTTACATACAATGATGGAGAATATTCCCACTCAATATTTTACAATAATAATAATGTAACTCTTCACAACAGACAGATCTACTTACAGTTCCACTTCCACACAAGCTTTATAGCCAGTGTGGAACCAAGTAAACGTGGTTAAAACTACATAATAATACTGTACTATACACATAAACACAAAGTCTATCACCACCAACATCAGGAATCGAACCTGGAACCTTTCGACTAGAGGCTTGGTGACCACTGCACCAGTCCGACCGTCAATAATACCTGTAGTAGTTGAGGATCTGCGCGAAGACGCCCGGATGCCTGTCGAAGAAGTACTCGTTGAGGACCGGGTCGTAGTTGGCCAGCGCCTCGGTGAGACGCGAGAGGCGCGTCGCTGGGATCTTCTTCAGCGTCGCCTTGTAGGTCTCGTATCTGATAATGATACAAACAATAACGTGAGTTTTGTGGCGGGAATCCAAGATGGCGGTTCGGTCATTTATTTTCATGTCGATAAAAAATTGTTAAAAATGGATTTTGTTGTGGACAATAATTTTCACAGTGACATTTTTTTGTGTGCTCAAGAAGATATCATATATGACATTTGGAACCGATTTTTTGTGCATTTTCTTATTTTACTTGAAACTGGCTAAATGCATTATATGCGAAAGCCAATAAGAAGAAAGAAAGAACAATAACGTGTAGATCACAGAATAGAACAGAAAAAAACAGATAGAAGGGACATCAACAGAGTTTAGTATGAAATCAGATGGAAACCAGTGTCGCCGGGTGTTTTCGCACGCAAAACTATTCATCATGCACAAAAACATTCATTAACGTATAGAAATGTATTAAACGCTTTATGGTTATGTTTTTAATTAGTAACTGTTTTCAATAATAACAGTTTTGGAAATATTGTGGTAAATATACTTGGGATGGCAGCAAAAGAAGTTTTAGGCAAGTTAGAGCATATTTTGCTCTAATTTCCTTTGCAACGGTATCAGTAGCGCGCCTGCTCCGCCTACATGTCCTGTCTAGTTAATTTATTTGCTCTGTGGTGTAGATAATAATATCATTGCTTGCAGCACCCGAACGCGAGCCTAAAGACAAACCACAAACAAAACGTTTTTGGACAAGCCGCCTGCAATGTATCGGTTCGCAGGTATGGAGTGGAGTTTTTACGACACTGTACAGCACCCTATGGTTTCAGAACCTTTTATAGAGGATTCATATCATGAGTGTAGATAGTCTTGTATGTAAAAGTACCCTATGGCAAAATTTCATGGTGGTCAGTTGAGAAGTTAAGACGTAAAAGCGTTACAAAAAAATAAATAAACTCAAATTTATATATTTAAAGGATTTCAATCACCATAAACTCCACGGTCTCGATGTTCAAGAGAAACACAATCTTGTATTCACCCGTATTAGCGATGGGCGATTATTACTAAAACTAATCGAATTAATCGATTAAAATCGATAACAATTGATGTTAGTCGATTGTTATCGACTAACGGCGTGCAGTGGGTGACAAGGTTACCGTGTCAAATTGAACTACTAAATAAGACTAAAACAACGCAGCGCGCAACACCATCCCGAACGCATGTTAGTAGTTTGTCGATTGTTATTCGATTATCGATGGTAAGGACCTACTAAATCGACACTCGAATACGCAATATCACAATTTTCAATTCAGGTGATTGTTTTTTTTTTTTTTTTGCAACCATCTCCCATCGCTAGCCCGTATTCACTGATCACCTACGTCCGCTCCGATCGCAGTTTTATTGCATTCCAGAAGTGGCGTTATTGCAGTTGGAGTTACGAGCCATTTTGAACTCGCAGCTATTTAGGATAGTGTAGCGTATCAAGTTTTACGAGTATCCACTATAAAGCTGGAAAATAAACAGCTAGGTACGCGTTATTGAAGAGAAATGAATCGTTCATACGTCGGACATAAATTATCTATATACATAATATAAAATACTTTGTCCTGAATGACTGACTGACGGATCAACGCAAAACCTAAACCGCTGATCGTAGAGACCTGAAACTTGGAGGCTGTATTCTTTGTATGACGTAGGCATTCGATAATAAAGAATTTTCCGAAATTCTACCCCTAAGGGAGTGAAAAAGGGGGGCCAAGTTTGTATGGAACAATTCCGCGGGAACTCCAAAATTATTGCGGGAGAAACTGCTGCTCGTATATATACATAATTATGTTTAACCATTACATGACTATACCAACGTTGCTATGTCTATGTGTAATAGTACTAATGGATCTAGACAGTTACAGTATATGGATGAGATCTTGCAAGCAGGTGACCTGGGATTCCCATAGTACAAAAGAAGAATTTCATAAAAGAAACGGGCATTTGAAATATAACTGGAGGGCACGCCTCATCGTCCTCGTAAAACCTTACAACCCTCACTAAGGCTGTTGCTTGACGCCAAAATAAATTTGGGAAATTGTTTATTTTTCTGAGTTTTATGCCAAAAGTTAAAAGGAAAACCTCTTAAACATCCATAACGAAGCGAAGGATAAAACGGGGTTTTAGACGAACGCACGTAAGTTATTGAAACTTTATGCACATCATGGTACAAAAGGCGGACTTAATGCCGCAGTGGCATTCTCTGCCAGTCAACCTTACAGTAGTAGTAGGTAGTACAGAGAGTAGTGCATTTACGTGTTGGTGATTTGTTTACGTAATCGAGTATTTATAATACATGCATATAATCCTTACTAATTATTATTAAATGCGAAAGTGAGTTTGTTTGTTACGCTTCCACGGCTTAACGGCTCAACCGATCACCATGATATTTTGTATATACACATAGTCAGGGGTACACAGAAGGATATAGGATACTTTTATCCCAGAATTCCCGCGGGAACTCCGTAATCACCGCGGGTGAAACCGCAGGAAACAGCTAGTATTATATAACATTTTCGTTATTTACTAAATTATTTTTTCTAAATTCTTTCTACCTTTTCTAAACTGAGCATCTGTAAAGAATACAGACGCTCGAAGACACCATAGTAAACAACGGAGATTCTTATAAATGCGAAAGTTTGCGATGGCTGTTTGGATGGGAATGGATCAATACATAGGATAGTCTTTTATCCCGGAATTCCAGAGGGAATCCCGAAAATTGCACGAGCGAAGCCACGCGGAACAGCGATATATACGGAAGGATCGGTGATCGCATTTACAGGACGGTCTCTACCTGCCTCAGAGATGGAGTCTATAATCGCAAAATTAATATTCATTGGATATTACGTTTCAAATAAAAGTAATTTAAGAGGTGCTCTGAAAGCTATCATCAACATTAGATCAACCTGTAACAGCGCAATGAACTCCAAGTTTTTTTTTTGTTTTTTGCCGTCAAAAGATTAATCACCGACGGCTACCTACATCAAACGTATCAAAAGAAATCCGACCTACCCTCAGCTTTAACGTCAGTAAGCACAATATATACTTAAGTCTTGACCTTCGACCGTTTACGTCCGAGAAAACTAAACGAATCCGTGTAAAGTCAGCGCTACAAATAAACTGTCATCAGTAGAGCATTTTTTTTCTATACGTACTAGTTGTTCCTCGCGGTTTCACCCGCTGTAACTTCAGAATTCTCGCGGGAATTTTGGAATAAAAAGTACCTTTTGTCCTATTCCAGATTTCTATGCCAAATTCAACCATCCATCCATCGGGCCATCAAAATTTTCACGTTTATAATGTCAATATAATAATTAATGTGGATTTTTATGATTATTTCAAGTGAGCGTAAATTGCGAAATCGGAAACTACGAAGAGTAGCAAAACATACTCAAAGGAGTCTCGGGGCCGATTTTGGTGAAAACTTAAACTGTAGGTATACTCAGGATTTAAAGGCGGGTAGTCGCCTACAGAAAAATAGAGGCTTGTTCGGTAAAGTTCGCGACCGAAAAGTTTCCCACCGAAAATTGGTCAACAGTATCTCTGCTACCGGTGTTCGGTCGGGCACCATATTTGGTCAGTATACTCTCCCGTAGTTTGCCACCGTGACACCGTGCGGTCGGTCACTGCGCCTGGTCACTGATATTGTGTCGCCAACATATCCTTCGGGCAACGAAGGGCAGCCGAAACCTCTTCGGTCTGATCTAGACACGCGGCCAGCGTGTCAAGTCAAGTTCAAGCAGACAGAACTGACGTGCAGCACCGTGTGTAATATTACACGAACCATTTGGAGCCACTTTTCACCCGCTCATAATTCCAAAACTATTTTACATAAACATGTCTAATTTGGCTCATGTATTAAGACTCGCAAGATAAATATGTGCTCCAAATTTCATAAGCACAGCTCCAACGGTTATTTAGATATTAACGTCCAAAAATCGTGATTTTTATCACTGACTGACCTATAGACCAAAATTATAACGCACTTCCAGATGACTTAGGAACTTGATATTTGGCATCAAGGTAGGCTTTAAGGCGTATACAAAGGGAAAAATCTGAAAACTGGAAAAACTTAAAAAAAAATGATAATTATCAATAATTTAAGTTTTTAGATTTTTCCTATCAAGAAGGTAATATAACAATGTTAAGTATTGTAGTATGCAACTGGCTAATCAGAATTTCGAAATATTCTTAAATGATGTATTTTACGTCACTCAATTAAACTGGGTCAAATACATCACAGAGGGGACATGACCCCTCCCTCCAATCATACGTGTCTATACTAATATTATACCAACTTGTCAACCTCACGATACGCACACACGTACAACACGTGTATGTACAAGCCGGCTGTCTTGTTGGAAAGTACTTGAAACAGTTCATTTGTAAAGAGTGTCAACGGATGATTATACCTAAAGAGGAAAGATTTGTATTTTTGTCTATTTATAACGAGTAAACTCAAAAACTACTGAACCGATTTCAGAAATTCTTTTACATATAAGAAGCTGCGGTAGTCCTGAGTGACATAGGGTCGGGTAGGGTAGGGGTTTTTATCCGGGAATTACTACGGAAACTCCAAAATTAGCGTGTGTACAACCGCGGGCAACCGTTAGTCTGTAGTAAAATTGTGTATTGTGCAATAAAGTCTAATTTACTTGACAATTGCCAATTGCTGTTGGTGTGCCAATAAATAAATAAATAAACAATTTTCAAACTTTCAGGCTGTGACCGCGCCTGAATACGTCATAAATAGCCGACATATGCAAATTTATTGAAGATGCTTCAATAACTGCGATTCTTCTAGGAAGTTTAAGTCCTCAATATGCACCTTAGACAAACCATTTGGAGCCACTTTTGACCCCCTCATAACTCAAAAATTATTTCACATATTATACATGTCAATACTAATCATGAACTCTCAAATAGGGAAATACAGTAGATTAACAAAAACCATTTGGTATTAATTTTACTATGAAAAAGTACCTACTAATAAATTCTGTACAAAAAGCAGTGATATCCCATCAAAAACATAAATGTGAAAGTGGAAGTCAAGTTCAGTATTAAGCTTAAGCTTAGTTGTCGACTTCACCGACAAAAGAATTGATATCTAAATAGGTGTCAAGTTCTGTAGATAATCCTGAAATATATTCAAAGGAGCATACAACTTGACTAGTTTTCACACACAAGTTATCTTATATTTGGCTAAAAACTATAGTATAAATATTTGTGATATTGGCTTGTTTTTACCAGCAAACCAAATATTAAAGGGGTAATATCTATTGACCTTACAGTATAAAAACAGTAACTTGCTCATAATAATATAAAGAAGATACATAATTTGACTAGCTAAAGATAACTTGAATGTGAAAACTAGTCAAGTTGTATGCTCCTTTGTATATTTTTCAGGATTATCTACAGAACTTGACACCTATTTAGATATCAATTCTTTTGTCGTTGAAGTCGACAACTAAGCTTAAGCTTAATACTGAACTTGACTTCCACTTTCACATTTATGTTTTTGATGGGATTGATTTCTCTCCGTGTAATTAGTAATTTGTGTGGGGTGCTAATGAGGACGGCGCGTGTGTTGTAACAAGCAACCTGCAAGCACCGCCGACTACCATCTTCCCCTCCTGCATAGAATTAGAATTTATTTATTTTTCAGATAAAATTTAATTTTTTCATTTTTACTAGCCCATGTCTAAATTATTTTATAATATTTGGCGCGTACGCCGCCCGCAGCAAAAAAAAAATCGAACTGGTAAGCGCGGGCGTAGCGCTTGGAATTTCGTAGATAGGTCACCTCCAAACTAATGTCGAATAACTTTTAAAGTATAAATTTTTTCGACATAAAATATATTTCAATCATAATTATTATTGTTTATTTTTTTAAAGGGGTGTGTCAGGTTTTTAGGTAATTCATTAACACGTAGTATATAAATTTAGTCGGCGACTGTACAGAGTAGGTAAGCAGTTATTATTTTTTTTATTACCTCTCTTTAATTGTCGGTGGACTCGTGAAATGTTAACAGGTCATCACGACTTCCACAGTTGCTGCCAAGTCTAGCTATAAGAAAATCTCGCTTCAATAAGAAATATGATAGAAAAAAAGCCATTTCCTTTCGTCAATGATTCCGTACCTATATCTTTTATAGACAAAACGAGGAATCAAAACTAAAATGCGTAATTTTAAACATAATGATTCCAAATTAATAGCTTTTCACTAAATGCATGAAAGTATATACGGTACCTACTTACATTAAAAAAAAAATCTGTGTCTGTCTGTTTGTTCCGGCTAATCTTTGGAACGGCCGGACCAATTTTAACAGGACTTTCAGTAGCAGATATCTAATGTTATAAGGAGTAACTTAGGCTACTTTTTATCCCGAAATTCCCGTGGTAACTCTGACATTAACGCGGGTGAAGCCGCGAGGAACAGCTAGTAGGTACATTACAAAAACTATCCTATCCACTGCAGTGCAAAGGTAAACAGAGACAATGGTCCACTACTCGCAAGGACCCTTACACACCTCTTTTGCCTCGTCTAAATTCACATGTTTCCCGAAACGCCCTGAGGTACCCTAAAAACGATCTGCAAAGGCATTTCTAATTCTCAAAGCATTCCTCGGATACGGCACCAGTCTTTTAGAGGAGTGAAGCGGTTTTCGGGACTTTATTGCCGTATTAAGGGAGAGCATTAAAAAAGGTTTAATTATCTCAGCCGAGGACTTGATTTGACTTAATCTGGTTAATTCGAGCCGGCAAGCACTGAAGAACTACCTCCGTAATTGGATTAGGGAAGTTAAAAAACCTCAGACAAAATTATGTTTTCTGGTCATGTTTACAGGATATCCACTTCATTTTTTCTTATCTTTAGCATCAAGATAAAAAAGTTAACATCCATTTTTAAAAAAAATAGGGAAAAAAATTTTAAGAAAAGATTTTTAAAATGAAGCTGCCGCAATCAGAGACGTTGAATAAATTAATGTTAATTGGCATTTTACTATATGTAACGTAATTAGTTGAATGCCAATTAACATTAGTTTAATGAACGTCTCTGATTGCGGTAATCATTAAAACGACTCTGAGTGCGGCCGTTAATTTCGAACTAAAATAATATTGAAGTTTTATAAATGGTTTTATAAATGGGAACTTCATCTTGCCAACTACCTACAGTTAACTATTCGCCGGAGGACAAGTAGAGTATTATCCTCCATGACTGTTCGTCATATTATACATTTCAACTCAATCGGTTGAAGACATCTGCTTCAAAATTGAGTTGCAAGACTTCACCCTACAAACATAGTTACATACATACATTGCAAGTTAAATAAAAGCTTTTGCAACACATTTGATATTATTGCGGACGTAATTTTATTTAGATTTTGTGGTTTCCTGTACTGCTGCTGTACTGTATTTGAATAGGCTAGTTTCCTGGGTAAAAAAATCGAAATTCTATTTAGTCCGTCAGTTAGATAATAAAAAAATAAAAGACACGTATTTTTTGCTTTTTTTTAAATAATGGAAATATGCATAGATAAAGCGCATTAAAGTTTAGGGTGGGGGACTCGTGATGTCACAGCTCGCTATAACGTGCGAACAAACTGTAGCGAGGCGTGACGTCATGTGAAATTTCAACTTGATATTATATCTCCGTTATTTTTTGGTTACATAAAAAAAAAAAATACGTGTCCAATATTTTTTAATAATCTACAAAACGGACTAAAAATAAAAATTTAGGAAACTAGCCTATTCAGTAGCGGGGAGCACGAATTTTTTCGATCTCGTCTAGTCGATATCGAGCATTTTTTTTGTATGGAAAATGAACAGCGCCACCTATCCAGTGTTGTTCATTTTCCATACAAAAAAAACGCTTTGACATTACGACGATATCGACTAGACGAGAGCGAAAAAATTCGTGCTCCCCGCTACTGTTGAAATGTTTGAGAATTCAAATCCCTCAGCGGTTAATGCAAGTTAGGTCGATTTGCCATCAAGTTGGATAACTTACCCATAGGCGGTGTTGGGAAGTTTAGACTGATTTACATAAGCTCTGAGTACCGTACTTTACACATAAATAATTTACGCATAGGTACTAGCTGTTGCCTACGACTCCGCTCGCTCGCGCCACCGTCCCATCACACACTTTTATGAGTTGATAAATTTTATTATCTATAATAAGATTTAATAGGTGTAAAAAGTGATAATATAGGTATTTCTTATTTTGACTGTGCGCAGTAAGCACATTGATAAAAATAAGTTTTAACTGTTAGCAAAGCGGGTTCGGTTAAAAATCATTCTGCAATATATACCTACGTACGAACTAGTTATTTAAAAAGTGCAATAAAGCTTAATTAAAATTTATTAATTAACAAAGAAGCAAGTACTACTAAATATATCCGGTTAAAATTAAGTATTAACCTAAATGTTTATATCCGAATGAGCGTATTTGTAAACCCACCTATCACTACATATTAGGTATAAAACAAAGTCTGTCTGTCTGTTCGTGATAAACTCAAAAACTATTGAACGGATTTTCGTACGGTTTTCACCAATAGATAGAGTGATTCCCGAGGAAGGTTTGGGTATATAATTTGTTAAAGTTGTGTGTAAATTGGTTGAAATATAACGATAATAATTGTTGGAAGTGTCGGAAAGAGTGCATTAAAATTTGCATACTACACGTTGTCAGGGGTACAGAGAAGGACATAAGGTACTTTTTTCCCGGAATACCCGCGGGAACTCCGAAATAAACGCGGGTGAAACCGCTGGGAACATCTAGTGTTACATATTTACCGGGTAAATATTATATTACCAACATAATGGGCATGTTGACTTAATTTTTTTTTAGTCCGTCTTGTAGATTAATAAAAAATATTGGACACGTATTTTTTCTTTTTTTTAAATAATCAAAATATAACGGCGATACATTGAGTTGAAATTTCGCGTGACGTCACTAACCAGTGCAGTTTGTATGGCGGCTTATAGCGGTTAGTGACGTCACGAGCCTCCATCCTAAACTTTAATGCGCTTTATTTCTGCATATTTTCATTTATTGTAAAAATAAAAATACGTGTCTATTGTTTTTTTTATTTTCTACTAATTAGAATTTTGACTTTCAAAAGTTGTCAACATCCCTATTAAAATATGTTATCGAGCTAAGACGCTATGACGAATCATCCAAGCGTTCAGTTACCTCTTAGGTTCGTATTCCAGAAGATTACTCAAGTAATAAATCTAGTTTTAAAACAAATTTTAAGTAAAGATTTAATTTTAAATCCTTACTTGAAACGAGATTCATCAACCAACAATCAGCTGGGTATTTCCCTATGCTTGAGTACGAATCAATACTCAAGCAAAGGTTTGATCTTTGTTTACCGTATGTCGTGTCGAGACCACTCAACCAATCAGAGTTCAAAATCTCTACTCAAGACTAGTTCCAAATGATTAAAGCCAATCACAGTTCAGAATCTCAACTCAAGACTAGTTACAAGTGATTAGAACTTAAAACACATTCTATAATTAGATGTACGCTTGAGTTATGATCTGAGCTTAAAACTAATCTCAAGTGAAACGTGATCTGAGTTATCTTCTGGAATACGGACCTTTATCGCGCCAGCAAGGATTGTTACGTCAAAACTAATTTTATTTCTATTGAAATACTCCCCGGGAGATCTGTTAAATATCAAGCACCGACAATAATAGTCATCGATATATCACACAACAACGGATTCGTGTATCGGATTTTATTTATTCAATATGTTTCTTTTTAGTGTAAACATATCGTGGAGCGCGCACCTATACAATTAGCGTCGAAAATATGTAAATACAAGACGCTAACCTTTATTACTATTGCAATAAGATTCAGAGACAGTTAAAATGGATTACGTATTTCTACCGCCGACTGTAACAGCAACTAACACCCCGTTCCCACTTGTCGGGTGTCGGGTCCGGATTTTAATCGGATGCTCCAGTGGCAGAACATTTTATATGGAGCTATTCACACTTGTCGGCGACAGATTTTGGGTCGTCGCCGACAAGAAACGTCGGCTGTTTTGCGAGCCCTCTACGCCCGAAAAAAACGTGTCGGATCTCGCTCGCCTATGAGTTAGTATGGCGCTGTTCACACTTGTCGGATGTCGGGGCCGACAACCCTCTCCCCGCTACCCCTTGTTTCGCCCGGCGGTGCCCGTGCGTGCGTCACGTCGGCGTCACTACAAGATCGCGTCGCGCAAGCAGAGTTGTTGTGTTGGCGCCAGTTTCGACCGTGTCCGACACCCGACAAGTGTGAACAGAGGCGCCGACATCCGATTAAAATCCGGATCCGACATCCGACAAGTGTGAACGAGCTGAACAATGTTACGAAACATGCCCGGAAATAACGTCAGTAAAAATATCAAATGTGGGCGACCACGTACAAAGGTACCAGTAGTGGGGTATTGAGTTAAAACTAGATTCGGTATCTAGAATAGTCAATTGATAATGAGGATTGAAAAAATATTCAAAAACTAGCACCGTTTTTTTTTACAGACGTTTGAAGTTGAAACTCTGAAAAAGATAGAGTAGTAGAGTAACCTTTTTTATCTAGGTTATGTTTTTATTGGTTATGAAATATTGAAGTAATATTTCGGCTCCAAGTAAAATTATTGTACACCTACGATCACCAGAACACGATCTTAAATAAATAAATTACTTACAATAATATTAAGTTTTGGTAACATAATTTTATTCCCTAATGCGCTAAATATGGTTCTATGAAATTATTCTGAAATTTTTGTTATATTGTGCTGTGGAATATTGTTGAATAAATAAATAAATTAAGTAGGTATTATTGGAAACTATAAAAATGGGTAGGTATCTATTTATTTGGTTGTCAGTGATATTTTAAAGCGCTCGCGGCTTGGTTCCCCCTTCCGACTCTACATAAGTAACATAGAATGGAGTTCGTATTGGATTTTACGGATTTGCGGTTCTTCTCATTAATCTTTCGATGTTGGGGAAGTTTGCTTCTAATGGTTGAGAGGGGGTGGCTTTGGATCTACACATTGTAGATTACTAAAACCGGATAATGCTACACTTAATCGAAGGTATAAATCATAGCATTTCTGTTTTATTACATTACTAGCTGCCCCACGCGGTTTCACCTGCGATAATTTCGGATTTTCCGCGGGAATTCCGGAATAAAAATTACCCCGTCTCACTCATGAACACTGCAGATTCCTATCTATACTAATTTGTGAGTTTGTGACGTTGTAGGGGGTAATCTATGGATCTTCTGAACCGATTTTGAAAATTCTTTGACTTGAAATAGGAAGCTTAAGTGATCCTGAGTGACATAGAGTACTTTTATCCCGGGAATCCCGCGGGAACTCCGAAATTACCGCGGGTGAAACCGCGGGGGTCAGCTAGTCTGTATATAAAGTGAAATAACTTTTGAAATCCATTTATTAACTACCTAGGTATTTTTTTTGTTTTGTTTGTTCGTAATAGAACATACAAAAAATCAACTCTTTTTTTTTCATAATATTAGTACAGATGAAAAAATCTAGGAGTCTAAATCAAGCGACTAATCAACAGCGAACCAAATATATTGAAGCTAAAAACATTAAATTATAGGCACAAGATAAAAATTTAGTAGCTATACTTAGATTTACGAACATTTAATTCTGTCCTAAAGTGTTAATCTAAGTAACTGACAACCGATTTCGAACGAAAAGGAGTATATAATTTATTATTATTATATCCCGCTATCAAATCTTGGCACCACGCAAACGAAGTCGCGAGCATAGCCAATGATAAAAAATCTGTATTCGTAACTAGCTGTTCGCCCGCGGCAATTTCAGAGTTTCTGTACTCTAAGTCCTTCTCTGTACCCCCGACAACGTGCATGCAAAATTTCATGGTGATCGGTTCACCCGTTAAGGCGGGAAAGCGTAACAAACATAAACAAACTCACTTTCTCATTTATAGTAAGGATTTAAATGTTGGGGTTAAACCATGGCCGCATGGGTAAGCTGGAACTAATGAACCGATTCTAAAAAACCTTTCACTGATAGAAAGCTGCATTTTCCCTCAGAGCCTGTCAGATGACGTGTTTTACGCGCGAGTCGAGAACGCGCGTGTTCCCGAGCTACTAGAGCCACATAGATCCCGTCCAGATGCTCTCGCGCGTAAAACGCTTGCAACGCGTCGGACTCTCGACTCGCGCGTTCTCGACTCGCGCGTTCCCGATTCGCGCGTTCTCGACTCGCGCGTAAAACGCGTCATCTGACAGGCTCTGAGTGACGAACTTTTCACTTTTTGGAGTCACCGACGGAGTTATGAAATTCAGGCGAGAGAACAGTAGATAGCTAGAGATAAATATACGTAAATAATTTATAAGATGTTGCCGGGATCCCAAGTAGATTGTGGAAATTTGTAATTATATTAATGTTAAGTGTAAACAAAGGATCCCCGAGTTTTGTTGTATTTAATATTTCAACGAGTAAACTTAATTATAAAACTGGTGCCTTGGCTTCTACTCGTATACTTACAGCCGACATTGAGACTACGCGGCAAGGGCCGAAGCTCCCTTCAAACGTAGCATTGTGCCAGCATTTCTCACGTTTCCCTTTATACGTCAAGTCTTATGCCACTCCACAATCAACGTTAACAACATCTGAAAGCTTTTGATAGTTATAAGGATAATATAGCTTTGATAGCACAAGGTTCAAAAATTAAAAAGAAACATTTTTCACTATGCTGTGCCCCACGTGAGTTTCGGAATTCCGGAACTCTAAAATAGCCTTATTTACTTCTTAGAACATCAGCTAATTAGCAGTAAAAGTCCTGTCAAAATTGGTTCAACCGTTTTTGAAGATTCACCCGCGTGTATTTCGGTATTCCCGCAGAAACTGCAAACTACTTTTATTCTTCTTCTCCTTACAATACCCAGTGTATCCAGAAGGGACACTCCAGTCTGTGAGCTATCATTTTCAGGACGCTGTTCCGAGTGCTATATATATATTTCAAATTTCAAAAGTCGTTTATTACTTAGGATTGGTTGTTACAATCACTTATGATCGTCAGCAGGTTCTTAGAACTATAAATTACCGTCAGTTCGGAATACGTCCTCTGCTGAGAAGTACGTTGTAGGTTCGACTTGCATGACACCCACAGGCCGCTCGAATAAAAGGACTTACAGAACGCCTTAAATATGGACTTACTTTGACGTCTATAAAACCAGGAATATTTTATTTACTTACTAGCTGACCTCCACGGTTTCACCCGCGGTAATTTCGGAGTTCCCGCGGGAATTCCGGGATAAAAAATACCCTATGTCCTTTACTGTACCCCTGACAACGTGCATGCCAAATTCCATTCAAATTCGTTGAGCCGTTTTTGCGTGATTGAGTAACAAACAGCCAAACATCCAAACATCCAAACATCCAAACATCCAAACATCTAAACATCCACACTTTCACATTTATTTATATTAGTAGGATTCTTTATTGCACAGTATGTACAAATGGCGAACTTAATGCCTTGCGGCATTCTCTACCAATTAACCATTGGGTTGATGGTATTTTCTCTAATTTGTTATCATAATGCCCCTATTAGCTGAATTAGCTCGCAGTAATTTGATAAGTTCTGACAGTATTCTCTTTCTAGTTTCTTCTTCTGATTAATTAAGATGTCTATTAATAAAGATAACCGACGACATAATAATAACAAAGATATTATAAAAGGTAACTTTTTCCCCGGGGCTAATGGTTGGTATGTCATTTTCACATTGTCGTTTGAAGGTCGGTAAGTAACTATTTCTAATAGAAATATGGTATAAGAAAAGTTCACATGTACTTATATTTATATTATATTACTTATAAAACTTATATGTTGTCGTCAAGGGTACAGATAATACAGACATGGGGTACTTTTATCTCGGAATTCCCGCGGGAACTCCGAAATGAGCGCAGGTTACAATATAGCCTATGTTACTCAGGGATAATGTAGCATTCTAATGGTGGAAGAATTATTGAAATCGTTCCTGTGTAGTTTTTAACCGACTTCCAAAAAGGAGGAGGTTATGCATTCGGTTGTATGTATGTTCTCCGATTACTCGAAGACGGTTGGACCGATTTCAAAAATTCTTTTTTTATTTGAAAGGGTATACTCCCAATTAGGTCCCATTGCCACCAAGTCGGGATCTGATGATGGGATCTTGGAGAAATCGAAAAATCGTTTTAGAGTAGAAAAAATCGTATTAAACAAATCTCTATCCATAAACCGATTCTAGTATGGTCGCTAAAATTAAAATTACAGAATTGAAAATCTTAATTTTAAATGACTTGCCGCCGTAGAAGATCGAATTGGTTGCTCTTTCAATTTCCCAGCTGATTTATTGCAGTAGACGTTGGAAACTTCGACTTCGCATAACTTCAAAATTATATTAAGATGTTTTCGAAATTTACATTTACATTTAAATTTAATTTTTTAACTACCTACTGAAATAAACTTACCTAAGTATCAGTAGGTATCTACTACTCGAAAACTCCGTTTGGTATAATTGCTTTGAATATAATAATTTTTAGATTTAGAAACCTCTTAAAAAATCTATTTATATAGCTATATTAAAAAAAATAATAGAACTATAAAATTCTATAATATAGATTTTATTATATCCTATTCTATTTCTTCTATTTTATTCTATTCTATAATAAATTTCTAATTATTATTTATATACAGGTTTATTTTATTTTATTAAATCCACCAAGTATAAATATTTGGAAGCTTAAATATTACGTATTAATTTCTACAGAAATATTCATTTTCGTTGAATAATTTTTACACAAAGCCAGCCAATGTCAAAGTTAAGCCTAACATGTCTCAAGATATTTTTACATGTGGACATAGATAAGCAATAGTGTATTAACCCACATTGGAGAAATTTTGATTAAAACGCGTTTCAAAATTATAGCGCCATTTGGTGACCACATTTTTTGATTTTTAAAAATTTGTTGTTATTTAGACAATGCAATAAGGTAAATGCATAATTAAAAAACGTCCTGTAATTCTCAATAAAGCGCTCTGAATTAATAATTTAATTTTATGGGTTAACATGTTATTGCTTATCGGCATCCATGTGTCTAAGTATTCTGCGAACTTTTGCTTAGTAATACGGTAATAATTTACCTACATATTTCTAGTATGTTTCAAGTTCATTTTGTCTGTGGTCAATCCAAATGACTTTCTAGATTAAAACTTCGCAAAGCTCTCTTTAGTTTTTGGTAGAGTTACTTATGTCTGTTATTAAGTGTTAGACCTTCATAAATAACCAACACTAAGCTTACGTTTTGCTAAGTTAAGCGAGCATTATAAGCTTTTAACATACTAACTATTCCCGCAGCTCCACCCGCGGGAATTACCTACCGACTTACCTCGGAAACTCTTTGCCGTAATAGTCTCCTAAATCTTAAGGACAGGTCATAAGCTATTTAGGTATGCCAAGTTTCTTTCAAATTCTTAGGTGATGTGATGTGCAAATGGGCAAGTGGTACACCTGATGGTAAGTGATTACCGCTGCCTATGGACATCTGCAACACCAGAAGGCATGCAGGTGCGTTGCCGACCTGGAATGGGGATGGGAACTGGCTTTCAAGTGGGGCTGCCGGAACACACCGTTAGGCGCTTGGCGACAGATTTGCAACTTGAAGGTGGTAGCTGGTGGTAGTGGCTTAACTATTAGTTTTCTTCTAACCTCCCCGCTTTTACTTCCATTTAGCTTACCCACGTTAATTTCGGGATTCTCGCGAAAATTAGGTGAAATAAATACTTTAAAATGTCTATGTCCTTTTCTGTAACTAACCTACCCCTGAGTTCTGACAACGTGCAACGTGTGCAAAATTTCATGATGACCGGGTGAGTAGCTAAGGCGGGAAAAGGTACCAGACAAACAGATAGGTAGTTACTGGTATAATTATGATAATATCATGTTAGTATGGATGGATAGACCCGCCTACAGTTCTTATAGATATAATAATATATATTTACATAGATTAAATAAGACAACATTTGTGTTTACCTACCTATGGGTTCTACGATATAATCTTTTCGTTCCCATATCCTAAAGCTATAGCAACAAAAACAAAGCCTGAAGCAACTTCGAGTTAAATGTAAGAAAACAATAACAAACTCTAAGGGCCCTTACTCAACTACAAAAGGTACCGAACTTAATAATGTAGTGCCTACTCGACCGGAGTCGAGACGAGCTTGTCAGTTACGGCACTTCGGACATTAAAATCTAGAAGCACCCATTAAATAATCTCTTCGCATTATCCCAGGGGTTGTATGAGAGTAATAGCCCGTAATTCACACCAACCTTATTCCGCCAACGTTCAGAATAATCCTATTCTCACCATCCATTCCGGTTCATTTAACGTTATTCCATCACACACAAAGAATACAATTTCTTCACCGATGATAACTGCATCACAACTACAACACCACAATGTTTTCTTTGCCGAAGAATATCGGATTTAAAAAAATATTAAAATCCGAACGCAACTTCACTCGACTGTGGAACGTTCGATTATTTTCAAAAATTGAAAACAACACTCGACGAACCATTCGATATTTAAATTTGGCACTCCGATTTTGAAACTTTTTAAATGAAATCACATTACCATCCGGCCAGTTATAATGAGAAAAGCTAAGATTCAAACGAGAATGGATTGTTAATTTTTCACGTGTGTAGAGCGATTTTGCTCGGCGCGCTACGGATGCGTCCTCCCGACGCGATCGCGGATTCGACACTGAGATGGGAAGCTGGAAAGATGAGATGAGGTTGGCATAAGCACCCCCCACCTGTGGCCTGCACGCACTGCAGTCAACCCCTTTGCGCTTTTCGGAGATCCGTAGCCACGGAAAGGCCAACCGCAGCGCAGTCCCAACTACTGAGCCATCAACGTAGGTATAATATACGAGTATCATTAAAAAAAAACTTTTTTAACTTTCGTAGGCTAGACTAGACTAATTTATCTAGTAAATTATTCACGTCACGTCTTGTCATAGCGAACGTTGAAAAGTACAATTTCTTAACTGTAAAAGGCAAAGAAAAAGAATAACAAATATCTATCATTTGTCAAAATTTACCTATCAACAAACCCTACAAATATCCGATATCCGACCTACAGATATCCGAACTGGTGAAATAGTAGTCGTTTGCGTTTACTCTCAAGCGAGCTGCGAGATTGTCAATTACTGGATGTCCAATACAAATAAAATCTTTCGTAAAATGTGCAATACCTACTAAAAAACATACAGAACCCTTCGTATGAGCGACTATTACATAATGTAGCCGATTTTCACTCAAATTATAATACTGGTCTAGATTTTTCTCTCTATGTAGCTTGATGTAGATTTTAGATATTCTAAGTGAATCGTTTTTTTTGTAATTAAAAATAAATGAACTCTGACCTATCAAATTGAGCTTGATTGGAAATTCGTAAAAGGTCATTCAATAAGTCCCCAGGCAGACAGAAGTAGCCTTATTCCTAACTAATATTATTAATGCGAAAGTGAATTTGTTTGTTTGTTACGCTTTCACAGCTTAACGGCTTAACCGAACACCACGAAATTTTGCATACACGTTGTCAGGAGTACCTACCTAAGAAAAAGGACATAGGCCACTTTTTATCCCGGAGTTCCCGCGGGAATTCCAGTATAAATTATACATATAAACCTTCCTCTTGAATCACTATGTATTGGTGAAAACCGCGAGAAAATAGTACCAAGTAGTTTTTGAGTATGAGTTATCGCGAACAGACAGACAGACAGACAGACGCGGCGGAGGACTTTGTTTTATAATATGTACGGATTAAAAAATACATCTAGATAAATGTATTTACAAAAAGAAAGTCTATGAATATTATATCAGTTGTCTGGTAAAACAGAGTATAAAAACGAATTGTGATTAGGAGAATTATACACACACATAATATTTTACGTTTTATTTAAAATTAGATTAATCTAGTCAGACGCCACTCCCAATATTGAAAAGAGAGTAATTGGACTTTGAAAATGGCAACAATTTGTTTTCACCCACGAATATTGTACCAACGTATTTTTGTAAAGCACTGGAGAGTTGAAATACAGGCTACGCCTTCGCTTAGTTCAACCAAGAGTACCAGATGATAAAATACAAATTGTTGTTATCATATATTTATTTATCATGAAATTGTAGGTAGTATATGTGAGTGAATAAATTTTATTATTAAGTACAATTATTTAAAAAAAAAATTAAAAAAAAATACATACAATCGAACATAGAACCTCCTACTTTTTGGAAGTCGGTTAAAAAATAACTGACGGGGGTCCCCCGACCGAACACACCCACTTTTTCCACTTCTAAACAAACGCTAAAGCTTTATAATATTAGTATAGAGATTGTAGTGTTGCAATTAATGCCCCCTTAACTCTATAACGAACTCTAACTCTAAACTAAAGAACGTGTCGTCATGTGACCAAGTCACAAGTCACGAGTCACGACAAATTTGACTTTTGATAGAATGATTCAAGTCCAAGTGTCATGACGGTTAGAAGAAACGTTTCTTAGTTTTCTATAGCGATATCGATTGTCAACTTGGCTAAGGGGGCTGGTATAGAACCAGCCAGCATCGCGTTCTTCTTCTTTTACCGCCGCACTCAGAGTCGACTTTAATGATTACTTAGTTAAGTGTAGGTTTTTAAAACAAAACTGCCGCACTCAGACAAGTTTAATAAATTAATGTTAATTGAAATTTAACTAATTAAGTTACATCTCATTAAAATGCCAATTAACATTAATTTATTAAACTTGTCTGATTCCGGCAGTTTTGTTTTAAAAATCTATACTTAACTAAGTAATCATTAAAGTCGACTCTGAGTGCGGCGGATAGGTTTTCACAATTAATGAATTATCTGTTCCCGACGGTTTCATCCTAGTTAATTTCGGAGTTTCCGCAGGATTTCCGGGACAATTTTCACGTATTTTTTTTATTGCATCAAAAAATGCGAGAATCGAATACTTAACACCTCTACTTCACAACGTCTCTTGATTAACTTTACACCTTGTATAAAATATCGTATCATTATTATTTATGGTATGACCCACTGTCTAGTTTGAGACTAGATGGCGCTGTACGGTAATGTCCAAGCAATATCCAATAGTTATTATACGCATCATACTAGTAACTGTTCCCCACGGTTTCACCTGCGTTAATTTCGGAGTTCCTGTGGGAGTTCCGGAATAAAGTAACCTAACACTTCTCTGTAACCCTGACAAAGTGTATGCAAAATTTCATGATGATCAAACGAGCCGTTAAAGCGTGAAAGCGTAACAAACAAAAAAACAAACAAACTCACTGGATTTCTCTGTTAACCACACCCGGAGATCGCCACATCGTCATCATGTACCACCAATTTGTTAGCGCTCTAACTCCGACAGTTGCAAAGATAACTGTTATCAGCTGTTTATCTCTAACTTTGGCGTGATGAAACTATGTTCAGGCATTCAATTTTATCTATTTATCTCAATAAATAATTTCGATGCTTGACGATAACACACTGATAAAAAAGTGCGAGAATTATGAGCAGATTTCGATCGGTGGGTTCTCTAAGTTAATTTATTGAAGGGAGAAGTTTTGCGAAATCAGTTGCCAGTTGTAAATGTACAAGTTATCTACCTACTCAGTGCAACGTCAATCGCAAAATGTGTATTCATTCATCAAAAATAAGTGAAAATCACGCCAATAAACTCCACTAACTCCACAGACCAAATAGAATTTTGATTTTCATACCCCGGAAACTACCATATTCTCTAAAATTGGACCTCAATGGGATGCTGTAGAAGGTTATATTACAATGAAACGATAACTTCCCAACCCATTTCATCTTAAACCACTATTTCCACATTTCAACACACTCTTCAATCACAATAATTTAAATTTCACCACGTTTACACAATATTGACCACGATAAGCTAATTTGTAAAACAGAGAAACAAAACTGACGTCCATTTTGCTTGAATGTCGCCAAAAGTGAAGCCGTCATACTTTCTTTAAAACCTTTAACGCCTACGTTTCCTCTCTACTTATTCGTTATTATCTACTAGCTGTGCCCCGCGGTTTCACCCGCGTGAAAAGTATTTATGTAACAATTTTTTTTCCCGACATCCGATTTGAATGAAACAAAGCCTATATTATGTAGCTCCAGACTAAGCTTAATCTACCTGTGAAAACCGCATGACACTCCGTTCAGTAGATTCGAACAGACAGAAAAGAATTTTAATAGTACATTGTTATCCTAGGGGTGAAAGTAACTTATTTAGTCCCGAGACTGGGTTTGGCGCCTAAATAAGTCTTTCTCCCGAGGATAACACTGTGCTTTTCATTACGAATGCAAGGAAAGTCAAAATAAAAATAGGAATTAGCTAAAGAAAAAATGAATGAATTTTATTTTACATAAATCATCCATTAGGTGTGCTACTGGCCAGTAAGTATGCCCCCTATGACATAAAAAAAAAACTTGAGTTTCTGCAGTATCCAGCTGTCAGTTGAAAGCGATTCTCCCTAGGGCTGAAAAGTGTTACTTTCAACCCGCTTCTCAGGCAACTTCAGACCTACTTTCCGAGTATGAGTAATGAAAAAATTCTTTTTTTGTGGTTGGTTACTCTTCTTTTATCGTCCCCTGTCAATTTTTCTTAAAAATATTCAAAGTACAGAATCGTGGATTCTATTTTTTTATTATAGTATAGATTTTATGTAGACACCGGGAGCAAAACTGCGTTCAAGGTTTATCATTTAATCCTGCGGATCTTCAATACGCAGCTACTTCGTTCCACAAAGAGACGAGAAGAGGTCGATAAGCTGAAATTGTTCTTAGCAAAATCAGTACCATCGTGACATTTACCTACTCACCTAGTTTAGTACAGTGAGGTGTATACTTTGGGTCGAGGCAGCCATGATGCTTCTGGTGTTTACGTCGTGCTGTATAGTGCAGGTGGTGTTGAGCCACCAACTTCCACAGTTCCAGACTAACCACTATAGAGTCGGTGTAGAATATGACCGTGAGTGTCCTGTCTGCAGTGATATTGTTAAAGTTTTTAAGTTTGATGTTGCAGATAATCTCTGGTTTTTTTGAAGCGATTCTAAAAATACTTTCACTGATAGGAATAAACTATAGTTTTTCGAGAGTTTTTCTTGTCAGAGTTCCCGGAGGAGTCCCATGATTAAATGCGGGTGATACTTTTGAAATAAAGAAAAACTCAGATTTACTTATAACTTATAAATATTTTGACGTTGTAGAGGCGGGGTAATCTCCTGGATCTACTGAACCAATTTTTGAATTCTTTCACTTATAGGAACGGAGATACGGTAGTCCTGATTGACATAGGGTACTTTTTATACCGAAATTCCCATGGGAACTCTGAAATTAACGCGGGTGAAACCGCGGGGAACATCTAGCTAATAAATATAATGAATGTTATTATTTTTTTTTATGGTTAGTAGATTTATAACAATGATATTGTAATCAGTTTCTAATTTATTCTTTAAAATTTACTAATTAATTACACCTTTTTTGTGGTGCAATATTTAACTAATATCTGAATTATTATTGTTTAATTGTTAATATTTTACAAAAAAAAACGAAATTGACGTGTAAAATAATCTTTCCTACTTTATTGGAAAAGTAGAATCCCCGATTCTGGTACACATTCAATATTTTTACCAAAGATTGACAGGGGGCGATAAAAGAAGAGTAACCGACCACAAAAAAAAAAGTTTTTTAATTCTTTTCTGTCTGTCTGTTCGCGATAATCTCCGAATCTACTGAACGGATTGTCATGCGGTTTTCACAGGTAGATTAAGCTTAACCTGGAGCAACATAGTAGGCTTTGTTTCATTTAAATCTGATGTTGGCAAAAAAGTTGTTACATAAAAACGTTTCACGCGGGGCACAGCTAGTTTTATAAATAAAGTGTTATGTTATGATAATATGTCACGTTATAAATGCGTTATCAATTTCAGATTCCCTCCCGATGAGTGGCGGTGCAGATAGATACAGGCACAGAAACAATTATGAACCTTTTTTCGTCACTGTCACAGCTACTGCTAAGGTTTGAACCGACTTCCATCTTTTGTTGTCTTGTAAACTTTCGCATATTTACGGCCGCACTCACAGTCGACTTTAATGAATACTTAGTTAATTATAGATTTTTAAAACAAAACTGCCGCAATCAGACAAGTTTAATAAATTATCAAGTTAGATCAGGCATTTAACTAATTAAGTTACATCTCATTAAATGCCAATGAACATTCTCTGATTGCGGCAATTTTGTTTTAAAAATCTAAACTAAGTAGGTAATCATAAAGTCGACTCTGAGTGCGGCCGTCAGAGTCGATTTAAATGATTACTTAATTTTAAGTAAAGATTTTTAAAACCAAATTGCCGCAATCAGAGACGTACATAAAATTAATGTTAATTGGCATTTTTTGTTAATATTTTTTGTTTTTTGTTAAATTCCAATTAACGTTAGTTAAATGATTAACGTTAATTAATTAGATGACAATTAACGTTGCGGCAGTTTTGTTTTAAAAATCTTCACTTAAAATTAAGTAATCATTAAAACGACTCTGACTGCGGCCTATAGCCAGTTTCGAGTAAAATAAAGGTTTTTTGTCTATGACTCAGTCAACTGACTCAGGTCAAAGTTGTTGTACCAGACGCCAGATTTGTTGTTCCAATTCAGGGCACGCAACTCCCCAGTTTCAAAAATATATCATGTCTTAGAATTGATATTTTTTACCGCAAGTATAAACAATGCGAGCTGGAACGAAAAAATGGAACTTAGGTAAAAAGAAAAGCAAAAAAAATACAGACTTTGTTGGCTGGGTACGTTGTGCCTACGGCGTCTTTCTTGTTAAAGTACTAGGAATATAATATATATTATAATATCTCTGACGGATAGAAACAACATCTACCTATACTTTAAACATGCCAACTTTTGCTGCTTAGAGGAAAAAGCGGAATTTCAAGCTCAACTAAAAGGACTGAAAAACGGGAAATCCCGCCAAAAACACTAGTTGTCTAACAAAAAGTTTCGCTTTCCGCTCGCGTACAGTCAACTTCAGAAATATGTGGAAATATGTAACCACATTGACAGTTGTAAAATCTTATTGGAACTGTGGTCAAGTTGAACGAGTATTTACATACCTTGATGACGTCTAATATTGATGTAAAAACTTTTTTGTGTCGTACCTAGATTCACAGTTCTATACAAATGTCCTTACAAAAAATTGGTGTCTATAGATAAAAACCAAAAGATAAAACCATTTGTGAAAACTTTTTGATCGAATAAGTAAAATTTGTATTTAAGCAAGGTTTAGTTAGACGACGCCAGTGAAACTGGCAGCTACCGCGGGCTTGTTATTGACCTCGTATAAACAGTTTTTTAAGACAAGCCAGTGCTTGCTGCTAGCACTGGCGGGATGAAAATATCACGGACCAGCGCAGGCTTGCAGGACTGGCGCCAGCGTTACTGGCTTCATCTAAACCATACTTTACGAATACGAATCCTTTATGGAAAAACCCTGTCTATTACCAATTTACAGTTTATTTTTGCGAGGACATTTCTACGTCACTGATCCTGTATCTTGAGCGTTCAGGTTACCGTCTCTATTCATTCTTCTTTCTCGTGTTACAGAGAGGCTACGTTATATCGTATTTGGAAGTGACCGCCATCACGGACTTGTACGGCGACGTGGAGTTCTGTCTGATCCGTGGCCAGACCGGCAGCCACAGTATAGTGTTCCAGCTGATATCCAACCACACCGACTTCCTGTCGTACTCCTACCTTACGTACGGGATGCGCGAGGACTATTACAAAAAGGTGACATCGGTAGCCTTAGGGAATTGTTCATGATTATATAGGTCAGTGTGACTGTTTGTTTGTCGTTTCGCCCGTGTCGATAAACTCCATCGTTTCCTATCTTACGCTTCTAAAACAAAAAAAAGTTCCTGGTTTGACAATCCATCACTACATAGTATAAAACAAAGTCGCTTCCCGCTGTCTGTCTGTCCCTATGTACCTATACTTAGATTTTCATGCGGTTTTCACCAATAGATAGAGTGATTCATGAGGAAGGTTTATGTCTATATTTTATCCTGGAATTCCTGCGGGAACTCCGAAATTACCACGGGTGAAATCGCGGGGGACAGCTAGTACTATTTTAAATACGAATGTGAGTTTGTCATCCGATCAACATGAAATTTTGCATAGGTAACTTTGCACACGTTGTCAGGAGTACAGAAAAGGTCATAGGGTGCTTTTATCCTGGAATTTCTGCGGGAACTCCGAAACTAACGCGGATGAAACAGCGGGGCAAAGCTAATAGTGTATACGTAATAATATTAGGTAAATCGTCGGCTATTTTGTATGATTCCGAGGACTGACATGAGATTAAATAGGGGGTCGCTTGCGCATCCGAAATTACTATCCGAGGATACTATTTGACACTATGTGGTGACAGTTCAACCATCAGAGTTACAGGTAGAGAAAGTATATTTTGTCGATTTAATTATTTGGGTGGGATGAACAGACAAACAGACAGTTAGAAAACCAAAAACGTTTTGGTGTTAAATCTGGTTATACAGAATTTATCAACGGAAATACTGTTTAAAACAACACTTCAATTTAATTTCTTTGTATATTTTTTTTCTGTTATCTTGTTTAAAAAAATATTTGTAAAAAACTTACAATATCTACGCCTAGCGCTATCTGTTACCGGTTTCTATGAACGCTTTCCCCAAGAGTCAAGTGTTAGCATATTGTCTTCGCAGCACCGGCGCGTAGTTTGCAGTAGTAATAATATACACCAATAGATGGCAGTAATCGCAAGCAGGGTTTTTCTACAAGGGTACAAAGTTTACCGCAGGAAAATCAAGGAAAATTTACATAAACATCACCTATACCTAAATATGCGTTATAGAGGTTTTTACCATTTTTCTCTAAAGTAAAAATGTTTTTTAAATCATTTTATTTATTTATTTATTTATTTAAACTTTATGCACATCATGGTACAAAAGGCGGACTTAATGCCACAGTGGCATTCTCTGCCAGTCAACCTTCAGGTAGTACAGAGAGCTTATGGATGGAAAGGGCCGCAACGGAGCACTCCTAGTTGATAGTTGATACGATCATACGAACGACGTAGGTACTCCCGGCGCCAGACACGTTATTGCGTTAATAATAAGCCATTGCACTGACTTTAGATTCAATTATAGATATTCAACATTTCCAATACTAGGAGAAATCACACCAAAAGCGTGGTCTGAAGGTAATGGCCATGTTTTTGTAGCCTTCTGCCTTACCTACACAAACGTAAGCCTGAAAACGTGTAGACATAATATCTAAATGTTTTTTATCACTCAATGCCTGACAAAAAATTTTTTTTTTTCAACACCTGGATAAATATCTGTTTGGTTTTTCAGATGACGAGTGTGGTAACATTACCAATAAGCAGAGGAAATCAAATGAAATTCCAAAGTATATTTAGTGTTTTTATTATCTTTGTTATTATTAAATTTATCTACTAACCTAATTATCTATTATATTTATTTATTAAGTTTATAATAATAACAATTGCAAAATTTGCGTTTCTTTTTCTTTACCTAGTAGTCGTTTTTCCAAACGTTTAGAATTTAATATGGAAAATGGTATTTTTCTGTACTTAAAAAAATCAAAAACGAATGGATCTAGTGAGCTTTTGGAATATTCACAAGGATTTAGCTGTGTCAGTAGTTCGCGTCTTGTCATACGCGCAGGTAAAACCAAGGAGATGCGTTCTCACCGAAGCACCGATAGAAGGGGCACAGATAATATATATAATACTATACTAGGGCAACAACTCAGTTTTACGTTTACGCTTTCACGCCTTGATGGCTTAACCAATCATCATGAAATTTTGCCTACACGTTGTCAGGGGTACAGGGAAGGACATCGAGTACTTTTTATCCCGGAATTCCCGCGGGAACTCCGAACTTATCGCGAGTGAAACCGCGGGGAACAGCTGGTAGTAAATAAATAAATTGTTTTCTCTATGGCTCTCAAGCTGCTGACAAATGCAATATCTTATTGATGACGGTCAAGTATTTGTCCAAGAGGGTGGGGTCGGTGTTGTTCCCTTGCGGGCACCTGTCGACGCTGACGCAGTCGCCGGCGCCGCTGCGCAGGAGTCCCGGCGCGCACGCGCAGCCGCCGGCGCACACCTTGGAGCAGATCGGCTCCGGGTCACCGCACGAGGGTTCGCAGTCGGCGTTACAGACGTCATACACCTCGTTCGCGTTGAGACATTGGTCTGGAATTTGTAAATAGGATGGTATATAATACTAGCTGTGCCCCGCGGTATCACCCGCGTGAGTTTCGGAGTCCCCGCGGGGATTCCGGGATGAAAAATAGATAGTAGCCGATTCTCAGACCTACTGAATATGGATATAAAATTTCATGAGAATCGGTCAAGCCGTTTCGGAGGAGTATGGGAACGAACATTGTGACACGAGAATTTTATATATTAGATTATACTAGTTGTGCCCCTCGGTTTCACCCGCGTTATTTTCAGAGTTCCCGCGGGAATTCCGGGATAAAAAGTACCCTATGTGTTAATCTGATGTATAAGCTATATTGTTGTAAAGTTTCATTTAAATCCATCCAGTAGTTTTTGCGTGAAAGATTAACAAACATCCATCCATCCATACTTACAAACTTTCGCGTTTATAATATTAGTATTTGTGCTACCACTAATCGGTATGAAGTCGGTGACAAGCCAAATATGGAGGGGGTAGATGGGCTAAGTCGACTCGCGCCACCAGCTTTTCGTGAACAGGACAACCCAAGTGGGCAGACACCAGCGGGCTTGTCACCGAATTCAAACCGATCAGTGGTAGCACAAACCAATAATAATATTACGTGTGTTTTTGTCTTTTGGATTAAATCGGTATGTTGTTATTTTTAGCTTTTTATTTTTAGATTTTTAGTTTTGTGTTTTTGGAAGTCGGTTTTTCTATAGGTTACCTCTGACAACGTGTGTGAAAATTTTCATGATGACCGGTTGAGTACTTGAGGCGTGAAAGCGTAACAAACTAACAAACAAATAAACTCACATGCGCATTTATAATAGGTACTAACTATTTCCCGCAGTTTCACCCGCGATAATTTCGGAGTTCCCTTGGGATTTCTAGGATAAAAGTACCCAAGGTCCTATTCCAGACTATAATCTAGCTCTGTGCCTTTCTTCTAATCCCGTTCAGCCGTTCTAGCGTAACTGAGTAACAGACATCCATCCATCCATCCATCCATCCAAACTTTCACATTTATAATCCTTATATTTATACCCGATTGGCGCAATGGTCACCAAGCCTGCTAATCAAGAGGTTCCGGGTTCGATTCCCGGTGGGGGTGGACTTTGTGTGAAGAACACAGGGTTCCATTTTCCATTCTGGGTGTGTATATATATATATATCTATAGTATAATATATATGTAATAATATGTGTAGTATATACCACGTTTGCTTGGTTTCCACGACACAAGCTTATAGCTTATTGTGGAATCAAGTAGATCTGTGTGTTGTGAAGTGGATTATTCTTATTATTATAACAATGTCCTCCGCTGCGTCTGTCTGTCTGTTCGATAAACTCAAAAACTACAACACATCACAAATCTAGACGTGTTCACTGTTCAACTCACCACTCGGGCATTTGTCGTAAGTGACGCATCTGTTTGTGGTCTCGTCGCGGAGGTAGCCCGCCTTGCAGAAGCACCCCATGCTGCAAGCCAGCCCGCACAGCGTCGGCTCGGGCTGGCCACAGGTGAGCGGGCAAGCTGTCCCGCACGATAGGAACTCTTCGTTCTCATCGCAAACTTGTGTTTTGCCTGAAAATTCATCACGATGTGTAATTAAACAACATACATTATGATAATTTACTTAGCTTTTTATTATCTGCTTACTCTATTTTTACTTTTTATTTAATTTAAAGATAATTTATCTTTGAAACTAAGAAATGTAGATTGTGGACGGTCTTATTGGTAGTGTGAAGCCATCTCCCTTCTACGGTCGCCACTGAAAATCAGCATCGTGGAACTTAGTGCCACGGCATAATGCTGAGTGGTAGCCATTTTGGTACCAACTATTCTAGTTTAAGACTCACGCTTGTACTTATTTTATCTTTATGGTATCAAATAAACTTTTTTCTATTTCTATTCTATTCTATTCTAAACTTTAAGGAAGACAACTGTCCAAAGCTCACAAGCTCTGTTTTGGAACGAAGTTCTTCTACACGGTATGCGGTAAGAGTTAGATAACTGATAGAGATCGTCACGCGTCACCTAAGGAAAACGCGTTATGCCTCCTAAAGATCGAGGCGTTCGGTTCTGCCCGCTGCTGTTAGGATATTACCGTCAATCATGTCAGTTAAATGTGTCTTTTTCCGATGGCCAGACCAATAAAATCGGTTATCAATAACTGTCATTTTATATACCTAATTATGTTTATTTAATATTCGGAGTTGAAGACCTTGTTTGTGACGGGGTCCCCCGATTCACGTGTTTTTTTCATAACACAGAAAGTTACAATTAAAAAGTTTATATAAGAAACTACAGTGTTTCTGAGTGACAAAGAATATTTTTTCATCTCGGTACAAAGAGTTCCAACGGTAAAAGTAGGTACCTATAAGAATTCAGTAGGTATCACGTTTGTGACCTGAGACTAAGCCATAGACTGACTGACTAACGATTATAACAAAGCCACGGATAAAACAACGAATCAAGCTCTCACCTCCGGCGCACTTATCGGCGCTGACACAAGTGCCGTTGGTGTCCCTCAGGAAGCCGGACTTGCAGAAGCATCCCTCCACGCAGTCGTCGGTGCAGCTGACCGGACCCTCGGGGTCGGTGCAGTTGAAGGGGCACGCGGTCCCACACAGCAGGTACTCTTCGTTTGGTGGACATTCATCTGAACAAAACGGGCTTTGTATTACATGTTAAAAATAACACCGGCTTTCCAAATTTTAATTGCTTCCCCTTGAGTTTCTTGTCAGTTCTTCTGAGTAGAGAGAGAGTCGATTTTGAACTGACGGTTGGTAATTTCAATTTAGTTCTAAGAACTTGCGGACTATTATAAGTGATTGCAATTTCAATTTGAACATCTAAATAATAAATTCACAATGATTTTTCGCCGTTGAGCTTTTGTTATAATAAATAATCAGGTTGATTTGCACATAGACCAAAATCAATCCATGTAGTTTATAGGTAGGTTAAAATATCGATACGACACGTATAAATCTGGTCTTGCCATTCGTCCTCTGTTGCTGCGTAGTGTCGCCGCACTCACGCTATTAAAGAGATATTATCAGTACATGATCTCGCACATCTAAAACTGCTAATTAAGTGAGGTGGAGCGCGTCATTTTGGTTTAGACAAGCTCTACCAGGCAGCAGCATCTGATGGAACCCTCGCCCACTAAATAAGAGGCGAGAATGGGCATGTGGACTAATTTTTATTTTTTAGTCCGTCTTGTAGATTATTAAAAAATATTGGACACGTATTTTTTCTTTTTTTACGTAATCAAAAAATAACGGCGATATATTGAGTTGTAATTCCGCGTGACGTCACTATTCTGACAGTTTGTATGGCGGTTTTAGCGGTTAGTGACGTCACGACGCCCTCACCCTAAACTTTAATGCGCTTTCTCTCTGTATATTTTTATTTATTAAAAAAGCAAAAAATACGTGTCTATTGTTTTTTTATTTTCTAACTGACGGACTAATTAGAATTTTGATTTTCAAAAGTAGTCCACATCACTATTTTACCGCTGAGATACCATATTCTCATCACAAATGCATAATTATGTAACAAGAAATTATTACTGTCATAATTTTCGTTTTTCATGTTACATCTTAATGGTTTAATGTGGCAAAATTGGTCATAAAGTTTTCCTACGTTTTTTATGGACACTTTTTATAGCAAGCGTAGGTAGGTAGGTGCATGGTTTATTTTAATAGCCAAGTATATAAAACTGCTTAAAACCAAATTAATTACTGTTATAAATTCGGTCAGCGTCGTGAAATGCTCTGGAAAATGGTTATGCAACGCTTCTTGTTGACAATAATGTACAGTGTTCTTATGGATGAAGCGTTTTCTGTAATGATAAGTGCGTTTTATATATAAAACTAATTTAATGTGGACGATTCAGGGTGACTGACGCTCTCTAACCAAAGTTCAACTCAAAAAACAGAACTTTTTGTTAAAATATTTAAACAGAGAGGCAGATAAATAAACCTTTGGTTTTTGTTTTGACTTTTGGTGTATTAAATATTAATATTAATGTTAAAAGATTTGTATTAGTTAACGTAATAATTCACGTTTAAAACAAAATCTCGTATATCTTTTTGTAAACATTGAAAAATTAGTAGGCTTAAAATTCCATCTCTCGTTTCTTATTAAAAATGAAAAAGGTCTTAACAATTCAAATATTTTTTTTTAATATCAAAAATTGTTTTGTTTTTAATTAATTTTTATCGAATCAAATCCAATCAATTAATATTCTTTTCATTACTCATGCTCGGAAAGTAGGTCTGAAGTTGCCTGAGAAGCGGGTTGAAAGTAGCCCTTTTCAGCCCTAGGGAGAATCGCTTTCAACTGACAACTGTCAAATTATTAAAAAAAAACTAGGTCTATTTTCACATTTCTATTGAACCATGTTTCAACTTTCTATACAGCCAGCGCGATGTTAAATTGAAATAACGTAAAGTTTAAGTAGGTATTAATTAAAATAAAATTCACTCACTTTTTCTTAAGCTAATTCCTATTTATATTTTTTTATTTTCTTTAATTAATACTTAATAATTAAAGAAAATATTTTTTTTAGGTCGCCACAATGTAAATAAAAAATACTGGCTGAATAGCTAGCCGGCCAAAGAAAAAGAAATAGGTGGGAAAGTGTCAAGCGACTATCCGATCTTCACTCATTTTTTCTTTAGCTAATTCCTATTTTTATTTTGACTTTCCTTGCATTCGTAATGAAAAGCACAGTGTTACCCTCGGGAGAAAGTAACTTATTTAGTGCCTCGAACTATTGGCGCCCTCGCTACGCTCGGGCGCCAAACCCCGTCTCGGCACTAAATGAGTTACTTTCACCCCTTGGATAACAATGTACTATTGTTGTTATCAGAATAGGAATAAAAAATACATAGTAAGGTAACTAAAACAGGCAACAAAGGGCGACCTTATTGCTTAAAAGCAATTTATTTTCTTCATTTTGACATAGAAACGAATTCTAAAATTCAAAATTAAATTGATTTATTCCGATTTACGCCTCCTAAAGGCACTTATGAACGTCACAGTATTAGATACAAGCAGTAACACGTAGTACAAATTTAGATTAGGCATTGCTTGTGTTTGTATCTTTTTCTTGTGTGTTGTGCTGAAATAAATGTATTTTCTTCTTCTTCTTCTTCTTCTTCTTCTAGTATAGTTATACTGTAGGTACAAACAATAACTTCAGTAACTCAAGTGTGTGTCCGTGTAACTTATACTGCGCTGCAGTGTGTGTAAACGAACCTACACACGCAAGAAGTGAAACTTTCAGAACTTTTAAGTTTAGAGAATCATTACGAATGAAACAAAACTGAACTCCACAGGTTTTGCTATCATTCATTTAGATACCTACTTATATTATTCACTTGTTTGTTATAGCGTACCTATCCATATTGACACACTATTCTAATTTAATGGGTAAATAGTTTAAATACTACTAACAGTGAACTAGATCTTTTTGAAACGGCAAAAAATCAGATTCAAGGTGATAAACAATTGAATTGCGGTCTTGTTTCAACAACTAGAAGAACATTTTTTGTCGGACTAAGCTGTTTTCACCACGCTCGAAATTCCATGACTCTGTGTACGCTGAATGCAGTTCTGGCGCCACACGATAAAATTTTATCGAGCAATTTTATCGATTCTCGTCGACATATTGTATGGCTTTGTCGACGAGAATCGATAAAATTTTATCGCGTTGCGCATCTTAGCCTCGCTGAGATTATTAATTATTTTTGTTGTAGAAAAAGAATGTCCCAAAGACGAGATCCACATATCGTGTTCCTTCTACAACGAATACACCTGTTGGGAGAGCGAACAAAGATTGGTTCGGGTGAAGGAGTTGCCTAAGAGGCTGCAGCATTGCAAGGGAGGCTGTGTCTGCAGGTGAGTATCGCTTTTAGAGGATGGTTTTCAACAGAAAAATACAATTTAGCTGACGAATATTGGCAAATTACAAGTTTCTATTACGCAGTCACCGCAAGAGTGGTCAGCGGAGCTAGGATGCGCAACATGATATGTTTATCGAACGAAAGATAAAATTGTCGACACGACAAATATTTGTGGGCGTCCAAGCAAAAAAGTGCAGTAGTGGGGTATTAAATTAAGACCAGATTCGATTAAACATTTTTTACCACAGGTAGACAAAACTATATATTATGTCGACGAGAATCGATAAAATGGCTCGATAAAATTTTATCGTGTTGCGCATCCTAGCTCCGCTGGAGGAGGGGTTTTTAGTCCGTGCAAGTCGGACACTCCCTGCCAGTGGCAGGGGTCCGTTAGGGATTTTCCCCTCCTCACGAAAAAAAAAAACGACAAGACACTTTATTATGAATTCATTTTTATTGTAAGAAGCAAAAATTCTAGTTCTGGTACATCCGATCAGTCATATGTATTTCTCTACTACCTATTGTAATCCTACTAATATTATAAATGTGAAAGTGTGGATGTTTGGATGTTTGACATAGACATAGGCATAGACATAGACATAGACAAATCTTTATTCGGCATCACAAAAAATTAAAAAATATATGACAAAATGTGACACTCAAACAACATTCGCCTTAAATTTTTTGCGATGCCGAAATGGACACCGACTGAGCATATATCTACTGTCGTGTAAAACGCGGCAGCGCTGGTTTTCAGCGGAGCCCATAAGGGGGATGCGTTCGCGCGATATCCGATCGCATGTCTGCCCGCCAACTCAAAACAATAAAATAAAATACGTTATAGTAGATTCATTCATTAATTATATTATTTATCCATTGATAGATATTAGATACACAGATACATAGAAATAATTTTGATAATAATAGATAGAATAATAAATAAATAATTATAACACTCACACAGCAATATACACATCATACATAAGAAGGTTATTCAAATAACTTGGCCACCAATGACAGACTCATTCTTTTGTTGAAAAAGAAGATAGCCTTTTAATCTACTTTTAAAACTACTTATATACCGACTTGATGGACCGTTTGGATGTTTGTTACTCAATCACGCAAAAACGGCTGAACGGATTTGAATGAAATTTGGCATGAAATGCAATGCAATGCAATGCAATGCGTTGTCAGGGGTACAGAGAAGGACATAAGGTACTTTTTATCCTGGAATTCCCGCGGGAAATCCGAAATTACCGCGGGTGAAACCGCGGGGCACAGCTAGTAATATTATAAAGAAGATGGGACTGTTTTTTTTAACGTTTGATGGTTTGTAATGAATAAACTCGAAAACTGCTTAGCCAAGTTTTGAAAATTCTTTCATTCATTCAGTTACAGTATTTCTGAGTGACATAGGGTGATTACTTATCTCGGAATTCACGCAGGAACTCCTAAATTAACGCGAATAAAACCGCAGGGAATACCCAATTAAACCACTATTTCACTTGTAATAAATTAGGATCTAGTAACGATAGATGCATGCGACTAATTACAGCCGAGTTATTTTTTCTGTAATAAATTATTTTGTCTCATTCTCAGGAACGGCCTAGTGAGGTCCTACCCGCATGGAGCCTGCATACAGACGGTGGATTGTCGTAATCGACAGTTGGCAGAGCTGATGTCGAAATTACCGCTAGAATTTCCAAGTATTTTCAAATAAAATTACAAAACCTCAAAATTTAACCCGACTTGTGTAGAAAATTTAAAGAATTTTTTTTATACGTGCATATACGCTTAACCTTTCGGTTTAGTACCCCCTTTTTAATTAGGTGACATTTCATTGTAATAAGACGGATGGATATGTTAATGCAAAAGTAACTCTGTCAGTTTGTGTGTTACATTTTCATGTGCACTTGTTTAGGCGATTTAGACGCAAAGGATTGCATCATGAGGAAGGAAACTGGCTACTAGTAAATCAATACCAAGACTTGACTTGAAAGATAAACATACACACTGACAATCAGAGATCATAGGTAATCACTAATCACTTACTTTTAGCAACGTACAGTGCACGCACGACGATCAACAGGGTTGTCGCACCGAGATATTTTATTAAAACATCATTTCCAAATGACTTGAACATTTTAAACCGAAAAAAGAAAACTTCTTTTCATAAACAATAAATAAGTTACTTTATTTCAGTCACAACCGTCGTTTTCAACAATCTCCAACAGAGTATTGTATAACCACTGCAGTGTTCTAGCTCTCAGGGCTGTCGATCGACCTTTTTTCACGCATCAATAGAGTTCAACTGATTTTGTTTGAATGAAAAAAAGAATTAGTGCCATCCTTGAGTGCATCAGAGCGTAGTTGCATTGAAAAAAGACACCGATACCTAACTAGGTACCTACCTATTTATTTGTTCCGTGAAAAACTATGTATACAAGTAGTATTGTAGTTACAAACCTATAGAATACCTGAAGAAAACTGATTGTCGTTTAACAACAAACAACTGTTGTTTAACAATGGTAAGTTTTCTTTTAAAACAAATTACCTATTGGTTTGTATCAAACCGTTTGATCAATAAATGAAGTTCGAGAGTTTTGTATAAACAATCATTTCAAGTAGTCTCTTGATTGGCGCAGTAGGTCACCATGCCAACTCAGTACTCACTAATCAAGAGTGAAGTGCACTGAAGTTGCCTGAGAAGCGGGTTGAAAGTAAGGGTTACTAGGTTTCAGCCCTAGGGAGAATCGCTTTCAACTGACAACTGTCAAATTATTAAAAAAAAACTAGGTCTATTTTCACATTTCTATTGAACTATGTTTCAACTTTCTATACAGCCAGCGCGATGTAAAATTGAAATAACGTAAAGTTTAAGTAGGTATTAATTAAAATAAAATTCACTCATTTTTTTCTTTAGCTAATTCCTATTTTTATTTTGACTTTCCTTGCATTCGTAATGAAAAGCACAGTGTTATCCTCGGGAGAAAGACTTTACTTTACCCCTAGGATAACAATGTACTATTACCCCTTCTAAATAAAAATAGCAATACTATTTTCAATTGAGAATAAATGTAAATGAAGGCGGTTAAAAAGCGATTGAATTTTTTACTCCTAGACCCACGTGATTAGGGAATTCCTTTGTGAACTCTTTTTGTTATTACGGGAAAAGATGTTCTAAATATTAAAGCAAGACATAACTTACCTTCAAACTAAGTTTAAATGTATCCTAGTTTTTACGTGATGCGCTAAACAATAAACAGATAAAACATTTTTTTTTAAATATCAAAATGGATTGTATTAGCAAATGCATAGGATATCAAACCTGTGACCCTAATTTTGGAAGTTAGTAAAAAAAACAAAATGGTAATATTAATTCAAACTTGCGACACATATGAACAAAATTGACCATACTAAAAATATCAACAGTTCCATAGATGTCCATGACTTCAATTCCATTATCTATAGATATTTAGTTACCCTGAACTACCGAACTGCCTTTTAAATTACCAAAATGAATTATCACATAGTTAATGTACGCATGTATTGTAATTACTCAAAACCATTGTGCTTTCAACCTGGCCGGGTAAAGGACCCAATAAATGACGCATTAGATATTTCTTTTTTCTTTTCGACGACTGGAGATAAAAGAAAATTTTGGTGTTAAAATTATGACAGTTCTATTCAAGAAAATCTGTTCAATTCCATATTATCAGTTCTGCTCTGGTCTTTATATTGAAATTTGATATACAGTTGCTTCAATACCTACTTATTATAATATTAGTTACTACAGCTTGAACAATGAACTGTCGGGAGCTTGGAAATTTTACCGACTAACCTTTAAGGGCTTGAAGGGCATTGACCTTCCTCATGAATAACTCTATTTATTAGTGAAAACCGCATGAAAATCCGTTGCGTAGGTAGTTTTTAAAATCTAAGCATACATAGGGACAGACAGAGGGAAGCGACTTTGTTTTATACTATGTGATGTAGTGATTTTTAATACAAATTCAACAAAACTTTAATATTTAAGAAATTGGTGCTTCTACCTCATTCGGGTTATTGCATAAGCGGATGCGTTAGTTTGATACAAAACGCCCGGAGGACAATGGCTTTTTATAATATGGTAATTTTGTGCATTTTCACCTTCCGCCTGAATATTCGAGTCATAAAAGCTCAGCAACTTATGAATCTTCATTATAAAGTAACTTCCCGCCGTCTGTAGGCTTAGATTTCTTAAACTACGCAACGGATTACAATCCGGTTCTCATCTATAGATAGCGTGATTCAAGAGGATGGTTTATACTTACTTTATCCCGGAATTAAGAATGTCAGAAACTTCGCATTACATCATCTTATCCCAAGATTCTCAAGCCTGTTTGAGAAACGAAGACAAACCGGAGACTCAAACTCAAACAGAAGACTCGAGGATGTTTTCTTTTTTATAATTTATATAAGTATTCTTTTTGACGTAATTGTTCTGTGGACAGTTTCAGTAACTCGTTTGCCTGAATTAACACATAGGATAATTTTTACACTAGGATTCCCGAAGAAATCCCGAAATTCACGTAAACTAAGTTTGGAAGAACAGAATATTACAGCTATTAAAAACATAATTATAAATTCTGTTGTCAATTCAATGCAGATATTGTTGAACTGTGGAACATCCCCAAAGAAACGGTCAGACCAGTTTATAACTTACTTCTATTTTAAAGTCGGTTACAAAATATTTGGTATCCGGCTAACACTTATCACTTGGGCCACACGACTCATCGCACACGTGTACATGCACTTACGTATGTAAATTTTTCAAATACGATGTTGTTAACGTGTTGTTATAATAAATGCATCAATTCATGAACGATATTGTTTCGGTATTGTCGCCAGCCATCTAGAAAAGAAAAAAAAGGAAAAAACATAACGAAACGCAAGAAAAATAGGTGTTAAGTGTAGGTAAAAATTTATATGCGGCCTAATTGGCTGGACCAATTTTGATGAATTTGAGTTGAGTGATTTGTTTAGGTAGGTATGATTTACGGCCGCACTCAGAGTCGACTTTAATGATTACTTAGTTAAGTATAGATTTTTAAAACAAAACTGCCGCAATCAGAGACTTTCAGTAAATTAATATTAATTGGCATTTAATGAGATGTAACTTAATTAGTGAAATGCCAATTGACAATAATTTATTAAACTTTTCTGATTGCGGCAGTTTTGTTTTAAAAATCTATACTTACCTAAGTAATCATTAAAGTCGACTCTGAGTGCGGCGGTTAGACTCAAAATTGAAGGGAAGGGCAATGTTGTCGAGATCCAGCATTTCCACGGTCGTAGTCGGAAGCGGGAAGCTAGTTTTTTTTTTATAAATTTACTCCGCATCTGAATTGAGACTGAAAAACGTCTGTACCTATAGAACTGATTCTAAAAAAATTACCGTTTGCTAAGCAAAATAAAATTCATTTAATTATCAAATTACTTTGATCTCTTTCTCTCCTCTTCCTAGTTTACATGTTAGTTCATTACCCCGTCTATATATTATTTATTTATTTAAACTTTTTGCACATTATGGTACAAAAGGCGGACTTAATGCCATTGTGGCATTCTCTGCCAGTCAACCGTCAAGATCTGCAGAAAGTGTGTTTGGTGGTGCTTGTAAGTTCTTGATAATTAATAGATACACAATAAACAAACTAAAACATAAACAAACCATACAAATTTTGTAAAAGATTACCATGTATTTTTACATAGCCTGGAAATCTGGTAACATAATAAATGATTTGATGCTTTTATATTTATCTTAAACATTGAATATACCATAGGTGCGTTCACGCTTCAGCTAGTGTGGTGGAACCAAATACAGTTTCCCGTTATAGGTAGGTTGTTGCCCAGGTTAAATAAACGAAATCAACTTCGAATAACTCCATTCAATATAATTATTGTGATTTACAGTTTGTAAGTGTTATAATATAGTTCTACAAGCTGTTCCGCGCGGTTTCACCCGCGATAATCTCGGAGTTCCCGCGGAATTGTTCCATACAAACTTTGCCCCCCTTTTTCACCCCCTTGGGGGTAGAATTTTAAAAAATCCTTTCTTATCGGATACCTACGTCATACAAAGGACATACCCTGCAAGTTTCAGGTCTGTATGAGCAGCGGTTTAGGCTGTGCGTTGATCCGTCAGTCAGTCAAGCATTTTATATGTATAGATAAGTTTGTAATTTCGGAGTTCTGGCTGGAATTTGTGAATGCAAAATTTCATGATAATTGATTGACTAGATAGGACGTGAAAATTTAACAGACTAACAGATTTACTTATAATAACAGTAAGTATGATTAATCGAATTTTATTTTATAATAAAAAAGGAAGACATTTAAAAGAAAATTCGCGAACGTTCGTGCAAAGGTAAAAAATGAATTACTGACTATTTCCCTCGGAAAGTCTACGTATTGTTATAAAAAGTACCATATCTTTTATTTCAAGGCTTGAATTCCTCGAAACTTTGTATATTACAGCAAAGCAAATAGCTACTCGCTACTCTTCCAACCGCAAACATTTCGGCACTCTTTTTGTAACTAAATAAAAAGATAAAGCTAGTAGTACGGGAGATACCGATGCTAATTCGGGAGCGACTCGAGCGTCGTTGGGACCTATTGGGTTTTGAAGATTAGGAGATATAAACAAAATAAGGTCATATGATATTTTTTCATTCACCGGTGGGTTTAGCTTCTATAGGCTTTCAAAAATGTAAAAAAAAATATTAAAATGGAAATACTCGAGCGCGTCAGATATTGTAGTTTAGATACTCCAAGGTGTCTCTGATATCGAAAATATATTCATCTGCCGATTTGCGTGGTGGGGGTGGCCATCCGGAAGTGGAGAAAATGAAAAAAAAAAACATTTACTCGAGCGCGTCAGATATTCAAAGGGGATGTTAAGTGAGCCCTAAAAATGCACCCCTTCGAAAATCTGCCAATTTGGAGGTGACGCAAGGTAGTAGCGAATTTTTGAAAATGCAAAAAAAAATCTCAATTTTGAAATACTCGAGCGTGTCAGATTATTTTACGGAAGGTTCAGCTTGCACTCCAAGTTATGTTGGCTTAAAATCTGACAATAATTTTGAGGGGTATTATTAATCTGACTGCTAGAAACAAAAATTATGATTTATTTTTAAGATTTTTTTTTTCTTTCTGACGTGTAAGTTTAATAACTTTATGAGCTATTTCTTGTTCACAAAAAACACACTTTATATTTCTATGAAATATGTAAAAGCTCACAAAATATTATTCACAAAACTAACTTTAAAGCACAAACAAGCCAGAGCGTTTTACATATAATAACATGAACGCGTTGTTTTGTGATGAGCTTTATTATAAAATATATATAATTACATTAAAGTGAAAGGTTATAGGTGAACCTATAGTTTGATGTAATACTTACCTTAACTTATTTTAATATGTATTTTAACCGACCAAAAAAAGTTATAATTTGACACGTTTAACGCCGTGATATACTGTGATGACATTATGGCGACGGAAAGTAGTGTGAGGACGGTGCGAGAGAGTGAGAGATAGAGAAAAAGTAAAAGAGAAAGAAAGACAGAGATATGAATAGGTACATGTTTCACTGCAGCTGCTCGTTCGATTCGAAGACGATTTTTGTTTCTTCGGCTTATGAAAATCGGCAGATTATATTTTTCCCGCTATCCTTGAGTTATTTACTTTAAAATAAAAAATAAATCAACTGCGCTCGAGAATGTCGAAGTTGCGTTTTTTTTTTGCAAGTTTGTGATCCTCTAACTCCCTTACGTCACGTTCAAATGGTCAGATTATTCATATACATACTTCTCACTATGTAATTAACCCACCATATCTTAATCTGACGCGCTCGAGTATTTCGAGTTATCAATTTTTTTTTACTAATCTGATCGGTTATTCTAGACGCACCCACCAGTGTAGAGGGCCTATATTTGGTGGAGGTACTCAACATGTTCATCTGACGCGCTTTAGCTAATCCACAAATCCCCTCTTGGCGGTCCGTACTATAGCAAATACACAAAAGAACTTCTATTGATATAAGAAATTCAAATATATAAATAAATAAGTAGTTTGAAAGAGGCCCCCGGGCCGAGTTCCTTTGCTGTAGGACAGGGGAAGGACCGAAATAACTTTTTAATGGGGTACCTTACCTATATTATTCCTGAAATAATCCAGTTTTATCGAACTTTTGTCTCCTTTTTCTGATGTAGTTTTACTTTCCGAGTCGGAATAACAGCACTAAAAGTTTCTACATAAAAAGTTCTAATAAATTTAGAGGTCAAGGCAATGGAGGGCTTTGCACCAAACGAGAGCGATAATATCACTCAAAATTCCGTTCGAAATTTAAAAACAAAGAACGGCGCGAAATTATTACGTTCGCAACGAGAGACGAAGTAAGCTGGTTCCACCACCAGTTGCACCAATTGCAGCACTGTGTGTGCGATAAATGCAGTTCATTGCCAATTAATTTTGTGTACACATAATAACAAACTTATGGGTAATTAATTAGTAAACTAAAACAACTCTTACGGCCGCCCTCAGAGTCTTTATCATGATAACGTAATTTTAAGTGAAGATTTTTTATTCTAACTTTATATTATAGATTTAACTAAATTTAACTTAATTAGATAAATGCCAATTGACATTAATTTAATGAACGTCTCTGAGTGCGCCCGTTAATCCAACAAGTTTAAGTTCTATTGTAATTGTCTTTCTTCAAACAAAATCCTTTTCTTTCTTTATTTCTTTCTACACAATAATAATTCAAGTTTTGATAGACATTTCGCTCTGTACCGAGATGATGGATAGTCGTAATTATTGTAAAAAAATATGACAGCTAACGTAATAAAGCTCACGAGATTGTTAGATAACGGCCTCATTTGTCAAAGTCGGACTAACGAGCGATCAGATTCGAGTGGTACCTACCCTAAATACAAGACATTTTAAGATTGTAGATACTTTTGGGGATTTTTCAATTGAACATGAGATCTCTGCTTTCATACGGTACCTATTGTACACTTATAAAAATAATAACTAGAGGCAAGTCTGAAAGATAATAATGCACTAGCCAAACCAAAATTAAGTTTTACAACGAATCTGTGTTTATTCTCGCATTACACAAAAACTTCTTAACAGATATGAAGAAGGTTTTCACATTACCTTTCTTTCAAGCATTATCGTTATAATATAGACATGTTCTCTAGTATTTGTTGGCCAAATATGGTACATGGTACATGGTAGATATGGACATAAATACTGAATACAACAGTTACTGTAAGTACATGTAAGTAAACAAAATAAATAAATATATGTAAATAAAATATACCGAAGTCTTTTTCGTCTTCAACTGCGAAGGTAATCCATCACAGTTCTAACTACGCATCTGGGATTGGTCGAAAATATCCTTTATGGTTCCACATGCTAATGAAAAAACGGTACGTGGTCTTGACTCTCCGTCCATTGTCTATTGCATAGAATATTATTAATCCTACTAATATTATAAATGTGAAAGTGTGGATGTTTGGATGTTTGTTACTCAACCACGCAAAAACGGCTGAACGGATCTGGATGAAATTTGGCATGCACGTTGTCAGGGTACAGAGCCTTCTCTGTACATAGGGCACTTTTTATTCCGGAATTCTCGCGGGAAATCCATAATTACCGCGAGTGAAACCGCGGGAAACAGCTGCCATAATATGATACTTTTATTACGGAACTCCCACAGGAACTCCGTAATTAGAGCTAGTGAGTATAAATAAATATACCTACCGATTATCTCACCAATAATTTCATGGTACGGAACCCTAGAACCCTACCGTCGCGGATCATACCTATCTCTTCTTATACTCATTATCTCACCGCGTCTCCCCTCCATTATGCATCTATCACGCCTTAATGATAATTGGACTGACGTTTTCCGGGAACTTTTACTTTTTGGACTCGGTAACGTCAAATAATAAAATAGACGAAAATAATACGCAACTTAATGAAAAAAAAAAAAAACAACAAATAAGTATAGTTCTAACTTTGCTCGTCAAGAAATCATGATTTTAAACTGAAGTCCAAACAGTTAAAACTTTTCTTGCAATGATCGTCAATTACTTCGTTTCGTGCCAGAAAACAATAAAGAAATCATGACTATCATTCAATAGTTTTTCATAAAACAAATAGAAAAGATATGGATGTAGGTAAGTACCTATTTTCCCGTTTAGATGCGTTCTAAACGAAAATAATTATATTATGTTAGGGTGGGCTGACATAAGTCTGAAATTACCGGTAAGTACTTCTATAGAAAATAATAATTGTACGACCATTCTATCGTAACTTTTTTTTTAAAACAGAGCGCTTGCACGTCAATAGGTACACGTGACGGAGGTGAAACCTCTTAGAGTCAAAATCGTTTCATTTGAAAGTTGAAAGTTTGCTCTCATTATACTCAAAAGAGTTTCCAATCGAGAACCAACTTCTGTGAATATTTTATACACTAAAAGCATTAAAAAAACGTTTCACTAAACAATAAATAAGCTAAATTTCGCTTCGTCTTTTTACCAGCTGCTAAATGGTTGATGGATGTTATTTATATTTTAAAATTGAACGCTCTACTTTATTTCTTGACTATTCAAATCTTTTTCTGATGTATCGGTGACACCTTCTGTCAGCCGAAAGACGTCCAATGCTGGACACAGGCCTCCCCCAAGGATCGTCACATCGACCGGTCCTGCGTTCCCCGCATCCAACGGTGTGCTGTAGTTTCTGAAAAACCTCTAACACACAAATGTACAGTGAAACACATAGCCTGTTTCTTTTTTTTTGTTTTGGAAGCCGATTCCTGTCACTTTCGGTATTAATATAGAGGTTGTCCGTACTGGAAACCGGTTTTCGTTCTGTGCACACTGCACACACCCTTATTGTTAGCTTAATAACATACCTGCCTTAGAATTTAATATCAACATTGCATGTTATCCCGCCATACAAGAAAAAACTCAAACGTTTATCACGAAGGTACACAATATTAAAATTTATGATCAGTTTTAACAGCAAAAAAATTTGTTGTAAATTAGTGTTGCTTCCTTGTACACATAAAATGTGTAAAAAGGGGCGCCTGTCTTTTGATTAGAGGTGAGAATTCTATCGCACCCCATCCTAACTCCCTGGTGTTTCCTCCAATCTGCCCACATCGTGCGTTAGCACTTAGCAATGAGGAGCAGGGTTCTGTCAGGATACACTCGCGACTTTGCCTCGACATTTAAGATCCATCAGATACCTATGTCCTAGCACCACAACGATACAACCTAAACCTAAGCCTAAGTTCATAAAACATCGTGATTCGTCGATTCGTGTGGCGTCTACAACTCTAGCCACTATGCTCTAGATCAGTGTTTTTTAACGTGTGGGTCACGACCCCCTGGGGGTCGCGAAGCCTCTGTATGAGGGTCGCAAGAGGTCGCAAAAACCACCCAATACATATAAAGTTCATAAACAATAAAGTTTGAAAATATAGATTGTATTTATTGTAGGTATATTTGTAATGTAAATGAAATACCTACAAAAAGCGGATATATTATTATGATACTAAAAGGGTCGTGTCATGAAAAAGATTGAAAAACACTGCTCAGGAGTCTAGATTATTTTATGGACTGAGAAGAAGTGGCGTTTTGCCACATGCCCGCGCAAAATTTCGCAGGAAAAAGCTCCGCCGAAAACAAAGCTATGGTAGGTACGAACACTCACCTACCTAGCTTTCTAGTGAAATACTGTAAAAACTTGTCGTGTAATTTGTGTGATAAGTTTTTGTGTAGGTAGGTACGTGTGTAATATAAATACTAAATATTGTAAGTACGACAAATGTTTCGATTTATATTTTTACGAGGAGTGGAGTAGTTTAATTAGTGAAACTCCCTCTTTAATCTTTTTTTTGCGTAATTAGATAATATTCCTGCTTAGTCATAAAACTCCCAAAATCTCAACACTCATCGTGTGTGGCCTTAACAATTTAGCCACACAATAATAAACCACTAGAGTAAGGTTAATCCACCTTTCACTAGATAAGCCTGTTGTACTGGAAACGCGATTCTGGAAGCACAGTTACGCTTCCACTTCACTTTTCACATAGCGCTTAGCAGATGTTATGTATTTATGTTAAAAAAGTAAAATCTTTGTTTTGTGAAGCTCCTCTAAAATAAGGAATAGAAAAAAAGATTTAGATGTATTTTGTGATTTGTAACCAATTGAATTCAATGTCAGATAGATTCAAAAAATGCACGATAGCAATGTTCGTTGTAATAGAAATTGTGTGTTCCAAATAATTTATCTAAGTTAGTTACACTAATCTTCGCGATAGAGACGCAGACCATTTTTTACAATCCGTGTTGGCAAGCCACTAAAATTGGAAAGTGATACGAGTACCTATATTTTTATTATTTTATTCGGTTGATCATCACATGAATTCACGTGAAATCTTCATAAATCACTTTACAGAATGATATAGGTGGTGTCATCCAGTGCATTGTTCTAACAGAATACGTTATTTACGATGACAAGTCGTCTCGCGCGGATTACGTTGTGTGTGGCGCGGAAGCAGGTTGCATGATGGTAATGTCAGTGGAGTACGAATTATGGCATAACTTACCTCTATGGTATAACTACTGGCTGGAAGAGATTTAAAACTTTAAGGTTTAAAAATAAGACTTGTACTTATAGTAGCTACATACAATTCTATATTCAAATAAAAAAAACTAATTATCACATTCACTTCACTTCGCACTTCTATACGATTCTTTTCCCTAGTTATTTATTGATTTAACAGAATCCACAGTGTATCTACAAATTTTATATTATATACTATTGAATTCTTTATTTATTTATTCGACAAAATTCCACAGCACATGACAACAATTTCAAACAAATTTCATAAAAACCATAATTAGGCCATTATGAACTTTTCCACTTTAACTCCGCAATTTCATTTCTGTGGGCTTCAAAACTAAATTTTTATTTACTAATGAATAAGGTAATGCTTCTTTTAACTAGCATAAATATTAAGAATAGAATATAATATATTTTATTGCACAACAGATACACACACGTACACAGAAAGTTGACAAAAAGCATTTACAAACTAATTTTTCTTTGTTTTAAGTTCCCTCCATTAAAAAAAGTTTAAGGGGGGTGCCTGGCTATATTTCTAACAGAAAATTGGCAAAAACACCACACTCTTCCTCTATGTTATCTATCTATCTATCTACTATCTTTAAACGAGCAATTCTTGTATATCTTATCTTATCTTAATGTATATAAATCACGTGTCACGTTGTTTGTCCGCGATGGACTCCGAAACTACTGAATCGATCGTGATGAAATTTCGTCATTATGTTGTATTTAGCCCAACTTAAAAGATAGAATAGTTTTTATCCCGGGATTCCCGCGGGAACTCCGAAATTACTGCGGGAAACAGCTAATCACCGTAAACTACTGTCAGTGGGGTACAAAGAAGGCCGTAGAGTACTTTTTCCCGGAATTCCCGCGGGAACTCCGAAATTACTGCGGGTGAAATCCCGGGGGACAGCTAGTATATTATATATGTATGTACTATGTATAGTATAATCTGAATCTCGGAAACTGCTCCCACGATTTTCATGAAATTTAGTATGCAGGGTGTTTCGGGGGCGATTAATCGATCTAGCTAGGTTTCATTTTAGAAAGCGTCGTTTTCTCCGTGTTTTCAGGCAATGAAAAATGGGTATTTGTTTTTCAACTTAACAATAGATGGCGCTATACACAACGAGTGAAGCTCGGTGAGTCAAATATTACCTAAATCTAATGAGTTACAAGTAGCAACTCCGTGTTCAGTGTGCACCGCAAAACATAAAAGTTTTGTACAAATACACAGTATGGGAACTTTGGCAATAATTCAAACAAACCCGCAAACCTACGGGACCCGTGTCAATAGCAGTCGGAAATCGAGAGGGAGTTAACTTTGCCGCGCCGCGCCGTTGTCTGTTTGAAAGTTAAATTAGATGTAATTTTGGGGTATGCAGCACCTATATTACTGTTCAGTAAGGTTATATATATACGTAGAGTACTACTACAAGTCCATCCCCCGCGGTTTCACTCGGGCTAATTTCGGAGTTCCCTCAGGAATTACCGGATAAAAACTACCCTATGTCATTCAGGATGTGGATATCGTTAGATTTACTTCAAAAATACCAGTAGGTACTTTCATTCATACTATAAGAATATTGTTAATTTTTCTGTAACCGACTTCAAAAAGGAGATGGTTTTATCAATTCGGATGTTTACAATTTTTTTTTTTATATTTATTTATGTTCAGGCATAACTCGTCGTATATAGACGGATTTGAATTTTTTCTTTTTTTTCGAAAGGGGCTTATTCCGAAATGCTCCCATTTAAAGATCTGATGATGACTTTCGGAGGCAGACAGTGGAACTGTTGAAGTCGGATTAAATATTTTTTTGTTACAATTTTGCTTATCTATTAAAATATTGTTTTTTCTTTTAAACCGCCAGTATATATATAGTTTCCGTGACCTATCGCTATGAATAAAAATGCAGTTCTTTTGTTTGAACTGGTTAATTAATTTATGAAAGTGCTTTCGCGCTGTTTGCAGTTGGATGTGTAGTATATATTATGTACATTACATTATAAACTGTATCACGCTATGTGGTTGCACATTTCGGGATTTCCCTATTTCTTTCCATGTTACCTGAGTTTACTGAATATAGGGAACAGGTATTCGGGGTAGTTCGGAGTGGTTTAGGTTCTGAATAGAAGATAGGGTAGTTTCACCCTGATACCAGCCCGGTGACACCATACAAATGAACTGATTCAAGTACTTTCCCACAAGTAAAGACGGCCGGCTTGTATGTACGCGTGTTGTGCGTGTGTCCGTATCGTAGGGTTGACAGCGAGCTGACAGTTGACAGACATCTGTCAGTGACAATTGTCACATGTAGATTCTACATGTGTCAAACTTCCTCGGTCGTAACCTAGGTAGCATTCGCGGGGTATGAAGAGACATGCAATTGGTGGGAGGCAGAGAGTGTCGCTTCTTTATATTACTTACCTCCATGCTTTGCTGACACGAAGAGTAAGTACAAGGGGACCAGCTAACTTTTAAAATTGTATAGCTGAACCCAGAAGCCCACGGTTTCAATCAATAACACGTCAAAAAGTTTAATTCAATTACAGTTTAACAAAACATTAGGTTGTACTTAGCAGCTTATTCACTCGTCGTTAGCGTATCTTAACGACCTTTTAACACGACATGGGGGCGCCAGGACTAAAAGCCGGCGTCCGACAGATTGTGATAACTCTAAACGGATTTATGGGATCAAAGATTAAACTGATATTAGCCGGTAAACGTTTACTTTCTCAATTCTCTTGTTGTTAGTAGCGAGTAATCGAAAATAAGATCGGCCCTCGGGGGCTAATTTTGTATGGTTTATTGAAATTAAATTCCAAAGATGAGTTATCACATTTGAATGTTTTATTTCTTTCATAATGGCTTAGTTTATTCTCGTGATGCAATTTACGGATTGTAAGGGACATATTGAAGCCCCCGATAAAATTGATACTTACATGTATAACTAAAATTATAAATGCGAAAGTGAGTTTGTTTGTTTGTTACGCTTTCATGCATAAACGGCTCAACCGATCACCACGAAATTTTGCATACACGTTGTCAGAAATATAGAGAAGGACATAGGCTACACTTATCTCGCAATTCCCTCGGGAACTCCGAAATTGACGTGGAAGAGGCTACATTAAATTTTGCATATTACCTACACGTTGTCAAGGAAAAAATATAGGGAAGTAAGTGCTTTTATCTGGGAATGCCCGCGGGATTTCCGAAACTAACGCGGGTGAAACTGCGGGGAACAGCAACTTCTTTATAATTGAACAAAAACTGGCATCTACATTTTGTTTCGCCACAGTCACCCATGCTAAGAGCGCAAACCACCACCAAACTTCTGCGTTTCTTATTTCAATGCCACATCACACATGATAATATATTTTTATAACACTTAAAAACTATCTGAACCGCAGTAAAAAGCATCACCATAGACAACTTGACAATTGTCACTCGTCACTTAGCGATAGTGTAAGACAGTCTCCACTTTTGACACCTCCTAGTGCAGTCGCACACTTCAAGTTTATGTCATTTTTGCTTTGAAAAAACCGGCCAAGCGCCAGTCGGACTCGCGCGCGAAGGGTTTCGTACAAACTTCTAACTGTGAAATGATGTAACTACAGGAGTTTCGGGTTTTCACTCTTACTTATGCTATATGAAACTTGCCAAATTTCATAATTTATAAGTTTTAATTCCCTTGCCATTATCAAAATATGCGGCATAAACGGTCGTACCTAAGTATCATTTGATTGCGTTGACTCAGAAGTTTAATGTTTTCACTACTCCAAGCACTGTAAGACTTGAGTATTTAGACTATTTGGTATTAGTTTCAACTTGATACATCCACGCGTTCTTGGGAAAAAGGGTCTTCATAGACGGACAGCAAAGTGATATAAGGGTTCCTTTTCCTTTTTGGGGTACGGAACCATAAAACGATAAATTAGAGGAATGGGGACGTTGAAAACAGACGTGGGTTGTTGGATTTTTGATAAAACACGACTTGCTTTTACTGTATTTCATACAAAATTATGAGAGTACCAACGCATTCCTCTATTTTATCCTTGGATTGACACTAAAGCAATAATATTTTAAACACACAATTTATATTATATTTTAATCATTACTAAAATATAGCTAGATATGTATGTACCAGAGTAAAAGAAAGCTGGTGGAATTCGGTCATGTTTAGGTTCTGAAATATACAAACCTCATACAAACATACTTACTATAATTATGTTCTTAAAGGATAATACGGAACCTTAATTTAACTCGATTAAAAATATATTATATTATATTATGTTAAATTTTGTTTCACATTTTTTTTATTTTCTGTGATGCCGAATAAAGATATATCTATGTCTATGTCTATATCTCCGGATATCTATTTATGGAAAACTTAAAATAATAACTATATTTATTGATTACGGACGCATGGTGATTTCCATTGATTGTTTTCAGTTTAATAAACGCGATTATTATAAGTTTAATCCCAGTGAAATTCTATGTATAATATCATTGGGTGAAAAGAAAGAAAATTCTACGTCCGTGTTTTTTTTTTTTTCATTAAACGCATTATGACAATTCCACCCATGGGGTAAATAAACTGAATGAACCGAGTGAGGGTTGGACGCAGATGGCATTTTGTAAAATGATGCCCGTTGATGAGTTTAATAGCTATAATTTGTTACTGTTATTTTTGGTTAGAGTTCATATACTTTTTGAACATAACACTCGTTTTACTGCTGTAGGTATGTATGGACATAATATTAGGTACGTATGGTTTTCGGGCATTTATCGTTGAAATTGGGAGCGATGTCGGTAACGAATCGGGTGCCCGCCCGCAGGCGTCTGGCGATTGTGTAATGTCTGCAACGGGATATTCTGATGGTTAACCCTACTAATATTATAAATGCAAAAGTAACTCTGTCTGTCAGTCTGTCTGTCTGTCTGTTACCTACGCTTTCACGCCTTAACGGCTCAACCGATCATCATGAAATTTTGCATACACATTGTCAGGGGTACTGAGAAGGACATAGGGTAGTTTTGTTCCGGAATTCCCGCGGGAACTCTGAGATTAACGCGGGTGAAACTGCGAGGAACAGAACAAATTAATGCTGAAAACGAATAGAAATTTAACGGAAAGTTAACAAGAAATAAGTACCTACTTAGGTAATACATACATTGAGGTTTTGTGAGACTAAGTATGCGAGAGTGTCTTCCCTTGTAAGTTAACCTGTACGTGTATAATGGACACATTATATGTTCATTATTGTAATTGGTTTTAGCGTTATAATTAACTATAAAAATAAATAAATAGAGAAAAATAAGGGCTTGTTCGGTAAAGTTCGCGACCGAAAAGTTTCCCACCGAAGATTGGTCAACAGCATTTCTGCTACCGGTGTTCGATTGGGCGCCATATTTGGTCAGTATACTCTCCCGTAGTTTTACACATTATTGACATCATGCGGGGTCAGTCACTATGCCTGCTGGTCACTGATATTGTGTCGCCAACGTATCCTTCGGGTAACGAAACCTCTTCGGTCTGATTGGTTTCAAATCAAATCAAATCAAATATGCTTTATTGCCCCAGAAGAGAAAATAAAAACTAAAACAGATAAAAAGTAAATACAGAGCAAAAGGCGGCCTTATTGCTAGAGGCAATCTTTTCAAGGCAACCTTAAGGAGATATAGAGCTGTAAATAGAAACTAGAAGCGGGTGCTGGGTGCACAACGTAATACCTAGCTATATACTATATAAGGATAATACAAATTCTCTCTCTCAAATTGATTTCTCTCCGTGATATATGTAGAATGTAGATACCATAATGTTGAAATTGCCTTTCATTGACTGTTGTTTGTTTTGTCAACGGTACCCTCGAGAGGGTTAAGAGATTCTCTCAACGAACTCCGAATGATTTATAAAAGGCCCACTCATTTGAATTTGAAAAGCCTGTATCGGATCACCACCATTTCTATCACCCCTTTTCACTTTCACCAGTTCCAGCTTACCTGTTGATGGATTTTACCTTGATTTTACCCAATAATATACTATAGTCTATATCTATACACAATCTATACATAATATAAAACGCTGCTATTGGTACCGGTACAGACACCAGTATATATACGTACTTACCTAATTTTTTTCTCAGACTCGGAAACCAATGTTCACAATATAAATGTTTATTTATTTTTCCTAATAAGGGAATCGAACCCGCGACCTGACATAGCAATCACCTTGCCACTATACCAACGGTTCTGTATATTATAGATAGCTAAGTGAATTAGCTAAAATTTTCTATTCATATTTGATTTTAATGCGAGATCTGCGAGTGTAATCGGCGGGCGTTCAAACTGGTGATATCCAAAAAATCTCATTAGACGGAAGGAACAATGGAACATACCGGAAATCCTTGACCCGGATCGCGTCTTGGATAGAGCAGGGATAAAAGGAACTCCAATATACCTTCGCTTTGTGCTGTATCGACGTATACGTGTTAAGGGGCTGTGTCGAAAAATAAATAGTAAAAAGACGAAGACGAAAATAAATCGAAAGAAAATGCGGCATAGAATGCTTCAAGCATTGATTCCGCTACGGAACGATCTGTGCAGTTTTTTTTTTTTTTTCAATATCAAGTCAATCTTTTTTTCAAGTTTAGAGCTTCGTTATAAATAAAAGTAATCCATAATATACAGATGCTAGCAACTTTTTTTTTCTATCGTGAAAATAAACCCTAATCATGTTTTGGCTTTTATTAAAAATTCAGTAATTTAATATTTTTTTATTGCACAAGAAGGTAATGGTGAGCCTTGTGGCATTCTCTACCAGTTAACCATCGGGTTCATACGCTCAATTAACATAGTATCTATACACATAAATAAAATCGAAGTACCTATTTGTTTGTAATTCCAAATTAACAGCTTTTCACTAAATACCTATATGAAAGTATACAGGGTGCTTAAATAAAAAATTCATTTTAAAAAATTTCTCTATCTGTCTGTCTGTTTATTTCGGCTAATTCCTGAAACAGCTGAACGGATTTTAACGGGACTTTCCCTGTGAGATAGCTGATGTTACTAAGGCTGCTTTTATTTTAGAAAAAAATAGTTCCCGTCGGAATGTTGAAGCTCACACAGGTACACACAACAAAACTAATAATCCTTATATTTCACGGTTCCCAAAGCTTTGGTGAATCAATATGGTTTTACACAGCCCCTTAAAAGCGTGGGCTCAAAAATACGAGTATTGCGATAATAATAGTAAGTAAATAATAATGCGTGGGCTTTTGTGTGCCATTTTGATTAGTCATAGTCAGACTTCCCCCGCTTCAGTAGGTGAATCGATTTGAACAAATCTCTCTTTACATACATACATATACTTCAATGAATACATATATATTTATATTGATTTAGTTTCATTACAATTAGTGTTTAACTGTAACTCTGTAAATTTTTTTGGTTAATTCTTAACTTATATTATTATAAATGCGATTATGAATTTGTTTGTGTCATGATTAGTTAACGAACGATCATCATGTTGTCAGATATACAGAAATTGAAAAGGGTAGGTACTTTTATGCCCGGGATTCCGACGGGAACTCCGAAATAAACGAAGAATTAGCAAATAAATTAGTTAGTCAATATTTTATATGGTTCTAGCTTTAGGTGACTCCGCGATAAGTTTATACGTTGTTGTTGTTATTGTAATGAAAAATTAAAATGGCATTTTGTTGCAATTTTGCTAAATTGTCAGTGATTCCCAAAAAAAAACATGTACTGTTGGATCAAAAGTGACAATGGCGCGGCGCGCTCTCAATACCAAGCGAGCGGAGCCGCGGGCAACAAAGAAGTAAGCAAAGAAATGAACAGCATATGTACTAGGTTCGACTCCGGAATCGAAATGCACTCACTCATACGAATAGACCGCGCATCTCAAGCCCGGATTGTATTACGCAATAGTGGGCTGCGAGCTTTCGAGTACCGATTGCAAAAAAAATATTTCCAAAGCTAGCTGTGCCCCGCGGTTGCACCTGCGTGAGTTTCGGAATTCCCGCAGGAACAATTTGTTTCTAAAATAAAAGTAGCCCAAGTTACCCCATATAACATCAGCTATCTGCCAGTGAAAGTCCCGTTAAAATCGGTCCAGCTGTTTCAGAGATTAATCGGTAAAAACATGCCCGCCCACAGGCAAAATTTTAAAATATTGATTTTTTTTACTTTCATGTGCATTTAGTGAAAAGTTGTTAATTTGGAATTACAAACAGTCACTTATATTTTATTTATCTTTAGGTATAGCTTAATTATAACACGCGTTAATTTCGGAGTTCTCGAGGAATTCCAAGAAAAAAATTCCTTATGTAAGTTAGGAACGCTGTCGCTTTCTATAAATGTGAGAATTTTTAAAATCGGTTCAGTGGTTTAATGAGTTTCTACATTACAAACACACAAAAATCCAAAAATCAGATCTTTTCTCTTCATAATGGACATGTTGGTTGTCAAGGTTAGGCGCCTTCTCTCATGAGCTACAGTCGTAGCTAGAACTGATTATGCCTACATAGACATACTTAAACCCCTGTTTTCTCTTGTTGTAATTCCCACGGGAACTCCGAAAATATATGAATGGGGAGAGCTAGTATCATTATAGTTTGAAAACGAAGTGCACGTATTATGTGCAGAATAAACGTTTAAAATTATCTTTTCTGCTGACAGTACACTCGCATCTGGCGTCCTTATTACAGCCGCGTCTGTCTGTCTGTGTGTCTGGAGTGCAGTAATATTAATATCGTCGTCAAGAACTCTGGATTTTCTTTAATGCATTTCATTCGTCGAGGCGATGCTGTTTGTTATTGAATTTGTTTCTAAGATTGCACTCTCTTTTGCTCCTTTTACCCATCCCACACTATAAACTTGCTTCAACCCGCGGGACAGGATTACGGGATTTCCGCGGGACTGCTTTCCGGGACAAATGGTCCCTATCCTACGTCCTATTCCTGGACCAGACATATACAACGTGTTAATGAATTAACTGAAAACTAGAAAGTAATTTGCTCAAAATCTACTAGCGAATCGATTGCACTATGTTTTAATGTGGGTTATATTTTTCATTTTTATTAGCCCATGTCTAAATTATTTATAATACAATAGTTAGCGCGTATGCCGCCCGCAGAAAAAAATTTGAACCGGTAGGAGCGGGCGTAGCGCTTGGAATTTCGTAGATAGGTCACCTCCAAACTAATGTGGAATAACTTTTAAAGTATAATTTTTTTCTACATAAAATATATTTTAATCATACTATTGTTTATTTTTTTAAATGGGGTGTATCAGGTTTTCAGTTAATTCATTAACACGTTGTAAAGTATCGGGATATATAAAAGTGAATGGTCACTGACTCACTGACCAAACACGAAGCCTCGAAAATTACGCGACCTATGAACTAGAAATTAGGCAGGTAGTTTACGTAGAGAAGAAGTCAACTAAGGAGGAATTTCACGGAGTTCACGCGTAAACTCTCAAATTAACGCGCGTAAAACCGCAGGGAACAGCTTGTCACAACTATTATTATATAAACGCAAATGTAAGTTTTTTCGTTACGATTTCTCGTCTTAACTACTCAAATGATCATTATAAAATTTCGCATACACTTTATGAAGAGAACAGAAAAGGACATATCAAACGGATTAAACCCAACTCTTTAAGTTCCTTTAAACCAATTGTACCGACTGCTAACTAATTATGAAACTCCATACTAAATAGAAACGATTAGTAAAATGGCTCCCTAACGTACACCAACAAAGGTATCCTATTCCATGCCACTATTATTAGTGAATTCTAATGTGCAATCCGAGAATCGAACCCCGACCCCAATATCTAAACATAGGCCACGTGCATCCGGCGCGGCATGTGTCCGCGAATAGGCCCCGGGGGAAAAACAATGTATTAACACTTGAGCATAGGTGGCATAGGTTATAAGGTAAGTAAAGTTCAAACTGAAGCTAATCCTGATCTACCTTGCACTGAATAGAAGAATAGAATAGAATAACACTGACCATATGCCTTTTTTCTAATAATAATAATAATAATAAGATAAAATAATCTACTTCACAACACACAGATCTACTTGATCCCACAGTAAGCTATTATTAGCTTGTGTCGTGGAAACCAAGCAAACGTGGTATATACTAGGTACATGTAATTACATACATTTTATACTATAGATAGATAAACACGCCCAGGGGGTCGATTTTTGAATCGCTCGAATTGCTTTCACGCACGGAATCGCGAATTCACGTGCGAATCCTCATACATTTTTTAAGCATTCACGCGTGAATCTTGCAATTCCGTGTGCGAAAAGTAATTCGAGCGATTCAAAAATACGAGCCCTGACTGGAAAGTGGAACCCTGCATTTTTCATCACACAAAATGCACCCCCAGCGGGAATCGAACCCGGAACCTCTTGATTAGTGGGCAGGCATGGTGACCTACTGCGTCACTTTGTAATCACCATCCAAATTTGTTGATGCAACTTTATGTGATGAACGGTTGAGTATAAGTACGCACAAAAATATTTGCTGTACACGGCAGTTAATTTCGGAGTTCCCGCTGGAATTCCGGGATGAAAGTCCTTTTCTGTACTCGCGTACGCAAAATTTCATGATGGTCGGTTGAGTAGTTACGAGGTGAAGGCGTAACAACCCAACAACTCACATGCATTTGATTAATGAAAAATAATTTTGTATGATAATATTATATCCCACACTGTTACCTTAAAACACTGTAGCTGGAGCAGGATGGATGATATCGCTCGACCGCCACCAAAGGGGAAGCTTCCCGCCGGGCGAGGTGGTATGCCCGGGGAACCGCGGCTCCGACTGTAGATCATCGGAGGTCGTGTGTATGCAGCGCAGTGTGAAAACTTCGTTAGCGCGATTCAGGACTTGCATATAGCCAGTACTCGTCGGTTCTTTGTAGTTCGTGAGTTGTGGTGTAGGGGTCGCCACAGCACCAATATGCCTTCTTCGCCGTGGAAAGCTCCCTCCCTCCCCATCACAGTATTATAATAATAATTATAGGGTGATTTGTGATTCTAAGGCGTATCTAATAATATTAAAGCGCGAAATGAGGTGTGGTTGAAAAAATTGGTAGAATTCTCGCCATATGTCGTTAAGGGAGCAGTCGCCATATCTAATGACGATTTGTTCTATTTTTACAGTTACGTATATTTTGTATTCGTACAAGGTATTAAGCCTCAGCACTTGGGATTGTCTGAAACGTGAAAATTATTTGACGTACGTTTTTACGTGAAAGCGCGACAGTTGAATTACGGATAAAAATATAGTAGTAAAATATAGTATTGATTGAATTGGTGGCAGCCCTACAGTCAACACACCTTGTATCCTCATCAATCGACAATCTAAGGCATTGTTCAGACAAGAAAATAAAAATCGTGGGTCGTATTTGTAACTTGAGTAAATATGTAAATAGCATTTACTCTATAATGTTATGAGCGGTTGATTTTCGATAATTTTTTTATTTTTTCGTCTGATCAATGCCCTATATTCATGAGAAGAGTGGTGTCATGGTGCGTACCGAATTATTTGTTAACCCGTTTGACTTAATTTTCTTTTTACTTATTTTATATTACACTAGCTATCGGAGATTCCGCGGGATTTCCAGGACAAGCTACACGTATCTATTGAAAAAACTGCATTCAAATCCGTTATGTTCGCGTAGTTTTCAAAATCTCAGTATACATAGGGACAGACAGACAGCGGGAAGCGACTTTGTTTTATACTATGTAGTGATACCTGTAGTATACCTACTAGGCTACTACTACATTACATCATTATTGCACACGTGGTTGTACCAACAAACAAAATACATTATGTCTTTCGATCCACGTCCCCTTTAACCTTGAATAATGCAACCGATATGTACCAGTAACAAGCGTGAATTCGTTGACCGTGGAAATAACATAATATTATATACATATTTATGCGACATGCGTGTTATGAGTTGTAAATTTAATACTTATAATACCATTAGCTGTTCCCCGCGGTTTCACCCGCGCTACTTTCGGAGTTCCCGCGGAAATTCCGGAATAAAAGTAGGTACCCTATATTATTCTTTGTACCCTTGGCAAGCTATATGAAAAATTTCATAATGATCGCTTGAGTAGTTAAGGCTTGAAACTTGAAAGTACGTGTTCCTACATTGCCAACAACTATATTATATGTATTTCAGCTGACAAATCATCATGGATCACTCTATGTATTGGTAAAAACCGCATGAGAATCCGTTCAGTAGTTTTCGAGTTTATCGTGTACATACAGACAGATGCGGAGGACGTAATATGTAGTGATATCATACACTAGTACCGATGGCATGGAGATATTACACATAGAGGCTTTGATTCATTCAAAATACCGTTCAAAATTGAAACACAAAATATAACCAACCGATGCGTAAGCTGTTTCCACCACACTTAATATTCCACGATTACGCGTGCACTGAATTCGGTTCTATACCAATCCATTCAATAATAATAATAATCCACAACACACAGTTTTACTTGATCCCACAGTTAGCTTAAGCTTGTGTTGTGGAAACCAAGCAAGTAGTATACATACATACATACATATGACATATTATAATATTATTACATAATTATATTATTACACAGCCAGACTGGAAAGTGGAACCCTTTGTTCATCACACAAAGTCCACGCCCACCGGGAACCGAACCCCGAACCTCGTGATTAGCGGTTAGGCATGGTGACCTACTGTACCAATCGGGTCGTCGCACTTCGATGACCGATGAGATATACCTAGGTACAATGACAATACAATTTCAAAGATTAACTAGTTTTTTGTAATTGTAATTTTAAGTCTAAGTCTAAGTTGTACTAGTAGTAGTAGATAATGTAGTTGTAAGAGGTTGGAGACTGAAAATCAGTGGATTCGCTGAGTCCCATCTCCTTTTCGCCGCACCAAATATTATAATTATACTACCTATTCTGTAACTGTAGCCGGGACCATTTTGTCAACATTTTTGTATTGTTTTTTATTGCAGTTGTATATTATGTGTTGGTTGACAAATAAATTTATTTTCTTTCTTTCTTTCTTCTTTCTAACTTGTGCTGTAATGGAGATGTGAACTACTTTTGAAAATCAAAATTCTAATTAGTCCGTCAGTTAGAAAATAAAAAAACAATAGACACGTATTTTTTGCTTTTTCAAATAAATTAAAATATACAGAGATAAAGCGCATTAAAGTTTAGGGTGAGGGGGTCGTGACGTCACTAACCGCTAAAACCGCCATACAAACTGTCAGAATAGTGACGTCACGCGAAATTTCAACTCAATGTATCGCCGTTATTTTTTGATTACGTAAAAAAATAAAAAATACGTGTCCAATATTTTTTATTGATCTACAAGACGAACTAAAAAAAAATTAGTGAACATGCCCATTATGTGCTGGTGAATAAAAATTTCTTTTGTTGATTTATTTATTTAATTATAATAATAATAATAATCCACTTCACAACACACAGATCTACTTGATTCCACACTAAGCTTGTGTCGTGGAAACCAAGCAAACGTGGTATATACATATATATACTATAGATATATATATACCCACCCAGACTGGAAAATGGAACCCTGTGTTCATCACACAAAGTCCACCCCCACCGGGAATCGAACCCGGAACCTCTTGATTAGCGGGTAGGCATGGTAACCATTGCGCCAATCGGGTCGTCGTGTTAATTATTTATTGTAATTTTGCAGTCGAGTGTACCATACATACATTAGAAAGATAAACCGATCTCACCAACATAGAATTAGACATTGGATATGGACAGAACACAGGTCCAGCACCAACCGGTTACCGAGAGACAGCTAATAGGAATGTCACGTACATCACATATCGTTTTCTCCACTGGCGCCAGCCGCTGGCCCCAGCGACTCGCTCAAGTGTGAGAAACATGACGTTGCCAACTTGCCGCAAAATTATTATCCGTTTAAAGTTTAGTAATGACTTAATTACAACGGTTTTACTTCGATGTACCGGTTTTCAGGTTATGTAAGTTATAGGTAAACGCTGCCTCGATTAAGGGCTATAGACAATCCGCACAAGAGATCGCGGGTTCGTGTATTACCCGAACAATGGCGTTACAAATATTAAGAAATATAGATGCGTCATTAGCAGTCGAAAATAGGTACTAAGAAGAGTTTTTGACGAGCTTTAAAAACTGGCGGTTTGGGCATATAATTTTGTGTCTATAAAAAACTTTATAGGTAAGTAATAAAAAAAAATATTCATAAAATATTTTGAAGCAATAAAGTCATTTTCATTATATTATCTACATATTTTTATATTGTTTGTCTCAAAACTTAAGAACTGAAAGTTTCGAAAAGTAAAGTTTGCCGAAAGAAGAAGAAGCAGAAAGTGGTCGATTTTCATTTATCGATTTACTTTTTGATTTATTTATGTGTAATTTCCAGAACAATGTTACATAATATCACGACTAACATCATTCTATTTTCCATTACCTTTTCTATTTATGTCACGATTATTTATTATCTTACGTTGTAATCGATTTCAATATTAATTAGATATATATCGGATACTCTACAAATGGTCTGTACTATAGTAGGAGCAAAGACATTAAAAGGGTACGAGTATAATGTGTGCCCCGATATATTTTTACGTTACAACTTACACCTTCTAAATAGATAGTTCTGTTTTTCTTTCAATTACGTAGTAATCACTACAAAACCAAGTACAAAGGACGTCTTTTCTGCTTAGAACCAGCCCATTGACACTGCCTTGAAGCAAAAGTTACTATGGATCTATGAATAACTTCCATACCAACTTTGGTATCTAAGCTAATCTAACCAAATCCCCTTGACCGCGTCTTACATTGACAAGGTTAAGGTTGGCACAAATGCTTTCATAAATCAGTTCAGCGATTAACTTATGAAAATGCCGACTCTTAAAACGTAGTGATTATTTACACAGTGCTTAGAACCAAAAACAGTGCAGAAATGTTTTTCATCAATGCACTGTTTGTTTTTTTTAGATATTTACCACAGAGGTTTGATGTCTCCCATTAAGCTTAATATAAAATGTACGCATTAGATCGATCAAAAAGATACTGGCTGAAAATTAAACTCGGCTGAATAAAACCAACTTGGTGAAAATAATGGGCATGTTGACTAATTTTTATTTTTAGTCCGTCTTGTAGATTATTAAAAAATATTGGACACGTATTTTTTTCTTTTTTTACGTAATCAAACAATAACGGCGATATATTGAGTTGAAATTTCGCGTGACGTCACTATTCTGACAGTATGTATGGCGGTTTTAGCGGTTAGTGACGTCACGACCCTCTCACCCTAAACTTTAATGCGCTTTATCTCTGTTTAATTTATTTGAAAAAGCAAAAAATGTGTCTATTGTTTTTTTATTTTCTAACTGACGGACTAATTAGAATTTTGATTTTCAAAAGTAGTCCACATCCTCATTATTTCCACGGTTACCGTTTCGTTAGCTCAACAGATCGTCATGAAATACATGGACATAGGATAGGGTATCTCTTATTCCGGAATTCTTGTGGAAACTCCGAAATTAACGTTAGTCTATCCGCGAGAAACGGCTAGTTATATATGAGGGCAACGACTGTACAACCTTAATATATTCACGACGTGAGGTCAGGGGGTGACCAGAATACAATGTAAGTTGTGGACATTCTTGGGTGTTTCGCTTCACAATCTGATATGAGTGATCGTGTGTGGGGAGTTGTTATGGGATCACTTATATTATATCGGTTGTAGGACGTATGTATTATTTTGAAAACGGTGGCCATTCTATCTGTAAAACTCTAAAATTTAAATTCTTGCTTAGAACAAATCTCCGGAAAAATATTGCCGCAGATGGCTAAGATACAGGCTCAGCCTAGTTTGGTCACTGATAGATAGTCTCGTAATTTGGTCGTCATATCATAAATGTGAAAGAGTGGATGTTTGGATGTTTGTTACCCAATCACGCAAAAACGGCTGAACGGATTTGGATGAAATTTGGCATGCACATTGTCAGGGGTACAGAGAAGGCCAAAGAGTACTTTTTGTACCGGGATTTCCGCGGGAACTCCGAAATTACCGCGGGTGAAACCGCGGGGCAAAGCTAGTAATAATAATAATAATTTTGTTAATTAAAATCTAGTACTCATTACCTCTTACAACTTAAGAATGTACTCATTTAAATTTCAATGCTTATGTTATCATGGACCATTGAAAGCCTGACTGAGTTTAGCTTGTGCAAAAAAAAAAAACTAATAGGCAATACATCTACAAGTTAAAAGTTAAAAGTCAAATGTTATTTCTTTTCTAAATAGAACGTTCTGCCCATTTGTAACCGATATTTTACCAACAAAATAAATCAACGAACCGACAAAAAAAAAAACATCAAAATAGCTACTTAATCTCGGATTAAAAACCCGGTCGAGGCTCGTGTAGTCGTAAATATTGTGTAGGTATGCCAATATTTGCGAGCTGATCGATTTACGGCTTGAGGAAGATCGTAATTTATGTTAAAGGTATTAAGGTTTTTCCCCTACCAAGACTCTAGTTTCTAGCCAAACTTGTTGTAGGAAGGGCAAAGTCCTTTCTTTTGAACTTGTTTAGACAAGGCAAGAAACAATATTCGCAACGTTACGTGACAAGTAACATCAGATATTAAGAATTTTCTCAGTTGACCATGTTTATTAGTTTAGTATTTAGCCTGCGATGTCCCGTAGGTAATAGAATACTAGCTTACCCACGCGGTTTCACCCGCGGTTATTTCGGTGTTACCGCTCGAATTCCGGGATAAAAAGTAGTCTATACAATATAGCTGTAATATGTTACTCAGGGATAGTGTAGCATTCTAATGGTGAAAGTTTTTGAAATTGGTCCACTAGTTATTGAGTTAAATCGTAACAAACAAACAAAAAACAAACAAACCAACAGAAAATCAAATCTTTCCTCTTATAATATTAGTATAGATTATAATACATATTTCTGTTTCCTTACACTGCCATAAAAATGCGTGAGTGTCGTGAAACACTTGGCTAGAACGAAGTTTTTTCCATATTACACTGAGTCCGTTATATGATATATCCGTTATGCGTGAAAAGAGGCAAAAGTACAAAAAAAAACCAATTGCAAAAAAAATTAGTTGCTTTGTTTTTCCGTAGAGAAGCCGTATGACGCCGTGACGGAAAACGATTTTACTCTCACCATGCAGCGTTCGATAAAGAACTGCGTTCTAATTAAAGGTAGGTAGGTATGTGGTCGAAAATATTGACATTTTCAAACACATTCTAGCAATTTATTATCATAAATTATGTAAGTACCTAGTTATTTTTATATACTAGGCCTAGGTCGCTAAAAACCGTTTTAATTATAATTACACCAACAAACCCGATTGGCATAATGGTCACCATGCCTGCCCGCTAATCAAGAGGTTCCGGGTTCGATTCCCGGTGGGGGTGGGCTTTGTGTGATGAACACAGGGTTCCATTTTCCAGTCTGGGTATATATAATATGTGTAGTATATACCACGTTTACTTGGTATCCACGACACAAGCTTATAGCTTAGTGTGGGATCAAGTAGATCTGTGTGTTGTGAAGTGGATTATTATTATTATTATATAACTATGTAGTAGTTCTAAACGTATTCAAAGTAACTCTGTATGTAGGTATATATACCATTCTCGAACCGTTCGCGTTATAGCAAAGTGGATTCCCTAATATGTCAAATCTATCCTACAATTAGAATATTTTTAAAAACCACACCTGGACAGCTGTCCTTATTCACTATGACCACAACACGTCGCGTTCAGATAACGCGTCATAAACATTGTTTTTCCCTCGCGCTCAAAGAAGTTTCACTTCAAAAAAATACATTTACAACGAACGAGTCTTATGACGTACAGAATATTAATCCTTACTATTATAAAATATATCAAAGTGAGTTTGTTTGTTTGTTTGTTAAACTATATTGTCGACATTTTATATAATTTTCTTTTTTTTTACAATTTAAAATTTTATTAACATAGATAAGATGACATTTGCACGCCGGAAACGGTAGAATATGTTGAATGAATTTTTAATATAACACCTCTTATGTACCATATTCTTGCAAATAAAAGAATTATTATTATTATTATTACGCTTCACGCCTTAACGGCTCAACCAATCATCATGAAATTTTGCATACCTACACGTTTTCAGGGGTACAGAGAAGGACATAGGGTACTATTTATCCCGAAATTCCCACGGGATCTCCGAAATTAACCAGGGTGAAACTGCGATGAACAGCTAGTTTCTACTATTTTGGCACCTTGAGCGTTTGGGATCGTGTTTTTAGGACGCGCATTATGTGCGAAGAATATTGTTGGTCATAGTGAATAAGGGTCCAGGCCTAATGCTATTTTCTTGTAACTCAGTTTGTCCATTGCAATGCTACGGGAGGTTTTGCTTTGTCCCCCCGTTCTGGCAATTTTGTTGTCTGGCTTACGAGTCCATAAACTCACTCACTTATAGATACGTAAAAACTAAAAAGCAAAACGAAATTGACACATGGGAAAAACTGAACTTATGCGATCCCAAATTTACTATATCAGTGGTACAAATAAAAGTCTACGTATTCTAACTTTATACTGTAGAATAGTTATGCTTGGACACTATACTGTATATATAATCTATATATATATAAAATGCTTTGTCCTGAATGACTGATGGATCAACGCACAGCCTAAACCGCTGATCGTACAGACCTGAACCTTGGAGGGTGTGTTCTTTGTATGACGTAGGCATCCGATAAGAAAGGATTTTTGAAAATTCAACCGCTAAGGGGATGAAAAGGGGTTGCAAAGTTTGTATAGAAAAATTCCGCGAAAACTTCGAAATTATTGCGGGTGAAACCGCGCGGGACAGCTAGTTATTGTATAAGTAATAAACAGTCGTGATACTAGTGTTCAATTCGGGTTATAGATATGGTTTTACATTACAATAAGGTATTACATCATTAAAGTTCTCGTTTTAGACTACACATTAGGTCCAACTTAAAGTACTTACATAAAAGAAAAAAAAAAAATACATGTGCCCGAAAGATACGGTTTCTATGCTGTCCCATATAAAAGGGCACTTTCTGAACATTCGCTAATGCATTGTGAATAGTACTGAAGTAGGTAAGTACTCTACAGTAGAAACAATTAAAACACTAATGAGAAAATGTCAAAAAATACACAATTATTTCTAACCAGTCCGAGTGCTTTAGTTTACCAAGCTTTTTGTATTGTTACAATATTGTATTGACGCACTCGATTCAGAATAAAGACATTATTAAACGGAAACAAATACTCCCTATTCTGGTATCCCTAAAATAAAATGTGTTTGGCAGAATTGGAAAATACATATATTGTAGTAGTAACATGAAAGTTGTATGGAACGGATTGAATGCGGAAGTAGATAGGTAATGTGAGATTTAGGATTCAGAAAATGTTTTCTACAGTGTATACCTATATATGGCATACATAGACTTAAATCATAGAAAACAGAACATGAAAGTATAGAAAGAGATGATATCCCTTTTTTTAATTGACAATAAGAATCGATCTTATAAATTAATAAAAAAAATAAAGACTTCCCTTTCTGCGCTAATTAAAGATATAAAGTGTTGAAATACCAATATCTAGTCTCTAGGTACTGTTAAACAGATTTTAAAAATGCCTTTACCTACTCGTAGAGAGCTGCAGTATAGGGGGTAGGGTAGGTAGGTACTCTCTTCTTAACAAGAGAAGTTCCTGCGGGAATTCCTAAATTGACGTGGGTGAATCCAGCTTATGTAATAATATACAACGTGTTAATGAATTAACTGAAGACTAGAAAGTAGTTTGCTCAGAATCAACTAGCGAATCGATCGCACTATGGTTTAATATAGGTCATATTTTTTCATTTTTAATAGCCCATGTCTAAATTATTTATAATACAAGATTTGGCGCGTACGCCGCCCGCAGCAAAAAAAATCGAACCGGTAGGCGCGGGCGTAGCGCTTGGAATTTCGTAGATAGGTCACCTCCAAACTAATGTTGAATAACTTTTAAAGTATACATTTTTTCGAAATAAAATATATTTTAATCATATTATTGTTTATTTTTTTAAATGGGGTGTATCAGCTTTTCAGTTAATTCATTAACACGTTGTATAAAAGCATCCTTCGTTTCGTGGTAAAAAAAAACAAATGCAATCGAATGACGTGCCCACCAAAAAAAAACATCGATCCGCAATAAAATTGTTCTCGAATAGGACCAAATGTCAATGTCACGAATAATGACTGACACACAAACAGACAGAACAAAAACAAAACGGATATTGCTGACACGTGCTGCTATAATTTGTGTTCACCCCTATTTAGTCATAGCGTGAGGGGCGGCCGACGCGTGCCCGACTCTACATCGTGCGTCGAGTGAGTATTTTAGTATATTACATTTTTTTTGGGTGTGTTAATATAGTGTTTATATTGGAAAACAGTTGATCGTGTGAATTGTCTATCGGTTATAGACTATAACTAAATTTCTTTATTCTCATAACTAACTGTTCCCTGCGGATTCGCCCGCTTGAATGTCAGGGTTTTCTTGGGAAGTAGGCAATGAAAATGGGCATGTTGACAAATTTTTATTTTTTAGTCCGTCTTGTAGATTATTAAAAAATATAGGACACGTATTTTTTTCTTTTTTTACGTAATCAAAAAATAACGGCGATATATTGAGTTGAAATTTCGCGTGACGTCACTATTCTGACAGTTTGTCTGGCGGTTTTAGCGGTTAGTGACGTCACAACCTCCTCATCCTAAACTTTAATGCGCTTTATCTCTGTATATTTTAATTTATTTGAAAAAGCAAAAAATACGTGTGTATTGCTTTTTATTTTCTAGCTGACGGACTAATTAGAATTTTGATTTTCAAAAGTAGTTCACATCCCCATTGAAAATCCTTTCTTAACTGATATCTAGGAAATTATATTTAGTTCCTCTCAAGCACCACCAAGCACACTTTCTGAACACCGTGAAGGTTGACTGGTAGAGAATGCCACTGTGGCATTAAGTCCGCCTTTTGTACCATGTTGTGCAATAAGCTTAAATAAATAAATAAATATCCACTTCCTATAAACTAAGTTTCTACCGAGTTTCGGCTTTATAGGTCAAGTAGTGTTCGAAATTTCATGATTAGTCAATGAATTTCACATAAAAATACCATATAAATTTTTGACATTTCACGTGTATTTAAAAAAAAAAATACTTCATGCAAATCTTGTCCTGACAAATACGAATCCAACGAGAAAATCTTCCAAATCGGTCTCAAGTAACGCAGCTAACGCACCGTCGTATATGTGGCACTAGATTTTTATTTATTTAGATAAATACTTATATAATATTTTGATATATTTCTTCTTTTTTTAGCATTATACAGGTACCTACGACGCGCGTCAGGGCATGCCTGTTTGCCACATAAGATAAGATTGCCACGCAGATAAGCAATAACATGTTAACCCACAAAATTAAGTTATTGATTCAGAACGATTTCTTCAGAGTTAAGGGACGTTTTTTAATTGTTTGTTTACCTTATTACATTGCTTAAATATGTAACTAAATATTGAACATAAAAAATCTTGACACAAAATGGCGCACCTACTTTTAAAACACGATTTAGTCAAAATTTCTCCAGTGTAGGTTAACACACTATTGCTTATCTATGTCCATTTATGATGGTGCGTTACTTGAGTATAGTAGGTACGGCATGTACATTGTACATTGTAATTACATTGTACATCATGATGATCGGTTGAGTCGTTGAGGCGTGAAAGCGTTACAAACACACAAACAAACGAATTCACTTTCGCATTTATAATATTAGCAAGGATTGTCTAATACGTATATGATGAGGTGATGATAATTTTTAATTACATACTAATAATGAAGAGTCGAGGGTTCCTATACAGCATTTCGATAGCGCGTGCCCAACACTCATAAAACAAATTACGTACATTATATCCCAAAAACCATATGGTTAAGTATTCAACGCGCGTCAGCCAACAATATTTCATCACTCGTGAGTCGCGTCGAACCTATAAGGTAGCAGCCCCAATGATGGACCCTATAATTAGGGTAACGTATTGTCCCAAAACAATTTATTTACCCCACTGTAGCTACGCACCTGGGGTCCAATTTGATAAATTGTGTAACTTTAATTAGCTTTTATGGTTAACTAAATAAACGTGTGGACACTAGTGTTCTTGGTTGTTTAGATTACAGCGACATTAAACTTCTGGGTGGAATATGAATATACCACCCAGAAGTTTGAAAACTTCTAGCACCCTTGAGATCTGGAGCTGAACGATACTTGCTCAAAGCACTATGATGTCTTTTTACTGTAAGAGCCAAATCTATACCTACGTAATTTTGAATAGAATAGAACCCAACCCATTTTTTTTTCAAGTTCAATGCATTAGATTGCCGGCTGAGAATGACGAGTTTTTAAAGTTTAAGAACGCATATTTTTTATATTTTATCACAATCTGCTTTCGCTATGCCTGCACTTAGTTTCCGATTTTGTCATTTACTTACTTGCACTTAAAAATTCACTTTTACTCATTACCCTAATCAAATCATCATGACAATCGATCGAGTTTCTGAACGTACAAACGCAAAAAAAGATACCTACACAGACGAAATAAAAAGTAAACTTAAACTTTTTATTTCGTCTGGTTCGTTTCGTCGACACAGACACACACACAGAACCTCCATTATTTGAAGTCGGGTAAAAACTAACTTGTCGCTATCGACTGAACACAAACCCTCTTGATGTTGAAACTGTTACACCATGAACTTCGATGGGTGGGATGATGGTATCGCGCGATGATAACAATCACCCATAAATCTCTCAGCTAAGTTGATAGCGCCATCATGGTGTGCGCTCACTTAACTATCTGGTGAACCATATGAACTGTGCTGTTGTTTTGGAAGAAGGCAGATAATATTTATAATGTTCCTCCATTTTGTAAACAGCTCGTATAGCTATTGCCTTCAAGAGTATGTAAGACTAGATGTACCCCGCGGTTTCACCCGCGTTAATTTCAGAGTTCTCGCGGGAATTCCGGGATAAAAAGTACCCTATGTGTTAATCTGATGTATAAACTATATTATTGTAAAGTTTCATTTAAATTCATCGAGTAGTTTTTGCGTGAAAGAGTAACAAACATCCATCTATCCATCTATCCATCCATCCATCCATCCATCCATCCATTAATCCATCCATCCATCCATCCATCCATCCATCCATCCATCCATCCATCCATCCATCCATCCATCCATAAATTCTTACAAACTTTCGCGTTTATAATAGTAGTAGGATAAATAATCCACTGAAGTGATAAAGAAACTGAGTACCTACCTACCTATTTAGTTTTTTTTTTTGCCATTTACTATTCGCATTCAGTCGATATACTTACAGTAATCGAATAATTGATGTTCAAAATATTGTAACCATTTTGTGTACCTATATTTAGTTAATTTCAGGGATTCTGTGGAAATTCCGGAATAAAGAGTAGGTACCCTATTATGTCACTCAAGAACACTAGCTTTCTATAAGAATTTTTAAATTTGATTCAGTAGTTTTGAAGTTTATCCATTACAAATCAAACCATAAAAAAAACATATAAAAAATCTTTTCTTCATATAATTATTAGTAGAGATAAATTGAAATTTCTTTTGAACCTATTAATTTTATTAAGCGGATGAAGAAGCTCGTCAAAGTCAAATTCGATCATTGGAATACAAGCCTCGATGTGTGGTTTTCCCAACAGTGTTTGGGTTGTTGAACTGGCAAGCTACCACCTTCAGCACTTGAAAGCCAGTTTCCTTTCCAGGCTATAGATGTGTTCACAGTCTTTGCCCACACCGTCACTTGATATCAAGCCTACCTAGCCTAGGTCACAGATAATATAATCCTAGGTTTAGGTGTGAGTGAAAAGAAACCTTCGAATAGACGAACGAACCCAACTAAATCTAAGTATACTAAATATTTTAATTTAGAAAAATGATTCTTGAAATCATTGGTTAACAAACGATAATAGCTTAGTCAGTAGGTAGTTTTGGTTCACAATAAGATGTTATCAGTTTATTTTTCTGTATAAAATTTAAGTACCTACCTTTTTAATTTTTAACTGACTTCCAAAAAGGAGGAGGTTATGCATTCGGTTGTATGTATGTTTTTTTAAATTAAACAATAGATAATTTAATAATTGTTTTTTCAATATAAATGAAAATGTTAGATAATATAAAGAATGGAATCTTGAAAGAATCTATCCGAGTAATACGTTATAACTGTTAGTGAAACCTTGATCATTGTTCGTTGGAAGAACTCTCATAGATTCAAGTAACGTTCCAAAGTCGTTGCAAAAAGCAACGTCGGTTTACTCTACCTTAAGGGTGAGCTTCTAGTAGTTGGGAAATGGCGATTTGATGAGCGATTTCAAAAAGGAGAATGACCAAGAATGTATGGAGCTCGGTCCAAATGTCCACCACTAACAATTAAGACCGATGTTGACTTATAGTACACTAAATACTGAATCATGGTCTGGTCTGGTTATAACCAGACCGCAACCAAAGATATGCTGTCAGTAAAAAGTTAAGACTGAAAGAAAATACATGTTTTGGCCTCAGCGAATGCAAAATGCATTACTTGCTAGGAAATATACTTTGAAAAATCCAGACAGTATGAATTATTTCTAAAGAGCAAAAGGGATAAAACTATAGTGTTTTGGTTATCTCCAACTTGCGCGAGGATTTCGATGAATCTTGCGCACAATTAAAATTAAAATGAATATAAATAAATAGTGAAATAAAAAAACATATATATTACTATATGTATCTTTACTATAGTCACTACTATATTTTTCATATGGTCATAACTTTGTACTGAATGCATATTTTTTATGTCTCATACTGAAAGTTACCCTATGTAGTGGACTAAAAGGTAATATAGGTCTCATTATAGATGGACATTTGGACTATTTTCAGTCATTGTCCTTTTCACGCCAGTACCGGATGGGTAATAAATATTTTAACATTCTTACAGCTGAGACCGGTGAAATCTGAAACTTTTAAATTTTGCAATAAAAAAGCAAGTACCTATAGATTTTTATGCAGGCTGTTTGCTTTTAACACAGAGTTTGGGTTGAGTTTGTTGACTCAACTAGATTATCTAAGTCGGATAAGAAATTACATATTATCTAATTTGTCTGTTACGTCACGGGTTACGTGAACCAATGAAACGAATACTTTTCAAAAACACATGAGTTTACATGCCTATCTTTTGAAGCGATAATACCAATCCGTATTTCATGACTGGCATACGTGTTCTAAATCTAATTCTAGATCCACTTATAGTCAAAATTCATAACAAATCGTTCTAGCTACCGCCATTCAAAATTCATTATGTAATAAACACTAACTAACGATGACGCCTGTCGCTTGGGCTCCCGCTTCGCTAGTCACCGTCCCCGAAGCCGTACAACGCAAGAGGCGTACAGACGAGTTCGCAAGGCTTTGCACCAAAAGCGTGCATCCAGGCTTTGACGCCAGTTAGTCATTGTTCTTTTGAGCAAAGTAAGTATACGCCATCGCCACCGCCCAACACTACGGAATTAGCTTTGGCAAGGAATAACGTGTACTCACCACTACCGAATTCCATTTTTCGTAGATCAAAGAAATCATTTTGTAATTTTTTTTAAGCTGAGTATATAGTATAGTAATATTATTATATTCGTGATCAGTCACGAATATAATAATATTCATACCACACGATTCGAAATAATCGAAGATCATTGGTCACTTTTTTATGTTTATCTATATTTATTTATAAAGATAAAGTCTGCCGTTCTACGTGATATACATAGGGCAATATGTATAGTCTAAAAGGGGTAACTAAGTTACAAAAATTTTACAGTTAGTAGGTATCAAAGATAACTGTAAAGGCAAGTTTACTTGTATTTTTCTATAAAAATAATTAATTTGTTTTTGTTTTTAATTTTAATTCCTATAGGTATCTTATCATCTATTCTTTAAAAAGAATCAAATTACTTAAAGTTTTTTAATAAAACTTTTTCATTTTTGCACAAAAATTAATCATAACACCCAGATACATTTTGCGTCCCCTATCCAACCAACCTTGTCCAACTACCTATTTTAGGCAAAAACTCCACTCACAATTTCAATTAAATGACCCACTAATATAATACCTACAATGCTGCTTTCCAAACATCATTGAGAGCTATTATTATATCTTAAGTTAATATTTTTTTTTTACAAAAAACACTCAAAAGAAAGGGAACTCTCGACTCGATACTTTGGAACCCAAAAAAAAATTGTAACTTAAAATTCAAACACGTGGCTGTTGAAAACAAAAAAGCGCGCCAACTCTCAAACAATAATTTTGTGCAATAATCGTAGAAGGCACCATGTGGTCATTCCCGGTCGCACAATGCTCTAGTGCTCGTCAAGTCGTCATTGCATCTGTCTTTTTCACACAAACCGTTTTCAAACCGCGAAGGATTTCGTTCTCGCTCTAACGCGTCCGCCGTCAGTCCGCGACGGAGCATCGACGCAGGTGGTAGTGTTGTTCGATCGTCGAAATCGCGTCATAACTTTCGTCATAAAAAAAACAATAACTTGGTTTTTTGTGTTTTCGCGAAAGTGTAACGGTTTGTCGGTGCGTGAAAACTTACTATCAAATCTGGATTGTTTTGCTGTACGTTTACTGTGATTGTATATTACTTAGAACTTGGCATAGAAGTTATTTCTTGGCAGTGAATTTTGGAATGCAAAACCGAACCTCTCGGTTAGTGCGTGTTGCTTAGTGTTTATTTTATAGTGAGCGGATTTTGCATTTTAGCACGGTAGGTAAGTAACGTTTTTTTCGCTTATCTATCTATCTTCTTTTACGTGTATTTTGTCGTCCTCATTTTGAGGTTGCTGTCATTTTTTTATATAAACTTCTTATCGTTATCAGAACCAATTCTTATTGATTTAGTATTTATATCTATATCTGTGTGTAGTGGTAGCGGATTCTCATAATAATTATTTATTTATTATTATTAACTATCTACCTGTAATAATATAATAAGAAGAGTTAAATACAAAATAAACTACCGACGACTTTTTATTTGGTCTGAGTAAAGCACTGAGAACATTATATAGGTAGGTACTCGTAGGAGTCAGTCGACTTCTGTTTTGAAGGTAATTCATTATAATATCTGGATGAGATAAAAATCGACTAAAATAGCAATTTAACTTATTCGGAGATCTAAACAAACACTTTGCTACTTGTATTTTTTTGTATTCTATGCCAAATAAAGTATATGTCTATATCTATGTCTATGCAATCAAAGATGCAATCAAAGAAAATATTCACATCACTAGGGGACATAGATAAACCGGTGTCAACTGTCAATGTCAGTCGACCATAATTATTTATGTTTAGGTGATTGCCAGATTCTATTGGTAGGTACATGTACCTACCTACCTACTTGTTATCCCGAGTTTACACTTTACAATCGTCTTACGTCTGGAGTTTACACTTTACAATCGTCCCGTATATTTTTATCTTCTAGGTAGGTAGACAGTTGTAGACTATAATGCAAGTGTAAATAAATGAAATAATTATTTCTTACACTTGTATAAATATTAGAGTTGGTAGGTAGGTACCTACGGTTAGTTACGATTACAATTTACAACAGAATTTGTTCCGCTTTTTTCAATTTTTTTTTTAAATACACAATTACTTGCCGTCTGCCATTAGCTATAACGCGCTGACGTTTGCTAAGGTAGGTGGCTATTAGGTTTTTTTTTTCTTATTGCAAAAAAAAAACAAATGTACATATAAAAAGCCACGTATTTTTTACCACAGCTGTAAATGTATAAAATAAATAGGTAGAATTTTTTAGCAGAGGTTTCTTATACATATGTATAGGTCATACACCTACCTACGTGTCGTTGGAAAATTTTACTGATATGTAAGGTAGTTCATCAATTATTATTATTATTATTGTAATGTTCATCAGTTAACAATTTTTTGTTTAATCCCGGGAACGGAGATCGGTAGCACGGTAAATTTATGTAAGCAGTATCACATCGCGTCGGTAGTATTCCATCCATTTGACTCTGTTGTGGTCATACCTGCCTAGTTCTAACTTAATCTTGAGGTGCTAACAAATTATACCAAACAGCATTTTCTGTCATCGATATTGTATGAAATTTAGATTACTTATTTATACTAAGAAGAGTCATAAAATTGCCTGCGATATAAAATATTATGTATATGTTTTTTCCTACCTACCTATCTACTTAGGTAGGTATTTGAAATCCCATTATTATAATTGCTAATGTGAGTTTGGTACGCTTTCATGTTTCACGCCTCTAGCCCTCTACTCGACCGAACAACATGAAATTTTGCATATACGTTGTCGGGGATACAGAAAAGGATAATTATAAGTTACTTTTTATCCCGGAGCTCTCGCGGGAACTCCCAAACCGTAGGGAACAGCTAATTTATCACAAAAACTGGCGTGTACTTACTTGTTCAATTTACTTACCCAAGTCAATGTTGGATGAATAGGTTGGTACCTTATTTCAAAACCGCTATCTGTTGAATATTGGACATTGGTAGAACAAAAGCCAAGTAGTGATTCCAAGGTTAAAGAATAAAGATGTCAAGTTTGCACTAACATTTAGGTAAGTATACATATAAAACGTACCTACAGATATTGTACAATTATTAGGTAATTTTATCTACGGAAGGTTTTACCACTCATAATGCAAGCCATTCGGTAAAAAAGCTTAATAAAACTTAAATGTCTGGTAGTTATTGACTTTAATCTTCTAAAATCTACAGAAGGTCGCGGTTAGTATCTTTGGATAATATCAATTACATAAGTAATTCATTCTTTGACTTACTTGTAGGCGTTAATCTCTGGTTTCGATTTTACAAGTTTTTTCTCTGGAAGCTTCAGTATGGTATAACTGAGTTGCTATTAACATCATAATATATGGCTGGTATCTGAGAACAAAAAAATCTCGAAGAAGTTCCAAAATTCGCGTGGGAATTAACGTAGGTACCTAGTTACCGATTTCATTGATTTATGTTTTGACTTTTGGAATAAGACCTGAGGTCATTCCGATTGATTTAAAACTCTCTGCAGGAAAACCGCAGTTGAATTGAAACGGTTAAAACCGTCAAGCTAGTTTTAAATAGTTAAAGAAACCCACAGTTCAGAGATTACAGCGAAAAGTTTGAAAAGCGGGAGTCACTACATTAGTATTATAAAACAAAGTCGCTTCCCGCTGTCTGTCCCTATGTCTGTATGCTTAGATCTTTAAAACTACGCAACGGATCTTGATGCGGTTTTTTTCTAGAGTGATTCAAGAGGAAGGTTTATACCTACGTATAACTGGAATTCCGGCGGGAACTCCAAAATAACCGCGGGGGACAGCTAGTATTTTATAAATCTCTGACTCCTTGAGGAAAAACAACGTGAGAATAAGATCGAATGGCGTCATGTAATATATCTATTGTTGTAGTGGAATACATAATGCTAATATTAAATTACACGCGATAACCGCAACGGCATTGCGGTCTGTACAAACGAACAATAGTCATGTACCTACTTACATTTTACTTGTATATATAGGCTAATAATCTGTGGAAAGTTCCAGCGTGTACAATCTAGATTGACTTTGCACTATAGAGTACTAGCTGTCCCCCGCGGTTTCACCCGCGATAATTTCCGAGTTCCCGTAGGCATTGAATGAGTAAAACGTTTTAATTTCTTGACCTGAAATTTCTTCCAAGAAAACACGTTCAATACCTAAAAACTTCCTAACATCTTTCCACCCCCTTGGGTGTTGAATTTTCAAAAAATCTTTCTTAGTGTAAACCTACGTTTTTTCTCAACACTAAAAATACATAGATTTGCTTGATCCCACACTAAGCTAAAGGCTTGTTTCGTGGAAACCGAACAAGCGTGGTACCTACATACTGCAACGATGACAGCTCAGTGGTTGGTGCGTTCGGATCAAACGCCGCAAGGCGTAGGTTCAAACCCTAACAATGAGCTTGAGCTGTAGGTGAAGGAAAACATCGTGAGGAAACCATAGCATGGTGGTAGGGTGCTCTCTAGTGCCCGGCTGGCTAGCTACCACCTTCAAGTTGCAAATCTGTCGCCAAGCACCTATCAGTGTGTTCCGGCAGCCCCACTTGAAACCCAGTTCCCATCCCCGTTCCAGGTCGGCAACGCACCTGCATGCCTTCTGGTGTTGCAGATGTCCATGGGCGGCGGTAATCACTTACCATCAGGTGTACCACCCGTTTGTCCCCTATAATATAGAAAAATAGGCATTTTAAATTATAAATAACATTAGTAGCAGAAGTAGATATATACCTACTTATAAATACGCCCACACTCAAGTGAACCTTGTGTTGATCACACAAAGTCTGCCTCCACCGGGAATTCAACCCGGAACCTCTTGATGAGCGGAGAGGCATGGTGACCATTGCGCCAACCTTCGTTAGTCGATTACTAGCTGTAGGTACGTATAGAAATTGGAATTGCCCTTTCTCCAAAATATCCAATGTATAGATAATTACTATTATATTCATCCGTTGATCGATTGATTGATTGATGACTTATAACAAATATGATGGATGTGATGTAAAAAAAGTAATAACTAGATTTTGATTTACGAATTACTACATCTACATCTATCTGTCAAGTTCTATAGAAACAACGTAATATCGGAGTTCCCTGGGAAACGAAGTACTCTATATTCTTTTCTGTGCCCCCGACAACGTGTATGCGAAATTTCTGATTTGCATGTATAATTATATTAGTTAGGTAAGTATGATCTACAAGTCAGCTTTTGATCGCGGTTTCAGTTGCCGATCGCGTATCTGTTCGTTGAAGTAATTAAAATTTAAAATAAATATCGCTCGCCTATAAACGGAAAAGTTAAGGAGATCCTTTTTATATCATTAATCTAAATAAAAAAAAATATCTAAGTACTAATAAAATTCTTTCATTTCATTCAGACACGTGATCTCGAATATTATAATAAGAGTACAACCAAAACTGTACAAAGAGCTTGAGGCTTCATTTGTGATGCTGCCAATATTATTTGTATTATTTGAAGAAGAAAACTTGAACTCGCTCACGGAGGGTTCCGTATCTTTTACCGACATCCAAAAACGGAGGTTCTCAATTTGAAACGATCAGTAGGTAACATACCAATAATTATTATAATAATATTACGTTCATTTTTCGGATTATTGCATTACATTGCATTTGAGTGCATTTCGGATTACCCATTAATATAATTAATCGATCCCCCATAAACATTCATGGGGAGAATATTGATGTTTACTCTGGGTGTTCTATGTGAATTATAATCCCACCAAAAACATAAATGTGAAAAGTGGCACCAAGTGGATCGTGTAATATTACACTCGGCGCTGGCTAGCCAGTTCCTTTGCTTGAACTTGGCTTGACACGCTGCCGCGTGTCTAGATTCATAAGTAATGTATTACAACAAAAAAAATATTGGAGTATTATAATAATATCAGTTGTTTGGTATAGATCTGTACAGCCTCCGCTTAGTATGGAACCAGAATCTTACTCTTGAAAATGATTTCAGGCTGATTTCGATCTTGATCTGAGTTCAAATTGAGATCGTATTTGGAATCGTGAAAGTCAAAAGATGACGTTTGACAAGTCAATAAAAATGGATTATTTTTCATTGACAACATATTTAATGAAATCGAGAAATCTGTCAGATAAATACGATAGAGACGCGATCTCAAAGCTTAAAAAGTAGCAAAATTTGATTCCTTTTCGATCTCATTTCGATTCGAGTTCGATTTGATCCTAACGCGATTGCGTCAAGAGTATGACCCTTACTCGATAGCGTCATGAGTAAGGCGGCTGGTGGCACTGTAGCCATTGATTCTAGCATTAAAAAAAAAACTTTACATAAATGATTTAGATTTTTTTTTCTCCTTTTCCTAAACGAACGACTAACTTTTTTATATATAGACATTTTTCTTTATTTGCCATCTCACTGCTCACATCAAGTATTAGCAACAATTAAATTGAACAGTAAAAAATAAGTGATTAAACTTTTAACGCCAAAATAGACTGATGGTCCACTGTACCCAAGACTGTACCCTTAAAAACCGGTCTAAGCGGAAGATGCAAAAACATGAGGCGGTGTGGTCGACCCGGCGACGTGTCGAGACAGGTTTACCGTCTGTTGGAAGATTGGACGATATTAAATTATTAATCAATTTGCAACGGAATGTTAATTATCTTTAAATATTTGCATGCGGATTATATTCCCTCGGTGTTTCAACCGCGATATTTTTATATTAAGTTTGCAATTTAGTTTTAAGTTGAGGAAATTATCAACGGCGGTTGGGAAGCAGTCCCTCATTCATGCTTTTTTTTTAATATATGTATGTTGTAACTATCCATGTGTTGTGTCAAATAAAGTTCTTTCAATTCAATTCAATTCAACAAAAAATAAATGTATTTACGCTAACTATAATTCGATTGGATAGCGATTTCTTGTTAAATCGAATACTTGCCTTAGGATATTGTAACAGATGTTTTTTTTCTAAAACATCGTAAAAAGATAAAATTGCTCGCATTTTTTACTAGTGAACTTCGTTATGTGCATTGGAGAAAAATAGTAAGTAGGTACTAAGTAGCTAATAAGACTTGTCCTTACTAATTATAAATGCGAAAGTGAATTTGTTTGTTTGTTTGTTACGCTTTCACGGCTAAACGGCTCAATCGATCACCACAAAATTTTGAATACACGTTGTCAGGGATACAGAGAAGGATGTAATCAACTTTTTATCCCGAAATTCTCACAGAAATTTCGAAATTAACGCAGAAGAAACTACATGAAATTTTGCATACCTACTACCTATACGTTGTCAAGGGTAAGTACAGGAAAAAATTTTGGTTAATAAGTATTTACTTTTATCTCGGAATACCCGCAGGATCTCCGAAACTAACGCGGGTGAAACCGCGGGAAACAGCTAGTAAGTAATAGGTATATTTAATGTTTTATGTATAATTATTTTAAACTTTTCATTCTTCCGGCATACCTACTAAAGTACATTCGTAACGGAATTCTTATACCATACGATTACATCTGAGGATGTTATGAATGTTTTATGTAAATAGATACATATACAGGATGTAAGGTTTGGACGAAACACTTATTCAAACCCATGTATAATGTAACTAAAAAAAAACATAAGTATGTATTATAAATTAAAAACTGGCAAAATATAAAAAAGAAAACTTCAAATAAAACGTTGATTTATGCGTGTGAGTGACTTCTGTGTCAGATTTGTCGGTGCATCAGCAGTCAGCGCATCGTCAACTTGTGTGTTTCGTGAATATAATTGTTTTATGCCAAAAATCATAGTTTTATCCTCCTTTAGTACGTCCCGCGTTTAACTTTACACCCTGTATATTGTTTGAAAGTAATTACTACCGTTATCGAATAATAGAATATATTTAAAATAACTAATTAACATTGAAAATTCGGTTAATTAACGTCTTTGTCTATCAGAAGTAAATAAACTACTCATTAATTGCTGTACGTAGTACCTATACATAAAATATAGTTATGCAATGGCTTGAATAGGCGATCAAAGTCTGTAAAACGTCACAGGTCCATTCTTTATAGATCTGCTAGCTGTTCCCCGCGGTTTCACCCGCGTTAATTTCGGGGTTCCCGCTGGGGTTCCGAATTAAAAGTACCCTATGTCCTTCTCTGTACCTCTGAAAACGTGTATACAAAATTTTATCGGTTCGATTGATTTTTTGAAGCGTCAAACAAACTCACGTTCGCATTTATTATTATAGACATAATTACGGCCAATGAGCGCTTGGACACCGGTACAAACCTCCCGGTTTCTCTAAGAACCTTTTCTAAGTTATTTTTACGTTACCTATACTTTATTTTACTTTTATTTAAGTCACTTAAATAATTAATAATTAACTTTGTTTATGAAAAACAACAATACATCCGATAATGTACGCCCACATGATTATAATATGAGCGTGGTCGTAACCCGACGACATCGGTCATTGTCACTATGATGTTCATTTTACAATAACGACGTGTGTATTGCAACACTGCGATCAATCGTGTGCCTACACTTGCGCCTGATACGATACTATACTGTTATTACCCATCAGGTCCTATCATGTTTATATTGCATGTCTATAGAGAAAGGATTTGACTTTTTGTTTGTTTGTCACGATTCAACTCAAAAACGGTCCAGTGGGACCGATTTCAAAATTCTTTCACCATTAGAAAGCTACATTATCCCTGAGTAGCATAGGCTTTATTGTAATCCGGAATTCCCGTGGGAACTCCGAAATTATCGCGGGTAAAACCGCTCGGGACAACTAGTACTTTATATACATACTAGCTGTTCCCCGCGGTTTCACTGGCTCTTTTTTTTAGTTCCAGCGGGAAATTCGGGGTAAAAGTACACGATGTCACTCACAATCACAAACAATTTTCTCTTAAGAACGTTCTAGCTTTCTATAAGTGAACGAATCTTGAGTAGTTTATGAGTTTATTTGTATGTTTGTTTGTAATGACAAACAAACATACAAAAAAAAAATCAAAGAACTAAATTACATTTTACACTAATAGCTGTTCTCTTGGCATGAATTTCGGTATTTCCGTGGGAACTCTATTTTCCTAGATAAAAGTATCGCAGATATCGCTCGGGATACTGTATCTTGCTGATAACGGTGAGAGAATTTTTGGAATCGGTTCAGTAATTCCATAGATTACTTTTCAGGCGCGGATCTAGGCTTTGGTTGAGGGGGCCAGTCTTGGTTGCAACACGAAATTATTTGAATTTACAAGAACAGAGATTTTTATAAGTTCTGATTAAAGTACCTTATTTAGTCCTCAAGGGGGGCAAATGCACTCACTGCCCTCCGTAGATCCGCGCCTGTTACTTTTTCCTTCTACATCCAAACTTATAATACCTACATTACCTCTTTATGAAATAGATAAACATTATCTTTAAATCTCATCTTTTATAACAAAGCTGTATTCAACTAATAACGATCTATAAATAAAATAGACATTAATATACCTACGAGAGGGCCCTCATTAATTTATGACTAACATGTGTTAGATTTATGGCCGCTACATCGGGAGGTACACAAATGTTAACTTTTAAAGGACATTTTAGTGAATTTTAATATTTATTTATTTTGTTGGTAAACATGGCACAGTATTTAATTACCGATAGTTGATAAAAAATAAATCAACTAAACGCTATCCATAGGCAAGTCAAATAAATAAATTATTATTATAGTTAGAAATAAAATAAAACGAACAAGACGTAAGAACATATTCAATAACATAGCTAGCTGTACTCCACGCTTCTTGGCCCCACGGTTTCACCCGCGTGAGTTTCGGAATTCCCGCAGGAACACCAAAGTTCTTTCATATCCTTCTCCTTACAATAACAAACAGGACAAAAAAAAGAACTAGGGAACAAAGGGAAATAGGGATTCATTTTTACAATTAAATAACTATTAACTATAGATGTATTTACACACTCTTCTTCTTTAATAATGGCGTCTATAATTATAATTTGCCAATAACAATGTTTCTTAATAATAACCATCTCTTCATCTACTTCTTCATTACACACTCTTGTCGGATATTATGGATTTAGGTTTAATATTCGCTTTTCTAGATTCAAATAATTAATAAATAGCAGGCACGCAGTCTGAATTATATATTTTAAAGCTGAGAAGTATTGGAAATAAAGATATTTACTCACGTAAAATCAATAAAACAATTAATAACAATTTAATTTAATTTTAGTGGGTTAGCCTTAATAGGTACATACTTACAATTAGTAGATAAATATCTACCAATTTCAAAAGAATTTTATTTTATTTATGATAATACCAGACAGAATGGAACCCGGTTATTGCGGATTGTTAATATGTAATTTGTATTAGTACAATGCTAAGAATGAAGATTCTAGCAATAAATCATCCTTCACCAAGTCATGTTATTATCATTCAGAGAAACAATATCGTTACTCAGACAACGGGGCCCCGCACATAAATTAAGTTGAGATGATCGAAAACCTATAATTAGTACGACAAATAAATGGTAAAACGAAACCGAAATAGCTCCCTCACGCCTCGCTTTAATGGTAAAGGGACAAAAAATATGCTACCTAGTACCCGACGATCAGCATTTGACATTGAAATATATCTCGACCTTATCACACTTGGCATAGAGAAGCAAGTTGAACGGCGAGAAATTTGAGAATTGTGAGAAAGAAAAAACTTCGTTTTTACCTTTAAAAGTCGCTCATAAAAAAGTTAAATAACCACTTTTACCGTTTTGCAGAAAAGATCGCGGGTGGATCCGAGAAATGAAGGTTTGGTCCTGAGATTGAGGGATTCGCTGGGAATGATTCTGTACGTCGAGCATTGAATTACTAATGTATGTAGGCTAGAACGGCATTCGGGGCACGCAGAGCCATGGAATTTCGATTGTGATGGAAACAGCTTACTAATTCTATCTATTCTAGTGAACATATAAAAATGTAATAGAAGACCATTGATGTTTTTACGGCCGCACTTAGAGTCTAATGATTACTCAGTAGAAACTTAAAATGTTTTATTATATCAGTGTGCTCAAAATTAATATTTAGAACGGCTTTGTCTTTACGAATAAATAAGCAAGTGCAAATAAGCAATAGGGATGTTGACAACTTTTGAAAATCAAAATTTTAATTAGTCCGTCTTTTAGAAAATTAAAAATCATTAGACACGTATTTTTTTATTTTTCAAATAAATGAAAATACACAGAGATAAAGCGCATTAAAGTTTAGGGTGGGGGCTCGTGACGTCACTTACCTCTACAAGCCGCCATACAAACTGCACTAGTTAGTGACGTCACTCGAAATTTCAACTCAATGTATCTCTGTTATTTTTTGATTACTTAAAAAAAGAAAAAATACGTGTCCAATATTTTTTATTAATCTACAAGACGGACTAAGAAAAAAAAATTAGTCAAATAGCCTATTCGAATTTGCCGAGTGTTTTAGATTTGTAGCACGACAAAAAGGTACATCGTCTAGTGTCACTTGTTACTTGGAAGACTTTTTTAGGCCCTGAGAATCCGTGATGGATGGAAGCGATTCATTTTAAATTCTTTGTAAGACGTAACTTTGACTTAAATGTCAAATAAAGTGAAAGCAGGAGCGTCGGTCCATGTCTCCATACGCTGTGTAAAACACGGATTCCTGTCATTCTGCCTCGACGGACTACCATAGCGTTGCGTAATAAAAACAAATGAACAGTGAAAACTCTGCGTTTCAACCTATAAAAAATGGCTCTGTAAAAAGAAAAAAAATGCAGTGTGTCAGGCGGTATCTAGTTATCGGAATTTTACTAGTTTGATACAGCTACTAAAATTAAAACAAAATTGTTTTAATAATCTACGCTAAAGGGTATTAAAAGGCCACTTTTTAGCAATTTATTATGAAGTACTCTCATAACTTCCAACTTCGCAGTCAGAAAGGTCCGAGTAAGATTGGATAATGGAAGTTCACTCTTCACTAAAACTCTTCATTCAAGTCGACTTTAGCAGGACTTTCACATTATCAGATGACACGACTGTCGTTTTGTCTGCGTGTACCAGATTGTTGTTTGATATTTAGGTCAATGTTTGGAACTTCTGATAAAATTACATTTGTGATGGCCTAGTTCTATCTATGATAATACATATCTACATACTTATTTTCTACAACAGTTATGTATTAACGACTCAACACTGAACCGATTTTGATAAAATTCGTTAAGTGACGCTTGACTGTGACAAGTAGTTTTATAGAGTTCCTTAGGGACTTCTAAAGTTTACGCGTAGGTACGAATTCTCTGGTAACATACTTGTTAAGAATAGAGTCGAATAGTTTTTTTATTAAAGATAAAAATCCGACGGCGTCACGCCAAAATGCAACGGTAAAAGTTGTTGCATAATATAAAGTTACCAGCTTTGTTATTGAGCTGGTAACCACGTTTAATGTAATACGCGATGACGTCTATGGACGGGGCCATAGAGGCGTGTATTTCACGCTCACTGTTACTCAACCAAACTGTTTTGTTCAACCACTGAATTATCTTACTGGAGCGTTTAGCTGCTGCAACGTGACAAACCAAATAATACTGAGAGATGAAGAGCGGATGGTTCGTGATATTTTGTAACATCTGCATCAGTGTTGCGAGTTCCACGCCCGTTATTAAAACGATTCGTAACTTGTACTCGCTTTTGAGCATATAATCCTTACAACCTACATAATTATATTGTCAGGGATACAGGCAAGGACATAGGGTGCTTTTTATCCCGGAATTTCCCCGGGAACTCTGAAATTACCGCGGTGATCAGCTAATCTAATAAATATTTGAACAAACTTTTATCATCAAAGTAGTAGGCGTAGATTAACTTCATTTTAAACTTATTAGCTGACTTATTGTGTAAGTATATGTGTTCCTACTAAAATAGTGTGTTTCTTTCTACCGAACGGCGTGAACTTACGTTCGCATTAGTGACTTAGTAAGCTGGTTTCGCCACCCGTAATGCTGCATGACTGTGGTTGCGGTTGTATGCGGTTGTATAATCTATCTCTAGATTTATTCTGTGGTGGTAAGTTTATTGTTTTTTATGTAAGAACTACCAAGATGACTGAATTTCGATTATTCTGTCTATGATATACTTATTTACATGTTGGAAATTGAGTGCCACGATATGCATTGAACCACGTACTCGATGATTGCTGATCGTCGAATGAACGAATGAAATTGAACAACAAAAAAACTGTTTCATAAGAACTAGGATGATGCAATGTTGCAATTTATATGATAACTGGCTGTGGCCCGCGGTTTCACCCGCGTGAGCTTCGGAATTCCCGCAGTAAAAGTAGTCTAAGTTTCTCCTTATACCATCAACGTTAATCGGTCCAGCCGTTTCAGATATTAGGCAGAACAAACAGACAGACAGATAGACAAAAATAAAAAATAAAATTGTTTTTTTTATGTAATTACCGTACGTATATACTTTCCCCGGGGGAATTCCCCCGGGATCTCTCAATTATCGCTGATGAAACCGCGGGGAACAGCTAGCTTATTAATATAGCTGAATTTACAATAACTATCCGAAAATTCGATTCAGTATTGTAAAAAAATGTGTTACAAATACTTACTACAGAGTTCAGATAATATATAGGTACACTAGCTGTCCCCCGCAATTTCTTTCGCGATAATTTCGGAGTTCCCGCGGAGGTTGCGGGAAAAAAGTACACTATGTCCTTCAGTTCCCGAGGGAATTCCGGGATAAAAACTATCCTATCTTTTAAGTTGGACCATATTATAAATGGCTGCAAAATTTTATCAAAATCCGTTCAGTAGTTTCGGAGTCCATCGCGGACAAACAACGTGACACGTGATTTATATATATTAGATAGATTAAGATTATATATATTAGATAAGATAAGAAGATATGTACGAACAAAACAGATATACCACAACGGTAGATAAACACAGAGAACTTTCCTATTAGTAAAGTCAGTGACAATACCTAACTATAGCCAGTCAAAACAAAGCCTCCGAATACTGGTAACCCCATGACAGCATAAGGGCAATAATCCATTTGGAGCGGGGGCATAGTTGCGAGTGTTGCCAAATCGTTGCAACGATAATAATAATAACCTGGCAGCGGCGAACGTTATTATTGCCACCCCCTCTCCATCCCGTTCATTATTACAGAGAGGTTCCGTTGTCGCTTTACTACATAGTTTCCGTTTAGATCAGAGGTTCCCATACTTTTTTTTCTCATAGACCACTTTAAACATTTTGCTGGATCTGGTGGACCCCCTGCAGCTATTACATTTACTAACTTACTTCCGAAACCCGAAAAAAGTATATGTCTATGGCAATCTGTGTTGTGGCTATTTTTCAATCAACTATGAGTTAAAAGTTTTTCCAAAAAAAGGTGAGAATTTATATTGCTTTGATTATGCTGTGAGTGGATATCATTTAAGCTAAGTTTCAAGGCCAGTCTAAAAAGCGTCTTCATCCAACAGTTGAGGACCCTCATTTTTTTTCTACGCAAGCGTAGACCCCTGTCGGGCTCCTATGGACCCCTGGGGGTCCACCTGGACCACTTTGGGAATCAATGGTTTAGATGTTAGATGAGATTCCATCACTCCCCGCGGTGTCGGAGTTCCCGCGGGAATTACGGGATGTAAAGTACCCTATGTCCTTCTCTGTGCCCCTGACAACGTGTATGCAAAAATTCGTTATGATCCGTTTTGTAGATAACGTGTGAAAGCGTAACAAACAAACACATTCGCATTTATAGCGTAGTGATGAAATTATTTCATATTTTTCGGCTAATCGATTGTATGAACGCGCCTTTACATCTATCAAAATCCCTCTTATTTTCGTATTGACCCAAACCAAAAAAAAACACCTTTAAATCAATCCACATTATAGTAGCCGCCCGCGACTTTGTACGCGTGATGTTTGAAAGTGCGCTGACGCGTCCATATTTTTTTCTTTATACATATAGGTACAATATTATAAATGCGAAAGTGTGGATGTTTGGATGTTTGTTACTCAATCACGCAAAAACGGCTGAACGGATTTGGATGAAATTTGGCATACACGTTCTCAGGGGTACAGAGAAGGACATGGGGTACTTTTTATCCCAGAATTCCCGCGGGAACTCCGAAATTGCCGCGGATGAAACCGCGGGGCACAGCTAGTCTAACTATAAAAACCACAAGTTTCTACAATACACGGATATAAATTTTGTAGATTTTTTTTTAGTAGGTATGTTTTCGCGTCGCTGATTATTGAAAGGTTCCTGCCAATTATTAATTTATAATTTTTTGCAACAGTCATCTAATGAAGCATGGCGTGAGTGGTCAGTATTCGTAATTTTGCCAACAATTATCTATGCGCTTGTTACACACGATTGCACTATCAAGGAGTTTAATTACTTCATCATTAAGTAGGTACTTAAAGTCTGTGTCTGCGTCTAAATGATTATATTTTTTTCGTAGTAGAAAGTCTAATGTTTCATGACCAAACTAGTGATTGCCCGTCGCTCGGCTCGCATACGCGTGGCATTTCACAGTCGCGATTGGGAAATTACAATTATTATTTTTTTATCATTTTTATTCGTTTGTTGAAGGCGACGGCTCAAGAGATCGTCATGAAACTTTGCATACACTTTGTCACGGATACAGAGAAGGACATAGGGTACCTTTTTATCCCGAAATTTCTGCGGAACTCCGAATTTAACGCGGATGAAAATTCGTAAAATTTTTCATACAACAAATTGTCAGGGGTGCAGAAAAGACTATAGAGTATAGAGTGCAGTACTGTTATCCCGGAATCCCCGTGGAAACTCCCAAACTTAACGCGGGTGTAACCGTGTAGAATAGTGTAGAATAATACATAGTCATGTTAACACACATACATAGTCATGAAAATGTGAACATGCAGTGTCTGAAAGTACCTACATTTAAAATCAATTAACTGGAAAACTATTTCCGCATTTTTTACAGCGTTAAAATGATACTATGCTATTTAAATGATACAGACGTTTGGGAATGAATTGCTCTATCCAATTACTATTTTTTGTTCTCCTAGTTTATAAGTAAGATCATTAAAAGACAGCCCTGCTGAGTTTCTTGTCAGTTCTTCTCAGCAGACGACGTATTCCGAACTGACGGTAATTTATAGTTTTAAGAACCTGCTGACGATTACAAGTGATTGTAACCAATCCTAAGTAATAAAGAGCTTTTGAATTTTGAATTTTGTTACGCGTAGGTACCACGCAAAAACTGAAAAGATTTTAGTCAAACTTGACATCTAGACATCCCGGCTCAACATTTTGAACAGTTTTTATTTATTACTCGGTAGATCTAAAAGGAGATTTAATAAATCGAGTGGAGCCACGTTCATCAGCTAGTCGGTACTTACGATAATATTAGCTTATTTCAACCTTTAAACTAACTGACACAAGGCTACGAAACAAACAAATCCGCAAACACCGGCCCGCACAGCTGATTACACAATCAACCATTTAGAGACTGCCTATTCCTTGCTTAGAACCCACTGCGGTCCACGCGCTAACGTTTGCCCATGGCTCCGCTCGCTACTAGACACTGGGGAAAAATTACATGGACTTGATCTAAATACGCACGGTAATAATGTACGCCTAAGACATTATATTATTGTGAGTACAAGATGCATCTTTACGTAATGTTACCGGATCTTAAAATACGCTACTGCCCAATTAAACAATTAAATTACCTACATATAATACGTAGGTACCCGCTTAAATTACGTATGACTGTGAATTGTACCAGTAAATATACGTACGTATGACATTTACGCATTATCTTCGTTGATATTCGGCCATAACTCCTCATTCTCTCTACCAGCGATAAAAAATAAACTATTATGCTATTAGTTAATTTAAATGAAAAGCAGTTCCAATGCATACGGATACACATACGGAAAGATCTACAAAAAAGTTTATGAATCATACAAACGTGTATTATTCTCTTTTTTAATTTATTATTATAATTTATTTATTTATCCACAAATATACAATTTGACTGAAATATACAAAGACAAATACACAAATATACAATATGTATATCTCGCCAATCTATAAATATAACTTATATACAACTAGCTGTGCCCCGCGGTTTCACCCGCGGTAATTTCGGAGTTCCAGTGAGAATTCCGGGATAAAAAGTACCCTATGTCCTTCTCTGCACCCCTGACAACGTGCATGCCAAATTTCATCCAAATCCGTTCAGCCATTTTTGCGTGATTGAGTAACAAACAGCCAAACAGCCACACTTTCACATTTATATTAGTAGGATTATCTTCAGTGTATACAATCGCTTTTAGTTTTAGCCTGTTTGAGTAGGTATGTACACCAACATAAGTCGATATCGCTGGTCAGTTTGCGTAGTTGGGCTTAATTTCCCAGAACAATGGGCACGGAACGTGATTCAGCGGGCCGGGTGAAAACGGCCCGGCTCCGAATTAGTCCGGGTGCGGTTTAATCGTGTCGATTTCAGCCGAATCGGTCCAGCTGGCCTGCTAATCCGTGCCCACTGGGGCGTGTAAGGACGAATGTGACCAAAGGATGGATGTGCACGAAAGTGTTTTGAGCGTTAAACGACTCAATGGGCTAGTTGAGTAATGTTTTTTTAGTTAGTAGTTTGTAGATTAAAAAAAAATATTGGACACGTATTTGTTTAAATTACGTGATCAAATAATGACGGCGATACATTGAGTTAAAATTTCACGTGACGTCCCTATCCGGGGCAGTTTGTATGGGGGCTTATAGCGGTTAATGACGTCACAACTCACGAGCCCCCACCCTAAACTTTAATGCGCTGTATCTATGTACATATTTTCATTAATTTGAAAAGGCAAAAAAACTACCGGACTACAAACCGGACTAATTAGAATTTTGATTTTCGAATGTCGTCAACATCCCTATTGAACTTCGGTGATTGATAACAAGAGACATTCGCCTCTTTTTAGTCTGTTGCCAATTAAAAACTGTAGTTACTGGCAGTTGACACTTTTTTCGTTCAAGTTTCGAATCCCAATCGGCGGTATCTCTGTAATGTACTGTGGGGTCTGTTGCCATGTTAAATTTTATTAGTAAACATTTCTTTAAATATTTCTTTTTCAATTCTGTAAAGCGTCATTGTTCCCACGTTCGGTAACATTAAGCTATTATCTAAGTTTCTTCTCATTGTTTTCATTCACTTTGTGTTATTGGTTTTACAGTATGAATCTTGTATTTTTTTAGAAAAGGTTTTATCAGTTTTAGGACCTAGATGAGACAAGGGTTTATTAAGGTTCATTGTGTAGCACAAACAGCAATAGCTAGTTAATTACCTATCGTTAGTAACATCTGCACGCAGCACCCTTTGCTGTACCGCTCCTTGGAGTGAAAGATGTTTTGTTTCTATTGTTTTTTATGTAACGTTCCAGTACCTTTGTTATAAGACCTTTTTGTAAATGTGTAGTTCATTATTTTGAGAGTCGTGCTTAGTGCGAGGGAAGTTTGGAGTAGTCAGTTAGTTACCCACCTTCAGCCACGCAACACGAGTCATAGTGACACCTCCCGCGTATAAAGTTGATCTCGCGTAAGTTATTCTATATTTTATATTGTAGTTATTATAACCTAGTATCTGGTTCATAATATAAACTCTATATAAAATCCTGTGTCTGTTGTATCAATTGTGTCTTCACTCCTCTCTGACTACCGGCACGTCGGCACACAACAAATTGGTGTCAGAAGTGAGATTGGTGGATTGAAATCATCCACAAGACAAAAGGCAAACGAGCGCGTCAGCGTGATAGCCTTAGTACGAGAATTCAGAAATTTCGATAAAAAACTTATTCGTAAGTCGTCTCTCGAGACATATCAAAACAACTGATCAACGTATTAACAAAGAAGTGCTGAAGAGTGCAGCCAAGCAGAGGCAAAGAGACAGCAGCAGACATCAGAGTAGCAGCAGATCATCGTGTCTTTCGAGGCACCACCGGCAGGTCTTCAAGGAACTCAACCAGAAAAACGTCCCCTTCTCCCCAGCAGCCAACTGTGTGTTATAAGAATACCCCAAAGAAAGTCCACGTAAGTGAATACTTCATAAAGTGAATAAGTGATTATTTTTTTTACTCTACGTATAGGTATAATAATTTAGAAAAAAGACAAAATATATTATATTAAGATGCCTTTAGACGAAACGAAGCCCCCAAATGCATTCATTGATATTAATCTCGCCGAGCGTATGCTAAATAAATATGACGGAAATAAATCCAATCTTCATGTTTTCATCGATAATTGTAACAACGCAAGCGCATTAATAAATCCAATTTTTAGTTCAGCTTTCGTATCTGTAGTATTATCTAAAATAGAAGGAAACATTAGGTCAACTTTGTTAAATAGGTCGTTTAATAATTGGGAGGAATTAAAAATTCACCTTTTAGAAAATTATTCAGAAAAAAGAACATTTGCACAATGGCAGATGGAACTAAATTCGTGTAGACAAGGACATAACGAGTCCGTCTTAAACTATTCAAACAGAGTCGAAAATTGCTATATTAAATTAATTAAATCGTTAGACCCCAAACTCAGTAAAGAGGCTCGCGAAGCCAATATAGATCTCTTAAAAAGCCAATCATTAAATATTTTTATTAGTGGTCTTATACCACAATTACACATTTTATTAAAGTCCCAAAAACCGAACACATTCGAGGAAGCTATATCAATCGCCATTTCTGAAGAACAAGAAATAATGTCTAGAGCGGAAATGAATCAAAGACATTTTCCCCACGTTAAAAGATGTACTAATTGTAATAAAATAGGACATTTAGCCTTTCAGTGCAGATTTAACCCAAATATTCGAGTTATTCAACCTAATAATAACGTTATTACATGTTTTAAATGTAACAAAAAAGGACATTATAGCCGAGATTGCCGTAGTAATCAATTTAATCATTATAATGGTCCATCAGCAAGCAATTATAGACCTAACAATAATAATTATAGAAGTCGATTCCCTAACAGCAATAATAGATTTACTCATAATAGAATGTATAATAATAATACGAATTCACCTTCGCAGAATAATCCAAATAATTATGCAAACTCACATAATAATAGAGAAAATATGAGCGGTAATTTAAACCCCAACAGTCCAAGGAAGTAGGCCGCCCCAAGGACTTTTGTGATGGAGGCCGAATTATGATAGTAAACACAAAAATATCTCTTTATGTTGAATTAATGTCCAAACAATTTAACGATAACATAAGCACATTTTTAATAGATACAGGAGCAGAAATAACATTAATTAAAGAAAGCGCGTTAAACGAAAACTCATTAGTGTATAAAGATAAGATTTTTAAATTACGAGGAATAGATAAAGATGCGTCGCCAACGGAGACAACGGGCTATACTTGCGTTTCATTTCAAATAGGAACAAATACGGTTATTCATACTGTCTCGATAGTACCTGATAACTTTCCTATCGAAAGCGACGGAGTAATTGGTAGCGACTTTCTCCAAACGATGAACGCTATTATTAATCTCCAAAAGGGAGAAATTGAATTATTAGGTACCCTTATAAAAATGATATACAGAGACGAAAAAAAGAATAATGATATAATTGCGAGTTTAGAATGTAATAATAATGAGGCGATATATTGTGATGATATTTTATTCGATAATATGAAAACTGAAAGCATAATAAATAACCCCAGAAGTATGAGAAATGGAAATAATAGTGAGAATACTGAAATTGAAAAAATAAATGAAAATAATATAATGAAAAATATGTGTGAGAATAATAATATTGAAAATGAGTTTATTTATATTGAGCCAAGATGTGAAAAAATAATATCAGTTAATATAATAAATAAAGATTTAAATGAAGGAATAATTCCCGAGAAAATAGAGATAACAAAAGGTTGTTATCTATGTCCCAGCATTGTCAAGGTAAATAATAGTTATGCGTTAACAGCTTGTTTAAACACCACTGATGAGATGATAAAAATAAACAAAATTAAGGTCCATTTAGAGTCTATAACTAACAAAGACCAAAGCGACAGTAGAATAATGAAAGTTGATAAACAAAATAATAATTGTAATTACGATAGTAGTCGTTTAGACAAAATAGAACAAACATTGAGAATTGACCATTTAAACAAAGAAGAAAAAGAATCATTAGTAAAATTATGTAAAGAATATAATCATATTTTCCATTTAGAAGGCGATAGTCTAACCGCCACAGATATTGTCATGCACGAGATACCCCTTGAAAATGAACGTCCAATTAACACTAAATCGTATAGATACCCAGAAGCTCTAAAAGAAGAAGTTCATGACCAAGTAAATAAATTATTAAAAGATAACATTATTAAACCTTCCAATAGTCCCTGGAACTCACCAGTATGGATTGTCCCCAAAAAAGAAGATGCGTCTGGTAAAAAGAAATGGAGACTCGTGATAGATTTTAGAAAATTAAATGACAACAGTATAGGAGATGTTTATCCCTTGCCCCAAATAAATGATATTTTAGATCAGTTAGGACATAGTAAATATTTTACTACATTAGATCTAGCATCTGGATTTCATCAAATTAAAATGCACCCGAGAGATCAAGCTAAAACAGCGTTTAGTGTACCGTTAGGTCACTACGAATTTACGCGAATGCCATTCGGTCTTAAGAATGCTCCAAGTACCTTTCAAAGGTTAATGAATAATGTTTTAGTAGGTTTACAAGGTTTAAAGTGTTTTGTTTATTTAGATGACATAGTTGTTTATGGTAATTCATTAGAAGATCACAATAATAAATTAAAAGAAATATTTGAAAGACTATCGAAAAATAAATTAAAGTTACAACCAGATAAGTGCGAGTTTTTAAAAAGAGAAGTTATGTATTTAGGACACTTAATCACTCAAAATGGAGTTGAACCAGACCCAAAAAAGATAGAAGCAGTAAAGAATTTCCCTATACCTAAAAATGAAAAAGATATTAAAAGTTTCTTAGGTTTGGCAGGTTACTATAGAAGATTTATCGGAAACTTTAGCAAATTAACACAACCCTTAACAAAGCTTCTTAAGAAAGACATACCTTTTATTTGGACTAGTTTACAACAAGATTCATTTGAAACATTAAAATTAAAATTATGTCAAAAGCCCATTCTACAATATCCGGATTTCAGCAAACCTTTTATACTAACAACTGATGCAAGTAATTACGCTGTAGGTAGTGTTTTATCACAGAACTGTACAGATTCCGATCTCCCTATAGCCTACGCGAGTAGAACACTAAACAAAGCGGAAGTTAATTACTCAACAACAGAAAAAGAATTGCTAGCAATAGTTTGGTCAGTTAAACATTTCAGACCCTATTTATATGGTCGACAGTTTACGATTGTCACAGACCATAAGCCACTGGAATGGCTATTTAACGTTAAAGACCCAGGATCGAGATTGGTCAGATGGAGACTGTTATTAGAAGAATACGATTATAAGATAATATATAAAAAAGGAAAATTAAATAATAACGCAGATGCATTGAGTCGTATTATGCCGGAGAATGATATGGTGAAAATAAATATTTTAACAAGAAAACACGAAAGTTACTCATTCTTCTTAGAAGAAATTAAAAGACGCCCGATTCTAACTAAAAACTTAGAAGAACATAGAGGTATTCCCCCATCTAACTGTAACAAAGTAATTTTTACATCATGCGATTTAGATCCCATTAACGAGGAACAATTAAAACTATATGAAAATAGTATATCAGAATTAAAAGCACGGAACGCCAAGTTATATGATATATTAGCATCTAGAGGAAGTAATAATAAATTAACATTTTTCGCGTTTACTAGGGTTAATAATTGGGAAAAAGTTTCTTATGAAGATATTTTTAATGTTTTAAAGAATTTAAGAGACCGATTAATAAAAGAAAATATCACAGAATTTTGTTTGGAAAACTTAAAACCATTGCTCAACTTAAAATGGCATAAAATTAGAACTATACTGAGATTTTTATTTAAGGATACTAAAATATTAATTAAAGTTTATCACAATACGGTTGTCACTCCAAAAGAGGAAGATATCGTAAAAATATTAGATGAGTGTCACACAAACCCAATCTCAGGTCATACAGGATTTCATAAAACTTATAAGAAAATTAAGTCTAATTATTACTGGAAAACCATGAAACAAGACATCGCTGAATTTATAAAAAAATGTAAGTCGTGCCAAGAAAATAAATTAAATAGAAAGAAAACTAAACAACCCATGGAAATAACAACTACAGCAATAAATGCGTTTGAAAAAGTTTGTTTAGACATTGTAGGTCCATTGCCCTTAACAGAAAATGGTAATAAATATATCTTGACTTTGCAAGACGATCTAACTAAATTTTCACAAGCATATCCATTACCTAAACACGATGCGGAAACAATAGCTGACTGTTTTGTCAGAAATTTTATTTGTAAATTTGGTATACCCGAAGTAGTACTCACAGACCAAGGTGCAGATTTTATGTCAAATTTAATAAAAGAAATATCGAAATTATTTAAAATGAAGAAAATTAATACAAGTGCGTATCACCCTCAGTCCAATGGAGCTTTAGAAAGAAGTCATAGTACACTAGCGGACTATCTTAAACATTACGTTAACGAAGATCAAAATAATTGGGATCGTTGGATAGACTTCGCAATGTTTTCATACAATACTAACGTGCATAGTACAACACGTTATACCCCATTTGAACTTATATTTGGTTTCAAAGCATGTTTACCTAGTTCAATTACTAAAGAAACAGAATTCAAGTATTCTTACGATAATTATGTAGATGATTTATTATTAAAATTAAGGAAATCGCGTGAATTAGCTAGAAAAAATATTATTGATTCAAAAGAAACAAATAAAAGATTATATGACAAGAAATCTAGGTACATAGAATTTAAAATAGGAGATAAGGTATATTTAAGCAACGAACAAGTTCGGTTAGGAAAGACGAAAAAGTTAGCAAAATACTGGTTAGGTCCTTACGACATTATAGCAATCAATTCTAAAGTTAACGTCACTTTACAAGTGAAAAATAAGAAAATGCGTGTTCATACAAACCGACTGAAACATGCGTTTGTTTCAGGATGAACTTCAAAATCTTGCTGTTAGCAGTTGCGCTTCTTCAAGTAGTCGCAGCCAGCTTATATAGTATTCGTAATTAAAACACCTTTGATAACTCAGCAAACGTATGATTTATATAACTTAGTACCTGTTCCGATATTAAATAAAAATAATACATTTCTTTTTATTTTACCTACGGAGAAATATTTATTACTGTCAAGTAATAAGATTCATTATGCCTCGCTAGATAATATAAATGAATGCAAAAGGTTAATTAATAATAAGTTTATTTGTAAGATAAGTCAACCTTTATACTCTGTACATGCAAAGACGAGCTGTGAAACTGATCTTTTATTAGGAAATAATTATCAAATACCTTCAACATGTGACACTAGAATCACTTCAATACAAAACGAATTATGGTTTAATATGTATAATAAAAATCAATGGTTATTTGTAACTCCAAGAAGAATCTTAGCTACAATTAATTGTAAAAATGAAGAACCACATGATATCGAAATCTCGAATACAGGTTTATTAAAATTAGATAAAAATTGTAAATTTTATACACCTAATGTAATTTTACAATCTTCAAATAGTGATATAACTTCTAACCATTTATCATTACTACCAGACTTTGATATAACAAACGACGAATGTTGTAAGAAATTAAAAAATAAAACATTTGAACATAAAATAAATTTCATCCCATTGAATGGAGTGCATCTAGATTTAGAAGATTTAAATGTGGCAAGCCATAAGATAGATAAAATTAACAGTATTATTGATGAGATGCAAAACAATAATCTATTTAACAAGGTCGTTGGTAATTACTATTTTATTTACATATTTATGTCTGTAATTAAGGTAATAAGTTTTTACATTTTGTATAGACTTGGTAAATATTTGTTAAAACGAAAATTTTTCTGTACGTCACGAGGACGAACGCTAGCCTTGGAAGATAGTAAAACTTGTTGTGCTAGGATAACCAATTGTGTAACTTTGAAAGTCAATAGTCCAGAAAGAGTAGATATTGAAATGAGTGATATCCCTAGTTCAAGTTTAAATGATACTGTTACTACAGCAACACCATTGAGACGCAGTAGTAGAATAGCTCAATTGAAGGTGTCATAATTATTAACAATGGAATCAAATAAGCGTTTAGTTAGTTTATACAACATTAATGTTTTAATGTTTTATCGGTTTTGTATTTTGTAATTTGATGTCTTATGTAATGATTTTATGATATTGTAACTATTAGAAAAGTAAGATGATTAGTATGATATGATTAAGCATAATTATGTTTTAAATGTATAAGTAACAATAATGATATTGATGAAAACTTTCGTTTTCACTCTAAAAGGGGAGGATTGTAATGTACTGTGGGGTCTGTTGCCATGTTAAATTTTATTAGTAAACATTTCTTTAAATATTTCTTTTTCAATTCTGTAAAGCGTCATTGTTCCCACGTTCGGTAACATTAAGCTATTATCTAAGTTTCTTCTCATTGTTTTCATTCACTTTGTGTTATTGGTTTTACAGTATGAATCTTGTATTTTTTTAGAAAAGGTTTTATCAGTTTTAGGACCTAGATGAGACAAGGGTTTATTAAGGTTCATTGTGTAGCACAAACAGCAATAGCTAGTTAATTACCTATCGTTAGTAACATCTGCACGCAGCACCCTTTGCTGTACCGCTCCTTGGAGTGAAAGATGTTTTGTTTCTATTGTTTTTTATGTAACGTTCCAGTACCTTTGTTATAAGACCTTTTTGTAAATGTGTAGTTCATTATTTTGAGAGTCGTGCTTAGTGCGAGGGAAGTTTGGAGTAGTCAGTTAGTTACCCACCTTCAGCCACGCAACACGAGTCATAGTGACACCTCCCGCGTATAAAGTTGATCTCGCGTAAGTTATTCTATATTTTATATTGTAGTTATTATAACCTAGTATCTGGTTCATAATATAAACTCTATATAAAATCCTGTGTCTGTTGTATCAATTGTGTCTTCACTCCTCTCTGACTACCGGCACGTCGGCACACAACATCTCGATTGATGTAGATCCAAAACCGAAGGTTAATAACTAAGACGTATTTTTAATTGAATTAATATGAAAGTGAAACTGAATTTGGTAAAAGTTTAATTCGACTTTTAATCACACATACACACCAAAGTATTGAATAAATTATGTGGAAATTGCATTATTATTGACCATCACTAAATCCCATCTAATTAGATTTCGTCGTTAAAGTTAATGAACACACAAATCAAATTATTTGAAAGTTTCCTTCGGCGTTTTTACGATTATTGGAAGATTTCTTCTAAGGCCATTGACAACAACTATTGATATTATAACATAGGTAGGTAACTAAATAATGAATTAGGTACAACTATTAGTATCTACATAACATAATTATACTATAGTGCATTTAGCCATTTTCAAGTATAATAAAATAAAGTATGTACATAATATATCTAAAGACATTAAAGAATCTCTATTAGCATCGTTGTACGGTTTGAAATTGCAATACAAAAATATTCTCGGAGCTCTTGAAGGATACCGAAGAAGTCAGCTCAAAACGTTATAATAGCATTATTGTCCTATACGGCACCGTAAAACACAACAAAATCCGCTTTGAACAATTTTTTTATGGACGAAAATAAATGGCGGAACCGCCATCTTCGAGTCCCGCCAAAAACTACTAGAGCTTTTCCTCGCTACTTCGAGACTCACAATACCCGACGGTGTCGTCTGTCATCGAGCCACTCGGTTACATTCAAGCCAGTTGCACTCGTAGACTTGTAGTACACAAGTTGTTGCATTAACTGTTTTTTTTTTGTTTAAGACAAAGGACTTTTGTGTGACAGCTTTCGAAGGCTTTCACTATTCAATGGGACGTTTTAAAAAGGTTCGAACAGAACTTATACTACATATCTAAAGTAAGTATAGATACCTACATAAAATATTTGGATTCTATGTACATATCCTACTAATATCAATAAAATTAAATATGAAAGTTTGTGTTTAGATGTTTGTTACTTAATCACGCATAAATTGCTGAGCAGATTTATATGAAACTTGGCACACAGATGGAATATGGTCTGGATTAAAAATATAATAAAATAACCACGTTCGCTTCGTTTTAAGGTACAAAATCCAATTTTTTTATTCGTTAAAATCAAGACTCGAAGACTTTTCCGCCAAATCTGCTTTGATCCTAAGTGACTCCGCGACGTTGCACTTTAAAACGAGCGGAACCGCGGGCACAAGCTAGCCGGCATTTATAAGAGACAGCTTTGACGAATAACGTAATTGTATACAATATACATATACAAAAGATGTATAGATGTAGTCTTTAAAAATATTTATTACCAAAGCAACAATGTAAAAGACCACACTAATAATAATGTTATAATAACCCAGGTCCCAGACAGAGTAACAATAAGCAATCAAAGACGCAATCAAAGTGTACGTCTATCTTTATTTTTTTGCTCAACACTATTGCACAGAAGGTGAATAATGCCTTTCGGAATAGAAATTTGAAGTCGATGCGATATATATTTTGCCACAGAGTGCATAATAGTTGTTACAGACACGAGCCCAAGACAGGTGTCCGCGGAACAATGGAGCGTTTGGGATCCGCTTTAAGCGTAGGGTTGCCAAAAATGTCACAGTGACATAAAATGTATTTAATGTGAATTTTTACGTACCAATAGCCCTTTTTTATAGAAAAAAAAATAATATAATCCTGATAGACTGATTGGCTTGGTGGTATCATTTTAAAATTTGAACATAACTATCACAGTTACAAGTATCAGTTTCAATTCAATTCAATTCATTTAATCGCAAGATTATGGTACAACGAGATGCCAGTTTATTAGTTAGTTTACATAGATATTTGACCGCATATTCACCGTATTGGCGTGCAAATGTCTAGAGAATAAAAATATAATAGAAAACAATAAAGAATCAACTAAATAAAATAAAATTAATAAAAATTTCCTCTGTCGAAACGTTCTCGGATAAAGACAATTGAAAATTTACTATCATTGGCTAATTACAAACTAAAATTCAACACTTATACACGTCACGTTGAATGATTGTGAATTGTGAAAATTTCGAACGCATAATATGTACATTGAAACAAAAGTTGTCAATTGTTTTCGAAAAATTATCGGTTAATTCGATTATTAATGTCTAGCTGTGCCCCGCGGTTTCACCCGCAGTAATTTCGAAGTTGCCGCGGGAATTCCGGGATAAAAAGTACCCTATGTCCTTCTCTGTACCCCTGAAAACGTGAATACGTGCAAACGTGCGTTCAGCCGTTTTTGCGTGATTGAGTGACAAACATCCACACTTTCACATTTACAATATTAGTAGAATTCATCGAACAATAAATTTACAGTTAGATGCGCTCCAGATAACAACCGATAACATTTACAGCAATAGAATTCATAACTATCAAGAAAGAAATACCTCGTTGTTTTTTCTTTCGACACATTAAAAGTGCCACCCCTAAGTCGTCTGTATCATATCTATATAATAAAGACTTCTTTGTGTTGATCGGCAGATGCCACCTACCTTTGCACCGTAAGAAAGGCATTGTCACGCTCTCCTCCCGTAGCTTAGTAACCCCAAAATAAAAACGAATGTAACTCAATATCATTGTTGAGAAGCCATCTCTGATTTTACAAGAAATAACCCAATTTTTTTTTTGCTTTGGAACAGATGCTAGTTCGCCGACGTCACTTTGCGAGGTCGTTGGAGCTGTTGAGAGAGGCTTTGTTAAGGATGTATGAAGTATCGAACATTGCTACTAGTGATTTGTTATCTTGATAACGGCGCGTGTGTATCAATTGAAACATAGTTATAATGTAAGTTTTTTAAGTAGAATATACAATACTAGCTGTCCCCAGCGGTTTCACCCGCGGTAATTTCGGAATTTCGGGATAAAAAGTACCTTACGTCACTCAGGACTACCGTAGCATCATATAAGTGAAAGAATTTTCAAAATCGATTCTGCATATCCAGAGATTACCACCTTACAAAGTCATAAACTCACGATCTCACACGCTCACGAACTTTACCTCTTTATAATATTAGTACATACCTATTGATATGGTAAGATAGCATAATTGAGTTCGCAGGTATTTAGGAACTTCATTCTCAGTACAAAAAATAAGGAGCAATTATATACAGATATCTATTTATTACATAAATCAAACAGTTTCTCTTCTCTCTTATTAGTATAAGTACATAGAAGGATACAATTATGTACAAGCATTCTGCGATAAAAACAAGGGCTTCTTTTGTTTTTGTTTATTTATTTTTTGTTATCATATAACTCCTTAATCAGAACGGTCGATGTGCATGTAGCTGGTTGCATCTAATGGATGTACCTAGATATTATGTATATGTATTATGTGTAAATAGAACTTTCTAACCCACGTAATGCACTGGCTCATATTAATCGCACGATATTATCAAACGTCAGTGGGGAGAGTGTAATAATTATAATGGCTTTCATTGAAATTATTATTTATATCGGCAAATATAAATGTAACACCCTCGTGTTGGGCAGTACCACATTGATCACTTACAGGATGATGTCATTTGATTTTCTTAATAATCTTTCATCTTCTTAATAACAATAAGATTTATAATTATTAACATTAATTACTTAACGTTAATATTAGTTATATTATAATTTGATTTTTGTTTGTAATGGATATAAATGTATTCAAAAACCACACTTACTTATAGGAAGCTGAAGTGTTCCTGAGTGATATAGGGTACTTACTTTTATTCCAGAATTCCCACGGTGACTTCGAAATTAACGCGTGTGAAACCGTAGGGGATCAACTAGTATACTATACTATAGATATTTAGTATATTAAATAGAAAGCGGATTTCTTGATAATACAAAGTTCACCTACCTTCGAGAATCGAACCCAAGACCACTGTATCTGCGGAGCGGCATCGTGACTATTGTGCCAATTCGCTCGTTGTATAACAAATTATTTCTTTTTAATACAATTTCGGCACACGTTTTATGCTCAAAGTTATATAAGTCTGCAGGCTGTTATCGTTTCTTTTTAAATAGGTTTTTTAATTAACTACTTCATTTTTATCTTTATTTGTTTCTAGAAAGCTTTTTTTATTTGAAAGTTATAACTTTTAAATTATTCAACGCACTTATGTTTATTACTTTTTGAACATCCTGTGAACTCGGTACGATTAATCGTTTGCAAAAGATATTTTATTTGTTTATTCATTAAAATCCCGGATACAGTTGTATTAAGGGCGCACAGTGTTATGCATTAAGATGGATTTATTGGGCCGCAGGGGGTACAACAATATATATATATATATATATACAAATATATGTATAAAGGCAATGTATACAATATGTTCCCCCAATAAAATGGACCACATGGGGCATTCGATTTGGCTAGGAAGTAATTAACAAGTAACAACTGTTGTTCTTTTTTGCAATACATGATGCTAAATTCTCAATTGCCGACATCTGAATAGATACTTTGGAAATTTTGGTTCCGAATACACGTTGGCGGAGAGGGCCCTGTCCCTTTAACCAGGTTGACATCTTTATCGTTAGCGCTATAAAAAATTAAAAAACGTATCGTCATATCAACTTGGCTGAGGGGGCTGATGTACCATGACAACGTGTTATGGAATTCTTACTTATATTATAAATGCGAAAGTGAGTTTGCTTGTTTGTTACGCCACAGATAATATAATACTATACTTTCCCGCCTCAACGGCTCATCTGATCGTCATGAAATTTTGCATATATACGTTATCAGAGAAGGACATAGGGTACTTTTTATCCCGGAATTCCTGCGGGAACTCCGATATTACCGCGGGTGAAACTCCGGGGAACAGCTAGTAGCGAATAATTAGTGACTTTTTTCTAACTGGACGCAGATAAGCAATAACATGTTAACCCACAATATAAAGTTATTGATTCAGAACGATTTATTGAGAGTTAGAGAACGTTTTTATAATGTATTTACCTTATCACATTGTTTAAATATGTAACTAAATATTAAACATAAAAAATGTTGACACTAAATAGCGCTATAATTTTAAAACTTTAATTTACTCTAAATTTCTCCAGTGTGGGTTAACACACTATTGCTTATCTATGTCCAACTAACAATTGCTTATTATAAAGCGAGTCAGACCCCTGATTGTCACTTGATATGTAAATTAAAATCTATAAGCAAAACACTGTTTTAGATTGTTCAGAGTCCTTTGTCTAGAAATAGAACTTGGGTTATTGTTATTTCCAATTGTTTCGAGTAACGACCACATTTTAACTGCGAACTGTTTTGAGTTTTTCAACCGTCTTAGCTTAGAACCTTTATTCGCCGTGTCGTTTGAAGGCCGTGACTTATCGGTCATCGAGAGCCGCGATACGACCCAAGCCGTGTTCATGTTTCATTGTATTACCAACGTAATTTCCTCAGCGTTTAAGTTCAGAATTGACTGTGGCAACACTCTACCAGAGTTCTCGAAAAAGTTAAAAAGTAAAATCGTGATTGAAATTATGAGTTACATTGAATTTTTTTTCAATCAATCTATTTTTAATTTACATTTCGCTATCGATTTTAAAAAGCTTTCGTATTCAGCATGATTAATTTCTGAAATATCGAATCGTCTTGTTTATAAATTTTGTTATTCACGTCAGAACAGTTTGGTTTTAATTAATTACTAGCTGTACCCCGCGGTTTCACCCGCGTGAGCTTCGGTATTCCCGCAGGAACTATTTTTTTTTTCTAAAATAGCAGTAGCCTAAGTTACTCCTTATAACATCAGCTTTCTGCCAGCTAAAGTCCCGTTAAAATCGGTCTAGCCATTTCAGAGATTAGCCGGAACCAACAAACATACAGACAGACAGACAAAAATTAAAAAAATTAATGTTTTAATGCAGGTACCGTATATTACGTTCATATGCAATTATGCATTTAGTGGAAAGCTGTTAATTTGGACTTACAGTCACTTCTATTTTATTTAAATGTATGTTGGTATATGTATAGATTTCTACCACGAGTGTATTACTTAATTAAAAACAATTAACGCCGTGTCAATTATTGGCAACAGGAAAACCAGTTAACTGCTCGACTGTAGCCTATTATTTCTTCTCTTTCAGGTTCATTGAAGCGAAAACAGTGATAAAGTGAAGGTGAAGTCGTGTACAAAAGTGTTACGAAAATGTGCTAGTGCATAATGCCGCCGCGGCGGCGCTGTGGTCGCGTCACGTGACACCGGTGATACAAAATGGCGGAATCCAGTCCCGCCACTTCCATCATCGAGGGGACCGTCAAATTTCGCGATGGCAAGAAAGTAAGTTTCAAGTTTTCTAAACGAATTAGATATCGCTGCTTCCTATGGTTTCAGCATTGCATACTCCGATATTCCTCCGGGAACTCTTGGGTTCACCAACATAAGAGAGTGAATGAGCCGCATAAAATACTTTTTGAACTAAAATCAGAATTACTCTATAACTCAATATCACAAATTCACTACGGATAAAACGTCTCCACTATCATGTTATATACACATGATACCGGATAAAGTACACTCCTACATGTTTTTTTTTCTGTTTGTCTATCTACTCGTATCACAGTTTCTGATAAAAAATATACTTGTTGATATCGCAAATATTACATTTTGTAGATAGCGGTACATTTTTATCAGTATGTGCGTACGTGCAGTATTTAGCAGTTGAGACTTCTAGGAAAGTTTGCAAGTACCTTTACTCACAGAAGTATCTGCGCAAAGTACGTTACCTTTTGAGGTGTGTACAAATACTCCTACATACATCATCTAATTCCAGGACTTGTTACGTCATGGGTGCCATATTTAGTCGCGGCATGCGAAATTATTACACGTCGCCTAAACTCATACACGTAACACGATTACACGACTCTTAAATGGCAATCTTCACTAAGCGACAGTGAGTAAACTTCACCGGAGAGCAAGTTAAAATATCAAATATTAGAACAAAGATTTATAAAAGCTCACCTTATTGTTGGAGAAAAATGATCGCTTTGTCATTATCAACCAAAAGGATTTCCTTCCTTCTTTACGACTATTAAAATAAATGAAAAAGGTAATCTTTACTCAGCAGTAACGAGTAACGACTACCTTTCAGGGGATGACTTTGTATCAGTGCTCATGATCTGATATTATGGATGCCAACGCCCTTTCTTGGAACCACCTGCAGGCGAATCTAGTTCAGATTTCTGCTTCTGCCTAAAGTCCTCTTTCTGCACAGCTAGTAGCGGTACCATTTTTGTCAATGACATAGACACTGTGCCAGGTTTTTATGGGATTCTACCAAAGATAGGCGTGACTAATTACGGATTTGAGAGGTTGAGATGGTTGGAATACCGTTGTAGTTTTGCGTTTTTTGCTTCTTCCTTATTTAATTAATGATTGTTAATGACGGTTTCTGTCATGGGTATCACACCACACAAAACCTTCTATGCTCGTTTCCACCTCAAATTGTTTTCTTGCTTTTTTATTTTTTTGAAAATTAGTCTTTGCTGTGTCTCTATATTCGAATAAATGTAATTAATGTTTTGTATTTCTTTTTAATGTTATATAAAAGCCATATGACTAATGATTCATTGATTCATTGATAGTAGGTACTAAAGTAGCAAGGGCCCATCAATCACAGGCTGAATCATAGTATAGTTACTTCCGTTTGTTATCAATTCTCTGTGCTTGGCGCCTCTCCAACGGTTTGTGTTGCTAGTTGCGACCATTTCGCTAGCTAACTGGAGCAATTAAATTACATGTTATTGCCCTTTATTAATGGTATTGTTTTGCATCGTTTAACGGGTAGAATATAAAGCTTTATATTGAAGATTTACGATAACAAAACATAATATTAATGTTGAATATTGAAGGTCTACTTCTCTTAGCGTGTTGAGATAAGTTTTAGCTCGCAATGGAAGTGATGATATGAAATTTCAGTGTGAAGTTGCCGCATATCTTTTTATCAGTCAAGTGTTAATGGAAGTGCCACGCACAGTTGTCGAAAATTCAGTACAGACATGGGCTAATGTACTCAAATCTTTTTTTATGGTTATCGGGGAAAGCGTTTGACCACCGCTCACCTGATCCAGTAATCTTCTGAATCTAAGTATATAATACTAGCTGTGTCTCGCGGTCTCACCCGCGTGAGTTTCGGAATTCCCGCAGGAAGTCCAAAGTAGCCTAATTTACTCTTTATAACATCAGGTGATTAGCAGTGAAAGTTCAGTCAAAATCGGTCTAACCGAAACCAACCAAAAGGTCAAACCAAAAGGTTTTATATTCTTCTCCTTACAAGCAAACACTACAAAACAAGAATTAGCGAAATTGGTACAGCCGTTCACGCGTGATACCGTAACCAAGTGAAATAGGGATTCATTATATATAGATAGATAGATATGAAACCGAAAGGTCATTGACTCACTGACTAAACACGAAATATCGACAACTATGTGACCTATGATGATGAAATTAGACAGATAATTAGTTTTTGCCTGTGAGACGTCAGTTTTTAAATTGTAAAATTGTAAAATTAACGCAGTGAAAAGAGCAGCTTGTCCTACTAGCTGTCCCCCGTGGTTTCACTCACGGTAATTTCGGAGTTCCCGTGGGAATTTTGGGATAAAAAGTACTCTATGCCAACCAGGACTACCGTGACTTCCTATAAGTGAAAGAATTTTCAAAATCGGTTCAGTAGATTCAGAGATCACCCCCTACAATGCAACGTCACAAACTCGCAATTCACAAACTTTAGCTCTTTATAATATTAGTATAGATATAAAAGAAGAAACTGACCCGCTGAAGATAAAGCTCAAATTATCGAGTCACATTTTTTCTCAAGGCTTCTCTTTGTAACGCGCGCCGGTACTTAGATTTTTTTTTTCAACCAACTCTCGAAGAAGAAGCGAAAACACGGGTGAAGCCGTGGGGTATAGCTAGTTATTCGTATAAATATTATGGTGTGCACTTCTCTCTCGTGTTGTCGAAATGGGCAGACGGACAGATGTATTCTGTTTCACTCATGAAATATGGATGCTTATTCGTCATAACTATGCATGCGAACCAAACTCTATGCTGACGCACGTCACGATTTGAGCTTTTGAATTTTAACTTGTTATATAAAAATCATTGTGTTAAAAATTTGCACGTGCATAGTGGTTATGTACCTACAGGTTAGTTATCTTTTATTTAACAAAGAAGTATCCTGTGTGTAAAACCGAAATTTATTCTATGTATCTATACATATGTATTTTAATTCAAAATGTAATACCTAATATTATTTTTAAATCTAAGCATATTATTATAGTAGATACTGTATGGATTTAGTTTCCAAAGCTTTTCCCGGAAGAGGAGAAATTAACAAATAAAAATGAATACTAGCGTGTCTTTGACTAGCACCATTAATATATGAAGTAAGTATATTTTTTTTTTACATCAAAGACTTGCTAGTCAATTGTTATTTGTAATCGAATTCCTTGTTAGTTCCTCGCATTGAATGAAACATAATTTTAAATCCATGTTAGGTCGATGTTCCAAACAAGAATGTAAGGTTTTGTAATTTGTTATTCCTTTAAAAAAAAACAATATAAATACCTACTGATGTGAATTTGCATTAGCAACATTCCTATACAATAAGGTATTCAATGAAACTGAATATGTAATTAAAAGATAAAACATTATTACTATCATAAGATAAAAAAATTATTAAAAGGAAATGATTCATTAAGAGCACATAAGGTTGAAAATTGATTGATGAAATGTCACAATTTTTTGCTTGAGAAATATTTTATCTTTGGCGTCAGCGACAGTGTTCCTAGTTACTGCCTAGCATTAAATTGTTGGCGCTGTTTGTACACGGTTACTTCAGTTTTTTTTTTCTTATATTTTCAGCTGCTATATTTCGAAACAAATATAATAATTATATAGTAACAATTTAATTATTTTGGCGCCCACATTGTTTTCTTACGTCAACCACCTATGATAAGTTTTGTCTCCCCTAACCTAGGGTAGCTATTGGGTAGCTACAAGCTTGGTGGATATCACTAATGGGGATGTGGACTACTTTTGAAAATCAAAATTCTAATTAGGCCGTCAGTTAGAAAATAAAAAAACAATAGACACGTATTTTTTGCTTTTTGAAATAAGTTGAAATATACAGAGAGAAAGCGCATTAAAGTTTAGGGTGAGGGGGTCGTGACGTCACTAACCGCTAAAACCGCCATACAAACTGTCAGAATAGTGACGTCACGCGGAATTTCAACTCAATATATCGCCGTTATTTTTTGATTACGTAAAAAAAAGAAAAAATACGTGTTCAATATTTTTTAATAATCTACAAGACGGACTAAAAAATAAAAATTAGTCCACATGCCCATTAATATGTAGTGATAAAGTCGCCCATTGTAGTCTCATATTTTCGTAACTTCTTATAGTAGGTACTTAGGTAGCTATACTTTATGTTTGTGAGTACTTATACAATAAAGCTAATTCATTTCTTGCTATCGACTTCCATCCATAGAAGTTTTAGAACCTAAAAAGGTTTATGTAGCACCGTCAAGTTATTACAATGTTTATAAATTAGTAAATAAATAAATAAATAAATAAAATAATAAAAAAGTAATAACCTCACCACATATCACCAGGGGGGGAGGGGAGTTGCTATAAAAAAACATTAGGTACGTGATTAATGGACGCCCCTTTTTTAAAGTTACCGAAGGATGTTCCGAATTTGCAGCTGCTAGAATTTGTGGAGGCAGCCAGCATTAGGTATTTAGTGTTTTGTAATCGCCACAGTCACGCAACATACAGACAGCTCTGCGTGATGTGATCGTGTGTTATTATTTTTAATCGCTTTTACAACTTAACTGTCGGTTTGCACTTGTCAATCGTCGTGCGTGATGGCTGTAGCTAACAACTGTATTATTGTCCACTAAAAATGGGTCAACTGTGATTATCTTTTACTCAGAATCAACTGAAAACACGAAATCTTCGTTAAAGAAGAAACTGACAGATTGATTAACTCTAGATATATCAAAGCCTAGCACAGATAGCCAAGTCTAGAACTTTGAAATTTGACACAAGAGTTTCTTATTTATTTATTTATTCTTCTTGCACAAAAAAGTAAAAATGGCGAACTTAATGCCATGCGGCATTCTCTGACAGTCTTATGCTACGACAGCTATGTCAGCTCTCCCCCCCCAATAATTACCCACTGGGTCGGTACCCACTGGCCCCCTAATATTCGTCCCCCTGAATAAAATTTTTAGATTCGGCCCCTGTATAGGTACCTTTTGGTCCCCCGGCAGGAGATCAGTCAATGATTTTAAAAAAATATTTATTTTTATGGTACCTACTCGTCCCCGGGACCAAAAGTTATAGATTCGGCACCTTTTCAGGTGCCTATTGGTTCCCTGATAGAAAAATAGCCATATTTTTTGCACTAAAAAGCGTTGACATAGTACATTCGTAAACAGAATATTACTGTTGATAAAGATGTTGATATTTGATTTATTGTTCGTAAATGTGATTGGTGTGCACGATATTTGATATGTTAATAATCTTTATTGGTAAGACATAAGTTTAAAAAGTACAAAAACCGACTCGTTTGTTTCCTAGAAGACTGATTCTCAATAATAATTATACTCTTCATTTTTATTGAAGCATTGTTTTTTCTTTTACAGTGGAAATCGAGATGGTGTGTCATGAGGAAGTTATCACCTGTTGCAGGTGAGTTCTTGGTAACTTTGTCTTGTAGCTTACCTACATCTAAACATAATCTAGAACATACCTATTGATGCCCGTGTTTTAAGTCACGGCATTTCGGAAGTAACCTGTTGCTCGTGAAGTCATGAACACTGTTGGTTCCTGTCAGTGAAAGAATTTTAATAAGGTTAACCAAAGGAAAGACAAACAAACAAACTTTTGTTCTCTCCGATTATTTATAAACATAGATTTATTCGACTCTGTTAGCAAAATACAATTATAAACACTGTTAATATTTGTTAGAACAAGTTTTATAACGCATTTAACGTTTTTGTAGATTTTCCCAGAACTAATCTCACCAAAAAAAAATCCTTTTTATAATGGTTGCATCAATTGAATACGTTGGTATAATAAAAAAACTGTGGAATTAATAAATGCTATCAGGCAATCAGCAAAGAAGAGACGGTGTTATCTAAGTTTTTAATACAGAAAGAGATAGAAACAACGTTGTGCTGTAAATTCCCAAAGAATGATGACACACTAATTTCCTTGTTAAAACTTTGTACCTACATATTTAATTTTACTAGCAAAAAGCTTTTATTTTCTATATAGATAAAGTTTAAATTGGCTCGATCGAAATGTAAAGCTAGGATTGTTTCTAAGCAGGTAAGGTCATATTGTTAGGATAACCTTGCGCCGTTCTTTCAACAGTAATCGAGGGGAAAAAAGACAATTTTTGTCACAAAAAAACGTTTGTTGAATACTTGATATGGCGAATATCAGAAAAATCGAAAACCTCATTTGGTTTGAACTTCTAAATTATTGGCGATGACCGCAGACACACCGCGTGCGTTTGGAAATTCCCTCGGGAACTCTATCCTACATGTTGACTCTGAACATTATTTTCTTATTATTACAATTTAAATGAGTACCTACCCGAATGATGAACTATGGTTGTATAATTAAGTGAAAAATTTAACTTAAAACAGCAGTAACCGCTTGATTAGGGTTGCGAAGCTCTAGAATTAAACTTTAAACAGCAGTATAATCGTATGAGACTGTGCTATTTCATGTGTGAAATAAAATCCGGATATGCTTTTTTCATAGCAAACATAGTTTTCAAAAAGTCGGGCGTGTCTTTAATAAAAAAAAAAACTCGGTAATGTATTTAAATAGTTTATTAAGAGCAAAATCTTCGATTGCTTTGCGGGTGCTGTGTGCGACGTGTTACACTGACAAAAGTCTAACAAATCCTCGTAAAAAGTCGATTTCGGCTAAAACCGGACGCGTGGCAACCCTATGCATGATCAAGTGAAGCCATTAAGTTCGTCGCAGATGTTCTTCTTAGAATTGTTTATTATCTAAATCTCCGTTAAACTTATTGTTAGTTCATAAGGATATGATTTATATCACGCTATGTCATACTTTGTAACACTAAAGTATAACGGCCGCACTTAGGGTAGTTTTAATGATTACTTAGTTAATTAAAGATTTTCAAAACAAAACTGTGCGGCCGTCAGGGTTCCCACATTTCTGTATTTATAAGATACTCTTTGATTTTTTGCTTGCGAAATAACGGTTCGTGTGTAATGTGAACAACTAGTTATGCATGCACAAGCTGGTCCCCGCGTTTTCACCCTCGTAAGTTTCAGAATTCCCACAGGAACTCTGACACAAGTAACCTAATTTACTCCTTAGGATATGGGCTACCGGCCAGCGGAAGTTCCGTCAAAATCGATCCAGCCGTTTCGGAAATTAGCCGGCCTTTAAGCTTTTATATTGACATTACAAACAGACACTTATGTAATTTATTAACTAGCTGTTCCCCGCGGTTTCGCCCGCGTTAATTTCGGAGTTCCCGCGGGAATTCCGGGACAAAAAGTATCTTATGTCCTTCTTTGTACCTACCCCTCAAAATTTAATGCACTTTTTCCGACACTTTCCAACAATTATTATCGTTATACTCAAAATCTTGGCAAGTTATATCTAAACCTTCCCCATGAATCACTCTATCTATTGGTGAAAACCGCATAAAAATCAGTTCAGTAGTTCTTGAGTTTATCGCGAACAGACAGACAAAACAGACGCGGTGGAGGACTTTGTTTCATAATATGTAATATTAAGTTTACTGGATGAAACTTTATATAGTCATTATATTATATCATTATATTATACACTAGCTGTCGCGCACGGTTTCACTCGCGATAATTTCGGAGTTCCCGCGGTAGTTCCGGATTTCATTAATATAACCTATGTTACTCAGGTATGATGTAGCTTTCTAATGGTGAAAGAATTTTTGAAATGGGTTCAGCAATTTTTAAATTAAATTGTAACAAACAAAAAAACGACGACCCAATTGGCGCAATGGTCACCATGCCTGCCCGCTAATCAAGGGGTTCTGGGTTCGATTCCCGGTGGGGGTGGACTTTGTGTGATGAACACAGGGTTCCATTTTCCAGTCTGGGTATTTTTTTTTTTTAATTTTCCACTTCACGACATACGTTACATCTATATATATATATATATATGTATATGTAATAATATGTAGTATATATACCACGTTTGCTTGGTTTCCACGACACAAGCTTATAGCTTAGTGTGGGATCAAGTAAAGGGTTTTCCAATAAGAGGTGTTATTTTGAATAGCCCGCTATTTCGGTAGATGTCACTTTTGAAGCTGTCATTTCTTGGCATTTGACAAGTAGAAACTACGCCATTAATAAAAATGGTACGATACACGCTTCAACAACGCATTGAAATTATTAAAATTCACTATAAAAACGGCGCTACGTGCCACACAAGCAACGAAACCATTGATCTTTTAAGGGAAAAGTTTCCGGACCGTGTTATCTCTCGAAGAGGTGATCACAATTGGCCACCGAGATCTTGTGTTTTAACACCTTGCGACTTCTTTCTTTGGGGCCACGTGAAGGAGAAGGTCTACGCCAACAGCCCAGTATCGATTCAAGACCTCAAAGATGGAATTCGTGAGGCTATCGAGGACATAGAGCAGCCACTTTGCGATTTAGTTATGGAAAATTTCATGAAAAGGATTTTGTCCTGTAAGCGTGGCCGTGGTGGTCATTTGCCTGATGTTATTTTCCACTATTAACGGCATACCTTCCTCTTTGTAATGAAATAAACATCTGATGATTTATAATAAAAAATGGCATTTTTCTTTGAATATCAAAATAACACCTCTTATTGGAAAACCCTTTAGATCTGTGTGTTGTGAAGTGGATTATTATTAAAAAAAAAACAAACAAACAAAAAATCTTTTCCTCTTTATAATATTAGTATAGATATTATACAAAATGCGCGCTAACCGGTTAAAATGCTAACTCAATCTGCAACTGTAATGATGTCACAGATTTGTTTTCTTAGAAGTTATTCAAGGGCGACCGCTTCGACTGTTGTAATGTGCCAAAGAGTTTATCTTTGCGATATAGGTATGTTTTCTACGTGTTATTGACATTCGTCTTCACGCTAGTTACGTTTCAAGGGAGGCAAACAGTATTTAACCATAATAACGCCATCCCCGTAATATCACGATCTACGAAAGACGTGCTGCTAAAGATATGTCTATGTCCCTTCTACGATCGCCACTGAAAATCAGCGTCGTGAAACTTAGTGCCACGGCATAATGCTGAGTGGTAGCCATTTTGGTACCAAGTATTCTAGTTTAAGACTCTCGCTTGTACTTATTTTATCTTTATGGTATCAAATGAACTTTTTTCTATTCTATTCTATGCTCCTGGTATTAGGTGCTCTGAATGTCTGTTTTTGTTTTTTACTTTTTCTTTAAAACTATTTTGTCCTGAGTGCATGTTAGTAGATACTCGGTATGATTGAAACCCGAAAAGCTCCGATATTTAAAAATATCCACTTTCCTTATCCGTAGGTGGATAAAATTGGGTTTCATCTGATTTTCTGTTTCCGTTAAACTTCTAAAGCCGTTACCGGAACGATTCAATTGGTAACTGAATTCGGTTGTTAATTCTATTTCTTTTATAACGTATTTATAGCGTAGTATTTTTATGATTTGTATTATTACCTATATATCTACTAGGTTTTTCTTTGAATCTTCCCGGAATAATTTATGTTGCTACTTGCTAGTGAAAACTGTATTTATTTATTTATTCAGGAAAACATACAGAACAGAACAGATACACAATACATTCGCCAAAACAGTTTCACAAATAATTAATTCATTTAGAGAAATTATGTATCAAAATCCTTTGCGTTGTTTAAAAAATGTTTTATACAAAAGATTTCAGTATAAAGTTTAAAAATTTAAACTTAGCGACTACGCTAGAATTGACATCATTGCTTTTAGAATATATTATAGTTGCTTTGACATTATAAATGCGTCGAATGTTTACTAAATCCATAAATAAATACATAATAAATTTTTAGACCTTTCAAAATAGCCAACAGAGTAGTTATTTATTAAAACACACCGGTCTTGCGTTCTTGACACGTAAAGTTGTCAATAAAAATATTGCACGCTTTGAACGTAGATTTAAAATGTAACCGGTATTAGAGGCGACATAAAAAAGGCTCCACAAAATTGCTATTCTTACTTACTTTTTTTAAAGTATTACTTAATATATTTAATAAAATCAGAAATGTAGTTCTATAATATATGAAAGATGATATATTTTAGTGCAGTTTTGTCTAATTATTATGCATACGTTGGAGGGTTATTAGAATAAATTGTGGCAATGCATTGTAGCATTTCGTTAGTGAGTGCATTAATACAAAACGAAATAAAACTATACATTGTTGCAAAAGGAGATTTATCGCTTAAGAGAGATGGAGCAGATATCGAGATCTGAGAAGAGTTTCTTCTTTGGGTTTCTGGCGAAAAATTTTAGTGGTTTTTTCCCTAATTTGAAACATAACAGTGAAACATAAAAAAAAATAGTTCATGGTAATGAAACATTTTCCAAAAATCCTTAATATTATAAATTTGAATGTGAGTTTGTTTGTTTATAACTCTTTCACGCTTTAACTACTCAACCGATCATTATGAAATTTTGCATACACCTTGTCAGCAGTACATAGAAAAACATAGGGTAGGTTTTTATCCCGGAATTCCCCCGGGGGGTGAAACCGCTGGGATCAGCTAGTACGTAATAAATATGTAGTATAAATTCACTGTTTGGTACCTATTATATCCCAATTACACACCGCCAAATCAATTAGGGGCGTTGCAACTTCCGTTTGTGACGTTTGACGAGGTACGTCTCTGCGAGTGTTTATTTTCTTCAACTCTCTGATTCATAAAATGAAAATGAAAAAAATTAAAAAAAAATGAAGAAAAAAAAAATGAAAAATTTATTTATTACCATAACACACATACCTACCATAGCAAATTACTTGTAGTCCCCACACTAGGCGTAGCCTGTAACGTGGGGGCCGTTTCAGAGACGCAATGACAAAACCGTAATGTGCGTTAACATACTTATCCCTCAGTCAAGGTACATAGGTATTTGCGTGTATGCGTGAGTCTGCATGTACGAGTGTGCGTGAATATGTTTGTGTGTGTGGTGTGTGTGTGTGTGCTAATATGTGTGGGTACGCGTGCATAGGTCTGGGTGAGCAGAGCATCAGTAGAAAATCAAGACTGAACCCTGAGCAGATTTTCCGTCTGGGCGTAGTTCAAACTCAGCAGTGTCGCACACTGAGATAAGAAGTGTCGCACCTGTCAACGCAATAAATATTTTACTCTTTGACCAAAATCCGTGGCTGTAGTCTGTACCTACTTATGTTTACTAATAAATAAAATGTGTCGTCAGCTTGCTAATAAATAATAATCCATGACACAGATGGACTGCTAAGTGAAACTGTTTATCTTACTAATTAGATGTTGGTGCATATTTGTTTGACAATCGATCATTACCTACCTACCTAATGGAGCTTCTGTCAAATGTTGTTTACCTTACATACTTTCTGCAAACAATACTTAGAATCATGTTTATTAAGAACTAGCTGTGCACCGCGGTTTCACTCGCGCGAGTTCCGGGATTCCCGCAGGCACTCCAACGCAGTCTAATTTACTCCTTATAACAGCTAATTAGCAGTGAATCCCGTCAATATCGGTCCAACCGTTTCGGAGATTCACCCGCGTGAGTTTCGGAATTCCCGCAGGAACTCCAAAATTCTTTTATATAAACCTTGTCCTGACAATAACGAACTCAAAAAAAAATCAATTTTCTAATTTGGTGCAATCGTTTGTGAGTTATGCGCATTTTTATTATAATAGATACATTGGTAGGTAAATAGACTTCTTTAAAGTTTGTACTTTAGTAAGTATACATATAAACAGGTATCAAAAACACTAAAAACATTTTTTTTTTTGCTCTTTTTTCCTTCAAAAATATATAGCTAAGTAATATTATATTTTATAGCTTTTAACACATAATATCTTAGTTTTGCACGATGGCTGAAAAAATTTAAAACACGAGTTCTAAATCAATTGTCTTTGAAGTAGACTTTAAAGTACAAACTTATAGAGTTTTAAAGGCATCCAATTTTAATATTAAACAACACACACTTGATCTACTCACCTAGGCGCTATTTAACTTTACCAAACAGACAAAAAAAAGAACATCAACGGATAAAACTTTTTTCCCACGGCAATGTAGAGATACAAGAGTGTTTACATTTCTTGTTGATCAACCAAGATACCTCATTTATATGCTGATCCTATTAAGCACTGAGTATAAACTTAATATTATTAATGCAAATGTCGGTATGTTCGTTTGTTTGTTACCCTAACGCGTCTTAACTACTCAAGACTACTTTAAAAGATATATGATCATATTATATGTTATGTACGTTACGTTATGTTTTTGATTGAAGATCACTTGAACTTGAACGCACACTGGGCCGCAGCCGTGCGTGGATAGTTCTATAAACCAAGATGTTTACGCGGGAAAATATAAGAAACGCGTTCGAATAAACTAGTTTTTTTTTTTGTGGATTCTATTTTTTTTTTTTTATAATAATAGCTGTGGTAACAAACACATCTATCGTAATCGATGTCGATCTATGCACGCATAACATATCTATTATCTACCAACCGACCATAATCAAATGGACGGATTCGAATCATCTTGTCATGTGGACGCAGATAAGCAATAACATGTTAACCCACAAAACAAAGTTATCGATTCAGACCGATTTATTGAGAGTTAGAGAATGTTTTTTAATTATGTGTTTACCTTATTACATTGTTTAAATATGTAACTAAATATTGAACATAAAAATGTTGAAACAAAATGGCGCTATAATTTTAAAAATTTTAATTTACTCAAAATTTCTCCAGTGTGGGTTAACACACTATTGCTTATCTATGTCCATGTATGATGGTGCACGATTTGGATCATAGTTACTGGTTACTTTTGATTCTGCCACGTCAAGGACTTGTTACAGACGATTTTAAAACCTGGGTTCGATATTATTTTCAACAACAACGCCATCTTTTTGTCTTTATTGAACTTAACTTCTTCTTAATTTTAATTTTTATACTTATTAAACATTTCTGATATTTTATTTTATAATTTTGGTTATATGTACCTATTACTAGCTGTGCCCCGCAGTTTCACCCGCGTTAATTTCCGAGATCCCGCGGGAATTCTGGGATAAAAAGCAGCCTAAGTTACTCCTTATAACATCAGCTATCTGCCAGTGAAAGTCCCGTTAAAATCGGTCCAGCCATTTCAGAGATTACCTGAAGTTAAAGTTATGTCTATGTCTCTATGTCTATGAACAAACAGAATAAATATTGTAATCATTATATGTATAGAATGTCTTTGATTGTAATAAATAAAAGAAACAGAACACTTCTGTTGTTTCCCAGCCCAGTGTACTTGTACACCGGAGCATTAACCGCTAATGAATGCTTGCTTGTCTGTCTGTGAGATAGCTAACGTGTAGCGATATCGATGTCCAATGGATGTTGTTGCTTAGTGTTTCAGATGTCAAAGTTAGTTTGAGGTCATAATTTAAAACGCGACTTATAATATTGGTTTTATCACCATTTTTAGGTACTAATTTAATATTATAAAGTGGAAAGACTTGATTGTTTGTTTGTTTTCACGATGTAACTCAAAAGCTATTGAACCAATTTTAAAAATTTTTCACCATTAAAATGCTACATTATATAACCCTGAGTAACATAGGCTTGTAACCCGGAATTCACGCGGGAACTCCGAAATTACCGCGGGCACCGCAGGGAACAGCTAGTCGGAGTTAGATAGCAGGAGGTTCTAAGGAAACCCCCTTTAGTACAAGATCCCTCTGATAGATCTCACCAGGAATACAATAAACATATAGTTAAACACCTGATGTGACGCGTTCGAACGAAAAAATAGGATAGTTTTCGGGGTATGGAAATCAAATAGTCCGTCAGTTAGAACATAAAAAATAATAGACTCGTATTTTTTGCTTTTTCAAATATTGAAAAAATACTAAGACAAAACGCATTGAAATTTAGGAGTGGAGGCTCTTGACGTCACAACGTGCTATAAACTGTACGGCGTGACGTCACGCGACATTTCGACATAATGTATCTCCGTTATTTTTTCATTACCTACGTAAAAAATAAAAAAGCGTCCAATATTTTTTATTAATCTACAAGACGGACTAAAAGCTAAAATTTAGTTGACAAGCCCGTTGTTGAATAAAGAAGTATTTTCTTTAACAAGTTCGCAATTCTTGAACAACTGAATAATTTCGTTCGAAAAAAAAAAGAAGCAAATTAACCTCAGTCGTTCCTAATTAGACCTTATAACATTGTAAATTTGTAATACAACAAAAAAAACCTAAGGAAACCGGATTCTCCGCCGGCTAAAATAATATTAGCACAAAAAAATATCTTTTTTTTTTTCTATAGAAAACACGGCTGTGGGAGTTTGCGCTTTATTTGTTCGATGTTCTGTTTGTGTGTCTTACGAAGGATGTGGCTCGCTTTATTTTCCCCGACGCACATTAGTAAACGGAAACCGAAAATGATAAAGCTCGCATTCGCAACTAGTGTTGGGACATTTGCTTGTGCATTTTTATAGCGGCAAAATTGCTTGCTTGTATATTTTTATGTACCTATTAAGTTTTATAATCTGTGTAGGCAGGTATCTACGAGTAGGTTCTGTATGTATCCTGACTAATATTAAAAAAGGCGAATTTGAGCTTGCTTGTTTGTTTCTTAGGCTTTCAGGCCTTAAGTTTTCAATCGATCATCATGAAGTTTTGTATACACGTTGTCAGTGGTACAGCAAAAGACATAGGGTAAAGAATAGGGTACTCTTTATCTCGGAATTCCCGCGGAAACTCCGAATTAACGTGGCGGGGAACAGATAGCTGTTGATTTATAATTTTATATTTTCCGGCAATTCTTGCTTGAACTTTGTGTGAATTGAATTGGAAAATGTTGATAGATAATCTCGTAATTTACAAGAAATATTATGTAGAAAAGGTTAACACTAATTACTAATTACTAATTCTATTTTGGAACAGTTTTTGAAAATATCGATAAAGTCATAAAATCTTGTGTACGCACAAACTCTATGGTGGCTTAAGGGTGTTTGCATTACTGTTGAACAGTGTGTTGACACAACGACAGGTGGCTGGTGGAGGTACGGGGGCTTAGTTTTTGCGTTCCTCGTTAACAGAAACAGATTAACGACACTATTTTTTCCATCTGTGAATATTATTACAATCTGTGTAAATAAATACAAATTTCCGCCATGGTTTTACAAAAAAATATAGAGTCAAAATATAGACTCAGGCAGAATTTTTAAGGTAGATAATGTTATTCTATTCGCGATCTCTTTTAACAGTTATTATAATTAAATATTTGGAACATTTTATTTGGAATATCAAAGATTTTCAAAGTTGTTTCTACAACTTTGAAAATTCTAGCTCTGGGCAGAGTTTAAGATCAGTCCTTAAAATCAGTGCTCTATACATACATACATACATAAAATAATCGGTTGATCCAAGATAATCCAGATAAACATTATTAATTAGAGTTAAATACGTTCTATGTACTTTTAAAATTATTATCGACATAAATGCGAAATAAGAGAACGTGCAGCACTAAAATAGTTATGTTCTACATTTAATTTTGAAGGCTTCACAATGAATCGACGATATTAATAACAACTTCATCTTCATTCAGTGAAATTCGGTCTCCAAATCCGTTCGGAAACCATACTTCAAGTCATACCTGACAGTATCAAAAAACGTAGCCAAAGGAATCGAATCGTCGCGCCGCGTAACAGAATACTCAAAGAAAAAAAAAACACAATTTATAGATGTAAAGAGGCGCTTTCTCTTTTTGTAATATTAAAATAAAAAAAAATACAACCGTATTTGCTCTTATTTAAAAAGTAACAACGATCGAATCTGAACCTTATGCTGTTTCTCCACAAAGTTGAACAGTTCAAATCATTTAACCCGATGAAAGCAGAGATCTTTCCCGCGTCAGGAAGTGACTTTAATTTTTTTTTTTAACTCAATGGAGGCATGAGATTTTAATTGTCGGATTGTACTACAAATTGAATGTTGGGTCTCAGATTACGGAGCGATGAATAGGCATAAAATTATAAGAATATCCATTTTACCATCACATATTTTGTAATGAACTGTTCGTTATCGCGACGTTCTTCGCTTTGTCTTAGATTTTCTCGCGGGATACGCAAACTCTTCCATTCTTAAGTCGGTTCAAAAGCACCCTGTTAAAGAAATCCACAAACGTGATTTTCAAGTTTATAAAGCATTTTCACTTTTCGAATTAGGTACATATAGCATACTAGCTGTCCCCCGCGATTTCATCCGCGGTAATTTCGGAGTTCCCGCGGAGGTTGCGGGATAAAAGCACTCTATGTCCTTCTTTGTACCCCGACAGTAGTTTACGGTGATTAGCTGTTCCCCGCATTAGTGCCGGAGTTCCCGGGGGAATTCCAGGATAAAAACTATAATATCTTTTTAGTTTGACCATATTATAAATGGTTACAAAATGTTTTCAAAATCCGTTCAGTAGTTTCGGAGTCCATCGCGGACAAACAACGTGACACGTGATTTATACTATATATTAACGATAAGATATCATTTTGGACAGATAGGTATCGAATTTTGAAAAGAATTGTTGGTATTATCCCTACTAATATATATAAATGCGAAAGTAACTTTGTCTGTCTGTTAAGCTTTCACGCCTTAACGGTTCAAGCGATCATCATGAAAATTTGCATACGTTGTCAGGGGTACAGAGAAGGACATAGTGACATAGGGTACTTTTTATGCCCATGGGAACTCCGAAATTACCGCGGGTGAAACCGCAGGGAACAGCTAGTAACAAATGGACATAGATAAGCAATAGTGTGTTAACCCACACTGGAGAAATTTTGAGTAAATCGTGTTTTAAAAGTAGGAGCGCCATTTTGTATCAACATTTTTTATGTTCAATATTTAGTTACATATTTAAGCAATGTAATAAGGTTAACACATAATTAAAAAACGTTTTCTAGCTCGCAATAAATCGTTCTGAATCAATAACTTAATTTTGTGGGTTAACATGTTATTGCTTATCTGCGTCCAAATAAGAATGAAATAATACAGGTTCAACGACCGCTAAGGATCATTTTAACCTGAATCGCAACAAAAAACCCGTTTCAACTGTAAATTATGTACGCGGAGACTGAAAACGATGCGTCTCATTTGAATTTCAGGTCACCGACTTGCTAATACATAGGTACTTACATATAATGCAAAATTTTGCGTTTTATTTACTTTCTAATGGAAGAAGGAAAAAAGTATTTGTCTGGTGCCAAACGTTACTTTATAGATATTGCTACATACGCCACTGGGGTACAGAGAAGGACAAAGCGTACTTTTTATCTCGGGATTTCCGCGAGACCTTCGAAATTAAAGCGAGTGAACTCGCATGAAAGCATGCACTTTTTCGGGTACTTTTTATCCCGGAATTACTGCGGGAATTCCGAAATTAACGCTGGTGAAACCGCGGGCAACCGCTAGCACCTGTTCTACAGATTCGAAAGGTCTCCGAGCAACTTTGTTAGGGCAAGTTAGCCGAGCATAATAAGCGATAAGCGATATTGGATGGTTCGGATATCGTATGCCGAGGTAATTTGCCTCGCAAGTCGCAAGCACCGTGCGGCAGATGTATGAAACAGCCCAGGTGTTGCCAACGTGTTCCGACGCGCCAGATTGGCAACTTTTTCGCATCTCCGGGGATACCATATAATTGCACGCTGGCCCGATATTAATTTATGTAGACGTTTTGAAACTTTTTTCCAGCAGACAATTAGACTTTTTTTTCGTTATCCTCGTTACAAAATTGCAATTTTAGGGGTGATTCTTCGATCGGCAGATGCCTGCCTGTGGTATTCAAATTGCTCATTAATCTTATTAACTTTTTGAACTTATTATGTGATAGTCCGTAGAAAACTTGTTCAATTTTCGGATTTACTCTCTCAAATTGCTTATAGTCCATACAAAACTGTGTGTGTGTTCTTTTTTCAGCAACAACTCATGTATGTGTCAACGGATTGACAACTTCGTATAAATACAGATGGCGGTAGAGGCACCACCCTACCGTGTATATAATATATCCCTCAACACGCTTGTTTCCTGAACCAAGGATTCAACTATAAATAGTTAAACTGAAATTGGACAATCCCATTATCCAATCCCTTAAACTTTTAAACAAGTTAGTCGGCGACAGCTCAAAGGGGGTAATGGGATGAACTCTGCTCACCCCTCGAGCTCGAGGAGACTTTAACTACAGATTACAGCTTTGTAAGTGCTCTTGTGTACAGAGGCGTGAATAGGTATAAACACTGACAGTGTGTCCGTCGCTTTATCACGAATTAGGGCTGTCACGAAAATATTATATGAAAGTGAACCAAGTTAAACTAATCAAGTCAAAGGACTGATATAATATTTAATATTTAAGCAGGATTGATATTGATAGAATAGAATAGAATAGAATAGAATCATTTATTTCACATTATCAATTTCATAGTTATATTACTAATAAAAATGTCAGAGGATAATATGATCGTCAATAATAAAATAATAATAATAAAAGTATCATAATAAGAATGTCAATGATTATAAAAATAATAAAAATGTCATTTAAATAAAAAAATGAACATGTCAAAAATGTAAAAATAAAGATTATAAATCGATCAATCGATTGTGTACAAATATTCATTTAAACAATAAAATTCGCTATCCAACAAAAGATTCTTCAGCTGGCGGTAGAAAGTTTCGTCAGATGTCTTTTTTAAACTAGCGGGTAGTTTCTCATAAAGAATTGGCCCAATCACACGCGGGTTTCTAGTGGCCAGTTTAGTCCGGTGGGGGACACTCGCTAGTCTTCCCGCATTACGCAAAGATCGCCCTCCACACTCTCGAAGACTGAAATTTGCTATATTTTTGCGGACATAGGAAATGATCTCGAATAGGTACAGACTTGTCATTGTCATTATGCGGTGTTTAGTGAATAATGTCCTACAGGTTTGCCGTTGTTTTATACCTGCGATAATGCGAAGCGCGCGCTTTTGTAGAACAAAAACGCGATTGGAGTCTGTCGAGTTTCCCCACAACAATATACCGTATGACATCAGTGAGTGAAAATGTGCATAGTAAGTCTGTCTTAGTACGGTACTGGAGACGAGTGGGCGCAATTTTCGCAGAGCGTAAGCTGCACTACTAAGTTTATCACAGAGTGACTGTATGTGGTTTTTCCAGTTAATATGTGAGTCCAGTGTATAACCAAGAAATCTGCACGCGTGACTGACCGGAACAGGGCTATCTATGCAAACAGGTAGTTCAACTGCTTTAGCCGAAAATAACATTAAGGTGGACTTTGTTGAATTGAGGATAAGTCCATTTGATGAAAACCATTCGTGCAGCCGGCTATATGTGAAATTTATTTTTGAGTTCAGCTGCTCATAAGTGCGGGCACATATCACAACCGTCGTATCGTCAGCAAATAACACAACTAGACCGTCTGTGATGAAGTGGGCAAGATCGTTAATGAACGCCAGAAACAAAGTATTCCCAAGCGAGGATCCTTGTGGTATACCGATTTTGACATCTCCCGCCTCAGATCTGTATCTCTGGCCATTAGCTGTCACTACTACGCGTTGCTTGCGGCCCTCTAAGAAGGATTTGAGCAGCATGTGGGCATTTTCCTTTATACCGTATGAATTTAATTTTGCCAAGAGCAACTCGTGTGAGATGACGTCAAAAGCTTTTGTGAGATCACAAAAAACGCCCGCAGTTTTATATCCATCATCTATGCTCGTGAGTATTGAGTCTACTACTTGATGTGCAGCGGCAGTAGTTGATTTTCCTTTTCTATAAGCGTACTGTCTGTCGGTAAGTAGATCATTTGTCTCGAGATGGTCCATAAGGCTGTTGGATATAATCGACTCAATCAGTTTTGAGATGTTCGGCACAATTGTAATAGGCCTATGACTATCGACTTGAGTCCTATCTCCTTTACCCTTATATACAGGACATACTCTGGTAGTTTTTAGTACCTCAGGGTATACTCCATCGCGGAACATTTCGTTTATAAGAGACACTAATTTATCCGCCAGCAGCGGCCAAATAGACATTATAATATTAATTGATATATCGTATATATCTATTGTCCCCGATTTGTGTAACATGCTTCTTAGAATCCCATCTAATTTTTCACGAGTTACGAGCGGTAATGCAAATTGCGGTGGATTTAGTTCGTTTAGATGCTGTTGTAGGTAACTAAGTGCTTGGTGTTTATTACTTCCTAATTGTAATTTGGATGTGATATTGAGAAAGTAATCATTAAAGCAGTCAGGTATGCGTTCGGTATCGACATGTGACCCCTCACTTATTAAATCAATATTTTGTGATTTACTTTTCAGGGATATTTCGTTATTAACAATCTGCCACACTTCTTTCGACGGATTTTTAGTGGTCAGTAACCTGTGATCGTTATGTGCGCGGCGATCGCGTAAGCTTAGCGACTTGATAAGCTCTGAATAGTGACGTACGCAATTACCTATCACTCGGTCGTTGGGGTATTGTTGCTTGATTGCACAAAAATCGTCAAACTTTTTAATATAACTAGACAGTTCATCACTAATCCAACTTGTATAATTTTTTTGCTTACAAATTACTTTTTTTAGTGGAAAATGAATATTAATATAATGTGTCAGAATTGTAAACAACTTACTGAATTTTTTATTTATTGTAATGTCAGTTTCAATAAAATCCCAATTGTAATTAGTAATGTCAAAATAAAAATTAAATATTGAATCTTTGGTAAATAGCCTGCGTAGTGTATACTTACCTTTAGTTTTACATATATTTTGTGGTGTTGTCAACACGAACAGCTGAGCGCTGTGGTCACTTATCGGTGTGTCTATTGACGAGGCGTCGATGTTACTCTCGTTACGAGAAACTATTCCGCAGTCTAACGATGTGCTACAGGTATCTGTAGTACGCGTTGGGAAATTAACAATATTTTGACAATTAAAACTTCGCAACAGATCGTCTAAATGACGTCTATCACTGGTGTCTGTGAGGTAATCCACGTTAATATCGCCAACCAAAATGAATCTTTTGTTTTCGTCACTTAACTTAGACATTAACATTTCAATGATTTTAAAAAATTCGGCAATGTCACCGTTTCCAGTTCTGTAAACTCCTATTATTACTAATTTGATACTGTACACTTCGATGGCGCTTAAATCGCAGTGGTATTCAACGGCGAGGCTCTGTAGGTCAGTTCGCTTTTTATACATTACACCGCTACGTGCGTATAGTGCTACACCGCCGTGTTCGATGCGCGTGCGACAAAAATAGTTTGCTAATTCATAATTGCAGAGCCTCACGCGTTGTATTTCACCTGATTTGCACCAAGTTTCTGAACAAACTAATATATCTGGATTGTGTTTCATCAGCAATATATCTAGTATACCGGTCTTACTAGTTATAGAACGAACATTTTGGTGAATAATTGTGAAATTATTTATATTCGTATAATTACTTAATTTTGAGGTTATCGGTGTACAGTTGACCGGCGGATTCGAAAGTTTTTTGAGTCATTTTTATTGTGCTGATTTTTCTGTGATATGTCGTTGAATGGCCGAATGAATACTCCCTCGGGCCAAAGTTTCCGGCTCCGAACAGACCGAACACAGGCAGCTGGAACGTCGAGTCTGAACGACGAGTATTCACCTCGAGTGGGCAGTTTCTCGCAGCGGATGTTTTTTAACTTGAGATGCGAATTCAGATGGTTTATGATATCTCCAGTGGTGGTGTTCACACAGAAATTAAATAAATGGAGACTACTGTTGCGTGGTGGAGCTGCAGTGAGACAGGTTGGCTTAGATTCACCTGTGATTTTCACAGTCTCGGGAGGACTGGACCGGGCTGCATCAGCGTATGTCACAGGAGAATTATATTTTGGCGTGGACGTATTCATATTGTCGGGGGTTGATGTTTGGTTTAGGGGGTGTTTATGTGTAGCTACCACTGTATCATTGTGCGAATCATCCAATGAGTCTTGTGATGTTGTGATCCCGTGTGGACCAGACTCATTCATGGTAAGTGGAACTACTAACCTTGATGGGATGGACACAAGTTTTCCAAAATTATATGGCGATTTCGAATTTATGTCAATATGTGATTGTTCATTTTTGCTACACTTTTTTTGTGACCATAATTCCTTTTTAACCTCATCCACGACAGACATAAGCTGTTTTATATTAGCATATTGTTCACTAATTAACGCCTTTTGATTGTTTATTACATCGTAGCACTGTTCTAGTTTTGAGTGCATTTCCGTTATTTTCGATCCGAGATCGGTAACTACGTCCACTAACTTTTCGAGTGCTGCTTTTGTTGGTGGAGCCATAATTTAAGCTAAATATACACAATTTGTTATCGCCACACTTTATTTGTATAATAGACAGTAAAATTTGTTTATTTTATACGTTAATTTTAAAATTAATTTTAATTTTAATAAAATAATATTACATCGTTCATGATATATGTTATATTTATGCCGAAAATCTGACATAGATTCTACTGTTTAGGTGTAATAATACCTCCATAAATCTAAAAACTTTAAAGTCTCAATAACAGAATAAATAAATAGAAAGATTGAGAAAACCACCAATTTAGATTTAGTTGAAATAATAATTAATTTTCCGGTTTTCACCAGACAATAGCTAAGTTTTCATCAGATCTTAATCAATTTTTATAGGATATTATGAAATTTTATTCACTACTCACGAAGGTATAGTTTAACATACTTATCATTTAAAAAAAATTACATATACTTAATTAAGAAACTGCACGATTTCTGAAGTCAGTTCAAGTTCAGTTCAAAATCTCGCTTAGTGGCAACCCTGTCGAGAAATCCTAGAGGAGGCTTCATCGATCGCAGCTGGCGGCGCCGCAGTGCGCGCACGCATCTCGACAACGTGGGCCACAGCGCACACCTGTCAACTGGCCATTACCAGCGCCCGCTTTCGACAGCATAATTAATTTGTTTTTTTTTAATGTGTTGTTTTAAAAATAATGAGAAAATACACATTTCTTTAGTTTTTTAAATATTTTAAGTGTTTTCCTTCTTTTTCTTACTGATATGAATACCTATTTTTCATATTCAAATACACTTTATGGCCCCAAAAGAGAATAGTAAAACTAAGACGGGTAAAAGAAAGGACAGAGCAAAAGGCGGCCTTATTGCTAGAGGCAAACTTTTCAAGGCAAGCTTAAGGTGATAGAGAGCTGTAGATAGAAACTAGATGCGGGTGGTGGGTGCACAACGTAATACATATACATATACACTATAGTATAAGGATAATATAAAACTAAAACATAGATTTCCTAAATGTATACAACTTTACACACATACATATATGGACGCAGATAAGCAATAACATGTTAACCCACAAAATTAAGTTACCTATTCAGAACGATTTATTGAGAGCTAGGGAACGTTTTTTAATTATGTGTTTACCTTATTAAATTGTTTAAGTATGTAACTAAATATTGAACATAAAAAATATTGACAGAAAATGGTGCTATAATTTTAAACACGATTTACTCAAAATTTCTCCAGTGTGGGTTAACACACTATTGCTTATCTATGTCCATATGTATAACATACATGTTACAACAGGTGAGTATACACCTACTAAAAAAAATCGTCATTTTTCTTTTTTTGTGAATAGCCTCTTATAATTAAATAGTGCCTTTGAATTCCAGCAGTGAATATTAATTTTATCAATTGTGAAAAAGGCCGTACATTTTGTTATGCTTATAAATACAAATGTCAGATTGTTTGTTTGTTACGCTTTGACGCCTTAACTACTCAACCAGTCATCATGAAGTTTTGCAAACACGTTATACTTATCAGGGGTACAAAACAGATAGAGTACTTTTCATGCCGGATATACCACGGGAACTCTGAAAATTATAGTGGGGAACAGCAAATCCTAACTAATATTATAAATGCGAAAGTGAGTTTGTTTGTTTGTTTGTTACGCTTTCACGGATAAACGACTCAACCGATCGCCACGAAATTTTGCATACACGTTGTCAGGGGTATAGAGGAGGCTGGCTACTAGGAAGGCATAGGCTGCTTTTTATCCCGGAATTCCCACGGGCACTCCAAAATTAACAAGGAAGGAAGCTACATTAAATTTTGCATACCACCGACACGTTGTCAAGTACAGAGAAAATATAGGGTAGTAAGTACTTTCATCTCGAAATACCCGCGGGATCTCCGAAACTAACGCGGGTGAAACCGCGGGAAACAGCTAGTTTAAATATATGTAATTGAAAGTTGTTTAGAATTTTTAAAGCAAATTTGCTTTACAGCAAATTAGGCAACCACTAAAAATGAAATGGTCGAGCTAAAAGAACGTATATATCGATCAGTTCTCAAAAAGTCAGGCTGAAACTACTTAGTCTGTATTTATGAGGATAGTTTTCGACTTTCCCCTTCCCACCAGCAGGCGGCAGGAGTTTATTTACGAGAGTTCTAGATGGGAACTGAAAGCTTCGATACGTCATTTTGTTGTTATCCTCTTATAGAACAGTTTAAAGTACATTTTGTTGTGTATTGCAGTTCTTTTGTTTGTATGACAATAAAGTTTTGCAGTGACAGTTTTTATGCGCAGTAAAATATAAGTATAATGGTCTTCGATTCCCAACGAGAAAGAGCTTCAGGAATGGGCATGATGGCTAAATTTTAATTTTTAGTCCGTCTTGTAGATTGATAAGAAATATTAGACACGTATTTTTCCTTTTTTTATGTATTTCAAAACGATACATTGAGTTGGAATTCTGTGTGACGACACACCTAGGTACACTTTATACTTAGTTATGACGTCGCGACCTCCCACGGCTTAAACTTTAATGCATTTTATCTAAGTATTTTTTCAATAATACGAAAAAGCAAAAAATACGTTTTTATTATTTTTTTTACTATCTGACGGACTAAATAGAATTTTTATTTTTATACCTTTTATACCTAAATTGGATTTACGGAAAATTCTTCCATTGATGGAAAGATACACTACTATCTCTGAGTGACATATTCCAAAACTGTCGCAAGTGAAACCGCGGGGAAAACATAGTAAGAGACCAGTAATTTTTTTTATTCAAAATATTTGAGAGTTTTTATGTTTCATTAATTCATCCGTCTAAATTATTAGGCTGATTTTCTTTAAAAATGTAGGCTGATCTAAAATAGGTACACTTAAGTATAAAGAAGGTTCGTAAAATTTTCCCAATAAAACGGCGGAAGACTCTAATTAAGAATCGAGGAAGGTGATATAATACATTATTCTCGCTTTTATATACGATAATTAAAATTTACTTGTATAGTAAGTGGGATGTAAATCATTCGGATATTTAATTAAACTGTACATTTTCTTAATTAAAAACAAATATTTATGATTTTCGGTAACATCACATTCTCTCGTTTGAGAAGTTATTATGTAGGTGCTATGACATAAAAGAAACTATATTATGGTTTACCCATTAAATCTTAATCTTTGTTGGTTATAAAAGTACTTTATTCAACCGATAAGGTTAGGTTCCTGTAAGAACTCTTTGAGTATAATTAAGAAATTCGATATAGAGTTCTCGCTTTGAAGTGTCTCTTAAGTCCTAAAAGGCTTATAAAATAAACATTATAATAAAAAATCTAGAAACATTCTTCCTGCTCGACAAAATAGCATAAAATTCCATCGATTAACGATTTATCATTCCGAGTAAGATCAATCAATTCACTGGCTTTAACTGCAAACTGCACTCTTCAAGCAAAACCTAACTATATTGTACTAGAATAAGATATTTTTTTCAATACACATTGGAAGCTAAGTATTTAACGTAGTTGAGCAAGCAAGTACATTTAAAATATACTCTATGACCTGAATACTATAAGACGTAATTTGAATACAACGAGGCGGCCAGGTGTATTTTGCACCTTGCACGTTGTGGTAGATTTTGCACCTGTTTTTAAACAGGTTCCTTTATAGAACGAGTATCGCCGATCTCAGGCGACGTGGTAATCTTGTTTCCATGCTTTTTTGCATCGTTTAACAGGATTTTGATATTCTTTAATATCTAATTTGGTTATTTACTAGAAACTAGCTGTTCCCGCAGTGACAAAAAGTACCCTGTGTCTTTCTGTACCCCTGAAAATGTAATATTTCATGATTATCGGTTGAGCCGTTAAGGCTTGAAAACGCAACAGACAGACAGACAGATTAACTTTCGTATTTATAATATTAGTAGGGAAGTAGGGATTTATTTGCTTTTTAAAATACTAGGTACCTACCTACTGCCCTTCGTTAATTTTGAGACTCCTTCGAGAACTCTATAAAGTATACCACATGATATTATATCACTCAAGAATATTGTATCAGTGAAAAAATCTTTGAAATCGATGCAGTAGTTCCATAGATTACCCCTCTACATTCAAAGTTGCAAACTTTACTTCTTTAGTTTGTTGAGTCCCCTACGGTTTTTTCGCTTCGGAGTTCCCGTGGGAATTCCGGGATGAAAGTACCATGTGTCACTCGGGAACACTGTAGTATCGTATAAGTGAAGGATTATTTAAGTCAGACAGTTAATTATTTTTCGAGTTTATCCATTACAAAGAAACATGCAAAAAATCGAATCTTTTCCCTTTATAGTATTAGACGTGTAGAAGTGTATATGGACGCAGATAAGCAATAACATGTTAACCCACAACATTAAGTTATTGACTCAAAACGCTTTATTGAGAGTTATAGATCGTTTTTTAATTATGTGTTTACCTTATTACATTGTTTAAATAACAAAAAACATTTAAACATAAAAAAATGCTGAAATAAAATGACGATATAATTTTAAAACACGATTTATTCAAAATTTCTCCAATGTGGGTTAACACACTATTGCTTATCTATGTCCATATAATTGTTGCATTCTCTTCAGTATTGTGCGCACACGCAGGTCGTATAGCCTTGCGAAAAACTGCGTTAGCATACCAAACAGGCAATAGTGGTGCAAGGTCGAATAACACTGCTTCGTTTATAATTAATTTGCCTGGAGCGTCACCAGCCACCATAGCCAAGTTGACAATCTATATATATACAATCCTTTGTCCTGAAAGACTGATGGATCAACGCACAGCCCAAACCGCTGATCGTAGAGACCTGAAGCTTGGAGAGTATGTTCTTTGTATGACGTAGGCATCCGATAAGAAAGGATTTTTGAAAATTCAACTCCTAATGGGATGAAAAGGGGCTGCAAAGTTTGTATGGAACAATTACGCGGGTACTTCGAAATTAACGCGGGTGAAACCGCGCGGGACAGCTAGTCTATAATATAATCGTTAACATTATAGAGAACTAAGGAACGTTTCATGTCACGTGATCACGTAATCCTACTAATATTATAAATGTGAAAGTGTGGATGTTTGGATGTTTGTTACTCAATCACGCAAAAACGGCTGAACGGATTTGGATGAAAGGCATGCACGTTGTCAGGGGTACAGAGAAGGACATAGGGTAGACACTTTTTATCCCGGAATTCCCGCGGGAACTCCGAAATTACCGCGGGTGAAACCGCGGGGCACAGCTAGTTGTCTAATAAAACGTTCGTGACCACGTGATATGACGATATGTTTCTTAGTTTTCTATAGCGATAATGAACATAGATTGTCAAGTTGGCTAAGGGGGCTGCTTTCTAAACTTGAGTTATCAACATAAAAATAAACATAACTCAAGTTTCATAAGGTGATTCCACCACCCGTGTGATTGCACTACTCAGCGTGCGCTGAATGCGGATTCTGCGCCTATAACAATTCTATGACATAAGTAAAAACAGTGCGTCGATAAAAAAGGTCAAAATGATAACTGTCGCTTGCAATTAGCAAGAGTAATTGCACATAGATAAGCAATAGTGTGTTAACCCACACTGGAAAAAATTTGAGTAAGGCCCGCCGCCGATTGTGACTTTGTCGACGTGACTTTCTGTCACTTACCGCCGCACTCAGAGTCAACTTTAATGATTACTTAGTTAAGTATAGATTTTTAAAACAAAACTGCCGCAATCAGACAAGTTTAATAAATTAATGTTAATTGGCATTTAACTAATTAAGTTAAATCTCATAAAATGTCAATTAACATTAATTTACTGAACGTCTCTGATTGCAGCAGTTTTGTTTTAAAAATCTATACTTAACTAAGTAATCATTAAAGTCGACTCTGAGTGCGGCGGTTAGTCAAGTGCAATGAAAATCACCGTATTGTCACGTCACCATAATGAGCGCACTCAGTATAGTTTTCATTGCACTTGACTAAGTGACAGAAAGTCACGTCGACAAAAAGTCACAATCGGCGGCGGGCCTAAATCGTGTTTTAAAAGTTTAGCGCCATTTTGTGTCAACATTTTTTATATTAAATATTTAGTTACATATTTAAGGTGGCGCGCCACCATATTATGCAGCCTCTCAGCCGATAGAGGCCGCGGACGGCGCCATAAAAGTGTTTTCTCAATTTACAGAGAATCGCAAGCTAAAAGATAGATTTTGATAATAAATGCGACAGGATGAGTGTTTAATACATCTTTCATTTAAAATTTTTATATGGTCTTACGCGCATTATTATCCTTTAACTACAAGAAAATTAGGAATAACCGCCCGAAACGTAATCACACACACATGCAAATCAATTAGTATTAGCCGAATCTGATTCTGAATTTGACTTATTATGTTTGAGTCTCGTTGGCGCTGTGGTGTAATACGTCTCTTTTTGTAAATAATGAATCGTGAAAATCTCGTGTTCAAATCTAAGATTGCGATTCCACTTTTTGTAACTAATTTTCTCAAATTTGTTTATATATACTTATTTATAGAACTACAAACGATTTATTTTTCGTTCTTTTTTGGAATTTATTTTAATTCCAAAAAAGAAAATTTAAAGGATATAGAATTAGAATCTAAGAAAATATAAAGATGGATAAAGCTAAATAAAAATATTGGACTTATTTTTAATACAACCTTTCCCTGCAGGTTACACACGTACCTACTTGCGTAAATATTGGAACTGAAAATAATTTTGGGTATAAAAAAAAACTCTAGGTCCTAATCTAAATTTCAAGATTTCGGGATTTACTTGGTGATAAAAAAATTGAAATCTTATAATATCTTCGACACTATGACCACAATACCATCATCTATGTATTGGATGTTTGTAATTTTAGAAAAAAAATCAATCTTAGAATATCCAATACTAAATAGAATCGCAGTTCAACTCAAAACCTGTATGATTCGTGATAACTTTACAAAAAAAGTACATAATTCCACAAAGACACTGACATTACAATCCCTACTAAATACTAATAATATTATAAATGCGAAAGTAACTCTGTCTGTCTGTTTGTTACGCTTTCACGGCTCAGCCGATCATCACGAAATTTTGCATACACGTTGTCAGGGGTACAGAAAAGGACATAGGGTACTTACTTTATATGCCGGAATTCCCGCGGGAACTCCAAAATTAACACCGGTGAAATCTAATGAGATTTTGCATATACGTTGTCAGGGGTACAGAGAAGGTACCCTATATACATAGGGTACTTTAAATTCCGGAATTCCCGCGGGAACTCCAAAATTAACAACGGTGAAATCCAATGAGATTTCGCATATACGTTGTCAAGGGTACAGAGAAGGTACCCTATATGCATAGGGTACTTTATATCCCGGAATTCCCGCGGGAACTCCAATATTAACAACGGTGAAATCCAATGCGATTTCGCATATACGTTGTCAAGGGTACAGAGAAGGTACCCTATATGCATAGGGTACTTTGTATCCCGGAATTCCTGCGGGATCTCCGAAATTGCCGCGGGTAAAACCGCGGGGAACAGCTAGTACTCTTATAAACCGAGATTTGAACCGTAATTCTATAAAAGGATTAGAGCCAGACGTTAGTACGCATAGTGGTTATATACTCTTTGGTCTAGCCACTCAACCTATATACCGCTTGGTGTTATTACACGAAAAAAAAAAAACATAAACACATTCTGCCGTTGTTCCATTTCAAAATTTAAATTTTGACATCTTGTGATAATAATATTTTACATTTTATTGAGTTTCATCAGTAGGTACGTTGAGTTTGTAAAGTATTTTATATTCTACTAGCTGTGTCCCGCGGTTACACCCGCGTGAAACATTTTTATAAAATTAACAACTGATACTGGAGGATACTGTAGTTTCTTATGAGTGAAGTATTTAAAATAACTGGTTCTTTACTTCTTTATAATAATACTAGCTATTTTTCATAATATACCTAGAAATTAGCGCGGTTTCACCCACGCTAACTTCAGAGTTTCTGCGGGAATTCCGGGATAAAAACTACCCTGTGTCCTTCTCTGTGCCCCTACTAATAAAGTGTATGCAAAATTTCTAGATAATCGGTTGAGTAATAAACCGTAACAAACAAACAAACAAACTGATATTCGCATTTCTAATAATAAGTTTATCTAGAAGTGTGCATAATGTATATTATGAAAAAGCAGTTTATATTTCAAATCGTAAACATAAAAAATGACAGATAATAAAAAAAATATCTATACTTCTAAACTATAATAAAAGAGTAGAATCTGCGATTCTGTACATTGAATATTTTTACCTAAAATGGATAGGGGTGATAAAAGAAGAGTAACCGAGCACAAAAAAAAGTTTTTGAAATTCTTTTCTGTCTGTCTGTCTATTTGTTCACCATAATCTCCAAATCAACTGAACAGATTGTCATGCGGTTTTCACAGGTAGATTAAGCTTAGCCTGTAGCTACATAATATAGGCTTTGTTTCATTCAAATCGGATATCGGCAAAAAAAGTTGTTACACAAAAACTTTTCACGCGGGTGAAACCGCAGGGCACAGCTAGTCATATAATATTGAGACTTCTTCGGAAGTTGTTCTAACCACTGGACCAAGTTCTTCCTGCCGAAAAAATTGTATGCATTCAGCCGTCGCGCGTCATTTGAATATATTGATCTTCTTTTATTTAGTTTTGTCAAAGCAGTGCGTTGGGAAGATGGATTTATTATAATATTGTATTATTTGTGAAATATAAATATTTTACTGGCAGTTGATCCTGCCGCGGTTTTGCTCGCGTCAGTTTTTATTTTTATTTTTTTTTTATTACAAAATCAAGGAAATAATAAATAATAATGAGTGAACAGTTACATCATTTCGAAAAATTTACAAAAGTAACGTTACGAGGGTATTTTTTTTGTAAAAAGACATGCAATATTCGATTCTCGTCTCTAATAGCTGACTAAAAAAAATTTGGAGAAAAAAACTTACTGAAAAAACCACGTGAGTGTCGTGTCGTGCTCCGCTCGTAGTCATAGCGTGATGTTATAGCCTATAGCCGTCCTCAATAAATGACTATCTAACACGAAAATAATTTTTCAATTCGATCCAGTAGTTCCTGAGATTAGTACGTTCAACCAAACAAACAAACAAACTCTTCAGCTTTATTATTAGTACCTATAAATTAACAAATACAAAGTAGGTATATGCATAGGTAATAGTAAAAAATATTATAAGCTTTTGAAAATTACTTCACGTGATCACATAGATATCACGAAAAGATGAAGTTTGACCTATCAACACGATGAGTCTGTAACTTGCAGTTTCGGAGGTATGAGCTGTCGAAAATTTGACCATGTGATCACATAGATATCACAAAACATGAAGTTTGAGTACCAACGTGATATGACTGCGTCCTATAGTTTCGGAGTTATAAGCGTTCAAAAATTTTGTCACGTGAACACATAGATACCACGAAAAAATGAAGTTTAAACAGCAACATGATGGGGTTGTCTCATACTAGTTTCGAGGGTATAAGCTTTACAAAAAAAAATTTTTTTTTGAAGATATTAAAAATTTGATCACGTGGTCACATAGACACAATAAAAATATGAAGTTGTACCAACATTATATGGCTGCGTGTCATTGCTGATTTCATCGAAGATAAAAGTTAAATTACCCTGGGCCGTGGTGAGATACAACCATTCGAAAATATGGTCTCTCTCTTTTACGCATCGAGAAAACAAGAAAGAGATAGCAAGAATTTATGCAACACAAAAATATAAAATACTTGTACGGGCTACCTGTAGCTTATAAGGTATACCTACTTGTACGAGACTCAAAACAAAATGTAGTTATGCCTTCGCTTCGGCTACTAAATACCTACCAACTACATCAGTAATATGTATATTCCAAATTCAATTCTAATGGTAAGTTCACACGCGTGCGTTCAACTCTACATTCAACGTGCACATTCACATTCACGAGCGTGTAAACGGTACGCCCGAGCCCGTGAACGCGCCTGTGAACGTGAATGCCGCGAATCGGGCAAGTGTCGGTTTTTTGGCAAAGTTCAAAGGATGAATGTGCGGGCGCCCGGTGACTGTTTACACGCGCGCGGGCAGTCAGTCTGTCCCGCGCTTTCGCGACGAGTGGATCTTCATTCAACGTTGCTAAGAAAGTCGCTACGATCGGATATTACAACATGGCGGAATGGTCATAATTTTGTTTCTTTTTCCAATAAAAATAAGTTAAGCCAAAGGATATGGCAGCAACAACACCGAGATCCTCGCTGCTCGCCATTCTGGCACTGACTGACACGACGGCGTGCGTGTAAACAGCTTGAATGTCCGCCGGCCCGGGACGGGCTGCATGCCGCGCAGCCCGCCAGGCAGCCCGCCGGGCTGCACGGCGCGCGTGTGAACGTAGCATAAATTATCCCGGTAGGTAAAATTGTCAAAACTCACGACTCAACGCCGCGACACCTTTCGATCCTTTTGGAACTCACTACAAACTACTGCATTCGGGAGACTTGTCAGTCTACAGCCAAACCACAGCTGTTTATAGACCGGCCCGCCATTTTCGTACACATATACTGTATACGCTCTCACACAAGTAAGAGATTCGACCAAAATTTAATATTTTTGAAATGCTTATAATTATGTTATTTGTTCACTATCTGCAAAGATTTGGGACTTATGCGGCATCGAAACAAGTATAAGTATTTTATTAAATAAAGTCTAATAAATAAAAACAGCCGTAGTGCAAGAAAACTCGGTAGGCAATTTGTATGAAAACTAGCCCTAACACCCGCACCTTAAGCAAAGTAATAAGGTAAACACATAATAAAAAAATGTTCCCCAACTCTCAATAAATTGTTCTGAATCAATAACTTAAGTTTGTGGGTTAACATGTTATTGCTTTTATGCGTCCAATTATGAATATTGTCAAATGGAGCGAATAAATTGTAATTATCAAATTAACTATTTCCGTTGTATATAAAAAATGTATAAAGATATTATAGTGCTTCAGTGTATGTAGGGTAACGGAACCGCTCGTTATTTCTTTTACTGTAATACCAATAACTGCTTTCAATAACACCTTTTCATACTTTTTTAACGTTCTCCGTACGCAAATTATAGTAAGAAGATTTTGTTTAAAAAATATAACTTGTTTGGAAATGATCAGTACCTACCCACCTATTTCATACTTTTTTTTGTATTTAAATACGATTACGAAAAGTCACCAACAGGAAATACCGCAGATAAACCACATTAATCACTATGCACTACGAATAGTGAAAAATAACTTCGAACTACCAAAGACTAGAGACTAGTCGACTTAACACGCCCATAAGTTAAACTAGAGATGTTTGTTTAAACACTTCATCAAACGCACGCATCATCTGCTTATCACTGTACTAAACATTCATTTAAGTGGACTATTTTTGACTTAAAAGGGTAAAACGGAACGGTGTGTCTTATAGCTTGCTTGATGCAAGAATGGGCTTGTCGACCAAATTTTAATTTTTAGTCCGTCTTGTAGATTAATAAAAAATATTGGACACGTACTTTTTCATTTTTATGTAATCAAAAAATAACGGTGACACATTAAGTTGAAATGTCGCCTGACGTCACGCCGTGCTACAGTTGATAGCACGTTATGACGTCAAGAGCCCCCACTCCTAAACTTTAACGCGGTTTATAAGCAACAAATACGTGTCTATTATTTTTTTATTATCTAACTGACGGACTAAATAGAATTTTGATTGCTGTACCTTGTCATCATGCCCATTCCATTAACATAACCAAATATCGTTGCACCAATTCTACTGTCAAAAATTCTTCTTCTAAAAGATTCTTCTTCTGATAAAAAGTACCCTATGTGTTAATCTGATGTGTAAGCTATATTATTGTAAAGTTTCATTTAAATCGATCCAGTAGTTTTTGTCTGAAAGAGTAACAAACATCCATCCATCCATCCATCCATCCATCCATCCATCCATCCATCCATCCATCCATCCATCCATCCATACATACTTACAAACTTTTGCGTTTATAATATTAGTAGGATTATGTACGGCTCGTAATTCGTATAGGTTTCAGTTCCTTGTGCAAAAATACAATTTATCTTTCCGAAAAATGTTTGTATTCTTGACCTATTGTGGGTGACTCGTGGCCATTCCGAACGGGTGATTCCACGACCGGAGCAAACCAGAAGAAACCGGAAACTCCACTACTAGGGTAGCGGATAGCGGGGTTCACTTCGAACAAACATTTGTGCGAATGGTTATTCCACAACTCATTTACGTATACTTTATTCACTACTGACCATCGATCTCATATAAAAAGTAGATACAGAATCAGCGTCAAAAATGTCCTCATGAAATGAGCGCCCACTTTCACATTTGGGTGCGCTTTTAAATCAGTCGCATTCGTGCTCGTTTAAAAACTGTAAAAATCATACATCTAGGACCCTAAAAAAGGACGGAATTTCATATTTTCGGTAAGTACCTACTATTGTAACACCAACCAACTATAACCACAGCTATAACTACGCAAACACGACTGTGGACAGTTTTTAAGTGAACTTTTGTGTGGGACTGTGTATCTACTTTTATATGAGATCGATGCTACTGACCCTCGATTCACTATGTCCAAGAAAGTTTTGGAATGTTTTCATTCGCGCTAGATAGCAAAACAATCACAAATGTGGACTTCCAAGCCAAAAGATACCAGTGGGGTTATTGGGTTAAGACTAGATTCGGTATCTAGAACAGTCAATTGATGATAGCAAGGATTGAAAAAATATTCAAAAACTAGCACATATTTTTTTTTTTAATCAGACATTAAATTTGAAGTTGAAATTGTTAAAAAGCCTAATTTGAGAAAAAGCATTTTAAAAGTTTACACGTGTTCAGACAAGCCGCTCGTTTGTAGTAGGGCGATCGGTCCGTTTATATGGAGTGTCATGGGTATGATCGTAGTGAAACAGCGGGCAGTTCATATACTCGGTGCAATACAATATAAGCTTTTGATATGTTAATAACTGCGGTCATAGGAATGTAGAGTAAATGTATGGCCGTTGTTTCTGTGCGCTCGTACAGTGTTGTTATGTTAATAACGTCCTAGATAAACATAAACTAGTTTATCTTTTATTAGTTTTGTCCTTTCTGTCGTATACCGTCACTGATGAGTTGTGAATTAGGGAAATGTTTTGTGACCGACTTTGGAAACTCGACCGAAGTGTTTACCCATTTGGTCTAAAAAACTTTGAGTTTTAAAACAGGTTGTGTCCACTGATTGGTTAATGTTAAATCTGCCTTTGTTCCCATTTTGCATGGGATAAAAAGTCTTACTTCAGCTACTACTAAACTTTTTTCAGCGAAGGATAATTTTATTTTTAACTAGTGGTCCCCCACGGTTTCACCCACGGTAATTTCGGAATTCCCGCGGTTGTTCCGAGACAAAAAGTACCCTATGTCCTTCTCTGTACCCCTGACAACGTGCATGCAAAATTACATGATGATCGACTGAGCCGTTAAGGCGTGAAAGTGTAACAAACTAAACTCACTTTCGCATTTATAACTAGCTGTTCCCCGCGGTTTCACACGCGTTGATGTCGGAGATCCCGCGGGAATTCCGGGATAAAAAGTAGCCTAAGTTACTCCTTATAACATTAGCTATCTACAGGTGAAATTCCCGTCAAAATCGGTTCAGCCGTTTCAAAGATTAAACGGAACAAACAGACAGACAGACAGACCGGCATGGAAAAAATTTAAAAATTGTTTTTTTCATTTAAGTATCATAAATAGGTACTTTCCTATGCATTTAGTGAAAAGCTGTTAATTTGGGATCACATGCAGACACTTTAATTTTATTTATTTGTGTGGATATTAGTAAGGATTATCCTTTTTTATAAAGAAAAATTATTTGCCGTTCGTTGGTCGCGCTGCTTTTTCCACAGCTAAATAATAACTAACAGCCGCACTCAGAGTCGACTTTAATGATTACTTAGTAAAGTATAGATTTTTAAAACAAAACTGCCGCAATCAGACAAGTTTAATAAATTAATGTTAATTGGCATTTAACTAATTAAGTTACATCTCATTAAATGACAATTAACATTAATTTACTGAACGTTTCTGATTGCGGCAGTTTTGTTTTAAAAATCTATACTTAACTAAGTAATCATTAAAGTCGACTCTGAGTGCGACCGTTAGCCCATAAAATATACAGCCTCATTTTTAATTGCTAGTTCGAAACACGTAAATCACTACACATTTTTACACCGGACCTCGCACGCTAATAACGGTATTGTTCAGTCTGCGTGTTTTTGCTAATTTTCGTGAACATCCCGACAATAGAAAGGGTGATTTAGGAATACGGACAAACGGAATACTCTTTACCAACTTGTATTTTCCCAAAGCTCAAAGGAGTAACTGTGAAAGGCTGAAATTAAATATTCTTTCTCATAGAATCTTTAGTGGATTACTTTAGAAAACTTGTGATAGGTAGGTACATACCTACTTTATCTTACGTAGGTATACAATATGTATAAGATTATTCTATAACCGACTGTTTCCAGCGGTTTCACTTGCGGAAATTTCGGTGATCCCCAGGAATTCTGGGATACAGAAGAGATACCCTATGTCTTCTCTGTACCTCTGAAAACGTGAGGAAAATTTCATGATGATCGGTTGAGCCTAGGCGTGAAAGCGTAACAGACAGACAGACAGAGTTACTTTCACATTTTGTTCATGTGCATTATTAGGTACGAGTACAATTGGTAAACACAAAGTCTCGGTAGCTAAAAGATTATTAGTTTTTCTTTTTCAAATTAAAAATATACAGAGATAAAGCGCATTAAAGTTTAGGGTGGGGGTCCGCTATAAGTCCCCATATAAACTGCCCGGATAGTGACGTCACGCAAAAATTCATCTCAATAAATCGCCGTAATTTTTGTATTACGTAAAAAAAGAAAAAAATACGTGTCCAATATTTTTTATTAATGTACGTAAAGACGTACTAAAAAAATTATTCAACTAGACAATTATTTCTTTCATCGGAGTAGATAATAAATAAAAGCTGACCAGAGACCTAGTTATTAATCCATACAAACAAACCTATAATATTATATGGACATAGATAAGCAATAGTGTGTTAACCCACACTGGAGAAATTTTGAGTAAATCGTGTTTTAAAAATAGGAGCGCCGTTTTGTGTCAACATTTTTTATGTTCAATATTTAGTTACATATTTAAGCAATGTAATAAGGTAAACACACAATTAAAAAACGTTCCCTAACTCTCAATAAATCGTTCTGAATCAATAACTTAATTTTGTGGGTTAAAATGTTATTGCGTACAGATTATACAAAGAAACACCAGAGTTTCATAAAGACCTGTCCGTTGTCCATTGAAGTCGGCTTGCACTCTCAAGCGCTTCAGCAAAAGTGATTATCATCGGAAACAAAACAGTTATGTATTTTGAATCTAGCATAAAATGTTTCGAAATCTTCTCAAGAGAGAAAGTTTCCTTGTTTTAGTTTCGCGAAGACATTTCCGTGCATGTCTATTAACCGTACAGACAGCATCAAAAATATATGAGCACTTTCGTCAGTTGTCGACTTTATCGCTACTGCATTAAGATTCAACGATTCGAAATTGGTTATATATTTCTGATGGAGACATGGAATGAATCGAGTTGGACGAGCGAACGGAAACAAACCATAAACAATCCAATGTGGCAGACATTTCACTAGTTTATGGGTTTTGCAAATGCGGGGGTCTACTACCAGGTATTAGCGTGGTGTGAATTTTCTATGTAAGCTTAAAATAGCACTGCTTTAAGAGATGGTAGGCTCCCAATTGTAAGATTTTCAAATACCTACATTCGCATCGACTTTGTGTCTTTACAAAGAACACAATAATTAAGTAGTTATTCCCTCCGGCTTCACCCGTGTGGACTACGGGATTCCTACAAGAACTCTGAGGACCTATTATTTTAATTCAGAGTATAAGCTATATTCATTCTAAATTTCATCTGAATCCGTTCAGCCGTTTCACTGTGAAGGAGTAACGAACATAATACGGGCGTCCAAGCTAAAAGGTATAGTTTCCCAGATATAAGCAGTTTTGTAAATTTTAATTGATTAATAATAAATGCTCATCTTTCTTCAATTTCACATATCTTAATCTACAATAATATATAAAAATCTATGTAACAAGCAAGTAGAAGTGTGTTTTTTTTATTTCATACAAACTTTTAAAATGCTTTTTCTCAAGCTTTTTCAGAGTTTCAATTTCAAATGTCTGTAAAAAAAAATTGTGCTAGTTATTAAATATTTTTGCAATCCTTACTTACTTAATTGACTATTTTAGATACCGAATCTAGTCTTAACTCAATACCCTACTACTTGTACCTATTTACGTGGACACCCCTATGATATACGTACAACCAAACCAATCTATCGCTTTGTAATATTTTCTCTTATCACCGATATTGACATAGTACCTTATGATTGAGTTCCATTTTGTTTCAAATTTCGATCACCCTGCAATGAATAGAAAGTCAAAACTGGTCTAATCATTTATGTAATTGGACATAGATAAGCAATAGTGTGTTAACCCACACTGGAGAAATTTTGAGTAAATCGTGTTTTAAAAGTATAGCGCCATTTTGTGTCAACATTTATTATCTTCAATATTTAGTTACATATTTAAGCAATGTAATAAGGTATACACATAATTAAAAAACGTTCCCTAATTCTCAATAAAGCGTTCTGAACCAATAACTTAATTTTGTGGGTTAACATGTTATTGCTTATCTGCGTCCAATTTATGGTACTTATAACAATACGGAATTCAGTGGTTCGGGTACCGGCGTGTTAATAACACGACATAATACCTCGTCCAATATCGTGGCTGTTGCGTGAGACAGCAAATAATTCATCATATCAAGTGTAATTAAGCCGGTGCTATTCGACGGTTATAAGTTATAATTATATCATTTGTTATAAATAAGGAACCGTATTCTACACGCGAGATAACGCTTGCTATGCCTATTCTAGCTTGATATCTGACAATGTAAGATTGTCGGTTGTGTTAAGTAATTTGTGAAAGACACTACAAGAAAAGAGACAATTCGGCGGCAATTTCGGAGTTCCTGCGAGAACTCCGAAATAAAAGTACCCGTAATACCTCTTGCGTAAACCTGACAAGGTGTATGCAAAATTTCATGAAGATTAATTGAACAGTTAAAACGTGTAAGTGTAACAAACAAAAAAAACAAGATTTCGCATTTATATTATTACTTAGAATTTTTCATATGTTGCCCAGCGCTTTGCAAAATGTGTATTTTTTCGGCCGCAAATGAGGTATGTATCCATATATTTTTAACATTATTGATTTTGATATTAACGTTATTAAAAACTAGGTGTCCCTTGCGGTTTCACCCGCAGTAATCTCCCAGTTCCGGTTCTGTAAGTGAAGTTTTTTTTTAAATCGGTTCAGTAGATCCAGAGATTAGCCCCTACAACGTCACAAACTCACAAACTTTACCTCTTTAGAATATAAGTATAGATTAGTCAACACACAACTGACACAAATTCCATGTTACCTATCAATAAATATTGTTAACAAAAACAATCTATAAACGAACTGTGTCCATAAAATATGGTATTTAATAGTATTAAAAAACTACTATCACTTAAAACGGTTCAGTGGGCTGGTGCCTTCGACGAAAAAATAAAGCGTATCCGACAAGTTGCCGTGTGCCGAACGATGGTCTCGTCCAATTGAGTGGAAATAGTTTATGGTCCACATTTGGTAAGTTCACCTTATTTCTCCAGTCAAAGGTATCGAAGAAGCCGTGATAGTCTAGCGATATAATATCATATTGGTATCTATGGCTTTTTTATCTATGTACGAATCGAATCAATCACCATTCAGATCTAAGAAGGAAAATATCGTTCGTAGAAAAAAAACCGTTAAGCACGTGTCTAACCACACACAGTCAAGGGTTCCGTAGCGAAAAATATACTTCTGAAAAAAATATAAAATATCAAAAAGGACACGACATAGGTGCGAGTGTAGAATAGAACTGTGATTTTTATGTATATCGTCGGTTAAATAGAAAAATGACGTTATTCAAAAAGAACTAATTTTACAGGACAAAAATATTTGAAGTTTTTAATTAAATTTTCTTTTTCCTTGAAAAAAAAATGTATTTACATTTCTTTCTATCGAATTATTTTTAAATGAAATGTCTTAGATAAGATTTTTTTCAGCGAGTGGCACTCCGTATGAAGCCTCTTAATTATTGACTGACACCACTGAAATTTAAACACCCAAGCTCACATCTGATGATAGAATAGAAGAAAACAAAACTTACTTTCACTATTAAAAAAAAGAATTTGTGTTTTTAAGAAACTGAAAGTAGGGACCTGACCAAAAAGGGTTTTTAAACAGAAGTTGATAAAGCATATGTATAATAAGCATATTTTTTCTGACAGTACGTACGTACCTGGCGTGGAATGTTTACAATACGATCACGTATTGATATAAAATATGGTGTTACTACAAATGAGGTCGATGATTTTTCGACCGATAATGAGTGCATTGTGCATTGTGCTTATTTTATATTTAAAAATCGTGCCGTCACAGATAAAATTAATGCTATACAGACATAATAAAGCATTCGTGCTGAGGCAGGGAATCGATTGAACTCCACACTTACAGTATAACTTCTCTTTTAATTAATACTGAAAAGAAACATCTTAAAACAGTTTTTGGCATCTAATGTTTGCGTTACCACGTATGTATATTTTACTCTACCATTTGTGTATATGTAGGCTAATCTGCCACATTACGACACAGCAAAAATCAAAAAAACATCGTGCCATATAAGGTACATAATATAATTGAACGCAGATAAGCAATAACATGTTAACCCACAAAATGAAGTTATTGATTCAGAACGATTTATCGAGAGTTAAGGAACGTTTTTTAATTATGTGTTTACCCTTGTTACATTGCTTAAATATGTAACTAAATATTGAACATAAAAAACGTTTACACAAAATGGCGCTCCTACTTTTAAAACACGATTTACTCAAAATTTCTCCAGTGTGGGTTAACACACTATTGCTTATCTATGTCCAATTATTACCTACTAAAAACTAATTTTATAGGGATAGGCATATCTCAAGCCGATAAGTGAATACGCACCGTAATTTTGTGAGAGATGCGGTTCTCGTAAAATACGTATTGACTCAAGTTTTTCATAATCTATCTATAGTATAATATCCATAATATTATTGTAATAAAATTGTAATCTTAACGTGTCTTCATAAGTTGGTACGGAACCCTTAACGCTAGGAGAGCACTGCTCGAATATTTCATTGGTTTGTTTTTTCTCTTTTTGAGATTTATTGAATTTAAGTCCATCGATCGCGATTTGCGAGTGCTCTGCGAAAAATAGGCATGTCTCACAGCTCACTCCGTCCAAGAAGGATGTGTATTTTGTTTTTGAGGACAGAAATAGAGTTAAGACTGTAGTCGAGGACTGAAACGCTACTGACGCTAGCGCTTAAATATTCACAGGCGCCGACACGCCAAGCGTCGTCTGATTTTTCTGTGCTCTCAGTAGAAATAAAAAAAAAAAAACACTTGACGTGAATTTGAAACTTCGCGCGCCATTCCGCTGCCTTTTAAAATAATACGCGCCAAAATAATTTCATCCTGGCATAATTTTCGCTAACTTTTTCTTATAACTTACAAAAAGAAACAGGCGGCCAGGCATGCTTTTTAATGTTAATGAACTAGCGGTGGATTAAATACCTTGATGGTCATGGAATATAGTAAAAACCAAAAGTGGATAGCGCTTCAGCACTAGCATTAATTAAAATTAGCATTGTCGTTTTCTAATACTGGGTGCTAGTTAAATAGTAAATATTAGTTAGACTCTATTATTTAAGAGAACGTCCTTAAAGTACCTACATATTTAAGAGAAGTAATGTTACACTACATACATTGACGGCGTTGTAACTTGTAAATTCCAGTATTGATATTCCTTTATAATATTAGTATAGACTAGCTGTCCCGCGCGGTTTCACCCGCGATAATTTCGAAGCTCCCGCGAAATTGTTCCATACAAACTTTGCAACTCCTTTTCATCTCCTTAGGGGTTGAATTTTCAAAAATCCTTTCTTAACGGAAGCCTACGTCATACAAAGAACACACCCTCCAAGTTTAAGGTCGCTACGATCAGCGGTTTAGGCTGTGCGTTGATCCATCAGATGTATACATAGATTATTATCGTAGAAACAGAAAGCTTGTTGTCACAAAAAAGAGGAAGGCACAGCGTTTAAAGTTTTTAGAATTGAATTTGAAATGTCGCCGTTCGCTCAGCAGAACACCGCAATCTGTGGCTGAAAGCGCGGGAACTCGGGAACAAATGAACTTTCCAGACGCTACACTGAATTAATACGTGTCGCTGTAGACATACAATTCTCTCTGCGAAATTTCTTCGTCTGGAACTGTGAGCGAAGTTTAGTTTTGACATGGCGATGCTTCAGTCTATCATTAAAAGTCTGTTTAAAAAAAGATTCTCATTTATCATATCTCTCAGAAATAAGATAGAAGTTTTATCATCGGTATTGGGAGTATGTATGTAATATATTTACTCACAAAAGGTTACATTTTCATTTAAACCATGCCCCGCAAAACTGCTTACGCAGTTTGACTGCAGGTAACTCGCTTTATATAAACATAGCTTATAAAGTTAGTAGGTAAGTATATTAAAAAGATTAGGTATATTATTTGAGTCAAAACATGATTTGTGCAACATGTTTGTTCAAACAACCTTTTATAAACAACTGGTTGTCCCTCGCGGTAATTTCGGAGTTCCCGCGGGAATTCCAGCATAGACTATAAATATAAACCTTCCTCATAGATCACTCTATCTATTGGTGAAAACCGCATGATAATCCATTTAGTTGTTTTTGAGTTTATCGCGAACAAACTACTTCAATTTATACTATGTAAAGATGATTAACAAAACTATGATTGATACAATGGGAATGTGGACTACTTTTGAAAATCAAAATTCTAATTAGTCCGTCAGTTAGAAAATAAAAAAACAATAGACACGTATTTTTTGCTTTTTCAAATAAATTAAAATATACAGACATAAAGCGCATTAGACATAGACATAGACATATACTTTATTGGGAATCAACATCAAAATTCCTTAAATACATTAAAATTTAGGGTGAGGGGGGTCACCTACCACTAAAACCGCCATACAAACTGTCAGAATAGTGACGTCACACGAAATTTCAACTCAATATATCGCCGTTATTTTTTGATTACGTAAAAAAAGTAAAAATACGTGTCCAATATTTTTTAATAATCTACAAGACGGACTAAAAAATAAAAATTAGTCAACATGCCTATTAGGTAAGTGATATTTAGTAAATTTTGATAAAGCTAGAATACCTATGATCGTGAGTCAATGAACACAATCGCCATGTTTATTTTGCGTTATTTACGTTTTAGTTCGTTGTGCACGCAAGCATAAGTGCATACCTACATCGCTTTCTCTCACATGCAGTCGTATAATGCGCTATTACTGTCTTTTCACCATTTAATTACATAATATTATTTATTTTCGACAATATAGCCCCTTAATCAAATGATGCGCGAATAATTTCGCGCTTAAATCTGAGCATAATAAGATAGGCATAACAAAAGTCAGTGTAATTGGGCATAATAAATGTAATGCCAATGACCAATTTTTATCTTAAAGTCAACTACTGCCTTATCAAGGTCGAGACATTGTTAGAGGAAACGACAGTCTCCGCTCCTCGAGTTACTTGATACTTCAATTAATCAAAACATAATTAGTGCTTGATTAAGAGAATTTATTCATTCGCATGGCAACATAATATATTAGGTTTGATAACGTTACAAAATTTCATCGGAAAGGCAACAAAGGCATAATTTAAAAAAGTTAAACAATAAAAATATATATCACATTCTATATTTACGTAAGAAAACAGACGATTACCTTATTTTCCTCATTTTATGGATTCGGTTAAAAAAGTGTGTATTTTTCCAAGATTATTTATTGAAGATCAATGAAAATATTGAAAATCTCAATGATTTCAACCGATTCTTTATACTATGGTAATTTTTTTTTACTACCTCCAACCGAGGTTATCTTAATATTTTTTCAGAGTAATGTGTACATTTAAGACATTCAGTTAAAATCCGTTGGAAATTGCAGGAAGTCCAGTTTTACTTTTAATTGCGCAAGTTATTTTAAGTTTAAAGTGAACCTCCCCCTATCCTATTGCAACTATGTACAATTTAGTACAACTATTTTTGGAAACAATTTATTATACTCGACGCGTGCGTTACTTAACAATCACTTAGCTTATTCTTGGTACATCTTTTCAACTGCTGCTCCTACAATGGTGGCGTTTTCTGCCGAATAAGTTACCAAATCGACGCTAAATGCGTAATAAATTTTCCTGTATCGGCACACGGTGCAAGTTACAAGCGAATCGTATTTGAAGTCATTTACTAGATGTCTCGGTGTAGGTAAATTTAATCGATGTTATATAAAACATAAGTAACCATAGTTGATTTGTATTTTTATAATGTTTAAAATTAGTGTATAGTTCTGATTTTTAGAAACAAGTTCTTTATCGCACGGTACGGATGGGAGTAAAAAATAAAAATTTATTTTTCATCACGGCGTCATACGGCTGGTCTATGTAAAAACAAAGCAAATATTTTTTTTTTCCTCGTTTCACGCATAACGGTTTAGATGGAAAAAAGTCAGTTAAGTATGGAAAAAATTTCGCTCTAACCAAGTGTTCCACGTCACTCACGCATTTTTTGATGTCCCATATTTGAACTTAAAATTTTCACTAACATTAGGGTCTAGGACGTTCACCGTTACGTGACTGTCACAAAACACAGAAATTTTTGATCTCTCGCTCATTGCGCTGGAAAATGAAGAAGACAAATTAAGACTTAATTTGAGTAGTGTTTTTTTTTTCTTTATTTTTAAGAGGCTTTTGTCTTTAACAGATGACGACAACCCCAAAATTACAATATACAATTATTCAGTCTTATATGCTAATTAATACGAGTAGTGTTTATCAATGCGACCTTTAGTTGAAACAGTCGATGCCCATTATAATATACCCTATAGCAATACTTTTTCTTTTTTCATTTCATTTCTAGGACTTGGCTCACGCTTAGTAATTTACTAATCTTGACATCGAACATGATTCACACAGTCGACTCGAAATCATTCGTTTCTCGCCTGTGACTTGAGCGTCTAATTTTATCTAGAGCATTTAGCTGCGCGCACGCTTTGTTTTAATTGGTCCGTTCGTCTTCTTTGATCTCGCCGCGCACGAATTAGCGCTACCGATTTTAAATTCCTAGCGCATATTTCCGTTTCCGTCGTATATTCTATTCAGATGTAATGATTCTTAGAAGTTGCAGTTTACTGAAAAAATGGATGTTTATTGGTTTAAACTGCAATTGTGATAAACAATAAAAAATATAGTCTAGAGATAATTAGCATTATTAGCCGTGTGAAATTATTGTTATATTCAATAAAAAGATGTACTGATCAGTAGTTTTTTCCATACAGAAAATTGTATTTCAAATTGTCAGTAAGTTAACGTTCGGTAGTAGTTACATTGAATTTCTTACAATAAAAAATATAAAAAAGGCATCAATTCTTCAACATATCCATGTCACTTCGCGTGTTCCATTATCTAACGGAACCACACGTCAAACGAAACGGTATCGCGTCCGATTCGGAACGCACCCTAGCTAGGCGTGCGTGTTTAAAAAAAAATAACAGAACGATAGCACACAAAAAAAGAAATAAAAATTTGTTTTCCAACACTCAATATCTTACGTCACCACGCCCGGATTTGCATTTGCACTCCATTTTTAAAAAGAAATAAAAAAGTTGCACCCTTCCTTGAGCTGTCAGTGAGAAATGGCGGGAGGCGAGTGATCGACGTCTGCGGCGCCGTATCGGACTAATGTAGAGTGAAACGAGCCTAATGTTTGTAGTGATTTTTTTAAATTGTATATTTTAATTATACTTATATTTCCGTTTCTAGATGGAGGGACATAAATTTAAAAATAAAACGATAAAAATTTCTTCAGTCTCGTTAATGTGAAAACTTTTTATGTTGTACACCTAGATTCACAATTCCATACAAATGTCCTTGTGCGATAAAAATTCCTTCAATTCACATTAATATAAAAACTTTTTTGCGTTGTAACTACCTTTCTATACCGTAAATGTCCTTACAAAAGGTGGCTTCGATAAATAAAAACAATACAATAGGAAATATTCGTACTTATGCACACGACACGGCGCGCGCCAAACTGTACTGATAAAAAAACCAGTAGGTATGTTACAGTTTTTCAATTATTTTTTTTAGGAGTGTTTGGCATCTCTGATTTTCACCAGCGTTAGTTTTAGAGTCACGGAAACTTCGGGATAAAAAGTACCCTGTGTTCTTACTGCACCTTTGACAATGTGTATGCAAAATTCCGTGATGATCGGTCGAGTTTAAGGCGTGAAAGCGTAACAAACAAACTCACATTCGCATTTATAAGGATATCTTTCATGCCTTATTTTTGCATTAAGTACTTTTTTCTGACGCAGGTACATCGCATGTCATAATAAATGTGTAGCAGATTGTATAAAATAGATCAATTTGTAATCATTTGCGGTCGTAAAATGATATAGCCGCTGACTTCCGAGACTATTTGTCTTCATCGGGACGTCACTACGATGTTACAATATTTTTTTTGTTTGGTTCAATTTATACTAATATTACAAAGAGGAAGGATTTTGTTTTTTTGTTTGTTTGTTTCTTACGATTTAACTCAAAAACTACTGGACCGATTTCAAAAAATCTTTCACCATTAGAAAGCTACATTATCCCTGAGTAACATAGGTTATATTGCAATCCGTAATTCCCGTGGAAACTCCGAAATAATCGCGGGTGAAACCGCGTGGGACAGCTAGTTCGTAATAATTTGAAAGCATCATTATTTTTAATTAACGCATAAGGTGAAACCGCGGGGCACAGCTAGTAAACACATAAATTTTCTTTTACGAAGCAAGCATATAATACCTAATAATAATAGTAGGGGGAACAAAGCACCCAAATTTTTAAAATTTAAAGTTTATTTGTAATTGTTGAGTTTTTTGTTTATACAGAGCAACATATTTCAGCGGTTTTCAATTTTATTTTACTATTCCATTTTTCATAGTTTACCCACCTGAGTTTCGGCGATGTCATCAATGTTAAGGGGAGGTGGATATAAATTGTATTTCCGTGGAATATAGAGGGCGATCACCCCAATTTCATTAAATTCGGGGAAACTTAACGCGTTTAATAGCAAGGAAACATTACAGGTACAGATTAAATTATTAGGAAATTTATGTAGATAGAATTATAAATAGGTACCTAAGAAAATTATAATGCTTTAATAATTTTATCCCATAATAAAGTAAAACCTTAAGTTTAATAGCGATTTTCTCAGGCATAATTTTATTTTAATGCTAGCTGTACCCCGCGGTTTCACCCGCGTGAGTTTCGGGATTCCCGCAGGAACTCCAATGCAGTCTAATGTACTCCTTATAACAACAGCTAATTAGCAGTGAAAGGCACGTCAATATCGGTCCAACCGTTTCGGAGATTCACCCGCGTGAGTTTCGAAATTCCCGCAGGAACTCCAAACTTCTTTTATGTAAACCTTGTCCTGACAATAACGAACACAAAAAAAAACAATTTTCCAATTTGGTGCAGTCGTTTGTAAGTTATGCGCTTACCAACACATTTGACGATTCATTTCATAATTCTTAAGTTTGATGGCGATTTTCTCAGGCATAATTGTATTATTTCATTGATTTAATAAAAAAAATCTAATTTGTTTCAGGTAACCCCGAGTTTATATAACGATGATAATTCAAATTAAGTATGTATGAAGTTTAAAATTAAGCAAATCTAGTTTGGAAGTAATTTTTTTTGTTTTTTGCCATTGTTGTATTTGTTATAGCCATATAGCGTAAGTGCTGTAGGTAGGTATATGTATAGCAGACGAAGCGCTTCGAGCAACCATTACGGAAACAACGTAATAACTCAAAATGACATTAAATTTCGATATTCCAAATCCACACAGCTACAGGTGCTATAGGTGTAAAAAGGCGAATGAGAAAACGACACCCCAAAACAGGTGTGGACTAGGCAAATTCAAGTTTAATGCTTCGAACATTTTATTTGGAAACGAATGCCTTTTGATTGGTACAAGTTAAAAGTTTTATTATTTTTATTTTTTCTCTTATTTTAGATGAAAAATTTTAAGACGATATTATACAAATAATTAACTAATTAAGGTCATCTTTATGTCTACTGTCATAAAGGCAGTAACAGCAAAATAAGTAAGTAAATCAACTTAATTAATTAATCAACTTACTTTTAATACAAAATGCGTTCCTTAAAATCTTACTGTTGATTAAATTATTTTAAAGATGCCGCTAGAATAATTCCAGTGCAGTATTGAGATTTTTTTGTTTCGACTAAATATTACTGAAATTTTTTCAATTTAACAAATAACAAGAAAAAGGGACGTGCAATGGAAACTTGCAATATAGTATATTTTAATACTTGTTTCACCCGCTATACGTTCGTACATAAATAACGAGTATTTTCGTCACTTCTCCACCCTGTTGTCTAGGAAAATGTGAAAACAAACAAACACACTCTCAACATGATATTTGAAGATTTTCTTTTACTCCTAACTTGAACCAAATCAAAAGGAGTGAGGGCGCGACCCCCACGGTGGATTTTGTGTGCCAATGTTCCCGAAAAGTACTTCAATCTAGCACTGAGTGATATTTGGTACTAGAAACACTCAGAGTAAATATGCTACGTACTATTTTCCACCTTATTAACCACACCGCTAAATATCCAACTGCTGCTGGATTTAGTGCTAAATATAACGTTGCAGCAATCAATCTAATGTTCAAAAATAACAGCTGTAACTCTCTACTCTCAATTGAACACTTAAAATTACGACATATCGATCGACTTATAATATCATTGATATCAATATCTTCAAATAAATATATTAATATCTTAATAGCTTCGCTCGTAGCGCCATCTGTTGTTAAGTAGAAAAGCCAAACCAAACACATTTTTCATTGCCCGAAAACAACTTTTTCATTACTCATACTCGGAAAGTAGGTCTGAAGTTGCCTGAGAAGCGGGTTGAAAGTAACACTTTTCAGCCCTAGGGAGAATCGCTTTCAACTGACAGCTGGATACTGCAAAAACTCAAGTTTTTTTTTATGTCATAGGGGGCATACTTACTGGTTAGTAGCACACCTAATGGTTGATTTATGTAAAATAAAATTCACTCATTTTTTTCTTTAGCTAATTCCTATTTTTATTTTGACTTTCCTTGCATTCGTAATGAAAAGCACAGTGTTATCCTCGGGAGAAAGACTTACTTTCACCCCTAGGATAACAATGTACTATTTCTAAAAATAGATCGATTAATCGCCCCCGAAACCCCCTGCATACTAAATTTCACGAAAATCGTTGGAGCCGTTTCCGGGATTCAGATTATATAGGTACAATGTACATATATATTTATATCTTATCTTAGTAAGATAGTAGATAGATAGATTCAATGTTGATTTCTTTATTTTCGCCCTATCTATCTAACATTGTCAAACGAAACTCCAACGGATTTTCAATCTTCCTATGCTCTTTGATGAAATCATTCTTTTTTTATTCTTTTACTTCAGTCTGTATCAAAAGCAAAACCAATAAGTCGATTGCTTTTCCATTTACATAGCGATAGATAGAATCGTTAATTAAATTTCCTTTTTGTATGTTTGACTCACCCTCACCAACACACCCTAAACTTGCCCTAAAAAGACAGCCCCAGCAGTCACTGAGTCAATAATATTTTACTACTGTTTTGTTCATGGTATCACAATTTTATTATTTTTAATGTATGCAGATAGCCCATCTTCTACGACCACTCAAAATGTTGATGCGACAAGTTTCGTCCACGACGTCAAATTTTGAATGTCCACAGCGTTTGTGACACGAGAATTATATTAAGCAAATATAAAGAAAAATTTCTCACACCAGTGCTAACAGCAATGTCACCTCCGTATAACCCTTCGCCGCGCGCGGGCCGGATCGACCCCGCTATTTACATATTTACCCAACCCGGGTATTGAACCCGTTATCAATGACACTGGTGTATCGGAAAAAAAATATGTGTTTGTTCAGTTCATAATATTTTAGTGAGAATAAAATATTGTTGTCCAGAATATTTAACGATTCATCGAACATACATGTTTTGTATTATGATAGGTGCTATACGATATTATTCTGATATGTTTCTGATATTAATGTAAATATATAATAATTCTATTACACCCAGACTCAAGATTAATACAATCATATACGTAACATATTTACGTGAGAATTGAATCCGCAACAAACTTCTGTTCGCTAACTGTTAGACCAACAACGCTGTCATGCAAATAGGTGGGTGGTAACTATGGATTACTTCGGTTTGAAATTTAAAATTAAAATCCTTTCACGCCACGTTTTGGTAGCCTTAATAACAAAATACAAAACCTCCAGATGCTTCAGGCGTGATTTCTCCAGTATTGGAATTGCTTAATATCTATCATTTAAGCTAATAAATATAAAAGTTAGTGCAGAGGTTTGCTAGTAATTTAATATCTATCAAATCACAATCTAAAAAAGTGCTCCTGGGGCCAGACACTTTTCTTAGATCGTGATTCGTGATATTACGGGGGTGGCGGTGAAAGGGTTAAATCATGGTTATTGTCCGTTTTGTAAGTAATATGGTAAAGATATTGCGTAATGGGCATGTGGACTATTTTTTTATTTTTTAGTCCGTCTTGTAGATTATTAAAAAATATTAGACACGTATTTTTTCTTTTTTTACGTAATCAAAAAATAACGGCGATATATTGAATTGAAATTTCGCGTGACGTCACTATTCGGACAGTTTGTATGGCGGTTTTATCGGTTAGTGACGTCACGACCCCCTCACCCTAAACTTTAATGCGCTTTATCTCTGTATATTTTAAATTATTTGAAAAAGCAAAAAATACGTGTCTATTGTTTTTTTATTTTCTAACTGATGGACTAATTAGAATTTTGATTTTCAAAAGTAGTTCACATCCCTATTGGTCCTTTTAATCTCGTTGCGGTGCACAAATGTTTACGTTATTGCGTTATCCGTTCGGTCCACACTCCACAGAGATCCGCGGCTCGGTCGATGTTTACACAACGCAACCCACGTGTGTTTCGAGTGTTAAAGTTCATATTTTTAAAAGTATAACGACTGTACGAGTGCTTGCAGCTGTTGTTCATAAACTAAAAGTGAACCGACAGTCGTCCTTTGTTTTGAATATAAATTAATTAGTACCTACCTAGATATGAATTAAAAACAGCTTTAAATATGAGTAAGTGAAACTATTCAAGTGAATTTTGAAAATTAAGTTGATCGGCTGTCTTGACTTGTTCTCACTGTCTCTTTAGGGTATCAATGTACTAATTAGTATAAGAAAAGCTACCAGACATATAGACATAGATAAGCAATAGTGTGTCAACCCACACTGGAGAAATTTTGAGTAAATCGTGTTTTAAAATTATAGCTCCATTTTGCGTCAACATTTTTTAAGTTCAATATTTAGTTACATATTTAAAAAATGTAGGTAATAAGGTAAACACATAATTAAAAAACGTTCTCTAACTCTCAATAACTCGTTCTGAATCAATAACTTAATTTTGTGGGTTAACATGTTATTGCTTATCTGCGTCCAATTATAGTGTTATAGGACAATATCCCTCTATAGGACACTTCTCTAAAGTCTTTTTTGCATAATCCGTCTCATCAAAAACGACCTTTACACTTTGACAAACAAATAAAACGAGTTGCCTTTGCCGTAGGCCAGTTAATAAATCAACATAACCCTAGATTGGCGTTAACGGTCGCATCCGGCCACTGCCTATCAATATCCAAAGCGTCCCGGACGGACCGTAAGTTATGGAATTTGTGCCCGCACGCCGCCGCTGCCGGGGTTAACGCTGATCTCTCGTCTATACAATAAGCTAATTTGAATAATGGCCCGCGATATTAAGTCGAATGATAAATCGTTTTAGAACCCGAATGGGATACCAAAAGTTATGATGACACCGTGATCGTAAGCTGTCTAATAAAATTTGTGACTATTAAAATCAATAATGATCTGATAGGTTACTTTTATTTTTATAAAAAATATCTATGTTTTTGAATATTGTATAATTAAATATACGTACATACTTAAGCTCATGCTTGTCTTTTGAAGTCCCGAAAGCGTGTGCGTATACTATGGACTTCTATTTGCTACGATCCTTACACAAATCCTTCGATTCATCCACATTTATAATCATTTTTTCTCTCCTTAATATATTGTTTGTTACATTGTATTTTTCAGAATGGACTTCTAACCTTCGAACTCCGTCCGCAAAATCTCCTCTCGTTCGTATCATAAATAGATATTATACCTGATTATTTTACACCCGAAATCTAATAATTATGACCTTTATTATTACCACATATTTATGACGAAGGAAACATCGACAAAACGATATAATTGTATCAAAAAGTGTTTTATATTTTAATTGACACGTGGGTTTGAAATATACTGGTGGACAATAGGTACGTGTTTAACTAAAAAAATAAGTTGATTATAATAATTTGTTCTGGCCTAAATCTATTTAAAAGCTTTTAAGATCATAGAATCGAGTATCTATTTAAAAATTTGAATTTCAAACAATTTACCAATAAATTGTTCAAATTAATCGTACCTAAATGACATTTTTTTTCTAATTTCTATACTACTATTCTATTTACTAACTAATCAGTAATCGCGGTATCGAGTATCAACCGTGTGAATTTTTGGGATTTAATAAAGAGCCCTAACCTTTGTAGTAGGTACCAGAATGAAAAATTATCCTATAAAAAATATAGGTTGACCAGAAACATCAGTTTCTTGCAACACCTTCATTCTGGCAATGAAATAATTTTTAGTGTCGGTTCATTAGTCCCAGACTGACTCCCTATAAACAGGTAAACTCTAAATAGATATTCCCAGCTGCACGGAAATTAAACCGCCGTAAATCAAAATAACTCTTACGGTTTTTTTGTCCGCAAGTGTAACATTAGAAAGATGAGCAATGGCCACCAATAAAAAATGTGTCATGCCATAAAAGATACAGTTTTATTAATACCACGCCATCGTGTACAATTATTATGATCATGGATGGCACGGGTTGAGAATATATCTTTCCCCATGACATATTAGACGATAATTACCCGTTTCCTGACTTTTTTATTTTACGGAATCATAGTCGCTCTGACATACGTAATAAGGGTCGTTATAGCTTTCCGTCTTTGTGTAGGATGTGAAACGAATTCATGATAGATAGCAACAAATTGTGTTTTGATTTTGTGCATTTAAGTAAAGTGTTTATAAGTGTCTATAAATAAGTCTAAATGTAAGTGAAACAGATATATTGAATGTTTATTTTTATCATTTAATAAGAGTTTTTCTTATAATAAACCTACTTTATGAATTTAATCTCAGTTTAATAGCTCAGGTTTTAAGATCATCCATAGTTAAGGATTAGGAGGAAATGACGTTAATCACGGAAAGAATTCAACATCTTAAAGTCCAATCCAGGGAACCGGCTCGATCTATTTTACATAATAAACGTTTGATTTCTTTTTAACTGAAATATTTTAGAAGATATGGAATTTGTAGCGAGCGGCAATAGAGTGATGGAAAGACTCGAAGGACCAATAGTAGACTATAAAAAAGAACAATAAACTAATATAATATTGTTTTACTCACATAAAAAATAATCCTAACTAAATATTATAGTATATTATAGTGTACTTACTTAACTTTGTATCATAAATTTTGTAGGGATACAAAAGAAGACATAGGGTATTTTATACTGGAATTCCTGTGAAAAATTCGATGTTCACGCGGGTGAAACCGCGGGGAACAGCTAGTAAAATAAAATTAACCGATGCATGGTCACTAAATAGATGTGCACACATGATAGTAAGTAGTTTGATAAGTACACACGCATCGTGTACACTAGAAATGGACTGTAGCGTCTCCATTAAATTCAATTGGACTGCGAGTGGCTTTGAAATACTTTGAATGGACGTTTCATGCAAGAATGAACCGCAATACACTACAAATCTATTTATACAAAACGATTCGAGTCCTTTTTCTCTATAATATGGATTGATCATAGATTATAGCAGCGTTTTTATTCTAATAACTAGTTAGTTCTTTTTTATTCTTAACGTTTCTATCGCACGATAGCCTGACAAATACACCAGTGTCGAATTGACATAGGATTAAAAGCCTGACAGTATTTCATTATAAGAAAAAAACAATAACTTATTTAATTTTTTTCATTATGATTTGTATTATATGTTTAACTTGCTTGTTTGCTTACTTGTTCGACTTTCGACTCGCGCGGCAGCCAGACAAAAATCCTAACAAAAATCGGTCAGGCCGGACGAAAAAAATTATTTTGACATGTACAATGTATTATGTCCGGCTACCTGGCAACCCTCGTCGTGACGTGCTTATTCACAACAGATACTTATATCATTGATTCAACAGATCTAGAGTGTAATCGAGTCGTGATTAGCCACTAACTACGAATAAACTAATCTATACACCAGCCCAGCGTTGGACGCCAATTGTGAGGTTCGGAGATGGGGTTAGATATGGTAAGGCCTTCGGCTAGCTCGATAAAATAAAAGATTATTTTTCGTAATTTAGAGCTGTTAATATTTTTTTAAAGTCGGACTGACTTTAACTGTCAAAAAGTATTTTAAATATAAAAAGAACAGATTTAAAAAAATAAATTAGGTATTAGAAATGAGGCGGAATATCAAAACGAGTGGCACATAGCCGCCTCGTTACAAACTCATTTATTTATTTATTTATTTATTTATTTATTTATTCTTTATTGCACGATAAGTACAAATGGCGAACTTAATGCCTTGCGGCATTCTCTACCAGTTAACCATTGGGTAGACGGAGAGATATAGAAGATGGGGTGTGCAAACAAAACAATATATAAAATACTTAATACAAGATACTAATAATTAATAACTAAAACATAAAAACGCAATTTACTCACAATAAATACTATAACACATGCATATCCTACACATACCTATACAATAAAACACATACATACATAGTTACATATATACATACCAAATATACATACATACAATATACATACATACCATTACCATGTTGCATAACACTATCCAACGGCCGATCAAAGTGGGTATCGCTAAACAACCCGTCTCGTGAGAATTGAAGACGAGCAGACAGACAGCCATGCGCGACGCACAGCGAAGCGAGTCTAATTAATTTATACGATAGCAACGATGTCGTTTTGATTTCGTTACGAGATTGGAGCGGGTGACGTCACTAGTTCTCAGAGCTACCGCTGTTGAAACGAACTGATGACACCATCGACTTGTTTATCGGTGATTTAATTTAATTGAAATGTCAATTTGTTTGATAGTTATTATCTATCTACCTATCCATTTTGTTTATTTGAATGTGTAGGTGAAATGTAAACACTTTATCGGTAGTCGTCAATAAAATCAATAACAATTTTATAGAGATACGAATTCTATTAGCCAACTAAGTTTGTGAAGGAAATAAACTTGAATAAAACGCTGCGTTAATTCTACAATGACTCAATCACAAACAAAAACATATTTTTGGTAAATTAACGGTAAACGAACTAAATGTGCTTTTACAGAGGCAACTAGTTATTAAACAATATTTATAAAGATAAATAAATGAATAAACTCTTTTATAAAATCTTTTCTAAATTTTCTTCGTTTCTAATCTTTTCTAAGTTAGTTAAACCGATTCAAAACAGGTTAAACTTATCCGAAATAGTGCATCCATGCAACTTTATGATAGTGAAATGCTGGGCAAACGTTCGATGTAAGTAAACTTCCAACCAACACATTCATACCAAAGAATAGTAACTATTACTACATAAAGAAGCGACACTCTCCGCGCTCCGCCAACTTTATGCTGCCCCATACCACAACGAGCTGCAAAGTCTATACGTGATAGCGATTCAGGCTGTTGCTGCTGTGTGTATGCCGGACTATATCAAGAATGCCCTACACACACACACGCACCCTGCTGCACGTATGCACACAAGTGCCCGTAGTAGTAGTGGGGTGTTAAGTCGGTTCATTTGTATGGAGTGTTTTATATTATGTTTGCACATAAAACAAAGAGTCACGTTCGTCCGCGGTCCGCACATAAAGCAGTACGCAGCGAACTCCAGCCCTACGATTGAACAAAAACAAATGAAATACACAATCGTTGGTACTATTTGTTTTCGATTTTAACCGACTTCAGTAAAGGAAGAGATTCTATGTATGTATGTTCCCTGAATACACGAACAGGTAGCATTTTTGTTTTTTGGATTAAATTAGTATTTTTCGGTTTTCAGTGTTTAATTTTTGTTACTTATTCTGTTTTGATTAAAAAATCAAATCCGATTCGAATTATGGCCGAACGCAATATCGAGTCACTCTTTCAGCCTTTAAACAATTATCAACGTTTCGTAGTAGATATACAACTTGGTAGTAAATGCAAAAGTACCCGTACGTTAACTGTGTTTCCTTATTTCACGTCATTTTCCAGTAATTTTATACATACTGTGTTAGTGGGTGATATATCCCAGTCGACAAAAAGTCCCTACGACATTTTTCGAACTCGAAACTTTTTTGAAATCGCAGGGCACAGCTGGTGTCCCTATGAAACGAACATTATGTTTATTGATAAGATTTTGATTCGAGTTCCAGAAGTAACGGTACGGTACGGACTCGGTCACCGCGTAGTGGTCGCCGGTCGACCGGTAGCATTCTCTTTCGCAACGCTGGCAATATATTTTTATACGAATTCGGAAAAGCTATTTTCCCCCCACAAATTCTTCTTGTTTTGTTTCATCCTAACGTGCGTTGGTAACACCAAAAATACATACACGATATTGTCCATTTTATGTGTGAGTAAAAAAGCTTTGAAAACCCGTGACTTGATTAGGGAAAGGGTATTTCGTCATCGTTAATTAGCTCACATCTATACTAATATTATAAAACTGAAAAGTTTGTTTGTTTGCTTGAACGCGCTAATCTCAGGAACTACTGGTCCGATTTAAAAAATTCTGTCAGTGTTAGATAGCCCATTTATCGAGGAAGGCTATAGGTTATATCATCACGCTAAGACCAATAGGAGCGGAGCAGCAATAAAAAATGTTGCTAAAATGGTAAAAAATATTCCTTTAGAAAACTTCCATTGCGTACGCTGCGTTAACGATTAGCTGTGGAATATATTTTAGTTAGATTTTTCCTCAAATTAACACGGGTGAAACCGCGTGGCACAGTCAGTTAATATATAAAAAAAATTTTAAATAGTAGTTTTTAAGTAAATACTCAACTAGATTCTGATTTTGTCAGTCAATGTTTTGTCCCTCGGTGTACTTTTTTCAGGATTAAAAGCACCCCGTGTCCTTTTCTATACTACTGATATCGTGTATGCGAAATATCATGTTGATCGGTTGACTAGATAAGACGTGAAAGCGTTATAAACAAACAAACTGACATTCGTAATAAAACCAGGATTAGCACTAAAGCATTGTACATCCCTAGTCAATATGACTTATGACTTAGGTATAATTAATAATTTTATTTCTTTTGAATTTCGACTTCGCATCACGTAGGTATTTAATGACCGTCTTGAATTTTGTGCGAGTACTTCCACAGTAATTGCGGCTAGCCGTTTTAATGAATAATTCAAACTGAGCTGAATGAGTTCGTTCACTCTAGGCTGTATGGAAGTCTCGACCTTGAATTCTGGCAAAGACGATTACACTATGAGATAGTAGTTTTTGCGATGAAAAAGCATCACAGACATCAGACTCCTATATTATTTGAATATTTATATTATGTTCTCTGTAAGTAGGTACTTCAATGGTATAATACTTACAAGAAAAATTCTGCGTCCACACGTCATTGTACTCTCTTTGTTACTGCTTTTTGTATTTCGATAACAATGATCATTATTTTTGGTTTTTAAACTTGATTAGGATTACTAGAATTGGTGGAATTAGATAAGTATCTAGTTTCATAATCCGTACTAAGTATCCTTACTTATCTACTGTTATAATGCGAAAATGAGTTTGTTTATTATTTTGTTTGTTACGCTTTCTCGACTTAACTACTCAACGGGTCATTGCGAAATTTTGTATACACGATTTCAGGGGTACAGAAAAAGACATAAGTTACTTATAATGCCGGAATTACCGCGGGAGTTCCGAAATTAACGCCGCGAAACTGCGGTGAACTGCTAACTTCTATAAAACTTATCTTAAGATCTTGCTAGATATAATTTCTGACTAGGTACTGACGAAACTGCTTGTAAAGCAAGACTTGTATTGCAGACGTATAATTATTAAGATCATGTATATACTGTACTGTACAGTCAGCAGCAGAAATATGTCAACACTATTGACAGTGACTGAATCTTATTGCAATAGTAATAAGGTTCAAAGACTGAAGACTGGCCAAAGTGTTTGTACATCACTACATACAATACTCATATGGTATGGTATACAGGTGCCCTGCATGGCGTTGTTAATGGCAGAGTAACATGAGTCATGCGGTCGGTATGCAAAATACGATGCCACCTGTCACGTGGCTGTGCGGGGTGGGGGGGTCAACGACCGGTGCTACTCGAATATTGGCGATAATGATAATGTTGCTTGTCCACATCAGCTGCCAGTGCTGTGGGCTGGCTGTATATGATAGTAAAGTTATTCTTCGCCACAATTTTTTTTTTCTTGATTACAACAAAATGTAATATATAATCAATCGGCGGTTCATCTAACAATAAGTATGTTGACATCGTTAATCCTACTAATATTATAAACGCGAAAGTTTGTAAGAATGTATAGATGGATGGATGGATGTTTGTTACTCTTTCACGCAAAAACTACTGAATGGATTTAAATGAAACTCTACAATAATATAGCTTATACATCAGATTAACACATAGGGTACTTTTTAACTCGGAATTCCCGCGGGAACTCTGAAATTAACGCGGGTGAAACCGCGGGGCACAACTAGTGTGTTTATATTATAAAAAAAATCAAGATGATAAAATATGATCTATTATTTTTTCCTCTTATAAGTAACTAGCTGTTCCCCGCGGTTTCGCCCGCGGAAATTTCGGAGATCCCGCACGAATTCCGGAATGCAAAGAACCTACCCTATGTCCTTCTCTGTACCCCTGACAATGTGTACCTAAGTATGCAAAATTTCATGAGATTTCACCGACGTTAATTTCGGAGTTCCAGCGGGAATTCCGGGATAAAAAGTCCGTCCTATGTCCGTTTCCTGGTTCTAAGCTACCTCCCCACCAATTTTCAGCCAAATCGGTTCAGCCGTTCTTGAGTTATAAATAGTGTAACTAACACGGCTTTCTTTTATATATAAGATGTGTAATGTGTGTTAGTGGTGTAAACGTGACAATTATTTTTGTTAAGGTTTGCAAATTGCACTTGTACCTTATAATCGCATTGAATTTAATTTAATTATCTATTATCTAGATTTAATAAGTTTTGTTGTTTTTTATTGTTGATATAAATTAATAATTGTACCTACAGCTCACTTCAAAAATAGTAAGAATCGAACCCACGACCTCTTAGGTCGCGTAATTACATTAATTTTATTTTCAACTAGTGATACCATTTCCGGGCTCGAAACGAGAACTTAAATATATAATAACTAGCAAGAATTTTCACATTAAGGCGCCATCTGCTGTTGAATTATGAAAACATCGTTAAAGTAAAAACTATTATGAAAATTAATCGTTTTAAAATTTACATTTGTCAAAGATAACTGATAAGTCAAAAATAGGTATTTTATACTAGCTGTTACCTACGGTTTCACCCGCATAAAATAAACATGCAGCCTAGTGTATGAATTCAAATTAACAAAAAAGACGAAAAGGTATATTTATGTTGAAACAAGAACCCATTAGCGACATAATCCACACGTCAGCTCGTCACACGTCAACTCGTCAAAATATTCCCACGTCACACACACCCAACGCGACATTTTGCCGCGTCAACGTCATGACAGCTAAGGACTGTGCTAACTGACGGCTCACGGCGGATCGCCGGGACATTTTCGCTGATTTATTCGTACTACGTTTTTTTTTTTTTTTGAGTTCGAAAAACAGCGAAGTAAGCGAACCACAATTTTCATCAGTAGGTTTGCAGAAAAGTAATGAGATAGGCTTTTTTTGTTTTACATATTATTATTATCCTACTAATATTATAAACGCGAAAGTTCGTAAGAATGTATGAATGGATGGATGGATGGATGGATGTTTATTACTCTTTCACGCAAAAACTACTGAATGGATTTAAATAAAACTTTACAATAATATAGCTTATACATCAGATTAAAAAGGGTACTTTTTATCCCGGAATTCCCGCGGGAACTCTGAAATTAACGCGGGTGTTACCGCGGGGCACAACTAGTCTATAATATTATATACAAGCTCAGTCCATAACGTAATCTCCATTAACATCTAAGACCTGCCAACTATCCGGCAAAGTTCGATGCCTAATTGGACATAGATAAGCAATAGTGTGTTAACCCACACTGGAGAAATTTTGAGTAAATCGTGTTTTAAAAGTATAACACCATTTTGTGTCAACCTTTTTTATGTTAAATTTTTAGTTACATATTTAAGCAATATAATAAGGTAAACACATAATTAAAAAATGTTCCCTAACTCTCAATAAATCGTTCTGAATCAATAACTAAAGTTTGTGGGTTAACATGTTATTGCTTATCTGCGTCCAATTGTATATCGCCCATATAGTTTTTCAAAGTTTTAAATAAATGTTAGTAGGAAAGAACAATCTCTGGATAACATGGTAGGCGGGGGGGGGGGGGGGGGGGTTTCCTCCTCCGTCTCGTTTCCCAGCCCAAGCGCTACTCGCTGCGGTTTCACTTGTGTTAATTTCGAAGTTCCCGCGACAAGTTTTTGATAAAAGCACCCTATGATTTCATTGAGTACTCAAACCGTGAAAGCGTAATAACAACAACAACACAAACAAACAAATAAACAAATTTACATTGCTATTTATAATATTAGAGATACTGGTCGATCCCCCAAACTTGCGGAAATCGATTCAGAATTTTTGAGTTTGTCCATTACAAACAAACGTACAATAAAATTAAATCATTTCTCTTTATAATATTAGTAGGTATAGATAGAATATTGGAACCGTAATACCACTCGAGTGCGACGCGTGATCACGCGATATCACGGCAGTGTGTAATGTCCTTAACACTAGAGAGGGATTGGGTCGGCGTTATCAAAGAGCTCCGGATGTGATGCGCTGAATTTGTGACATTAATATATGAACAGAGAATGAGTGTTTTGCCACGGACGCCTCTGAGTAGTCCTCCATCTCTTCCTAAGGTATTCAAGTTTAGTCGACGAGGGGTATCTAGCGGCGAGCACTTTGAACTGTTACTGATTTATTTTCATATCAGACGCCACATGTGAGATAATTAGTAGATATGAAAGAGACATAATCAGTTACCTGCGTGTAACTTAATCCAATGAGAATGTAAATAATGAGACAATCATTTCACAACCTTTGCACAAAAATATGGAGGGGGTCCTGATGAAATTTTGAAATTTACGTGGTTACAACTGCAAGTAAAAGCGTTAAATGGGTAGGTATCGAAACAAAATGGTGGCTGGGCGGTAGCGGCGCGTCAGTCACAAATGCCTATCCCATACAAAATGTCGTTAGCCGAACGAAACCAATTCGACGATGAACGCTCGAAGCGGAAAAAAACCGTTTAATTTAACGAAAAAAAAAACGGATGACAATCCCTTATCCCATACCTACCAACGAGCTAGCTGTCGTGTCAATCCCTAATCACTTGAGACATATAAAAAAGTAGGCTGTCATATGGGGAGGAAAAAGCGCAGAGTAACTCTGGTAATGGCTGACGGTTTCTTGGTAATTGAACAAAAGAAAAACGGTGAGCCGAAGACCACAGACCAAATATAATATAAGTAATAGATATATTTTATGTCTATGTTTAAGACCACACGCGGTAGAAGTGATAACTTTAGGCGCTGGCAACCATAGACGTAGATAAGCAAAAAACATGTTATACACACAGAATTAAGTTATTGATACAGAACGCTTTATTGGGAGTTAGAGAACGTTTTTTATTTATATATTTGCCTTATTACATTGTTTAGATACCTACGAAATGTTGAACGTAAAAAAAAGTTGACACAAAATGGCGTTACAATTTTAAAACAAGATTTACTCAAAATAGTTCCAGTGTGGTTTAACACATTATTGCTTATCTATGTCCAATTACACTGAACGCTACGTTTTCATAAGAATGTGAGGTAATAAAAAATAGAAGAATCAGAGTAAGGCTTCCCTGACTCTTTTTTAGTATGTATTTCGAACATGTATTTAGAAAAGTATTTTTAAGTTCATGTCATCTGCATCATTACCATTTTGAATGTCAACACGTAATAAATAAACACACGGAAGTAGGTGGAGGCGAAGGAAAGTGAAATGACACAGGAAGCAACCCCGACCTACGCGGCTACGTAGAGTGTAGTAGTGTCGGAGGATCACGTCCATTGTGTGCTAATGTGGTCCGGTATAGCGAGGCCGAGGTCCCATGCGCATTGCATAATGTACCTATTTATTTATTGACTGGATTAACATAGCCGTCTACTGTGAGAACAGACGCTGTTATTCGGAAACAAAACATTCTTTTTAATACAGTTGCTCAAAAAGTGGCGTATTGCAGGGACGTTTAGCGTTCGGGATGTGGGCTATTACATACTCGAGCTTTTTGTTTACCTTTCCCGAACTCGTGCGTTCTCTTTGCCAACTGTCATAAATGGCGACACGACTTTGACACACTTTTTGCATTGCGAAATGTAGGTTTCGCATTACTAATACGACTAGCGCCATCTCTTGATCACAGTTGGAACTTAGTTGAGTTTGTTGTGTTTTTGATATTTTATTAAATTGCTTATTTTTTTCGTAACTGTATTAAAAATTGTTGTTCAGTACACGTGCGGAACCGTCATTGCAACTAGTTCCGACTGTCAACCCTCACCTTCGGCTGCGCCTCGGCTCGGGTAGACATTTGTCGGAACTCTTTGCAATGACAGGCTTTCCGCACTTATAATGAAATATACTATTGGGGTTATATTTCGACTATACAAAAAAATCATTTTTCGGTCGAGTGTTTTTTTTTGTCATTTTCCGTTATAATTATAATCAAATAGCAATTTTTTTCTGTCATTATCTTTTTCCAATTCCAATTTGTGTTTAATGACTCCAACATTATTTAAATGACAATGATTCGGCCGATGTCACGGTGTAATGTGATTTTTAAAGAGAGAAATAGATACAAAATATTCATTTTCTTAACAAGTCTGTACTGGAGATAGTAAACATCGAGCATTTTATCGAACACATCAATGGTAATTAAGAAAACGTGTACACATGTAATTTGTAAAAAAAAATTAGTATTATTTCAACTTTTTTCAGATTTATTTCGCGTGGTTTCGCCCGCGATAATATCGGAGTTTCCGCGAGAATTCCGAATTACAATATAGTCTATGTTACTCAGGGATAATGTAGCTTTCTAATGGTGAAAGAATTTTTGAAATCGGCCCACTAGTTTTTGAGTTAAATCGTAACAAACAAAAAATCAAATCTTCCTCTTTATAATATTAGCATATACTACAAATACAAATCGCCTGTTTGTCTTCGGGGGAAGATAATAACTCTTGACTACGTCAAATGTAACATACAGAAGATAATTTAAAGTTGAAGACCAATTACAATTGGTTTTTTTATAACTTAGACTTTGGTAACTTCGTTACAAAAAAGTTATTCGTTGTCAACTTCTTTGATTCCCTCCCTAAGTCCTAACACAATCGACGTCCTAACCGATGTTATCTAAATAAAAGTAAACGCGCGAGTACAGTCAGCAACAAAAATATGTGAACACTCACAAGAAACGTGAACGTGAACTCTATTTCTATTACGATAAGATCCAAAAGTGTATGCACGACAATTTACCTACGCATGCATAAATTTTACGGCGTGGAGTCCTAATTAAAATCAAAAACAATGTACATATTTTCGAGGTGAACTCCCCTGAACCAACGAACTAACTACGTGAGTTCACTAACCCCCAAATGAGTAGGTACACATTCACCGCAAAAATTCGCAGTCTTCAAGTAGGTACCGATAATTTTGTAATTTTGTAATAGGGATGTTGACAACTATTGAAAATCAAAATTTTAATTAGTCCGTCTTATAGAAAATTAAAAATCATTAGACACGTATTTTTTTATTTTTCAAATAAAAGAAAATACACAGAGATAAAGCGCATTAAAGTTTAGGGTGGGGGCTCGTGACGTCACTTACCACTACAAGCCGCCATACAAAATGCACTAGTTAGTGACGTCACGCGAAATTTCAACTCGATGTATCACAGTTATTTTTTGATTACGTAAAAAAAGAAAAAATACGTGTCCAATATTTTTTATTAATCTATAAGACGGAGTAAAAAAAAAATATTAGTCAAATAGCCTATTGTAATGGGCATGTTGACTAATTTTTATTTTTTAGTCCGTCTTGTAGATTATTAAAAAATATTGGACACGTATTTTTTCTAATTTAAGTAATCAAAAAATAACGGCGATATATTGAGTTGAAATTTCGCGTGACGTCACTATTCTGACAGTTTGTATGGCGGTTTTGCGGTTAGTGACGTCACGACCCCCTCACCCTAAACTTTAATGCGCTTTATCTCTGTATATTTTATTTAAAAAAGCAAAAAATACGTGTCTATTGTGTTTTTATTTTCTAACTGACGGACTAATTAGAATTTTGATTTTCAATAGTAGTCAATATCCCTATTGTGCAGATAATTTTGTTATATTCAACTGGACATAGATAAGCAATAGTGTGTTAACCGGCACTGCTGGAGAGATTTTGAGTAAATCGTGTTCTAAAATAATTCAGCGCCATTTTGTGTGAACATTTTTTTTATGTTCAACTTTTTTTGCTATCTAAACAATGTTACAAGGTAAAGTTGGTGAATACATTGTTGACACATATTTAAAATTCGATTTATCATATTTTTGTAAATCTTTATGTGTTGTTTGTATTCGTGAAAGTAATTTAAAAAAACACATAATTAAAAAAACGTTCTATAATGCTAACCAAAGAATATCATGAATAAACAATACTGGCTGACCAGCATGGCTTCACCCGCGTTATGCTACTTTTAAGGAACTTGAGGTTGAATTATTGTGATAAGTCTTTAATATTTATTGCTGTATTTAAAACTAGCTATCTCCCGTGGTTTCACCCGCGGCAATTTCGAAGTTCCCGTGGGAATTTCGGAATAAAAAATACCCTGTGTCACTCAGGACTACCGTAGCTTCCTATAAGTGAAGGAATTTCCAAAATCACAATTCACAAACTTTAGCTCCTTATCCTATTGATGTGAAAGTGTGGATGTTTGGATGTTTGTTACTCAATCACGCAAAAACGGCTGAACGGATTTGGATGAAATTTGGCGTGCACGTTGTCAAGGGTACAGAAAAGGACACAGGGTACTTTTTATCTCGGAATTGCCGCGGGAACTCCGAAATTGATACACAGCTAGTAATATTATATTTAAAACAGCTCAATGACCAATTTTTGTCACTCTTACTCGTAACTAGACGGTCCATTCAAATACCCCATTTTAGCAAACCAGCTTGTGCCAAAAACGTTTCTAGCTTCAGTGCTTTTGACTGGGTGTTGATGGTTCAGTGAGCGTCTTAAATTTGCATTTTTTAATAAGTAAAATCTTTCATGGTGATTTAACCGACTCCTATGTTGCAATACTACACTATATGTATTGAGATACCAGCTTTTGCCCGCGGCTTCGCTCGCGTCAATGTAGATTTTGACAGTCAATTTTTATATCCTTCGGGGACAGTACTTTTTTCTGGATGAAAGGGCTGGATGGAAACGCTGTGTCCATTTCTGACATGTTTGTACACCTGTCAACGTGTATGCAAAAATGATGATCGGTTGAGTAGTTAAGGTGTAAAAACGCAACAAATAAACAAACATTCGCACTTACAATATTAGTTGGGGTTTACTTAAATGTTGAAGTTCTTCTGCTTTAGTTTTGGAGTTCTTTAAGTTAAAAATATGCGTCGTTTTCAAATTGGAACAGCATAGGTACGTCGTAGCAACGTATTTGGAAAAGGATCTCATTGACTGTGATGATACGGTAGGTATAAGTGATACATTGGAATTTACGAAAATATATCAACTTTTCGTTTTTATGAGAAAGTATAGGAAGTATCGAGGACTCTTAATAGCACAATGCATTAACACAATGTGTATGGACGCTGAGCACTTGAGGTACCCATGGTAACCCCGCCACTGTCGACCGCTTTATGTAATTTGGGTCTCGTGCCAAGTTCGATACACTCAGACAGTTTTAACGGCCTGCTTGGGCTTTGGGAGGGAAGTGTGTGCTTAGTGCTTACTTTACGGGTTAATTCAACTATAGTTATTCAGATTAAAGTTAATTATATATTTGTTTAATAACGCGGAACGTTTCACCCGCGTCAGGATCGGAGTTCCCGTGGGAATTACGAAATAAAAATTACCCAATGTCCTTTTCTGTACCCCTGAAAACGTGCATGTAACATTCTATCATGATCGGTTGAGCCTTTTAGGCGTAAAAGCGTAACAAACAGACAGAGTTGCTTTTGCATTTATTTTATTTAACCGCAAATAGTTCAGCAACCAATGTGTCCACAAACATTCATTTCTCACAACGTATCCTTCGCAGATCGTCCCTTTCGCAAAGGTCGCGTTTCGCATAATGCCACTCTTGCAAAATGACCTTTTTTCTTCGCTTTATCATAAAAATGATTGCACGTGCTCAGCATCTTTTGCAATATGAGCACGACGTTCGGATCGGCGCAAGTGGTGCGTGTTCGATTCCCTGTGTTGTGAAGTAGATTATTATTATACAACTAGCTGTGCCCCGCGGTTTCACCCGCGGTAATTTTGGAGTTCCCGCGGGAATTCTGGGATAAAAAGTACCCTATGTTCTTCTCTGTATACCTGAAAACATGTACCTATACCAGATTTCATGATAATCGGTGGAGCCGTTAAGGCGTGAAAGCGTAACAAACAAACTCACTTTCGCATTTATATTATTAGTAAGGACTAGCTGTTCCCCACGGATACCCGCGCGTTAATTTCAGAGATCCCGCGGGAATTGGATAAAAAGCAGCCTAAGTTACTCCTTATAACATCGGCTATCTGCCAGCGAAAGTCACTTCAATTTTATTTATATGTCTAGAATCTAGATATATAATCAAAGATGGAGTTGGATTGGCCCTATTCTAACCCTACACGTGCTAAATAATTAACGGCCAATGATAAGCGAACGCCGCGCTGGCGGAAACAAATTAATTTACCAGCATCCAACCGACACAACCAATTGTTCCCAATCTAACCATTAAATTAATTATATTGTTGTTGATCGATCATCATTACTCATTAAAGGAAATGGCGTTCATCACAGACGTGCCTCAACTGTGATTAACTGTTAAGAGCGCCCTGATTAATGTCCGGAATGAGTGTTTTTATTTCACTTAGACGTGCATGAAGAATACAATTTTTTTTTTTAATATTATCATTTGTCAATATATGAATAAAAAAGCGACCAAGTGCGAGTCGGACTCGCCCATGAAGGGTTCCGTAGCAGCAAGTAACATAATATAAAAGTTCTTGTAGTTCGTTGTAACTTTGAACGGGTTTGGTGAAAAAAAGTTTCGAGTATCAGTTCTAAGTATGGGGAACCCCAAAAATTGATTGTTGTTTTTTTTTGTGTGTGAAATTAATGCGGTTCACAGAATACATCTACTTACCAAGTTTCAACAGTATAGTTCTTATAGTTTCGGAAAAAAGTGGCTGTGACATACGGACGGACAAACAGACAGAAAGCCATTTCGCCATTTGGCTACGGACTACTTCGACCGGTTATTTCTTTTTTCACGTAAGCAGAAATAACGGAGATACGTTGAGTCGAAATGTTGCGTGACGTCACAAGCAGGCGCAGTTTTTAGCTGGCCTGCATATTATGACGTTACGAGCCCCCACTCCCAAACTTCAATGCTCTTTATACAGGTATGTTTTCATTAATTTGAAAAAGCAAAAAATACGTGTTCATTATTTTTTTATTATCTAACTGACGGACTAAATAGAATTTAGAAAAAAAGTTGTCAAATAGCCCATTCAATCCGGCCTGCGTCGGTCCTTTAAAATGTGTAGTAATTAAATTTCACACACACATTTCACAGTCATGCATAGATAAAGGAGCCAGCCAAACTAGTCGCGGTAAGGTGAACGTGAAAGATGCGGGCGCGGGTGAACACTTTTTTTTTTATGTCATAGGGGGCAAACGGGCAAGTGGTACACCTGATGGTAAGTGATTACCGCCGCCCATGGACATCTGCAACACCAGAAGGCTTGCAGGTACGTTGCCGACCTGGAATGGGGATGGGAACCGGCTTTCAAACTGAACTCTGTACAGGACGAAACCAGTCTGTCCACGCTGCGAAAGTTCAAAACAATATGCATTTTTTCTATAATTATGGCACTCCTCCGAAATTTCATAAACTTTCTGGCCCTTCATGAAGAATGTTTGCCCACCGCTGGTCCAGATTTACCACTGCTGCAAACATAACTATAGAAATGCGATGTCATAAATCAGTAAGTGGAAGTAAATAAATTTAAAAAAAGTTATATATTTAAGTGTATTAATACTTGTGTTAAAAACATTTTTTCCTCTTCTTACTCAACCCATGACATCCAGACATGCTAATAATCATTAGGTTGTAGTCTAGACAGTTTTTATAGTTTATTTTACACTCCACGCAGTTATTTTGTGGATTTTCTAATAAAGTTTTAGTAGCTTTTAACATAAAATTTTCTTATACAGTAAGTACGTACATATGAAAAAAGTATCTGGTAAAGGAAAATTAAATTCAAGAGAAAGTTAAAAATATCACATCTTTGGAATCAGGGTGGCGCCTGCAGGCTGTGTTATAATGTCAAAGCATAAAAAATATGTAATTTTTGTTAAAAAAAAATCCTACTAGTTACGTTACATTTGATTGGTATCAAAAAGTTCAACATTGGCAAAAAAAACGCCAATTGATTCAATTAATTTTTCAATTAATACAACTTTTTAAAAATATTATGTTGCCATAATATTACATATATCGATTTCTTTTTAGATGAAATATCAAAGAAAATGGTGTGTTAGTTTGTTTTTAGACAATATTTTTACTCGGTGACTCTACAGTTTTAAATATGAACTGCATTTTAATGCCCTGTACCACTGCAGTTTGTCCCTGCGAGGGCCCGCGTTGCTCTAAGCTGTACATAATATAGTGGGAAGAAATAAAAAGCTACGGATCCTATTCTCCTTTGGTGCCGTAAGCGGAACGAACAAGAATTTATGATTTCCAAATCAGCAACCACGCCAACGTCCATAGTTCTTTTTTGCCGCAATTTATGTCGATTAAAATAAAGAGAACACTATTAAAAAAAAAATCAGCATTCGAAATTCGAATTTGATTTTAGTGCTGCCGAGAATTTAGAAATTCCGCCGCTGCACGCTGTTACAAAATACTTGAAGCAAAAATTACTATGGATCTATGCATCTTGCTTACCAACTTTGGAATACCTAACCAAATCCCCCTGACCGCGTCTGACATTGGTCAAGTTAAGGTTGGCCGTTGGCACAAAATGCTTTCATAGATTTCAGCGATTAGTATGAAAGTGCCGACTCAAACGTAGTGATTATTTGCTTAGTGGCCAAAACCTTCTTCTTCCTCTTTGTCTATGACTTCTATCGTGGTTTTGTGCCAGTGACAATGTTTTACTGATAAAAATTTTAAAAGTAAATAAATCGTTAAAATAGACACGTCAGCGTGTGTTGTGGACGAAATTCACGATGGCCGTTAACGTCACCGTAATAAACTGTCATGTGTCAAAGATTATATCGTATCTTGTTATGGCACAACGACGATAGGCACGTGTGTAGGTACACATGCCACCGTAATGGCGGGAAAAAAGCAAAAACAAGGCCATTCGGATTTATAGCACAATATCCAAGTCCATTATGTCTAACTGAAGGAAAAAAACACCTAAATTTCGTTGCGATCAAATCGCATTTTGGCCCAATCGAACTTTGAAGTCGCCAAACACGTTTGTTCATATTTACGTATATGATTGCGTGAAAAATGCAAAAATGATATTTTTAATAAGTAAATTGGTGATTAAACAAATTATTTTGATCTTTAAAAGTGGTTGAAAGATACCATTACAATTAATATACACAAATATACGATGCGATAACAATAACTAGTCTGTAATCGGGAATGAACTTTTGTAAAAATTAACATAATCACTTAACTACTATCCACAATAGGCTATTTGACTATTTTTTTATTTTTAGCCCGTCCTGTGTGGATACATAAAAAATATTAGACACGTATTTTTTTCTTTTTCTACGTATGTAATGACACACTCCCCCCACTTGACTTTAATGCGCTTTATCCAAGTATATTTTCATTAAAAGCAAAATATACGTGTCTGTTATTTTTTTATTATCTCACTGACGGACTAAATAGAATTTAGAAAAAAAAAATTGTCAATTAGCCTATTACTGTAAACGTAAATAGGCTAGTTTCCTGGTTAAAAAAATCAAAATTCTATTTAGTCCGTCAGTTAGATAATAAAAAAATAAAAGACACGTATTTTTTGCTTTTTTAAAATAATGGAAATATGCATAGATAAAGCGCATTAAAGTTTAGGGTGGGGGACTTGTGTCGTCACAGCTCGCTATAACGTGCGAACAAACTGTAGCGAGGCGTGACGTCATGTGAAATTTCGACATGATATATCTCCGTTATTTTTTGGTTACATAAAAAAAAATACGTGTCCAATATTTTTTAATAATCTACAAAACGGACTAAAAAGAAAAATTTAGGAAACTAGCCTATTGTCAGTAACATGGACATAGTAAAAGTCTACACAATGATGTTATCGCAGTATAACGACACGCAGGCGTTTGCAATAGTAACAATGTGCCCATTAACCATGCAGACACGCCGCGGTCGATGCGGGAATTTCGCTTGTTATACCTCTGTTGACGTTCGTTTGTAACCTTTTGGTATTTTCCACCGTGATATTACACGTATATACCATAGAGTATGTACAGGTCATTTCGGACATGAAGCAAATACGAATAGCACAATGGCTCCCTCTAACTTGCTATCTGAGAAACCAATAATAATTATAGAGCTGCATCATATTATGCCTCCATCCTTAGCGATTTCTATGTGAATGATCATAGAGATATTCTGTACTTGCAACCTTGTGATGATAATTCTGCGTAATACAGCAAGTTCAAACTTTTTGATATCAATTTTAAATTCTGTACGATAATTATCATCAAATTTTTTTTTTTAAATTTTTTTTTTATAGTAGTTTGCCTCTTGTACGATAATTATCATCAATTTTTTTATTTTATTTTTTATTATAGCAGCGGGTTTAGCAGTTAGCCTCCTGTATGGGCCTAAATATTTAATTATCAACGAGCGTATATGCAATCGCGGAAAATTTTGACGAATAACCTCTACCAATAAGATTAGGCTAGTTGCAACTAGATTACACAAAAATTATTTAATTTGTCGTAAAATTTTGTAGTCGAAAGCTAGATTAAACCGAATACGAAATAATAAAACCGATTTTTCTCTCATTCGTATAACCTAATACCTGTGACAATAAATTTATACTTTGAAACTCGAAACCACAGTTAACACATCCGATAACACCACTCATTCGACTATAACTCGACATTACGGGGACATAATCCGTGGAATCACGATACACTTACATCGCGTCGTGCTCACACATTCTTCGTGACCACGCGACCGTTCACAAACCGACGTCAATTACCATAGAAATTATATAATCGACAGTCTGTATGTTAATCCGTGATAAGCGGACTTATAGCTGTGTTATCGACCGTGAAATTGGTGTAGTAATCAGGGAGATCTTTGGATTTATGCTTATTTTGTTGGCTAGTTGTACTTTTTGTTTATATTGACACTATAGATGGAAAATCATGCATATATGAGGCTCCACCAAGGCAAATGGGCATGTTGACTAATTTTTTTTAGCCCGTCTTGTAGATTAATAATAGTAGATTATACACCAAGGGGATAAAGCACTGTTTTATGTCACGGGCGCTACATTGAATCCTGAACATAACGAAGGACTCCAAATTTAACTCCCGAGCGCAGCGAGGGTGTTATAAGTTAATTCCCGACCAAAGGGAGGGAATTAAGATTGAGTCCTGAGTGCAGTGAGGGATTCAAGCGCCCAAGAAAAAAACAGTTTTATCCCTGTGGTGTATACTCTACTTTTCTCACATAATGCGAGACAATAAAAAACCAGGCTTAGTAGATCCTATATAGCCACTTCTTTCAGCTGGCGTGGCCTACTCGATTTGACAAACAAATGAAGTTCGTCTCACTGCGAATCTAGTGGGCCACGGCTTCGGTCTTCGAAAATCGAGTTGGCCGCGCCCGCTGAGAACACATTCTGTTTAGCGAAATGAGACGTTATGGACATAGCAATAAGAATTATGAAAGTGAAAATCACATTATTGACCAGCGGGTTATAATGAAATTCAATAGAACATTATAACCCGGCTAAAGCCAAGAGATATAATGTCTTGCTTTCGGTAAGGTTTACATGACATATAATTCGGCATTGTCGAGCATGTGGTGTGAAAAATATTGGACACGTATTTTTTCTTTTTTTACGTAATCAAAAAATAACGGCGATACATTGAGTTGAAATTTCGCTTGACGTCACTATCCGGACAGTTTGTATGGTGCTTTTAGCGGTTAGTGACGTCACGATCCCTTCGCCCTAAACTTTAATGCGCTTTATCTCTGTATATTTTAATTTATTTGAAAATGCAAAAAATACGTGTCTATTGTTTTTTTATTTTCTAACTGACGGACTAATTAGAATTTTGATTTTCAAAAGTAGTCAACATCCCCATTATTTTAAGGAAAACAATATAAAATTGAGAACTCACACCCCAAAAATTCTGAAACACCAGTAGTTTTGTCGATGTAATGTATAGTTTCTTCCAAGGCTTAAAATGCGTCAGGCAAATAACCTGTTTACTGGTTATCTATAACTTTATACTTTACTGTAGACGATGTAAATAGATACGAAACGGATGATAATATTTATCGTACCAGCGAACAACGATAAATTTGAAGACGTTACATAAATCGAAAACTTTCGGGATTAAGCACTCGTCCACGGGATATTAAATGTGGCTCAGTGGAAACGCGAGGCGCTTAAAATTTATGTTGCATTATTATATTTCATTATTGCTGTTGTGACATTGTATATTTATGCGTTTGTTAACAGCCAAGTTAAATTTGAACGCCATAAGCACGAGGCGCATCATGAAAATTTAAACTCAACAACGTGCAATGTTCTAGGTCCTCCAGGCCAGCGACACTCCCTTGAACCAAAAGTTACTATGGATTTATGCGCGAACTTTTTTACCAACATTGGAATACTTAACCAAATTTCTATGGCCGCGTCATACATTGCATTGGTACGGTTGGCACAAACTGCTTTCATAGATCGGATCAGCGATTAGTATGGAAGTGCCTACTCTTAAAACGTAGTGATTATTTGCTCAGTGGTCTTAACTCCTATTACAGTTTTCGAACTGTCTTAAATGTACAGCTCCTATAAAGCTTAGTTGAATTATTATTTTCAAAGCTTTGCTTCCAGCGAGCAGTGGGTATATTCCTCGCTTTGTATTCGGACGGCGAGGTTCGATTTCAGTTATGAAGAAGAAGAAGAAGAAGAAGAAGAAGATGGATTTTTTCTGATCTATACCCATAAGAAAAAAATCGTAAGGAAATTTGCAACATGTATAAGATTGTAAGAACTGAGAAGCAATTCAAGAGGGTGTGTTAAGTCCACCAAGTCAAGTCAGGTTTAGGGTAGGCCTGTGGCCCAGTGCTCCATTTATGGCTGATGGTGTATAGATTTATTAGGTATACAGGAATATTGTATATGTTTTAGAATAAGTCAGGTACTGTCGATATGTCGAACAAAAGATAAGATAACAGATACGAGTTAATAGAAAAAATATATTATATAAAATTACGCGGGACTTGAACGCGATGTTTTTTATATTATGTAAATTACGCGGGACTTGAACGCGATGTTTTTTATTACCTTTTTTGCCTGACGTTTCGGCTGAGTTGCATCACGCCGTGGTCACAGGCTGACTAAAGCATTGCGGCGTCGATAGCGAGCCGCGCGGGCAGATTCCACATCTACCCTCACTGGATGTTCTTTTTTATTAGATGCACTTTTAAGGTCCCTGCACACTACACTCACTCGGTAATTTACATAATATAATTTACATAATTGTCATGTTCTCTATTAAGTCGTTCCTTATTTCAGGGAATTCTAGCATTATGTCATGGCAACACTGTTATTTAGTCGGTACCCTCATTCCCATTTGATAAATTAAAGTAGTGTACGCCCACAATTGTTGGTGGGATTGTGGGTATAAATACTAGTGTCAGCACAGAAGAGCTTCATTCTAGTTATTCTGCTCGACTTAAGTGGTCGTAATAAGTGTTCTATTTCTATTGTATATATAGTATATGTGCGGTTGTAATAGCTATAATAGTGAGAATAAAAGTATAGTTAACTAGAGGATCTCTTTTCTTTACATCTCAGAAGTGTGACGTGAACCCGAGAAACTGTAAGTACTTACCCACATTGATTTTATTGTTACAATGATTTTTGGATATAATTACTGACTCGCTAGGTATTAGACTAGTAGAATGGAAACATTAATACTATGAAACGTGATTCTGACTGCCAATAGCTGTTGGTTCAAAGTACAAATCATGGAAAGAACATTAGGTCAGGGCACTCCCTGATATTGTTCCTTTAAATGAGAGCCCCGAGACCATCGATCGTAATTGATTATGGTCCCGAGGTAGTACAATTAATTGACGCTGTTGGTCGTTGTTTTTCTTTGTACTTTCGTTATTCTAAATTATTGGCATATCAAATCGATGTTATTAGTTTCGTGATGAAGGTAGTCAGAAATTTTTGACAAAGCAAATCGATAATTCCAGTTTTTATCGGGGTACCTCCCAATAATACTGAATAGTTAGTTATTAATAATATTGAAGTGCATTGTCATGACCCTAATGTTACTCTCTGGCGGCTTTTAGAACTCCTTAACGAGTAATAGCAGTTTGAATAACCTCTATTTACCAATTTTACACTTTTGCGAGCCATAAATAAGAAATGGCAGCATTCCTTCAGTTATAACTATACCCCGCGGTTCCACCCGCGTTGATTTCCGAGCTCCCACGGGAATTATGTACCCCTGGCAACATGTTGTATGCAAATTTAATGTAGTTTTTCCGACAATTCAAACATTTATTATTATAGTTATATGTATTTCAAACAATTTGTATAATCTTTGACAAATTGGTGAAAACCAAATGAAAATCCGTTCAGTTGTTTTGAGTTTATCGCAATCAGACAGAAAAGAGGGCTTTTCTTAACAAATGTAGTGATTACCGCTGAAAAAGAAAAAAAGGAGATTGGGTTCGACTTTTTGTTTTTTTTTGTTTGTAAATACCCTGCCTTATTGCAATCGCAGATATTTGATTGAGATGCCATCTCTTAATGCATATTATATTTTTTCTTGAATGAACTTCAGTTAAATTTCGTTGTCGACTCGTTTTAATTGGCGCAGTAGGGAAGGGTTCGATTCCGATGAGGGTGGACTTTTTGTGATGAACACAGGGTTCCACTTCACGTAATTGCGCACTTCATGTAATTTAGGCATGTATACATGTGTTTTCGTAAAATGTGTTTCTTATTGTGTGTGTACAATAAAGTATATTTGAGATAAGTGATTTGATACATAAATATCTGTACCTATATATCACGTTTGCTTGGTTTCTATATAACACAAGCTTAGTGTAAGGTCAAGTAGATATGTGAATTGTGACTTATGAAATGGATTAAACAAATTTTGTGAGGCTGTTGTGTGTTTAATGGAATTCAAGTTATAATTAAGTGAACCATTACACAAGTGACCAAAACAGTATGATTTTGTGTATATTCAAGTTGCCTTCCTTTACATGCCATCATATTAAAGTAGTAGCAACTTATTGAACTAGAGACACATTTGAACAAGAAGTTAATGTTTGTTAGAGTTTATTTTGTGAGATGAACTAATCCTTTCCTCCAAATTAAAGCAGAAATATTTTCTTTGAAATGTGTATGTACCAGTTGAATGTGCTCAGGAGGCTATGTAAGCTGAACCAAGTATGCTCAGCGATGGTATGCCAAGCTAAGTGTGCTCAGAGAAGGCTATGTATGTCGAGCCATGTGTGCTCAGAAAGGGCTATGTATGCCGACTGAAAAGCCATGTGTGCTCAGAAATGGCTATGTATGCCGACTGAAGAGCCATGTGTGCTCAGAAATGGCTATGTATGCCGACTGAAGAGCCATGTGTGCTCAGAAATGGCTATGTATGCCGACTGAAGAGCCATGTGTGCTCAGAAATGGCTATTTATGCCGACTTCCGAGTCATGTGTGCTCAGAAATGATTATGTATACCGAGCCATGTGTGTTCAGAAATAGTTATGCCGAGCCATGTGTGCTCAGGAATGATTATGTAAGTCAAGCTTAATGTGTTCAGAATGGCTATGAACGTCTAGGACCGGGGTAATCAGAGATGTGCTTAAAATAGGCTTTGTGTGCCTTTTTAATGAAACCACGTGAAGTTTGGGTAAACTGTTTGTGTCCCAAATATTCTGAAATGCGATATATCATATAGACGAGGTTAATGCGTTTGCTTGAATAGTTAACTGTGAAAGAAAATCCTGATTGACTAGTTAGTTAAAATTTTCCTTTGAAATTCTAATTTCATGGTACCTGATGTCAAAGCGGATATGGATGATGGTAACAAAAGCTGATGCTTTCTTACCCTTGGGCAGATTTTTGTATTTGCATTTAGTAACTTTTTGGGAAATTAATTTTGAGTCTATTACTGTAAAAGGTAGACATATGGACAGAAAGATGTCTTGCACCATTAACCTATGCAACTATGGACCATATTGGGGTATTCTGACCTCTTGTTTGTGACGTAGTGATTTTCTTCTTCTTTCTGAATTTGACACAGGCATCATGGTTAAGTAAGTGTCTTAATCATGCCAGTTTCAGTTAGAGAGAACGATGGACAGTCAAAAAGAATTATTTAATCTGAGTCATGACACGTGAGTCGTGACATATTTTTGCAGTGGGCATTTCGCTGTTATTTGGGATTGTGCAGCAAATCTTATTACGATGGGCGATGTAGATAATGCTGTTTATATGTTTTACATGATGTCGGCAACTTTCTTGATAGAATAAAGAAAAAGTGTATTAAGACAGAATACTGCCAATAGATTAGGGGCCGTGGTGTGAACCGCAGTTCCATGATTCCCCCGTTAAAATGATACTATGACTTCCGATCACTGAAGAAAATTTTGAAGTCTGTTAAATAGTTCTAGAGATTATCCATTCCAAACGAACTGACAAACTCTACCTATTTACGACATTGATTAGCATAAGATTTCACCCAAAAGTGTTAACCAGTGTGCATACTAAGGATGAAGATAATGATGACAGTGGTCAAGCCTGTCCGCTATTCAGGAGGTTCCCGGGGTCGATTCCCGCTATGGTCTAATTCGTGTGATAAACATTCGTTTCCGCTCTCTAAGTCTAGACGTGTTAGATTTAGGATGAAAGTGTCATCATTCTTAATATATTGCTACGAGCTTTTAATTTGCAATATTCGAATGTAAAGTAAGTTGTTCGCACCTTTTATCAACCTCTACAGACCATAATATCTCAACCACCTGTTGGTATGCGATAGAAATGGTATTTGTCTGCCTATGTAAGTTCAGTGACAAAGTAACGTTATGGTGACCTCAAGCTCATATGATGCTGAGCTGGGATTTAGAGATCGAAACTATTTGATGGCAAATGGTGTACGGCATGGCAGTCGAGTCTAGTCAGTTTGTTTTATTGCAATGAGTACTTTCCATAACATGCGAATGGTAACTTTTATGCGTAGGTATCGCATTCTTATATTATGCAGTTAGGGAACATACCTACTATTGCACTGCTACATCCGTGCATCAGTAATTTCAATTGATACCTATGTTTACTTCACAATAGACTGGATTAGATGGAATGGATGAAATTGTAGATTTGATGGGATGAAATTCATGTGAAATTTTTGACTAGAACACAAGTGTAGTATGAATGACTAAGAAACTTTTATTTTTAGTTCTTTGATTCAAGTAAGAAAGCGGTGGTGTATCAAGTTGAAATATGTTGATAAAATATTTCAACTTTGATTTTATCATTTTTAATACTCCACGTATTATTCGAAATACAAAGGGCTAATTTATAAATTCACGTAAAGTCCCAGTGTAGACTTTAGTTATGTTCTGCCACGCTCGATATGTTGTGATTCCGGTTAACTTAATATCATCTATGTGGATAGATGACTATGGCAGTTAATACTTATAATATCATTGGACCATGAAGCCAAAATGTTTACTGTATCTAAGTAGTTTTGAATCTGTCAAGAGTATGTTTTTACAAAAAAAAATCATGAATGACATTTTTGACTTGTAATCAAATTAAATCTTAGCTATTCATTGAGCGTCATGCAATCTTTAAGAACTTGGAGGATTCCGTGGATAACTTGCTACGAAAGTTATCGATTTTAAGTACTTAACTAGAAATTTTTAAAGATTGTTGCATTTATACCTGTAAGTTTGTACATACGGAAACGGAAAATGTTTTCTAGAAAATCAAATATTGTGCTTTTGAGTCGGTTTAATATGCTCAGAATATTCCTCTTTATTGAAATATCAGAAAGTCACAATGAAGTGTGGAAAGGTTTTGCTATTATGCTATAAACGTAGCTATTATGTTTTTGATTTAGTTATAAAGATTTAACAAGCTTTTCGTACGCTTCATATAATATGTACTATGCAATGATAAGGGTGATGTAGCAAGTTGTAAACGCAGATCGACAAATACACATGATAAGTATTCACTTTATTCTCTGTATAAGGGAAAAGATTTGTATTTTCAATAGAGTGAATGTGGTATGCTGTACTCGCTCAGGTCACCGCGAGGAGTTCTGTAATACCAAAATTGACTTGTCAAGACTCAAGAGTATCAAATTATTTTCAAAAACCATTTGATTATTAGACTGTTGCCGTGTTGCCGTCAGCAACATGCCTCATTATTCTCGAAAGTAGTTTCGATATAAAAAAAAAACCTTTTAATGAATAGATTCATTCCATATATTTTATTATTCTTTGTAATATGATCTTGGAACAGTAATGCTTTCAATAAGTAGCTTCCGATTGAAAATACTTTATTTTAGGTTCAGATTTTTGCTTTGAAATACTTTAAAAATAGGTACATACCGATTCAATTTTTTGAATTTATATCGCATTATTTTGTTAGTACCTATTGTGATTATAGATACTTTTCAAGTGGTATATATGATGATGATGATTACAAGCACATGCAACACCATTAACTAGTGCACCGTCAATAGGGCCTTGTAGTATTTCGTTGAGCGAAATGCGGGAAGCTGTAATTTCGGGATATTATCCGTTCAGCGTTCGAGCACAAAAGTTGAGTAAGACAAATCTATCTCAAACGAAATAAAAAGGAATCTATGTCAAATTTTTCAGTGTTCCAAGGCTTGAAATAAATTTAAAATCTTGCTTTGATTTACTTCCGTATCTTAGAACCTGATTGGCTTTTGATAGAAACATTAACAAATAAAGCCGACCATTAAGTTCAGGTCATCGGCTGTGCTCCCAAGTATAGTTGAGTTGTTACCTATAAAGTACCTATAGTTCTTTTTGTAGTCATATTAAAGAAAATTATAATGTACTAAGTACTTTGCAATTAATCAAATGAAAAAAGCTTGTAACGAGGCGGCTGTATGCCACTTTTTTTTATATCCTGACTCATTTCTACTTTACTTAAAAAAATAACTGTTGTCCTTAATATTCAAATTTTTCATTCCTTTTTTTTATTATTCAAAACTAATAAAATTATTTCACTCCTGTAGGAGTAGGACAGTATATTTATTTAATGTAGGAGCTAGCCGGAGGTTTATAATCTATAACCCCTCTCAGTCTTTACATATGCAAACTTAACAAGCTATCATGATTCTTATTTTGATGTGTTTTGCGATTTGAAGTTCCATTTGAAACCAAAGATTTCAAGTATTAAATAAGGTAGATATTACTAGCGTGCGGAAAGTGAGGCATTCATAATATGTGCGTAAATAAGAACCTTTCAATTTAGTCGTCTAATAGCAGCGAGAAAAGAAGCGCGTCTATCAGATATTGACATATTTATAAAATGCCGTGTTGTGCTTTTTTTTTCTCTCTTCAAATGTAATAATTATGATTCAAAGATACGAAAAAAATAGAGTTACATATCATATTAAGTAATTAAATAAGACTATTTTATCTGAATCTGAATTTTAAAATAATAATTTGCATAAATTATTGACACTTTGGTTGAATTAAAAAGGAATAGAGAATGTGGTACCTACCGTATCTAGGTATATCCATTCTCTTCCATAAGTTCTTTTTGTTCCATAAGTTCCGTAATAGCTTTCGCATTCACTGTCGTAAACTTAATAATATAGAAATAGATGAACAATATTAGAATTCCGTGAAGCATGACCCTTACTTAATAGTTTCAATTATTAAGTAATTCAACTTAGCATATAATAATATACTAAGGTGCATTTTTTTTAAGCATAGGCAATAGACATTGTGTTTTATGCACTTCAGTTCATTGTAAATTAAGTTATTAAATTAAGAGTTATAAAGTAGATTAGTAACATATGAAACAGTAGTTAGTAGTTACTAAGTGACTACCATATTATTGCATTATAACAAATGTTTAAAAACATTTGATGGCTAAAATAGAATGTCATGTTATATGTCTTATCCTAACTATTACCATCTGTAATCTGTCAAGAGCCAATTCATGATCAGTATAAACTATTGAGTCAATGAACCATAATAATCAGTAAGTAACATTCATTAGACGCATTGGCTCTTAACAAAGGGTAATTAAAAATTTAAGCTGGATCCAAATTATTGTTATTTTAGTTGTTATACTGTAATGAGTCCCAGACAGAGTTTATTCTTTGTGAATGGAGGTACTGTGCGCCGGAGTCTGCACGTAGTCGGATGGCCGAATGTCATGTTCTCTATTAAGTCGTTCCTTATTTCAGGGAATTCTAGCATTATGTCATGGCAACACTGTTATTTAGTCGGTACCCTTATTCCCATTTGATAAATTAAAGTAGTGTACGCCCACAATTGTTGGTGGGATTGTGGGTATAAATACTAGTGTCAGCACAGAAGAGCTTCATTCTAGTTATTCTGCTCGACTTAAGTGGTCGTAATAAGTGTTCTATTTCTATTGTATATATAGTATATGTGCGGTTGTAATAGCTATAATAGTGAGAATAAAAGTATAGTTAACTAGAGGATCTCTTTTCTTTACATAATATAATATAATTTACGTAATTTACATAATATAATGTGCTCAAAACGCGAAAATCTAAAAACTTAAAAGCGATGTTTTTTATTACCTTTTTTGCCTGACGTTTCGGCCGAGTTGTAGGTAATAAAAAACATCGCGTTCAAGTCCCGCGTAATTTTACATAATATAATGTGCTCAAAACGCGAAAATCTAAAAACTTAAATAGAAAAATACTTGTACGACAAAACGTACCGCCAAAGATTTTGATCTTAATTTGAAATTATGTATCAAATGCACCGCCGAGTGTAATCTTTGTATTATCTGAAGGTTGACTGGCATAGAATGCCACTGTGGCATTAAGTCTGACTTTTCTACCATGATGTGCATAAAGTTTAAATAAATAAATATAAAATTTATTACAACATTTATCACCACAAATTCGGTAGAGCCTCCAAATTTTAAAGTTATTTACACTAGCTTTGCCATCCCATTGCGTTAGTGTTATTTTTACTTTCTCCTAAAGAATTTCCTTCAACATAATTCTATTTAATCAAAAAGAGACGATATTCACATTTTCGTGTTTCCATTTTCCCGCCATACTTACGTCATTATAAACACAATCGCTTTGTTCCCGAACACGACCTTACGAAATATAAAATCACTTCTCATTTGCATCTCATGCCTTTTTATTGCCCACGAAAATATTAGATGTCTTCCTACGCCGAATATGTTTTTCTTCTGTTACAAAAGGGCATTCCCTTGTTTACGTAGATTAAAATTTGATTTCGTCTGAAAACACTTGGGCGTGTACGAAGCAAACTTATAAATGTCATTTCTGTAATATTTTGTTGTCTTTTTTATATCCTAATAATGTTTGCCAGTGACAATAATAATAATATCTAGATGCATGGAGTTCAAATTTTGATAAACCTTTTGTTATTAGAGTCAAATATGTAGAGTTACGTATATCGTAACAGGTACTTGCACCGTTATTATAAAATAATATATTATGAGCATATTTGGATTTTTAAGCGGTAGAAAACTTCTTGAAAGGTGTTTAAGAAAGGATGAATAGTTCTTTAATTCAACTTCTTATTTATTCATTTATTATTAACGGCGGCGGTAATCACTTACCATCAGGTGTACCGAGGGTGTACCACTTGCCCGTTTGCCCCCTATGACGTAAAAAAAAACCGACTTCAAAAAGGAGGAGGTTCTCAATTCGACGCGTAAGTTTTTTTTTTTCACACAGAACACGTCTTACAATTTTCTTCTACCAAAGAGAGCCTTAGAGCTGCTTCAAACACAGGCATTAGATATCATTATCTCTGACAAAACTTATTTAGTTGACTTTCTTAAAGTCCGATCATTCTGCACCATTATTAATTTGCTACAATATTATTTAATGTTCTTTTCTTTTTATTTCGATAAATCTCCAATCAATTTACAATAAGAAATCTTTCAACGAATTCGTTAAATATTTAAAACGTCTATAAACGTCTTCAAATTCCTTGCCCTAATCTTATTTCGCAGCAATTATCCCTTCTTCTCTCCAATTACTTAATTTAAATGCGCAATAATTTATTCTTTCTGACGTTACTTAAGTGTCGCTGTAAATGGAAATGTGAGGTCAAGGTTGAAGGTTGAAAAGTCTTTGTTTTCTACTTGGGTAGGTACCTACTTGTTTTAGTTTTAAAGGTGTACGATATTTTAGAAATTAATTCAACACGTTTGCTACCTCGATTTTTGCCTCTAACATTCTAGAAATTGATTCGACTAGTATCTATGGTATATCTTTTTCTGTATCACTGACAACTTTTATGCAAATATTCAAAATGATCGGTTGAATAGTTACGTGAAAGCGTAATAAACAAAAAACTCACATTCACATTTATAATGTGAGTTAGGATGTGTAACGTGACGTCAGTGATAAGTGTGGTTTACCTAAACCCCGCGGCGACGTGAGTTACCTGCGTGTCAAATTGACGGGTCGTTATGTTAACGGACATAGGCTTAGAGGGGTGGGCAGAGCTCCTCGCGCGACGTCATGTAAAAAGGTGGCGACCACAGAACAGAAGAAAGGTAGAAGGGGATCAACTCAGTTTTGGTAATTTATGAAAACAAAATATGAAAACCAAACGGACAAAAATATTCATTGACGGAACGCCATTTGAATATGTTTTTACGAAAGTTGAGCGTTTGCGTCGGCATTTCCTCGGGAACTCCGAGATAAAACGAAAAAACACAGCATTTTTCATATCAGTGTGATATATTATAGTATGAGTATTGAGTATACATATACGAACAAACTAGAGGGTGAAATCATGTGTTCATAATTGAAAGCCGGCTCCCAAATAAAATCACTTTTAATAAAATTCATTTAATTTTACCTTTTAATATTATAATTTTGTAGAATTACATTTATACTTAGGTACCTACATATTATAGGGTCAAAATTTCTATCCAAAAATATAGTGTAAGTAATAATCATTGTGTTGAATCCGCAAAAAAATATAACATCTATGAAGAAGATCGACAAGAAACTTGGTTACAACAATTCTGTGATAAAAGATATATGGACGCAGATAAGCAATAACATGTTAACCCACAAACTTAAGTTATAGATTCAGAACGATTTATGGAGAGTTAGGGAACGTTTTTAATTATGTTATTACATTTTTAAATATGTAACTAAATATTTAACAAAAAAAATGCTGACACAAAATGGCGCTATACTTTTGAAACACGAATTGCTCAAAATTTCTCCAGTGTGGGTTAACACACTATTGCTTATCTATCTATGTCCATGTCCATATAGCGTTGGTAAATTTATTACGTCTACATGAGTAAACATATACATTATACCGATATACAATGTCATTGAGGGAAAATACCGAGGTGTGCCCCAAAGGGCAAAGATGGAACACAAGGGTGGAAGATGATAGCATTCGAAAATATGTTGAATATAGAAAAAGTAGAGGGCATAGTTCTTTGTTGTTTATAGCAAGTTTTACTTTTGCGATTATTCTCTTCGCAAGTTGTGAATCGACTTTTATTGAACCTCTAAAACTGAAAAAATTGGAAATATAATTAAGTAATTTTTAAATTTGTCAAACTGTATTAAATAATGTATTATTATAAATAAATGATTGAGTTCTCACGAAAAAAGCATAAAAAATAAAATTAAGATAATATCTTATCAGACTCATCTATCGATAATAATGATTGAGGTAATGTGTAACGGATAGCTATTTTACAATCAAATTATTAAAATTAAATGACAAACATATTTTTTGAGTGAAAGTTAAATGACAACTTGTACCTACTGGTTTTTTAAACCAGATTGAAGGGCAAAGGTTGCAATTGCATACTGACGCTTTCACTACACATGGCTTAAAATTTAAACCATAGTTACGTTATGGGCTTGTCAACCAAAGAACTTTTAGTCCGTCTTGTAGATATTACCGCCGCACTCAGAGTCGACTTTAATGATTACTTAGTTAAGTATAGATTTTTAAAACAAAACTGCCGCCATTAGACAAGTTTAGTAAATTAATGTTAATTGGCATTTAACTAATTAAGTTACACCTCATTAAATGCCAATTAACATTAATTTACTGAACGTCTCTGATCGCGGCAGTTTGGTTTTAAAAATCTATACTTAACTAAGTAACCATTAAAGTCGACTCTGAGTGCGGCGGTTAGACACGTAGACTTGAAATGACGTTTACACGTTAGACTAATTATGACGTCAAAATCCCCCACTTCTAAACTTTAATGCGTTTTATCTTAGTATTTTTTCAATAATTTGAAAAAGCAAAAAATTAAAAAGCAAGTTTATTATTTTTTATTAATCTACAAGACGGACTAAATAGAATTTTGTGTATTTTCATTTATTTGAAAAATTAAAAAATACGTAATGATTTTTAATTTTCTAAATGACGGACTAATTAGAATTTTGATATATTGCCGGAACGTTAGTGAAAATTTTGGAAATGTGTGTAAAAAATCAAGTATAGGTACAATGGCACTCTTACAATATTATTTTATTTGTTCAACGCTGCAAGCGTTTAAACTAAATTTCTTAAAAACTGAATTTTTTCTGGGATGAAAATAAATACTTAAAGTACCTACTTTTCATGCCATACGTTTCACGCTAGAGGAATTCTGTAGTTATTGTTTAAATTAATATCTTTTATATTAAATTGGGAACCATTGTCATTGGATAATAAGACGCCATACCTACCTACCTGAAGAAAAAAAAACAACATTCCAAATCTAAATTGATATTACTTTTTCACTTCAAAAAGATCAAAGGAAACTTGACGTACAGCCTTCATACTTCCACCGATTTCATTCACCCCGGAGTGTCGTTTCTATTCAAACAATGTTATTCGTCTGAACCGTTCATGTGTAGGTACACCGTTATTACTTATTCATCTAACGATACTCAGCGAAAATAGAATTTCACCTCTCTCACGAGCTTACTTATTCTTGTGGAGTTTTTGTGGAAACATACGGATTTCTGTTTTGTCAAATACCGGAGCGGGTTTCTTTATGAAAGGGTTCAAGAGATGATTTTGTATGAGATTTAAACACATAGATTAGTGCTTATATATCTTATAGTCCATGCAAAACTTTTTTTTTTATTTATTCTAGTATTATTTATTCTACCTTAGCTGAGAGTTGAAATATCGTACTTAAGCTAATTTTTTATGTTTTTTGTCTTATTCCTTAAATTGCAATTATCGTATAGAACTTAACAATTAGATAAAACAATATTTTCTTCAGATATTAAAAATTATATATTCGCAAATCCTGCATTACCAGCATTCTATTTTCTTTTTGTTACCTGCCAGTTCATAGATTTTTCTTAGTTAAATGGTATTAGACGAACATAATACCTACATAGTTTGCTCTTTTGCGCGGACAATAGGCTAGTTTCCTAAATTTTCTTTTTTAGTCCGTTTTGTAGATTGTTAAAAAATATTGGACACGTATTTTTTTATTTTTTATGTAACCAAAAAATAACGGAGATATATCAAGTCGAAATTTCACATGACGTCACGCCTCGCTACAGTTTGTTCGCACGTTATAGCGAGCTGTGACATCACGAGTCCCCCACCCTAAACTTTAATGCGCTTTATCTATGCATATTTCCATTATTTTAAAAAAGCAAAAAATACGTGTCTTTTATTTTTTTATTATCTAACTGACGGACTAAATAGAATTTTGATTTTTTTACCCAGGAAACTAGCCTATTAGTGTAACATTCTCTTTCGTATTTTCACATCACAATCTACGTATGGTTGAGTCTTGCTACGTCAGCGAAAGATTTAGGTAAATTGATGAAGGCACACGAAGGGTTTTTTTTATTGTATTTTGGCAAAGGCTTCTGGGCCACGGAGCCTAAGTACTGTACCCTTTTGCACGGCCGCCTTTGTGTCGAATAACTTATCATTGGCTTTATACGAATTGTTATAAATTGTATTATTAAAGAGGGTTGAATATTTGGAACTTTTAGTTTTCTTCAAGATAGAAAACATTTCGCCTCCTTTGAAATTATTAATATTGTATGTAAATAGGTATTTGTGGCACAATGATTTTGTGTTCCGTCTAAGATATATCTATATTGTGTCGTTTTTTGTAAACACCTTATTATGAAAGCCCATTACAGGCTTGCTTTGCCTGGAATGTCAGGCATTTCAGGCTGAAATATACATTCTAAAATTAGACTATTACTGTGACGTGGAAAAACACATGGTCAATACGTCATTACCTTAATTTCATTTGGAATCTTGACTCGTAGTAAATTGGCAGAACACAATATTGAATTAAGTACCTACTCTTACACAGTCATAACATCCTGGTGCATACAGGATCAGCAATGACCCCGTTAGATGAATGCAACAGATACTGGTAAGTTACAAATAGAAACATGCGGTACCAGCGCAGACTGGGTGCTTGTTATCATTGGACTGGTCACGAAAATCTGTACCATATGTACTTACTACATAATGGAAAAGTACCGTGACTGTAATGTCAACAATGTACCTACAGCAGAAGGCAGGTTCATAGAAAGTCTACGTCCAAAACGAGCAGAAACTCTAATATAAGAAAGAATCTAGATTATAGAACACAACGTAGGTATTGAATATACAATACACGAGTTTATGCAAAATTCTCCTAGATTCCATCATCAAATCTTGACTTCATGTACTTACTCATCACTTCGTATACTCCACCCTTCCAAAAAAAAATCCAAATCCGTCCAGCCGTCTTCAAGTATTCGCGTAACAAACATAAAAAAGTCAACATACAGTCGAATTGAGAACCTTCTCCTTTGAGAACATCGGTTAAAAAAACAAAACATAAAATATCTATAAAATTTAAGTTTTTACCATGTGCAAGATTTCCCCAACAATGTTGTCATTTTAGGAAAGTGATCATTTTAGGAAAGTGGACGTTATATGAAAGTGGTCATTTTCGACCTGAAGGCTTCCTGAAGGAATAGAATTGCTTTGCAAAATTTGAATTTTCAAGCAAAGTAAGTAATACCACTGATAACTTACTGCTACTAACAGTAATCCAAACATGTTTATTTATTTATTTATTTTATTTATTTATTCTTTATTGCACAGTGTGTACAAATGGCGAACTTATGTTGACAGCTGACACACACCATATTAGATGTATGTATATTGTTATAAAATTTAATAAAATAGGTACACTTGCACTAATTTATTTAAAAGTTATACATAGAAACTATCTGTAAATCTGTATAATTAGTTCTTCTTTTTTTACTATGGACTATGGACATGTTGACTAATTTTTTTTAGTCCGTCTTGAAGATTATTAAAAAATATTGGACACGTATTTTTTCTCTTTTTACGTAATCAAAAAATTACGGCGATATATTGAGTTGAAATTTCGCGTGACGTCACGACCCCCTCACCCTAAACTTTAATGTGCTGTATCTCTGTATACAAATTTTAATTTATTTGAAAAAGCAAAAAATACGTGTCTATTGTTTTTTAATTTTCTAAAAGACAGACTAATTAAAATTTTGATTTTCAAAAGTTGTCAACATCCCTATTGTAATGAATTTAGCAGCGTCGAGTTTCAATATACTACTATGTAGTTACTATATGGTACGAGTCGGGAAAAATATATAGTAAATACTAAAATAAATAGCAAAATTAAATGCGATAAATCGTGATAGACGACCATAAGAATGTGAAGAAGAAGAAACATAAAAATTTGCAACAATAAAGGTTACTTTGTGATTCTAACAATTTGAATAGTAGGAGGCATAACGTACAAGGAACACGTACTTGTGGCATTGTCGAGTTGTGATACTTGCCTATCAAAAATTTACTGAGGAAATGTTGGAATTTCACGCTTGATACTCAAGGCAGCGGTTAGACTAATGACCGTTCGAACTCAGCACAAAACAAACGTATCCGACTATATTTGAGTTGTGCGAAGTCGTCCAAGTTGTTCTATAAACACACGAATTAGATTCTAAACTCAAACAACCGCCGATTACACCCGAACAAAGCCGAATCACGTTCCGCCAATCAGGACCGACGCGACGACGACGTACCCGAATTAATTCACAAAATGGAACACTCGATTTTGATGTAGTGCCATCTGTCATTTGTCTTTTGTTTCCAATATGCCACACGATTTTGGAATTTATCACAAACGTATCAGATTCTACAAACGTTCGTATATTATAGATGAAACGTTTCTTGGAAAGTGCCGTCGGTTGAACGTTTCGTCGTTAAAATTTAGACTCTTCGCAATGGTGATAAAGTCGATTATTCGACGAGATCGATTTTGTTAATTACTAAATGTTTCTAATGAGTCGCGATTACGAAGTGCCTTGTTTCAAATAATTAAAATTTACGACAAGTATGTGTTCTGTAAAAGAATTACATTTCGCTATTACTTTTTGCACGTTATGAATATTGCAATTTGCAAAGTATGCATTAATGGGTGATTTAATTAATTTACGGAATTAGAAATCGAGTTTGAAAATTGAGGGCGAACACATAGACACGCTGTTTTATTTTATTTAGTGCTTGTATTATTTTATTAGAAGGAAGTTCTTTATCGCGTGCTGCGGATGGGAGTAAAAAATCATTTTCCGTGACGTCGCATCGTCACACAGCTGCTCTACGGAAAAACAAAGCAACTGTCATTCTTTTGAAAATGTTTTTTTTTTTGCTTCTTTTCACGCATAACGGACTCAGTTTGATGTGGAAAAAAACTTTGTTCTAACCAAGTGTTCCACTACACTCACGCATTTTTTAATTTAATTTTATTTAGTGCTTTAATAAAAGATAATCGGTAGGTAAAGGAAACTGTGGCCATAATGTTATTGTAAGTACTATTTTAATTTTGTCAAATTTTAGGGTGAAAATCAATGGAATTTTATAGAATAGAATAGAATAGAATAGAATACACTTTATTGTACACCAAAATAATTTTACAGTGTGTTTACAGAAACTTATAACTAAGGGCATACAAAAGGCGGTCTTATCGCTTTACTAGCGATCTCTTCCAGACAACCTATAATAACACTTTTTGGCTAATTTTGGCATTCGTTGTATGTGTAAACTGGGATGTTTAGTAAACATGACTCCTAGCTAGTACCTCCTTTATACTGCAAGTTTATTGGCACAAAATTTTAACTCTAAGTTTCTGGCGAACAAGTAGCTATATTTTCGGACGTCACATCGGGTAACAAAGCCTCGTGGCCAGAACTAAGCAGTCACGTAACGCTTCAGTTCATTAGAGAGGTTAGTTCCTTCGCCTCGAGTTTTGTTACGCCTTGTTTGCCGAGGGTCACACTTCTTTGTGAGACCCATGGTAGGAAATCCTTATTAATATTATTAATGCGAATGTGGCGCTGTTTGTTACGTTTCTTCTTCACGTCTTAACTACTCAACCGATCATCAAGAAATTACATACACGTTGTCTGGGGTTTCGAAAAGGTTCAAAAGGTATCTACTCCGAAATTTACGCGGGTGAAACCGCGGGCAGCAGCTAGTAAGTTGATAAGTTTAAAAGCGATTAACTATCAGTTATCTTCTTAATAATATTATAACTATGCGCTATCCAAAGACTATAAAACCACTTGACTGCGCATACAGTGCCCCGACGCTCGAAAACTATTAGTATTTTGTCGCCTATGTATAGACTACGGTACTAGTAACCATTTTAGTTGTGACCAAGTTCCAGACCTGTGTGCACGCTAAATTATTTAAAAAATTTTTGGTTTTGTTTACAATTTATAACGCATAAAAATGCCTTCATGCGCAGTAAAGTGGTGCGGGAAACATTCCAAGACATCTAGTTACAAAAAGGATGGCATAACTTTTCATCGGTAAGTAAATACTACGAAAATTATGTTTGATTTAATCAGATTACGAGCCAGGGCAGGGGTCTTCTTAAAATGGTGGTTTGGTGACAGCAAAAGGATAAGTACAGCGCGTTTATGTCTTTTGGAAAAGTCCCTTTCTTCCATTAGGAAATTCTAATCCTTCTATCTCTTTCTTTTCATACATACGCAACTTGACCTTGAACTGACCAATTACAGCCGGGCATTCTCCTTTACAGCCGCCCGCGGCAGTGAGTCGTGTACTTAGAAGAAATCGGCGTATACGCTCTCTAGTGGTTATATGCTCAGTGGCGCTATCCAATTGGGATCAAACTATGTACCTATGTCTAACTTTTCAGTTACATGCGAATGTGAGATATCCTCAAGGGACATAAAATTGCTTGACAAAATCAAAATCTACAAATTCTAATCTCATTTTAATTTAATTTAATTATTACTTATACTAGTTGTTCCACGCGGTTCCATATGCGGTAATTTCGGGGTATTCGCGGGAATTTCGGGATATCTATACATATCAAAAATGCTTTGTCCTGATGGATCAACGCACAGCCTAAACCGCCGATCGTAGAGACCTGAAACTTGGAGGGTGTGTTCTTTGTATGACGTAGGCATCCGATAAGAGAGGATTTTTGAAAATTCAACCCCTATAGGATGAAAAGGGGTTGCAAAGTTTGTATGGAACAATTTTGCGGGAACTCCGAAATTATCGCGGGTGAAACCGCGCGGACAGCTAGTATTATAATATATACATTGTCCTTTACATTGCAAACTTCAAAGACGTTTCCCCTGGATTTGTATTGTGTAGGTCATTGCTCACTATAGCAAAGCGTTCACTGAACTTTTTTTCCATTCCCTCCCCAGACTGCGTCCACCTGCAACTCTACAAAGACTTGAAGGAGCGCCAGAGGAACGGCCAGACGAAGGCGTCTCTGTCGCTGCAGCAGTACCTGGGCTTCGAGTCAGGGTTCACCCTGGACAAGGAGTCCAACACGCTGGCGATCCTGTGCGAGGACGTCGTCCCGGTGCTGGCCTTCGATACCAGGGAGATCCTCATACAGTGGAGGGTCAAGGTGAGACGAAACTCCTTCCCTTTTCTATACATGTGTTATATATTTTTGGCTTTTGGATAAAATCGGTATTTTGTTATTTTTAGCTTTTCAGTTTTGTGTTTTTGGAAATCGGTTTTAATTTTTTTGTTAAAATTTTGTTTTGAGTTTGTCGTGAACAGACACCGGAACCGACTTCATTTTATATAGGTACCATGTAAAAAACTTTAAACACAACTTTTCATCACTTAAATGTATAATCATTCTTACTTTAAGCCATGTATTCCATAGAATAGAATAGAATAGAATAGAATAGAATCATTTATTTCACATTATCAATTCCATAGTTATATTACTTATAAAAATGTCAGAGGATAATATGATCGTCAATAATAAAATAATAATAATAAAAGTATCATAATAAGAATGTCAATAATTATAAAAATAATAAAAATGACATTTAAATCAAAAAATGAACATGTCAAAAATGTAAAAATAAAGATTATAAATCGATCAATCGATTGTGTGCAAATATTCATTTAAACAATAAAATTCGCTATCCAACAAAAGATTCTTCAGCTGGCGGTAGAAAGTTTCGTCAGATGTATTTTTTAAACTAGCGGGTAGTTTCTCATAAAGAATTGGGCCAATCACACGCGGGTTTCTAGTGGCCAGTTTAGTCCGGTGGGGGACACTCGCTAGTCTTCCCGCATTACGCAAAGATCGCCCTCCACACTCTCGAAGACTGAAATTTGCTATATTTTTGCGGACATAGGAAATGATCTCGAATAGGTACAGACATGTCATTGTCATTACGCGGTGTTTAGTGAAGAGTGTCCTACAGGTTTGCCTTTGTTTTATACCTGCGATAATGCGAAGCGCGCGCTTTTGTAGAACAAAAACGCGATTGGAGTCTGTCGAGATTCCCCACAACAATATACCGTATGACATCAGTGAGTGAAAATGTGCATAGTAAGTCTGTCTTAGTACGGCACTGGAGACGAGTGGGCGCAATTTTCGCAGAGCGTAAGCTGCACTACTAAGTTTGTCACAGAGTGACTGTATGTGGTTTTTCCAGTTAATATGTGAGTCCAGTGTATAACCAAGAAATCTGCACGCGTGACTGATCGGAATAGGGCTATCTATGCAAACAGGTAGTTCAACTGCTTTAGCCGAAAATAACATTAGGGTGGACTTTGTTGAATTGAGGATAAGTCCATTTGATGAAAACCATTCGTGCAGCCGGCTATATGTGAAATTTATTTTTGAGTTCAGCTGCTCATAAGTGCGGGCACATATCACAACCGTCGTATCATCAGCAAATAAGACAACTAGACCGTCTGTGATGAAGTGGGCAAGATCGTTAATGAACGCCAGAAACAAAGTATTCCCAAGCGAGGATCCCTGTGGTATACCGATTTTGACATCTCCCGCCTCAGATCTGTATCTCTGGCCATTAGCTGTCACTACTACGCGTTGCTTGCGGCCCTCTAAGAAGGATTTGAGCAGCATGTGGGCATTTTCCTTTATACCGTATGAATTTAATTTTGCCAAGAGCAACTCGTGTGAGATGACGTCAAAAGCTTTTGTGAGATCACAAAAAAATAATTTCCATAGTAGTATATGTAAGTAATATCTATGCCAGTGATCTGCGCTAGCCGTTTTGCTCGTATATAGGTATAAGCATACAGAATAGAATATAATAACTAGAAAGGCAATGTAGACGGGGCAGGCGCGTCACGGATGCGAAGGAAGGATGAGCAAAAGCTCATACCAACTTTCCCAAAAATTTTATAGCTGACATATCCTTATCATGTTTATACATGCGAATGTGAGTGTGTTTGTTACGCTATCACGACGCTCATCCGATTCCTATGAAATTTTGGATACACGTTGTCAGAGGTACAAAAAAGGCCATGGGTATACTTTTATTCCAATATTCCCTAAGAAAATTCGTTCGTTCACGCACGAAATTTCAGAAAACAGCATATATGTATTGTATATGTATAAAAAGAATGAATATCTGTGTGCGTGGCGGAGAGCTTGGTGTGCGACAGTGAGCCGGTGACACTGCTTCAGTCTGTTTTCATACTAAACTGACAATGAGTCTACATAGGACCTTCTGTTTTCTGTCTATATACATAGGTAACAGTAGGTTTTTATTGCTCGACCTCTATTATATGGATGCTTTTTATGTAAATGCGGGATGGAGCCAAGATGGCTCGCCGCGTTCCGCTATCCTTACAGAATACAGATACGTCGTATGACAATAGAATGTTTCACATAAATAGACATACTGAATTTTGCAAAACATGTTTCTTGGAGAATCCTTACAAAAATGTGATTTGACCAATCAATGTGTAATGTATGTATGTATATATACACACCGGCAGAATTAGCGGAACATAAAAAGGCAGAGTATAGAAATAATGACATATATGTATTAAAACAAATTATTATCAGGCATGAAGTAATAAACTAATATACATCTTTTTTAGTTAAATTTTATTAAAAATAATCAAAATTAAAAAAAAAAATCTCTAGTTTGTGAGAACACAGACAATGTTGCAAATAAAAGTTGAATCACGAAGGGGAAACACACGTTATTAATCGTTCATTTATTTAGTGTTAAAATCACAGTAATCTTTAATTTGCAACATTATTTGTGTGCCCACAAATTAGAGAAAAAGTGGTTTTTTTATATTATTATTATTTTAAATAAAATTTAATAATTTAATTACAAACTTTTAAAGTGTTAAAAGATGTATATTAATTTATTACTTCACGTCTAATTATTATTTGTTTTAATATAGGTATATACGTAATTATTTCTATACTCTGCCTTTTTATGTTCCGCTAATTCAGCCGGTGTGTATATAATATATTGCGGTTGATCCGATTTGGTTATCATTAATTACCATCTATCGTCATCATCATTATATCAACCGGAAGATGTCCACTGTTGGACATGGACATCCTCCTCCAAGGATCGCCGCAACGACCGGTGCTGCACTTCCCGCATCCAATGGCAAAGGGTACATATCATAGGGTACTTTTATCCTTGAATTCCCGCGGGAACTCCGAACTAAAAGCGGGTGGAACAGCTGGTATTTTTGTAAAAATACAAGAATCCTTTGAGTATGTAATATTTGTTATCCTTAGTACTTTTAGAGGCCTGCTTTCATTCCACATAGTTTTCTAAAATCCCGCTTGCTTGTTATATGACAAATTATAGGTAACTCTATTAAGTATACATGTTGGAAATTCTCTCACTTTCCTCTCCAGGTGCAGCACAACCTGGGCACCAGTAAGGAGTTTGCCGCCGTCATCATATCTTCCCCCAGCACCAACAGCATCAAGGCCGGGCCGGTGCGGCTGCACGCGTGCGGCCCGCGGCTGGCGCTGTGCGCGTCCCGCCCGCCCGAGGTGCTCGCTCTCTGGGACGTCAAGTTACTCAGGTATGTGTTTAAACTGGCAATTCAGACAAAAAAAAATATAAAAAAATAATAATTTCAAGGTAAATTTGTTTTTCTGATGTCACTTAACAGATTACCAACCAAGTTTCGACTAAATTAGACCTGTGGAAGATGCTCACATCCATTCATCAATTAGAAAAGAGTTTGATAATAGAACTATCTCGATCAAGTTACCTTGGAAACAAAAAGATTAAATCAAATTTAACCAAAATAAAGGCCAAAGTCGTTTAGGAGATGCAATGCTACAGGTACATAGATGGACGTGTGTAGACATTTTACATGTATACCACCTTTTATAGGAAACGTCGGGGGTTCAAAAAAGCCTCTCATGATACAAAAAGACAATTTCCACAGTTTGAGCAATCAGTTTAATTAATAAGAACACAGGTATGAACAGATATGCCCGTGCGCTAATATTACATTAAAAAGTCAATTTTCTCAGCCTCTTTACTAGTACTTTTTAATTCTAGGCGAGGCTAGGCTAGTGCGCAAAATACATATTAATTAGGTAAGTCAACGGTAGGTTTTCATTTGCATTTTAGTTGTCTCCTAGTTCCTGTTTACGATTAATTATTTGAGACTAGAAAATGTACAACTACCTCTAAAATGCCTCCCGTAATTCATTCGGGCCCAATCGTGTCGTGTTGAACTTATTAACGGATTTCCGCGAACAACACTTCTAGACGAGTTCGACCCAGTTTGGCGGGAGGCAATGATAGTTCGACTTTGACATTTAAATTAGACGCGACATTCGCCATTCAAACGTGCAAAGGAACGGATAGGCGGGCAAAGGAATTAAATTCGTACAGCTTCTATCTTACAACTTGTTTTAGGTAAAGGAGAACAAGTTCTCGTCTAGGCTGCCAGTTTCAGTTTTGTTCACAGCCTTGTTTAATTCGAAGTATAAATTCTCATTCGGCGCTAGTGGGTTTAGTTCTTTGTTGTTTTCTTGTTTTCTTCAACGCTTCTCGTTTTTACTATCCGCCGGCGCCGCGCGGTAACGTAATCTCATCAAGGTTCCCGCTTCTTTGTTGTTTCGTGAACATTTCGTGTCGATGTGCACAAAACATATCATAATTAAATTTTTGTGTTTTATTACGAGTTGTACGGAACGTGTTGCTTTTTATTTGTTAGGTGTTCGTTGTCATTTTTGTTTTGTTTTTTTTTTTCTTACCGCGGTTATATTTTCTACTTTGGCGTGCTAATTTTTTTTTATTGTTTACACTCAACTTATTCTATTTATCTTCTTACTATTTTTTACAAAACCAAACCCGGCGCATGTAATATTTATTGTAGGTACTTAATCCTACTAATATTATAAATGTGAAAGTGTGGATGTTTGGAGGTTTGTTACTCAATCACGCAAAAACGGCTGAACGGATTTGGATGAAATTTGGCATGCAAGTTTTCAGGGGTATAGAGAAGGACATAGGGTACTTTTTATCCAGGAATTCCTGCGGAAACTCCGGGGCATAGCTATAGTTATTTATATTTTTATGGAGTGACTAGTTTTTTCGTGGCATACCGAACAGTGGTTGCAAACTACCGTTACAAGAGATATATCGATTAACACAAGAAATTTTAATCTGATATTTAAAATAAGTCATGAAAACGTAGTGGCCATTGTAAAATATTATGTAGATAATTCATTTTATTTGTTTTTGTTTCATCCAATTTCCAACATAATTTAACTTCGTGCTTCCTTTTTCAATTAATGACAAATCGTTTTGTAAAAATTTATTAAAACTTTTCAACGAACTTTAGATCATTGTAATTAAAACTCGTTTTGCAAAGACTTAGAAAGATTTACTTTTTCTTCAAAAAAGATGATTTATTTATGTTTATTTCCTTATACCTACTAGCATGTTTACAGTTTTTGTCTAAATTGCGGGCTGGCCCAAAATTCGCAATGCTTTTACTATTATAAGTACTATAAATTTTTAAGACATACCAATTAAAAACCTTTATTATCTCCGAGTGGCATAGGATACTTTTTATCCTGGAATGAAGAGTTCACGCGGGCGAAACCGCGGGCGACAGCTAGTAGTATAATAAAAAGACCAAGCAACGAAAGAGGACCCTTCAAAACTCTCCAATTAGTCCCCAAGGATTAAAGAATACCAGTCGCCATCACAGCTCTGACAAATCGTCGGAGATAATTGACGTCACTTTCTTGCGCCGTCCAACTTAGATATTCGGCCAGTTTTGCGACATGAAAATAAAAGTTAGGCATTGTCTAAGTTAACAGATTATTTTTTTAGACGCGTACCTACAGTGCCATTTTACTTTTTAGGGTTCCATACCCAAAGTGTAAAACGGAACCCTTGGCGCCGCCCTTAGTAACAACTAAGGGCGGCGCCATAGTCTCGGCGGCAGCGGTGGTGGCTGCGGCAGCGGTAAAAACAAATGGTAGACAACATAAGAAATAGGCCACAGCTCGCGCCGCTGATAGCTGTGGCCGACTTCATATGTTGTATACCATTTGTTTTGGCCGCCGCCGCCACCGCCGCCGCGGAGACTGTGGCTAAGGGTTAAGACTTCGCCGTCCGTCCGTTCGTCCGTCCGTCTGTCTGTACGTGATAGTTGAAATTTTCACAGATTATGTATTTCTGTTGCCGCCATAACAATAAATTTATTTTATTTTATTTTCTTTATTTGGATTACCAACTTTACTTATAAATTTTATTTAAGGGGGCTGCCGTACAACAAACGTGATTTTTTTGCTCGATATTGATAACGGCAACAGCTAGACGCTTGAAATATTCATATAATATATAGTTATAGGTATATTCACTTTAAAAATATATACCTAATTGAATTAAAATAAAACAAATATTTAAGACAAGATATTTATGCCGTGTTTATAAATAATGGGACGGAACCCTTCGTGCGCGAGTCTGACTCGCACTTGGCTGATTTTATATTTTTCATGTTGCTCAATTGTTTATTTATGCTAAAGGTTTAGTTTTTAGTTCGTCTTGTAAATAAAAAAATATAGGACCCTTATTTTTCATTTGTTTACGTGCCTTATCAAAAATAACGGAGAGATACTTTGAGTTCAAATGTCGTGTGACGTCACGCCTAGTTGCACTCCTTAACTTTAAATTAATGCGTTCTAAGTATTTTTTCAATAATTTGAAATGGCAAAAAATACGTGTCTATTATTTTTTTACTAGGTCTGAACTCTGACGGACTAAATACTTAGAATTTTGTAATCGTCATCGCGCCCATACTGGGATAAAATAAATATTGCGGTAGTCAGTCGGATTAAACTCGTATTTTTGTTTTAAAAAAATTGTAATAGGTATAAAAGTTTTTAATTAGATTTCTGATGGTAAATAAGTGAAAATGTCATTTCAAATTGGAAACGTTAGAATGAGAAATGAATGACATATTTATTTTACGTGTTTCCCCTCTTTCATTTTGAAAAAGTATCATATTATTATCATGGCATCAACTTTAGTGGCGCGGGTGTCTGAAATCCTTACTAGTATTATAAACGCGAAAGTTTGTATAAGTATATGGATGTTTGTTACTCTTTTACGCAAAAACTACCTAATTGATTTTAATGAAACTCTACAATAATAGATCATACATCAGAATAATACAAAGGGTACGTTTCATCCCGGAATTCTCGCGGGATCTCCTAAATTAACGCGGGTAAACGTATATGCGTACCATATCATGTTATACCGGAACCATATACGTGGATTTTCTCTCGTGGCCGAAGCGACACGATTTGATGACGGATAACCCCGTATATTTTGTCACCTCAGACAGTTTTCGCGTAAGATCGTTGTGTTTTTTTTTATCTCTGCATATAAAAATATGTAACGGTTGTGATAGCTATACGTTATTCAGATAAACGACGTATGCAGATTTTAGAAAAAAAACGGATGCTGGTTGGTTACATACAAGGAGTAAAACACTATTCACATGTCAAAACATTTAAAAAAAAAAAAAAATTGGCTTGCAAGATGGCGCCCCTTCAGCTGTAGGCTCATACAAAATAACAGGTAATCACTCAGAAGAATAACTAAGCAATTCTTCTGAGGGTAATCAACGATAATAACGCTTTATATTGTCTATACACTTAAGTGTGAGCGTGCTTAATATCGCTGACAAAAACAAAGTCCTATAATAAAGTTGATCGCCCACTGAAAATTACTATTTTTGGTTCGGTAATTTAGAGCACGATAACCAAGAGCGATCTGAATATGGAATTGCGTAGGTAGCGCCACCACGAAACTCGCTCTACGTAGATTCGATGTAAGAAAAGGAGAGCACCATACAGATTTAATAACTCTATCTCTTTCTAACGAACTGGCGTCGATAATAAAAAACCCTAGTAGTGTCTTTAACGGAAATATAATGCAGATGGCGTAATATTTGGAGGTTTTATTGCGAATCGTAAATGTTTTAACTGGAGGACGGCCCACATAATTATTGAATTACGGATAGGTGCTGCCAGATACTGATGGTGGTTCTGTATATTATATCGCTCTTTAAAATAAATTACAGCTGAAAAGTATTGACAAATCATATTCATGAAAATGTATTTTTCTTTAACTCCATGTCTATAATTATGTAGGTACATAACAAAACTAGCTAGGACACGCCAGGAGCCCGCCAAATAAAAAAAGAGGACGTTTTAGGAAAGTGCACATTTTAGGAAAGTGGTCATTCTCGACCTAAAGGAAATCTACAGGTACCTATGTACCTACTATAATAAAAGCGTAAAATCCGCGATCCTGTACATATTTTGAGCAAAAATTGACAGGGGGCAATAAAAGAAGAGTAATCAACCACAAAAAAAGTTTTTAAAATTGTTTTCTGTACGTCTTTTCGCGGTACGGATTATCATGCGGTTTTCACAGATAGATTACGCTTAGCCTGGAGCTTCATACCTATAGGCTTTGTTTCATTTAAACCGGATGTCGGGGAAAAAAGTTGTTACCCATATAGAAAAGTTTCACGCGGGTGAAACTGCGGGGCGCAGCTAGTAATGAATATAATAAGTTTTTAAATTATAGTTACTATTTCTGGGATCAATATAAACAATGGTTTAGAGAGTCTGTCTGTTCTATTTGTCTGAATGTTTATAAGCGCAACACGCAAAGAGTATAACGGTAAAGGGCCACACCACACGAGTAAGGCCGCGGGTGACGGCTAGTCTTAGTCCCTGACTGACTGGACTGTGAATTGTGATATATACACTTATACAGGTCAGTGACTGAAAGTCAAACCATCCAAATACTGCACCACACCTCTTATACAGACTAGAAGGTTGTGGTTCAATTCGTTTGAACTCCTAGCTAAACAATATCGATTACTAAATATGAGCAAGCAACGGCTCGAGCCAATTCCATTGTAAAGCAACTTGTATACTCAGACCAAATAAAAACTAAAGACGGAACGTCTCGAACAACGAAGTGAAGCCGGTTGCGTACGCATGTGGTGATTAGGAAAGTGTATGGATTTGCAAAGTTTACTTAGGATTTATGGTCTCTTTTTCTTGTAAGTGCGTGCATGTTAGTGTGTACGTGCACGGCGATGGTGTCTTTTTCCTGGATTCACTTGTTTGTTCTACGCGTTCCGTCTTTAGTTTTTATTTGGTCTGAGCTTGTATAATGCACGCATACAATCCATATTATGTGCAAACGAACGAATCCCTTGTGGATCACAGCGCGTACGTAATACGGGTTTATAAGCTTAGTATTATTTCCAAGTAGTGAAGAAATGAAATCTGAAACCCTTTTGCCTCTACTAACCTTTGTATGAATAAAAAATGCGTGAGCATCCTGGAACACTCGGATAGAACGAAGTTTCTGCATCTCGTAGTTTCCGAGAGAGAAAAAACCAAATAAACATCCAATCGTTCCAAATTCAATTGACCAATAAGCGCGCACCTATGGGCTATGACGCCGCCGTTACCGTAAATTTCTTTCACGCATGAAATCCTAGTCACCATAAAGTGCGAGAAAGAACTTCGTTCTTAAAAAAAACTCATAAGATTTCTTTTTCCTGAAATCTTAGTAGTTCTAGTTTATAATTTTTTCAATTTGGAAAGACACTTGGTTTAATAAAAAAAGGATTGATATTGACTAAATATTGACAGAGCTAGTAGGGAGTATATAATCAAAGAGCTAGTATTAAAAACTCAGATAGGTACCCATACGTAATCATAATATTTTTTCCTATTTTTTTTTTTTGCTCTTCGTCGCGCGCGTTAGCCCACTTACTTTCTCCCACATGCAGTTTTATTACCGTTTAATCATTTTCGACATAGCTCCCAAACAGCATTTACGCTTACGTCAAAGAATCCAGTGATGAATTGCGTCGCGAGGCGAGAGGGCCGATTCTGCTAACTCGAACGTACGCTCCTGCCTCCTTAGCCAAGTTGATGATCTGTAACCGTTATTGCTATAGAAAACTAAGAAACGCATCGTCATGTCAACGGTCCAGGTTTTGGACTTAGGAGGTTCAGGACTTAGTTGGGCAATTTTGGTTGCATGCACAGCGAAATTTTTAGAATATAGGCTCTTTAGTCAACTCAGCCCGCTCCAAACTCATCCCGTGGGCTGAGTTGACCAAATACACAGGGTCAAAGATTTTTCTAAGGTCTTTTTAAAGTACTTACTTTAGTAGTCAGGGGGGGCAAGTGTAACTATACTGCCCCCGTAGATCCACGCCTGCAACGGTCATGAAAAATTTAACTTTTGGTTGGACAGGGAAAACTAAGTAACGTAATAGGTATACAACGTGTTAATGAATTAACTGAAAACTAGAAAGTAGTTTGCTCAGAATCAACTAGCGAATCGATCGCACTATGTTTTAATATAGGTTATATTTTTCATTTTTATTAGCCCATGTCTAAATTATTTTTATTACAATATTTGGCGCGTACGCCGCTCGTAGCAAAAAATTCGAACCGGTAGGCGCGGGAGTAGCGCTTGGAATTTCGTAGATAGGTCACCTCCAAACTAATGTTGAATAACTTTTAAAGTATACATTTTTTGGACACAAAATATATTTTAATCATATTATTGTTTATTTTTTTAAATGGGGTGTATCAGGTTTTCAGTTAATTCATTAACACGTTGTATATCGCCATGTTACGCCGCCGCCGTGTATCGTCCAAACAAAAGTACAATTTTCTTGACCACGCGACATGACGATACGTTCCTTGATTGTCTATGACCTATAGATTGTCAACTTGGCTATGGGAGCAGCATCTATAAAGTGTTCTCGTCTCCCTCCCACATATACCTCCGTCGCGATAGCCGATCGGCATAACGCTAGTGCCGGTGTACGAGGAGACCCTTGTAGAAGCTGTGCGGTTCTGAGTGAGAATTGACCCTGCCCGTTGCTTGCTAACGAGGTTCTTACACGCGTCATTTTGCGCTCTCTACGTCAGTAGTGTGCTCGCCGAGCAAAGGGCAACATCAATCGACGGGTCAGGTTGGAGGATGACCTTTGGCATTGTGTGTTAGGGACTGAAGGTAACGGTCCGTAGAAAATAACGAACTTTGATTGCGAAGCGGAAAGTTAATGGTATATTGCTTTTTCGTTCACAAGAAATCAACTCACTTTATTTCACCGGAGATGTTTACGAAACAAACATAATTATCTCAAAATCCTGTATTCCTACGTACACAACAAACAAAGAAGTTAATTGACTGACTGATATAATATCATCGCATGTAAATTCAATCCACTGAGTCTAGAATTTTGAAATTTAGCACAAGTGCTTCTCATATAGTTTAAGCTGGTGCCCGTAGCTTTGCTCTCGTATAATTAGGTATTTTGTCAATAAATCTTCTCTCTCTCGGAGATAGTACTTTGTTCTGGATGAAAAATACCCTATCTACTCTTCTGCTCCCCTGACATCGTGTATGCTAATTTAAATGATCAGTTGATTAGCTACGGCGTGAAAGCGAAACGAACAAATTCACAGGCGTTTATAATTATGGATCAAACAAGGGTTTCCAAAGTTCACCCCCTAAAAGAGAGAAACGGGCAATGAGGAAATTTGATAGTGTAGAGGCCAGCTTCTTGGAGCTCCCGAAGGAATCTCGAAATTCACACGGACAAACAGCGCGATACACACAGCTATTCCTAAAAATTTGTGTAGAAATTTCCACAGAAGTAAACATAAAAAGAATATTTTCCAAGTACCTAGTTAAAATTATAACCTCTTTTAAATAAATTCGCAGAGTATCTAAAAGGGTTGTCTTAAGATTCCGATGAACGCTTAATTATTTAAATCTCTGTGTGCCGGTAATTAACTTTTACCGTTGCGGAAATACCCCAAGGGTTAAGTATATATTTAATATTCGCAACTTTTCCAATTGGCCGTTTCCACTATTGGCATTTTGGAGTAGATTTTAATTAAAATGTTTTTGTTTTTCCATCGTAATTAAAATCTACCAAATCACACTCAACAGTCAAATTTCATATTTCTTTTCGTCACCACGGTCATAATCATCACCATCAAACCTCCTTGGAAAGGATCTCGAAGTTTCTCTCTTCCGGTGATGCCGGGGTAAAAACATCTAAATATTTAGTCAGGACATAGCTACCTACATACCAAGTAATTTAATTAAAATCCGTTCAATATTTTATGCGGTGCGCGTTCAAACAAACCGAAAAATAGATTAAAAATGTTTCCCTTATTTTATTTGTTATATTTTCACCATCTCATTATTTATTTAATATTTTTTTTAACTAATTTTCACCCGTGGCTTCGCTCGTATTAATTTAGATTTGGTAAATCAATTTTCTATGCCTCGGGAACAGTACCTTGTTCTGATGCGAGATACACTATGTTCTGACGACGTGTATGCGAAATTTTATGATTGATAGATTGTGAGTAGTTAAAGCGTAAAAGCGTAAAAAACCAACTCACATATGCATTTATAAAATTGATTAGGTTTGACAGACAGTATTTATTATTTACTAGGTGTGCCCCGCAGTTTCATCCGCGTTAATTTCAGATATCCCGCGGGAATTCCGGGATAAAAAATAGCCCAAGTTACTCCTTATAACATCAGATATCTGCCAGTGAAAGTCTCGTTAAAATCAGCCCAGCCGCTTCAGAGATTACCCAAAACAAACAGACAGACAGAGAGAAAAATAAAAAAAATGAAAAATGATTTTTTGATGTTATCTAGTACCGTATATAATTTCGTACCTATGCATATTTTAGTGAAAAGCTGTTAATTTGAAATTACAAACAGACACTTCAATTTTGTTTATATGTATGTATAATGTATATGTATGTGTATAGAATATAGATGTATACGTACTAGGTTTCAACGTTACCTGTCTGCGAAGGCGTTTATAAAGTCGACTAAATGAAAGTGCTCAATTTTAAATATTAAATCCAGTGTTCCAAGTGGAACGCAGCGTAGTGAGTATTCCTGGAAATTTCGAAGTTACTCGAACCCATTGCTTCGTGGAGGGGTTGCGGACTCTTTTGTACTTGGAACTCCGTTCAGTGTTGAACTTTCTAGGATTTTTCTCCTATTTAATATTTTAGGATTACTGAAATATTGCAATGATATTTCTCTCTGCTGGGTGATCGAAGCGCGTTATTCTGAGATCGTTGTGTTTACCTTTGTATGCCCAGAGGTAGAGAGTTAAAGTTATAAGTACTTATAATAATATTATTATTATCTAATACATCTATACATATAAAATGCTCTGTCTTGACTGACTGATGGAACAACGCACAGCCTAAACCGCTGATCTAAAGACCTGAAACTTGGAGGGTGTGTTCTTTGGATGACATGGATGCTTCTTTGGATGCATCCGATTTATGAAATTTTTATGATTTTTTTTTGTATATTTTGTAGGTCTGAGAATAAGTCGTAGGCTATTTTTTTTTTCTTTCGGATGAAATTTTACTTTTCGAGTTCCTGCGTGAATTCCGAAACTCACGCGGGTGAAACCGCGGGGCACAGCTAGTAGGTACATATAAAGGTATGACATAACAGGAATAATTTGTTTAAATTCTCCTATGAGAAAGTATGTAAAAAAAATTAAGAATAAAGATACTTCTTAGCCGCTTATACATTCGTTTCTTTTGACTTTAGGTTTTCGAAATAACTCAAAGTTATTTCTTTGTATAGAGAAATAGGAACTATCGGAATCATTATGTATTTCGTTTGGTACAATATGTAAACCGTATAGTGTATACAATAATTTAATAGGTAAGTATAAATATTATACAACGTGTTAATGAATTAACTGAAAACTAGAAAGTAGTGTGCTCAGAATCGACTAGCAAATCGATCGCACTATGTTTTAATATAGGTTATATTTTTCATTTTTAGTACCCCAGGTCGAAATTATTTATAATACAATATTTGGGGCGTACGCCGTCGGCAGCGAAAAAATTCGAACCGGTAGGCGCGGGCGTAGCGCTTGGAATTTCATAGATAGGTCATCTCCAAACTAATGTTCAATAACTTTTAAAATATAAATTTTTTCGACATAAAATATATTTTAATCATATTATTGTTTATTTTTTTAAATGGGGTGTATCAGGTTTTCAGTTAATTCATTAACACGTTGTATAAAAAAAAATATTTTAATTTATTTAAAATTAAATAAGGATTGTAGCGTTTTATCTATTAGTTCTAACAATGGTTAGACAAAATTTCTTGTGTAGGTATTGGAGAAAATGAATGCATTTTCTCAAAGAAATTGCCTCTATTTCATATAAACTTCGTACCTAAATAGGTAAACAACAGTTCACCCCTTCGAATGAGATTAACTTAACGTCGCAACGCATAACTTAAGCCACTTATTGAGTGACGTTTATATGTAGCTAGAAGTTAATTTTCTTAAATCAACGTATTACTCGAATGCGCTTTAACTTGAAGCTAAATAGATGAAGTAGGATCTCCCAGTGACTTCGAAGGAGGTATAAGATGTATACTATAATTGCATATAGATAAGCAATAGCCCAGTTAAGCCACATTGGAGAAATTTTGAGTACCTAAATCGTTTTTTAAAATTATACCGCCATTTTGTGTCAACATTTTGTTGGAATGTATTAATGTAATAAGGTTTTAACAAATAATTAAAAAACGTTCTATAACTCTCAATAAAGCGTTCTGTATTGATAACTTAATTTTGTGGCTTAACATGTTATTGCTTATCGGCGTCTAATTAATTATCTTATACTTTCCTAGGGTAGGATGAAAGAAAGCCGATAATGGGAACATGCACCTTAAGTGAATTTTATTTAATGGATATATTTCTTTATTTCTTAATACAAACACTACATAATATTAAATATAAAACAAAATCCTCCGCCACGTCTGTCTTTCTGTCTGTTCGCGATAAAGTCAAAAACTATACTGAACGGATTTTCATGCGGTTCCCACCAATAGATAGAAATTACCGTGGCTGAAACCGCGGGAACAGCTAGTAGAAAATAAGAATTCTTTCTGCGCCAACTACGATGACATTTTAATAGCCTTAAACGGTATCCTTCGTCTGGCATTTATTTCTGTTAAACTATTTGGTTTCCATAATGCGACCCTAATAAAAGATCTACGTGAGACGCGTAAGTTTTTTAAACTGACATTTAATACAGTCTCTATGCGTGCTCCTAAATTCTAATTTTTTTTGTTTTTTAATAAAAAAGCTGTTTATAAATTTATACAATTCTTCCAAGGTTTTAATAGGATTAAGTTGAGATTAAAATAATATATATCTACCTATTTCGTTACACGGAAGCTTTTGATTTATTTAACTTCTTTTATTATTCTATTTGTTACCAAACTATGAAGTAGGGATGTTATGGATGTGATATTTCGCATCTAGATTCTAGATTCGGATATGGATATAGGAATAAAATTATACAACGTGTTAATGAATTAACTGAAACCTAGAAAGTAGTTTGCTCAGAATCAACTAGCGAATTGATCGCACTATGTATTAATATAGGTTATATTTTTTCATTTTTATTAGCCCATGTCTAAATTATTTTTATTACAATATTTGGCGCGTACGCCGCTCGTAGCAAAAAATTCGAACCGGGAGGCGCGGGCGTAGCGCTTGGAATTTCGTAGATAGGTCACCTCCAAACTAATGTTGAATAACTTTTAAAGTATAAATTTTTTTGATATAAAATATATTTTAATCATATTATTGTTAATTTTTTTAAATGAGTATTCAGGTTTTCAGTTAATTCATTAACACGTTGTATAGGTTTCGAATAGTTTCGGCATATCTATGGAATAATTTGGTTTAATTTATAGGTTTTATCTAGTCTAGGCACAGATTACTAAATAGTTACCAGATACGTCACTCAATAGAAAATTTCCAATACCTACTGCTATAATAGCCTACTCCGTCGCGTCAGCCACCACTGCATGCTAAACTGTGCCTTAATGCTCAAGCGTATAGCTGTGATTGCTTCGCACCGCGCGATCACGTAGCAATCGCAGGGCTGCCTCTTTGATAAAATTAAATTAACATAACTTTTTGTGTCGATGTTATTGAGAACTGTGAATATGTTCTGACTTATATGTGGCAGTCCTAAATTAGTGCTGTACTGTGCAATCTAGATAGAACATAATTATTATAGACGTCAGTGTGTAGGTAAAATAAAATAAAAAAATTAAAGTTACATATGTTTTATTTTAATATAATTTTTTATAAATTTCTTACCCTTTCTAAATTCTCTATTATTAAATTTGAGTGTAGCAAAAATCCTGAATCTAACAAAAGTTATTATTAATTATTATTATTAATTATTATTGTTTATCCCTTCTTTTACTTGATTTGCACCCATCTACAGCACATAAAGTACCAGAAGGCATCGTAAGGCGCGTACGAACGAATTAAAATGTAAAAACACCCGTGCGCTTCGCTCGCGACAACCGCACTGAGCTTGGGCCTCCGGTGGCCCGAGACCGCTCGGTCGGGCGGTAGGTAATTATAGCGCGCAAGTACATGGAGTGACGGAGGCCTGGTCTAGGTTATCATTTGGTATTATAATCAGTCATATAGCTAAGTAAATTATTATATACCTATTAAATTTTAAGTTTTATCGATATTAAAATAAAAATACAATAAATTTAAGAGTTTGAAAAAAGATCCAATCCTATCCGTAACTTGGGAAACGGATACGGTTGCGGTTTCGGATATATTTTTATTTCGGATATCCGATATTTTCGGTTACGGTTACGGAGCTCCGTAACATCCCTGCTATGAAGATACTTATATGTTGTTTTAATGACAAAGACACGTGTTATCTATCTCAAAGGAAGTACCTCTTCAAATGCGGTGTCTTTTTACGACCGGACGGACGGCCGGAACAATGAAATGGTGTCTAGATCTGTAGATTCTCTTTTTATTGTGAACTATAAAAGTTATACTATTCCGTTGATATCACGTTTTCTTCGCACATGGGTTTTTGTTTTAAATATTTCGTAACAGGGAAATAAAACACGAATATAAAATGTCTCCACATTCTACTTATGGACTTGGTCACCAAGTGTTCAATATAATATAATAATATATATAATAACTAGCTGTCCCCCGCGATTTCATCCGCGGTAATTTCGGAGTTCCCGAGGAGGTTGCGGGAAAAAAGTACTCTATGTCCTTCAGTTCCCGAGGGAATTCCGGGATAAAAACTATCCTATCTTTTAAGTTGGACCATATTATAAATGGTTGCAAAATTTTATCAAAATCAGTTCAGTAGTTTCGGAGTTCATCGCGGACAAACAACGTGACACGTGATTTATATATATTAGATAGATATGTATTAATGCTGGTTCAACTAGACAAGGGATGGAAGTATATAATACGTCAATCCGCCAAATCTTATGTTCTTGTTTGAGTAGATAAGACGTGAAAAAGTGACAGACAGACAAAGTTACGTTCGCATCCTTACATATTATTTTAAAACAAAGTCCTCCGACGCATCTGTCTGTCTCTCCGTTCGCGATAAACTCAAAAACTACTGAACGGATTTTCATGCGGTTTTCATCAATAGATACAGTGATTCGAGAGGAAGGTTTATGCGTATAGTTTATTCTGCAATTCCCGCGGAAACTCCGTAATTACCGCGGGTAAAACCGCGAGGTACAGTCAGTTTAATGTAATAATATTACTATGAATGAAACAAATACATAATTTATCGAGTTAGTTTCGCTCGCTGAAATTGCGTTGAAGCCAAATCTTGATGGGTGTGTGTAATTAAATAAATCCTACTAATATTATAAATGTGAAAGTTTGGATGTTTGTTGGATTTGGATGAAATTTGGCATGCACGTTGTCAGGGGTACAGAGAAGGACATAGGGTACTTTTTATCCCGGAATTCCCGCGGGTGAAACCGCAGGGCACAGCTAGTAAATAATAAATTAAATTCTTAGTCTTGTCTGTGTGTTGTTGATAACTTCCAGTGGGTAGGTATATCCACGTATCTTAATGAAAGATCACATTTACTTATCTTACATCTGTATTAATATTCGTTTACTCACAAGCTTAACTACAGTAAATGTGGACGGCGGTGTCGCTTGTGTTCAATTTAAACTTTAAAATTAATTAGTGCTCATTTTCCGCGGTTTTTTTTTTTTCAATTTCAGATTTCTCGCGGGAATTTCACGATCAAATTAGGGCTTAATACGTTTAACTGGCGACCCGATTGGCGTAGTAGGTCCCCATGCCTGCCCGCTAATCAAGAGGTTCCGGGTTCGATTCCCGATGGGGGTGCACTATGAGTGATGAACACAGGGGTTCCATTTTCCAGTCGCTTGGTTTCCACGACACAAGCTAATAATAGCTTAGTGTGGGATCAAGTAGATCTGTGTGTTGTGAAGTGGATTATTATTATTATATGTGGTTTCCCGTAGTACCGCTGCAGACAGCGGGTATGCAACATTTCAGGACGATCGGTTGAGTAGTTGGAGCGTGAAAGTTTGAACAAACTCACCTTCGCATTTATAATATTATAGATTCAATTCGTCAATTTTGGATGATTTTGGGATTCCCGTAGAAACTCTTATATCGGGATAAAAGCACTGTCTCACGTTCCAAAAGATAAAATGGACGCAGATAAGCAATAACATGTTAACCCACAAAATGAAGTTATTGATTCAGAACGATTTATTGAGAGTTAGAGAACGTTTTTTAACTGTGTGTTTACCTTATCACATTGTTTAAATATGTAACTAAATATTGAACATAAAAAATGTTCACACAAAATTGCGCTATAACTTTAAAACTTTAATTTGCTCTAAATTTCTCCAGTGTGGGTTAACACACTATTGCTTATCTATGTCCAAATGTACCTGCGCTTTTCATGCCAGGATCGACCCTACGGCACCTGCAGGTTTACTCACCACAGACCAATGATGCTATCAATAAATGTGAAAAATAATAGACAAACAAACATTAGACAACACTAGCAGTTCCCCACGGTTTCATCCGCGGTCATTTTGGAGTTCCCGCGGGAATCCCGAGATAAAAACTACCCTATGTCCTTCTCTGTACCCCTGACAATGTGTAGGTGTACACAATTTCATGACAGTCGGTTGAGCCGTTGAGGCGTGAAAGCGTAACAAACAAACAAACAAATAAACAAAATAACTCACTTCGCATTTATAACAGTAAGGATTAATTTATATCTTGTCAGTGGCGAAAATAAAATGAGCGTTTTAACGTTGGCCTATGAATGAATGAATGAAAAACACATTATTGAAATTTTAACACCACACAAACAGTACAAAGACAAAAAAAGATATTTGAAAACAGAAGCATTAAAGGGCGGCTATGGCTTAAGTTCAATAGATAGTCATTGGATGTGGATAGACGGACTGACGTTACAGTTTTATTATGTAGAGAAACCTCGTGGAAGTTTAATTAAATTACTGCTTTGATGTCTCAATTGCTTGCTCTAATATTCGACGTACACCCTAGCTAGACTGCCTTTGATTTGCTCTAATAATAATTTAATTAGAATTCGATATATATTGTATTTATTTATATTCCATTTTCAGTTAGACGTAAATAATAATGTAAATAAGAATATTTATTTGTAAGGAACTGTAATTTATCAGACTAACTAGCGGTCACCCGAGGTTTCACCCGCGATAATTTCGGAGTTTCCGCGGGAATTCCAGGATAAAATATACGTGTAAACCTTCCTCTTGAATCCTTTTATCTATTGGTGAAAACCGCATGAAAATCCGTCTACTAGTCTCGCAAAAAGACAGAAAGAAAGACAGGCGCGCTGGAGGACTCTGTTTCTAGCGATCTTTGATTTACAGTTAACAGTTTATTCAGTAAATTAGTTTCCGGCGTGCGTTGGAAATTGAAATGTTATTTTTTTTTTCTAAAAAACCCACTCATGTATGATATAAAAGGCACATATAGACTAAAAAAACAATCTTATTCTTAATATAGAATACTAGCTGTGCCCCGCGGTTTCACCCGCGTGAGTTTCGGAATTCCCGCAGGAACTCCCTTTAGGGGGATGAAAAATAGTAGCCGATTCTCAGGCTTACTGAATATGCATAAAAAATTTCATGAGAATCGGTCAAGCCGTTTCGGAGGAGTATGGGAACGAACATTGTGACACGAGAATTTTATATATTAGATTAAATACATAATAAGGTATTTAAAAAGTAAGTATCGTTAACCAAACACGGTACCTAGTTTCGAGTGTTGCCAACTGTACCTAATCAAACAGTAACCCATCAATCATACAATCATACGAACATTCGTCGGATATAATTGCCGTTTCAAAAGCAATTAATAACATGCGGGCGGCATTCCCATCCTTCACTGTACTCGTCAAAGCATTTCGTTTAACTTAGAACTATTAACTAACTTAAATTCGTTCATTAGTTTTGACCGAATTATTTAATCAAGCCCGCTCATAACTATGAGATTTTACTTTGTATGATATCTAACCAACTTAAAAAAAGGAGTGGACTATGGTCTTTTTGTACCTAGATTTGTTAGGTATGGTGTTCATTAAAGTAGGTATCACTTCTTGTGCCTTTTACACTATCTTCCGTTCTATATTTTCGGTCGTTTATCCTATTAACATCGCCCACCCGATCTATAAACAAAACAATGGTAAAAGATTATAACGTAAAAAAAATCTCCACGTTTTTGAGGTTATCTTTTAACGCCGCGATATTTTGGTTCAACAGACGTTTCGGCATGGTGGACAAAAAGTTCTGCGTGGAAGGCGGCTCCCGCTGCGGCAAAGGCGAAGGCCTATTCGTATTCGCTGCAGACGGCGGCAGAGAGCTGACGGACATTCTCAACATGTACAGCCAAGACGCCCAATGTAGGCTCAGCATCGCTTCTAGAAGTGGATCAGGTAAATTACACATTTTTGTAACTGATCAAAAAGTACTCTATTTAAGACACAACTTAATTAAATTTGACATACCTAGTAATAAATGTAATATTTCCCATCTCAATCGTTTTTTTCTTAAATGAAATACATGACAATATGTGATTTTTTTGCGTTTGTGATCTTGATCTCATGATTTGAACTCTCGAGATTGAGATATATTTGTTACAGAAACATGTAAAATTCTTTTATTTGGAATCTCATAATCTGGTAATATCTATTTTTAGGTACTAAAATAAAATTTTCCATGTATCTGTGCGCAGTTCTGGAGAAGCGGTTCTCTGACACCAGCTCGTGCGCTGATGACTGCTTCCATCCATCATTGAGATCAGTCTCCCCGTCGTGGGCGGCGCCCACCAGCCAGACCATGCACTGCCTCTCCGAGCTGGACTCGAGCTTCGATAGCACCGGCGAAGAGAAGTTCAGAAGACCGACTGCCTTGCCCAGATGCACTAGCTGTGTTGGAAAGATCAGCCATTTGACCAGGTACAGACTTATTAACCACACTAATAAATACCAAAGTTTGTGTGTGTGAGTCAGTATGTCTTGTTCTACACCCTGAAACAGCTAGACAGATTTGAATGTGGAGTAGTGAAGTGAGCTTAAATCCTGAACTAACTCATAGGATCCTTTTAATCCCAAAAATACCGAGAAAATTTCTTGGTTGAAACTGCCGGGGATAGCTAGTGAATCAATAAGTTTCATCATCACACTTTACTCAGTTTCCTGTTTACCCGCAAGCTCGGATACTTTGGTTTATAATTTTCTATGACAGAAGGTCAAAAATTCATTACAAGGGCTGTAAGAACGATTGCAAATTTGACTAATTGTCATGTTTTTTTAATCGAAATAGGTTCTTGCTCCTTTGGTTGGACTTACCTGCAGATTAGAGGTATCTGATTATTGAAAACTCGCCTTTAATAATGCAAAATTAATTTCAGATCGTCAACAATGAACACGCCGGGTTCGCTCATGTCCCCGGTTTGGACAATGGACAACATCATGGAAAAGCGATCGGATTCGGACCGAGCTTCCATGTACTCGAGGTCGAGTGGTAGCATGTCCGAGTACTCCGTGCCCAGGAGTTCCTGTCATCTTGACAAGAGTTTCGAGTCCAAACGATCTAGTCCAGTCGCTTGCTGCTCTCCCGCTGTCCCAGCTAAGACTGGGTGCAGTTGCCAATGTTGGCAACAGAAGCCCTGCTGCTGCAAGAAGAAGGCATTCAGTGGACCTTACGAGAACTATGATGTACCAAAGACACCCATGCCTTTGATACAGGTGAGCATCACAAACACGAGGCACCAATGAGGCCACTAATTAGTTTTAAAAATTTGAAAAATTGAATTTGAGGCGTGTTAATTTTAAAGCTGAATAATATGCGAATTTGAAGGCTGTTACGTCATTAAGTTTATTTTCAATATTTCAGGAACATCCCATCGATAACAACACAGATGCCACAAGCTTGTATGATACACCAAAGAAACTGAAATGCCTACTCAATGAAAGTTGTAGTTGTGGTGCTAATGACGTCAAAACCGACCTCACCTTGACTATAACCGAAAATGATAACCCATGTGATACTAGCGATAATAGTAACCTAACTGCTGCTGATGAAACGCATTCGAATTACGTGAACGTCGATCCAGCTGTCGAGAAACCTAAAGTTTACAATTCGCCATCGTTGGAATATTGCAATTATGCAAATATAGACCTCAGTGCTACTTTAGAGAAGTACGAAAGCTCCCTGCAGATTCTACGGAGCGCTGGATTCAGTCAAGAAGAACTGGACGCTCTAGAAGACATTCCCGAACACAACGATGAATCAACGATCGCAACTAACTCTGTTCATTCAAGGACAGAGTGCTGTAAAGATCACGTGAATTATATCCATATGGAGCCACTAAAGATCAGCAGTTCGAGTAATAGTAACAAGAACTTTTCCGACAACGTTAGCAGAATCAGTCACATATCAGACCCGATGCATTCGGAAACGGACACGATCAGCACGAGGCGGTCCAGTTCCGCTGATTTCACGAAGCGACGCGACGACGAGTATCTAAACGGGCGGATATGTTTCACTCCGACAGTACTGAGGAAAGCCAGCAAGAACGAATGCATCAACGAAGGTATACCGCTGAGAATCAACACGTTAGACCGCAAAGATAAAGTGTTCAAACACCCAGAAGTCAAGAGTGAGAACGCATTCGTTGCAAGGTTTAAAGATGCAGTGAAAATTAGGAGATCCTCGAGCGTGCCGAGCAAGTCCGATAAAAACAGAGACTCCTCCAGCTCAAACGACTCGGGGGTCTCGACGGGGTCTCTGAAGCATCACAGAGGTGATTTCAACGAATGCGAAACGCCCGTTGGTAATGGTAAATTTTCTAAGAAACACGTGAAAAGTAAACAAGCGAAGAACGCAACGACCCCGGTCGAGAACGCATTCGTCAAATCCAATTCTTCAGATCCGCTGAAGAACCTAACTTTCCAGTTCGAGGAGGTGGCGACGATGACGAAATCAAACTCCTGCGACGTCGACACTCTTACCAGAAGGAAAAAGCACAACGGTGAGCACGCTTTTATCTCTACAACAAACTTTTAATATTCTATCGTAAAATACCATCACTTACCATCAACCACTTGCCCGTTTGCCCCCTATGACATAAAAAAAAAAAAAAAAAAAAATAACTATCAAAAAAGCGTTTCAGGGGCGGATTACCAAAAATCCTGTTTCTTTATTTAAAACCAGCTAGCTGTCCCTCGCAGTTTCAACCCCGGTACTTCGGAGTCCCCGTGGAAATTTCGGGATAAAAAATACCCTGTGTCACTCACGATTACAGTAGCTTCCTACAAGTGAAAGAATTTTCAACATCGGTTCCGTAGATTCAGAGATTATCCCCTACAACCTCACAAACTTTACCTCTTTATACTATTAGAATAGAAAAAAAAATCTTAGATACTTAGCTATTAAAGCCCTTAGATAAATAAAGACGCTGTAAAATCATATTTTATCAGATATTTAATTTGAAAATAAATCTTAGTAGGATATTATGTAAAACAGGTAAATACATATTAACTCAGGATGATATATTATGATTTTTATACTTCTGTGTGCGCCTTGTTTATATTTTGTAACGAAGTTCTTTATGGCACAGTACGGCTAGGATATCATGCGTGAAAGAAATTTTCCGTCACGGCGTCATAGGTGCGCGCTTATTGGTTAATGGTCTTTTCTTTCTCGGCACTTCGTTCTATCCGCGTGTTCCGCGACCCTCGCGCATTTTTTAAGTATTAACAGACGTTCCAATTTGGTTGGATCCAACCAAATTACCGCCGTCGTGCCAACCATTCCGACATTGCTACAGACGTACCGACGGTTGGCCATCCAACCGTCATTTGCTTATGCACTGAAGAAGTACGGAAGTCATTATTTATAATAATACTAGCTGTCCCCCGCGATTTCATCCGCGGTAATTTCACAGTTCCCGCGGAGGTTGCGGGAAAAAAGTACTCTATGTCCTTCAGTTCCCGAGGGAATTCCGGGATAAAAACTATCCTATCTTTTAAGTTGGACCATATTATAAATTATTGCAAAATTTTATCAAAATCCGTTCAGTAGTTTCGGAGTCCATCGCGGACAAACAACGTGACACGTAATTTATATATATTAGAACTAGCTGTCCCCCGCGATTTCATCCGCGGTAATTTCGGAGTTCCCGCGGGAATTCCGGGATAAAAACTATCCTATCTTTTAAGTTGGACCATATTATAAATGGTTGCAAAGTTTTATCAAAATCCGTTCAGTAGTTTCGGAGTCCATCGCGGACAAACAACGTGACACGTGATTTATATATATTAGATTACGTGTATTTGTTTTTACCTACTTTTCGTCAGCGCTCGGCGGCGTTTCAAATGCGACATGCCACACGTACCAATTTGGTTGGACGGTTGGCTTGTCGGGTGCGTCGGTGAGCCGACCACGTCCAACCAGTATTAATAATAATTATGCTGGGCCGACTACCCTATACACTTTCCGATTTGGTCGCGATCGGGCGGTTGGTGCCAACCAAATTGGAACGTCTGTTATTCTGTTACTAGTTTCAATCTAAACATCTCGCCGGTCTTCTTCCAGTGGAAGCGGACCTCGCGGCCCGGCACAGCCACGTGACGGCCAAGAGCAGCTCGAGCGGCGCGTCCGACACCTCCGACTACATGGAGTCGCTGTCGGTGTCCTCGTTCAGCTCGTGCGACGCCGCCGCCGACCGGCACGCGGCGCGCCCGCGCTCCGGGAAGGAGTACGCCAGCATCGACCGCGCGGCGCTGGCCGGCGCGTGCGACGTCGCCCCTTGAACGGTTATTGTGTAATAATAATAATAATAATCCAATTTTTAGGAAATCTAAATCGGATACAATGGGCGGGCGTGTTGACTAATTTTTATTTTTAGTCCGTCTTGTTGATTATTAAAAAATATCCGACACGTATTTTTTCTTTTTTTACGTAATCAAAAAATAATGGCGATACATTGAGTTGAAATTTCGCGTGACGTCACTATTCTGGCAGTTTGTATGGCGGTTTTAGCGATTAGTGACGTCACGGCCCCCTCACCCTAAACTTTAATGCGCTTTATCTCTGTATATTTTAATTTATTTAAAAAAACAAAAAATATGCGTCTACTGTTTTTTTATTTTCCAACTGACGGACTAATTAGAATTTTGATTTTCAAAAGTGGTCCACATCCCCATTGGGTATTTCTCCGGGGTATGAAAATAAAAATTCTAATTAGTCCGTCAGTTGGAAAATTAAAAAATAATAGACACGTATTTTTTGCTTTTTCAAATTAATGAAATTAGACATAAATAAAGCGCATTAAAGTTTAGGGTGGGGGCGTCGTGACGTCATTATTGAGTATAAGCCCCGCGCAAACTGCACCGGGTTGTGTGATACAAACTGTCAGAATAGTGACGTCACGCGAAATTTCAACTCAATATATCGCCGTTATTTGTTGATTACGTAAAAAAAGAAAAAATACGTGTCCAATATTTTTTAATAATCTACAAGATGGACTAAAAAATAAAAATTAGTCAACATGCCCATTCAAATCGACAGCGCTACTGTAGGCTCGTCGCTACGTAGCGGCGGGGCGCGGGGAAGCGCGAAGCTGAGGGGAGGAGGGAGAGTCGCTTCTTTACATAGTAACTTAAAATTATGGGGAGGGGGTAAACAAATAATAACCTTTAAAATAAAGCCGTGTCAAAATTTTGTATCTAGCTACATATTACATAACTACGTGTAAAGATTTTAAAAATTAAATAAAGTAAATAAAACAGTGTAATTAGGCAGTTTTCTGATTTTTTTTTAAATAAAACGTTATTTAAACTTTACTTCCATTTATTTCGAGATATTCCGCCCGTAACATTAAAAATTTACAATACAATATACGTATAGTTTTGCGTGACAATCGGTCGCACTCAGATTCGCTTTAATGATTACTTAATTTTAAGTAAAGTTAAAAAAAATCTATATGGTCGTTTCTATCGGAGGTTTTATTTTTACATCACTTTGACACAAGATCATTTTTTGACCCGAAAAAAGTCGTGCAATTGATTTTTTTAAAGTCTGATAGGAGTGAAAATATTGTTGAAAAATGTCCAATTTTTAAGACGTTTACCTTTACATTTGTAAAATTTGTAATTTTAAAAAAGCATTTTTCGAAAATTATCCCTAAGAATATTTTTGAAATCACTTATTTTATACTATAATTAAAAATCCTATTATAGTGTAATAATGTACTTACTAAAATAATTAATTCACGATGTACAACTTGAAACTGACTTGTTAGAAAATATTCGTTAACATGAATGTTTAGTTGGTAAAGAATTATTCCAATAATTTCAGTTTTGGTCAAAACTGCAGTAATCTGGAATACTAGATTCTATATCTATTTGTATCAAGTTTATGACAAAAAACTTTGTGTAATATTTTTAAAACAGATTAGAATTTTGGAATTTTTTTATTTTATCTGATAAGTACAGGATTCATAATATAAAGTTATTAGTTATACATGTACCTACATAGATTCAGAGACATGTAACTTCAGTCGTTCCTATGTAAATAGTCGCTATAGCTGTAGTACATAACGAATTTAGCTGTTCAATGTGTGCCAAATATAATCTAGCTGGCTGTAGCATTGTAAGGTTTTAACATAAATATAAACTATATAAAAAACATTGACGTCTCTAGCATTTTATAAGTACATACAGTATAGTAAATACAGCGGAATTGTTCCATACAAACTTTGCAACCCCTTTACATCACCTTAGGGGGTGAATTTTCAAAAGACCTTTCTTATCGGATGCCTACGTCATACAAAGAACACACCCTCCAAGTTTCAGGTCTCTACGATCAGCGGTTTAGGCTGCGCGTTGATCCATCTGTCATTCAGTAGGTATGAATTTCGTCGTAATGCTGCATTGCTGCCCTGCAATGCTGCCCTGCATTACTAATGCAGGGCAGGGGTTGCAAACTCTAGTATGTATTGGAAGTTCAACAAAAATATTATGTAAAACTCTTTGTGAAAAAAGTTTTTATTTATAACATGTTAAATTACATTTCAATTTTTTCTTTGTAGTAACTATACTATAAATACATATACAACACTAGATCCTACAAAGTTTTAATGTTTTTTTTTTCTTGTCATATTTTAATTAGTTAATAAAAACAGTGAGTAGGAAATTACATAAGTAGATTGTTTATTCACGTGTGTAACTATTAATTAATAGTAAATTATATTTTGTGCCTTTTAAATGTACAATATATTATTATCTACATACCTACGGAATATGTTCATCTTGTCTTTCATATAACGTTTTGCGTGTTAACCATAGTATACTGGATTATTGTAAGCATAGGTACATAGTCTTAGAAGTACAGTCTGTAAATAGTTTATTTTGTTTTTGTTTTAACTTGTTTTTCTTTTATTCAAATTCAAAATTTCTTTTTATCTGGTTCTACTGTTTGTACTTTCTTAGTTTTTTCGTCAGCGGGTTCTTGAAATGAAGATGAAATGACTTTTTGAATTTGAAATTCAATTTACACTCACAAGCATCAATATACTTACGTAGTATTAAATATAATTTACAAGCAACTTGCTGGTTTAATAAATGTAGAGTAACCTAAATAAGTAATCGCAGTTATCATAGTAGTTTTTGTAATTTATAAAAAAAGACACCGACTTATCCTGCCAAATATACAAAAAGTATATTATACTTTTTAAGTTTTTACGAAAAAACAAGCTAAGCTTCATGTTCTTACTTTAGCACTGCATTGAACCAGCGATGATGAAAAGTCACTATTTTTATGGGAAGTGTATGCTGTTTACATATTTTTAATGAAATGTTTTTGGACACAAGTCCCAAAATTGTTAGGTGCATTGAACTTTCATACATATAAGTATTTATAAAATATGTAAAAATTGTATAGAAATATAATAACCAAATTTTGTTTAAAGTGGCATTGAGTGCAGAATATAGTGTAATAAAGTACCTATTTCAAATTTGAAAAATAGTTTTTTTTTTGTTAACTTCTGCTAAACTTTTACTCAACACCTCAGTATTATTATTATTAGTACGTATTATGTTATTCCTAGTATTAATTTCTAATTTCTTACTATGCAAATAGTTTCAAAAATTTAAAACTTGTTTTACTAAAATAACGTTAAAAAAGATTATCAACCACTACTGAAAAGATTATGTAGATTGAATAAAGAAAACGTACGGGCTAACTTTTTGATAGAACCCCCCATAACATACTAAGTCTTAATACCTATGTATAAAATAAGAAATAAATTGATCATTCGTTTTCTTTTTGAAAAACAAGATTTAATCAAGAGTTTTTTGTTATTGCAAACTGACTAAAAACCATATAGGTAGGATAAAAACACAGACCAATGGAGCTGGCTGAAAATTTTACATAGACATGTAAAAGTAATACGAAAAATAGCATTTTTTTACATCTTAGTTTGTAAGTTTATTTGTAATGGATAAACACAAAAACTACTCAACCGATTTAAAAAATTCATTCACTTATATGACACATGCCTTGAAAAAGTGAAAAAAGCTTGCATTGTTATTACGATTGTACCCGGTTATTCCCTTCGTGGAGTGTACCCTATAGTCAGTCGCAGATAAGTGCTCAATTTAACCACTGGTCCGGGTTCGACCGACCCGTTCTCTAAAGAGGGTCGTCCCTCGGGACGATTTAATCCGGGACGACCGGGGAAGGGCCCAGATGGAGCATGTGTCCATTTATAGCTGGGATTCATTCGCCCGGCCGCGGCGCAGCAAGGATGCTAATTTGATTGTTTCGAAGCGTATTTATGTCAAACATTTCATTTGACAGCACTTTTAGTGCAGCGTTAAATATTTACTATACTCTGGAGGTTGTTGACGAGAGAAAGCCGTACCGAAAACACGCGTGTCTTCGTTATTTCAGTTACTTTTCAGCATCTATTTTGAACCCCGAGCAGGAAATTGGCTTTCAAGAGAGCCATGTTTTAACTTGGGGAACAATCTCTACCTACCCCTCAAGAGAGAAAAGCTTGTGTTTATACCATAGTTTAGTAAAAATACTACCTAACTTACGTAGGTATTTCACTATCGCTATCGTATGTTAATTAACACTTCAATTAACTTGACAGGAAATTGTGCTTTCATTTTCGGTGAATAAATTGCTTGGTGTGTAATTAAGTTTATGCACAGTAATTCATTGTGAGACAACAAAACCTGTATTTAGGGAATTAATGCTTTCTTCGCTTTCTGTAGATAATAATTTATTTATTTTACGTTTACTAGTTATTATAAAAAAAACTTACATCCCTTATGTCCAAAGCTTCGAGGACGAATTTTGGAGAAATCAGTTTTTCAGGTATGAGAGGGGTGTTCTACGACTCCAGGTAGCTCATCCTACTAATCCTTCTAATATTATAAATGTGAAAGTGTGGATGTTTGGATGTTTGTTACTCAATCACGCAAAAACGGCTGAACGGATTTGGATGAAATTTGGCATGCACGTTATCAGGGGTACAGAGAAGGACATTTATCCCGGAATTTCTGCGGGAACTCCGAATTTAGCGTGGGTGAAACCGCGGGGCACAGCTAGTTATTGAATAAATCGAATTTTGTAAGAGAAATATACATTTATTTTGATTACAGTGATAAGTACTGCCGCCTCGTTACCACTTCAATAGTTGTATATACTTCTATACTACATAATATAATATTAGGCAAATTTTTAAGTCATATGAATTATTTAAAGAAGCTCATAGAATTATTTATTTTTTAAACAAATATTAGGTACTAGACTGTAGAAAACTTCGTGAGCACCGCCCTTAGCTAGTTTATAATAATAACTTTTATTTTGCATGAAAGCTTAAAAAACAATAGGTACTTAGTTACATAAAAAAGAAAATAAAAATTACAAAATTTTTCTAATGGGCATGATGACAAGGTATAAACAACATTCTATTTAGTCCGTCAGTTAGATAATAAGAAAACTAAATTAAACGCAATAAAGTTTAAGAGTGGGGGGTCGTGACTCGTGGCGTCATAACTAAGCATAAAGTGTACCAAGGTGTGACGTTACACGGAATTTCAACTCAAATGTATCTCCGCTATTTTTTGATTACTTACTTAAAAAACTAGAAAATACGTGTCCAATATTTTTTAATAATCAACCTACAAGACGGACTTAAAATTCAACTTTAGTCATCATGCCCATTTTAATATTTTAATTTTTTTTTTGACCCAGTTAACTTATGTAACATAAATGTTGCCTGCAGATATAAATAAATCAAAAAGCGCATAAACTATAACAGATAACTGCAATATTAATTATTAATTTGTATTATATCACGGTCACAATACAGTCGAGTCGGGGCCATGCCGCGAGACCTTGGCTTGGTTGCAGCCAGGACATTCACTGGCCCGCACTGACACGTCATGCAATACCTTCGAGATGAACGGAAAATCCACTTCATAGTTCCTACTCAATGAAAGGCTCAACGTCTCGCTTGAGAATTCTTAGTAAAAAATACTCACAGTCTTCTTTTGTTTCAGATGCAAATTCGATAGCCTTAAACATTCCGGAAGTGCCTACTTGAAGTGTTAAACGGATGTCGGGGATCACTGAATCATCAATGAGTTACCTCTCGCTATGATATATAGAGTGGACGTCTTTTGGCTGATATGATGACATCTTAATGGGGATGTTGACCACTTTTGAAAATCAAAATTCTAATTAGTCCGTCAGTTAGAAAATAATAAAACAATAGACACGTATTTTATGCTTTTTCAAATAAATTAAAATATACAGAGATAAAGCGCAAGAATAAAGTTTAGGGTGAGAGGGTCGTGACGTCACTAACCGCTAAAACCGCCATACAAACTGTCCGAATAGTGACGTCACGCGAAATTTCAACTCAATGTATCGCCGTTATTTTTTTTATTAATTAAAAAAAGAAAAAATACGTGTCTAATATTTATTATTAATCTACAATAAGACGGGCCAAAAAAATTAGTCGACATGCATATAAGGTCATAATACTATAAAAACGTACCAGTACAAATATAGAATGTGCTGTGGTGTGATGTGTGATGCTGAAAAGGACGCTGCATGAGCATAATGCCGAGGTAGAAGACCTAAGTGCCGATTTTCAGCAGTGCCCTAGGGCATTAAGCCCTTCAAACTTACACCCAGCGTGATGATGCTAGATAAATAGATTGGATTTTTTTTCATCATTAAAAAGTAATTGTAAAACACCTAATGACTTATGGAATAAATTTTAAGAAAACAATATCATTGTCATCGACACTATTGTCTCTTCAGCCTTCCCTATTGTCTAACCTTGTACCTAGTTATTAATGACTGCTTAACCTTGCACGAATTTAAATACTTACTATTTTCGGACCTCTATAGTCTAGATTCATGCCCATTTTATATTATCTATGCCCATAGTTACCTAAATATATTCCACAGAACAAAGTTACTGAATTAATTTTCCAATTCAGTGGATATTATTCATTTTATTCAAATATATACAAGGGTATGCATAGCTTTATGTAAGTAAGAAAAAAGAAAATATTTTTAATGAAAATGTCATTTTTTTAATTGCAAATTTTGATGGTGACCGTCGACCGTGAGCTGATGGCAATCCGTCAATTTGGATCGCCAATGGAGTGCCGAAAGGGAGCGTACTATACAAAGTGATTATATTTGGAAAACTCATAATATCTCTTAGAGTCCTAGTCCTACAACCACATGAAAAACCCTCTTTTTTAGGTAATTACGTAATCAAACGCATGTCTTTATCAATTTGTTTCTATAGTGTTGTTATGTTCATCGAATGTTTTTTCGCCCTGCATGTAAAGTCGAATTACGTTCGTTCATCGATTCTACTAAGCTCCTATGTTACCTATCTTATTTTCATCTTTTTATTTAAATTTGGCAAAGAAGCAATGTACCAAAAATGTACCCCTTATAGCAGCCGTTTGCAATTTCCCTAATGCATTCCATGTCTGTCGCTTATCTGCGTTTAGGGGTCACTCGAGAGTCGTCCTGGGGTCGCCCAGCGGTTTATCGCTGGTCCCACCCCAGTCCCCAAGCCCCACCCACCACTTGGGGGATTACGTTTGGCGTCACCACTAATGGATGGGTAGTTTTATCTTAAGATTGTAAATATTGTGGCATCATTAGAATCGCACGTCGCACGAACAGTTTTGGGGGATAAAACTTAAGGATAATACGACTATTTTTAGGGAGAGATCTGTGATGTTCTTCTATTGGTTTCTTTGTTTAGGAAAATAATAGCTTTAGAATTTAGATTTTAGGTGATGTGATGTGATTAGAAATAAGAAAATTGTATTCCTTCCTACTAATAAAACACCATGAAAAATTTTCCATGCATAATAATAAGGTCACCTTTTGCTTTGTCCTTTTTTTCTTTGTTTGTATCTGTGTTTATTAGAGTCCACCATAATATATTGGGATTTTAATCGGAATCTACTAATTTTTTCGAGATGGAAAGTAGTCTGTTATAATTCAGGTCTTAAATTTCATCAAAAAAAAAAGAAGTAAAGAAGTTGAATATAAAAGCGGAGCAGGTACAAACTACAAAATAGTAGAGCCATAAATATTTGTCAATAAAATTGTTTTTGATATTTTTTTGCATTGGTATTAAAAATTGTAAATGGACAAATTAATCAAAGCAACCTAACGTTAATTATTTTGGTCACTATAGGTATGTGTCATCCTTTTTTTGTATTTCCTCGCACATTGACGGAATAACCGTGACTGATTATTATTATTATTTTAGTCGATTAACAGAAGTGGCAATTCGCAGGCGGATCTCGGATCCGGTAAAGTTACAACTTTTAACTAATACTAGCCGTCCCCCGCGGTTTCACCCGCGGTAATTTCGGAATTCGCGCGGGAATTCCGGGATAAAAGTACCCTATGTCGTTCTCTGTACCCCTGACAACGTGCATGCCAAATTTCATCCAAATCCGTTCAGCCGTTTTTGCGTGATTGAGTAAACGTATGCGAGGATAAGAGCTCGAAAGCGCATTTTCATCCGACTTGCTTCAAATTTATCGTCACTGCTCAGTTCCTATGTAAGACACATATGTTATATAGCCTATAACCTGCCGAGTATGGACTACAATCGTACCAAGTTTGGTTAAAATCCCTTTAGTAGTTTTTGATCCACATACAGACAGACAGACAGACAGACCGACAGACAGACAGACAAAAAATTTACTGATTGCATTTTTGGCATCAGTATCGATCACCATTCATCCTCCAATATTAATTTTGAATATATATTCAATGTACAGAATTGACCTCTCTACAGTTTTATTATAAGTACATAGCCTATGTAGTGATTTGCCTTGCGCGAACGCACCGATGATGTTATAACATGGATGCAGTCTCTCCGAGTGCAGTGCGGTGACAGCCATGGGAGTGAGGAGTTGTGTTTTGACAGTCGCGTGTGTGCTGGCGTTTGTTGCGGTGCACGGAATCCTAGGTATGATATTCGGATATAGTTTTACATCATCTGTGATGGAGTTCGACTTATTACCATTTTAAGTGTACTATCATCGTACTTTTTTGCTCTTCCGAAGTTAATATACGTTATGTGTCTAAATAAACAATAATACATAGGAATTTTATATTATAGCGGTTTCATCAGGGTGATATTACCGTAGGATATTTGTGTCCAGGGATAAGAGGTAAGTAAACTGTCATAGGTACTCTATATGCACCAAAAATTATTTATGCTGGATAGAGTCAAACATCCAATCATCCAAACAATATATCCTACTAATATTATAAATGTGAAAGTGTGGATGTTTGGATGTTTGTTACTCAATCACGCAAAAACGGCTGAACGGATTTGGATGAAATTTGGCATGCACGTTGTTAGGGGTACAGAGAAGGACATAGACATACTTTTTATCCCGGAATTCCCGTGGGAACTCCGAAATCACCGCGGGTGAAACCGCGGGGCACAGCTAGTTAGATATAAATAATAAAATTTGATTGAAATATTATGTAGTTTTTGTTTGTAATTCATTTTACTTTTCATCTTCAGAGTCCTGTTGAAAACCTATGTTATGTATAAGTTTCTTTTTTAATCCATTTTTAAATAAGAATGTGATTTTTTCGTTCCTTTATTAGATACGTTTTCATGCCTTAACTACTTAATCATCATGAAATTTTGCATACACGTTGTCAGGGGTATAACGAAGGACATGTAGGGTGCTTTTTGTCCCGGAATTCCCGCGGAAGTCCGAAATTAACGCGGGTGAAACCTCAGGGAACAGCTAATATAAAGTATCGCTCATTTGAAGTTTTGAACACAATCCAGATTACATAGAAAAGGTACATCATACTTACAAATAACTGGAGAAATTCGAGATAGAAAGTTGGCATACCATTGTCATTAGGTCCGATCGACCGGGGCCTATCATCAATCTACGCTGGCACGGCACCGAACAAGGCCCTTATTCACTATGACCAACAACATTCCTTGCCCATAGCGCGCGTCCCAAAAACGATTTTCAAACGTTCTAGGTGCCAAGATATTAGAAATTATTATTCTTTATGCCATATGAAACGTTGTAATAGTTATTTGTTATACATGAGTGCAAAGTTGCTTTTTAACCGCGTGCTCAACTATTCAAAAATTAGAATTCCTGAGCGTTAGCGAGAGAATCAAAAGAGCACAAGGTGAAACATTTTTGCACTCGAGTGCAACACGTAATTTTCATCCCCCCTCAGCGAGGAAATTACTAAATGCAAAATAAAACATTTACAATCACAAAGATACTTTTATTTCAATTTAGGTACATACATATTTACAACAACATTATAATAGGTAAGTACTATAGATACCAACAACCTCAAGCGGATAAAAACGGCTTCTGCACTCAGATATCAAATAGCAAAAATACCATTTCCGAGGTGGGAGGATGAAAATGTATTTATTTTTTGCAGCAAAACTTTCTTGATTACAAGGGAAAGACGAAGAAGTTTTTGCGGCGTCTTATCTTAGAGCGGCGGGTTATGGTCATAGTGAATAAGGGTCCTGTTTTCCCCGCGACTCTTCGATGCAATCTCGATGCGCTCGCGTCTTTGATCGCTGGGAAAACATAACGTTGCGTCGACGCATTATTCGCTGCCTATTTTGTAAACATATCAAAGTAACAATGTCAGAGGTGATAACTGAGAATATGGTGTTGTTATGATCCGGAATCATGGAATCATCGGGCGGCAATGATGCACTTATTGTTAGTTTCTTAGGAATCGAAGGATATTTTACCTAAAGAAACTCAGACTGAAGTAACTAAATTACGTAACAGATAAGGGTCGAATTGACATCGCCCTTTTTTAAATCGGTTAAAACGAGTGTTTGTTTCAGTCGTAGGTAGGTACGCGCAAAAAGTCAAATACATACATAATTATACTATTGCTAGCTATTCCCCGAGGTTTTGCCTACGTTAATTTCGTGATAAAATACCCTATCTCTTGTTATACCTATGTATCCCTGACGACGTAAATGAAAAATTTTTTGACGTACAAACAAACAAATAAACTCACATTTGCATTTATGTATAGTACGGCTCAGTATGGTTTTATCGTAGATTGTTCAAAATATCGAATGCATTTCCAGGTCAAGTGGCCTCGATTTGTCGTCCTAACGAAAGGTTCCTGTCGTGTGGCGGGTGTCAGAGGACCTGCAGGGTTCCAGCGCCGGTGTGTGTGGGCGTCTGCAGGGTGGGCTGCTACTGCAACGAAGATGAGGTCAGGAACGATACGGGGCATTGCGTCAAGCTCTCTGAATGCCCTCCACAGAGTAAGTGGACACGATATCTTTTTAGTTCTTTTTTTTCTAAATTCTATTTAGTCCGTCAGTTAGATAATCAAAAAATAATAGAGACGTACATTTTGCTTTTTCAAATTAATGAAAATGTACGTGTATAAAGCGCATTAAAGTTTAGGAGTGGGGGTACGTAACGTCATAAGCGGGTAAAAACTTGACTCAACGTATCTCCGTTATTTTTTGCTAACGTAAAAAAAGAAAAAATACGTGTCTAATATTTCTTATGAATCTACAAGACGGACTAAAAACAAAAAAATTGTCAAATAGCTTACTTTTGCTTGCCAAATAAATGTACATCTTAGTACAGACATAAATTATATGCGACACGTAATAATAGGTACATTGTTATCCTAGGGGTGAAAGTCTTTCTCCCGAGGATAACACTGTGCTTTTCATTACCAATGCAAGGAAAGTCAAAATAAAAATAGGAATTACCTAAAGAAAAAAATTAGTGAATTCTATTTTACATAAATCAACCATTAGGTGTGCTACTGGCCAGTAAGTATGCCTCCTATGACATAAAAAAAAACTTGAGTTTCTGCAGTATCCAGCTGTCAGTTGAAAGCGATTCTCCCTAGGGCTGAAAAGTGTTACTTTCAACCCGCTTCTCAGGCAACTTCAGACCTACTTTCCGAGTATGAGTAATGAAAAAATTATGACTGCATGCGAGAGAGTTGCGATAAAAAATAAAATCGCCAAAACACTGTTGTGTTTTGGTGATAATTAAACATAAGCCTGTGAGTTGGCTATAGTTTTTTTTTAAACGAAACCGTTAGGAGAACATGTAAAATCACTATTTTTCACGATGATTCTGCGGCATTTACACTTGATATTGATACCAAAAGATACCAAAAAGTTTTAACAATATTACGTGCCAAAAGCAGCCATTTTGGGCGGTTATAAATCAAACTTTTGTATAGGTACGAAGCAAAATTGCAGAATTACTGTCAAAATTGTTATATTATTTAGTATATATTAAAATACTGTAATATACTTATATTATTTATTTAAACTATATCCTATTGATTAAATATAATTATTAGAAGAAATCATTTTTTTAGTGAGGTTTTATATAGTTTGACCATTCTTCAAAGACTATATATATTTTTTAAAATCTTATTTCGCTTTTTCATCAGTGTCTGACTTTTCTTCTCCGATCTTTCTAGCTGCTGCTTACACGGAAGACACATCAGAGCCCCGTTCGGTCGACTTGAAGTGTGCAGACGACGAAGAGTACAGGTTCTGTGAGCCTTGCAACCGAACCTGCGACCGTCCGTACCCGCTGTGCCCCGCGCAATGCGCCCGCGGGTGCTTCTGCAAGGGTGCTCTCGTCAGGGATATAGACGGGCGATGTGTTACTTATAGGAACTGCTCCAAGTTTATCATTAATGATACTGGTGAGTGAATTGTTCTAGAGTTATTACCTACCTATTTTATCCTGGTTATCCTGACCTAATATTAAAAATGGGAATGTGATATTGTTTGTTTGTTATGCTTTTCAACTTAACTACTCAACCGATCATGATGAAATTTAAAGAAATGCATGATATTTTTGCCTGTCTGTCTGTTTGTTTGTTCCGGCTAATCTACAAAACAGTTGGACCTTGGACCTATTTGACGGGACATCCACTGGTAGATATATATTTATAAGGAGTAACTTAAGCTACTTTTATCGGAGATCTTGCGGGAATTCCTTGACTTGCCCCATCGCTGTACTTGCCATAGCTTGCAGATCTTTTCGATGATTCTGTTATTCCTTTGCACCCCAGCGAATCTAATAGAACCAGAGGTCCAAATGACCTGCGGCCCCAACCAAGTTTTCAAGCACTGCGAGAACTGTGAGAAGACCTGCAGCGATCCGAACCCTGTCTGCCCGGCGCAGTGCAGCCGCGGCTGCTTCTGCCGGGACGGGTTCCTCAAGGCGCCCGACGGGACGTGCGTGCAGCCTGAAGACTGCCCCGCAGGTGGAGATTGGTACAGTTGGGTGTAGTTGGAACCGGGCCACATTGATCAGGCGCCGATCCACAGTGTGCTTATCGCTACTAAATAGTAAATGCCTTAGTACAAAGAAAACAACCTTGTAAAAGTTTTTATCAAAATCAATTCAATAGTTATGTACGAATATATTAACCTCTCCTTTGTAGGAAAGTAAAGTATGTAAGTCGCACTTTTTAGGATGATCAAAGCAACCTTTTTTGAGGGCTGGATCCGCGCCTGAAGTATAGACATGGTTCCGGGTTCTTCTTTAGCCTCGCGCTGTCCCATAACACTGTCCTACTAGCAATGGTTAAATGAATTTTGGCATAGACAATAATATAATGTAGAACAGACTATAGACTACATGAGAGGGGACTCCGAGCGTGCCGCAATTAAGGGATATTCTGCCTATGAGAAAACAGAGAATGCTTTATTGAGCTGAGTGATTCGTCTTCACTAGAAAGTTTTACCTGCGTTTGCTTATAACAAAGATATTGTGGCGCGCTTGGTCGCATAAAATTTCACAAAGTTGCCTTATCTATACTCTATTCTTTGTGGATTTTAGTTTTTTAAAGCTTGTAGTTGTCTACTTCTATTACTATGGCTATGAGTAGTATTGTTTCTATTGTGTAAAATAAATATTTATGTACATAGTACATACGCAATTTTATATGTTTATTCTCCTATCAATTTCTTTTTAAATTAAATATCTCCGAAGATACTTCAGTTTCGTATAACGTTAGACCCCTACAAAATAAATGTCTTAAAAGCTCAAGCCGATCAAGTTATTTAAAAGCTCCTAAAAACTAATGAAATTATTTAAAAGGCAAATGGGTACTTAGATTGTTGACCACAGTACGACAGACCGATAGAGTTTGACGGCAGAATATTGAGCTGCTAGCTCATCCGCATTATTTTCGGGATACTCGCGGGAATTCCGGGGTAAAAAGTACCGCACCTATTTTTCTTTGTCCCTGACGTGTATACCTATGCAAAATTTCATGATAACTGGTAACTGGTTGACTAGTTGAGGCGCCAAAAACTAACAGACAAACAAAGTTACTTATATAAATAATACTATTATTTATTAAACAAATAAGGGGCCTTCAACGTGTGTTAGGTTCACGCAACTAGATTCATAGCCAATATCAATCTCCATTATGTTAATAAAAACTGTGGATAAAAATACGGTAATGCCATTTGAATTAATGTAGAATCGATAAATTACTCCCAACCATATTTGTAAAAGATTAATTTATCAATATTTATAACTTTCGACAAACATGTGTGATTCATTGGTAACGGGAAATCGATTTGTTAAAGTCCCTGTCCTCCTACTATAATACCATCTCAATCTCAAATGTGCATCAATTAAAATTTCACCGACTTTTCCTTGCTGTGATACTTTCGGGATAAAATTTCGATGTAAGGCTTCTATCAACCTTTATGTGGACATAGATAAGCAATAGTGTGTTAAACCACACTGGAGAAATTTTGAGTAAATCGTGTTTTAAAATTATAGCGTCATTTTCTGTCAACATTTTTTATGTTCAATATTTAGTTACATACTTAAACAATGTAATAACGTAAACACATAATTAAAAAACGTTCCCTAACTCTCAATAAATCGTTCTGAATAGGTAAGTTAATTTTGTGGGTTAACATGTTATTGCTTATCTGCGTCCATGTAGACCTTAAGTAGAGCTTATCTAATCTAAAATGACGCGCTCCACTACTTAATTAGCAGTTTTTAGATGTGCGAGATCATGTATTGATAATATCTCTTTAATAGTGTGAGTGCGGCGACACTATGCGGCAACTGAGGACGAATGGCAAGACCAGATTTATATATTGCGTCGTATCGATATTTTAACGGTTGTGCGTGTGCGTGTGCGTATACCCGATGGAGGGGCGCGTCCTTTTAGTTTAGACAAGCTCTACCTACCTTTTGACTTTATCCAAATTTTAATTTATCTATTTATCTACAATGTTGAATGTAATAAATGTGTTAGTAGAAATTGTTCACTGTCTTTCCATTTTATATCCTAAGCCTTTGATAATATTAATACCTTAGAATTGTATTTTATTATCAGCGGTTGCTATTTGGACGTAGTATAAGTACTTAGTAGTAGTTAAAAATTATAATCACTCTGCAAAAATTAGGCAGTAAGTTAATTGGGTTGTACAATAGAGAGCTGTGACAAAAACATCAAAAATTACTATAGCCGTATAACGTATTATAGTTATAAATTTAATCATACTAGCAGTGCCCCGCGGTTGCACCCGCGAGTTTCGGAATTCCCGCAGGAACTCCAAAGTAAAATTCTGAGTAGCCACCCCTATCACCTAGAGGTATAAAAAATAGTCTACCACCTATTCTCAGACCTACCAAATATACCTACACCGAAAATTCAAACTAGATTAAAAAAATTTACAAAACATAGTAAGTTTAATGTAACTACATACTTAACTTATATACTAATTTAACTTGTGTCAGCCTATAAGTTAAACAGCGAAAATTACTGTTCAGAATAGAAAACCGACCTTGTAAGATATTTCATCGAAAAAGAAACCGAACTTTCTATGAAATAGTGCAAATATTTATGATATTCGACTTACTTTACTTTTTAAAATGTAAAATACCTATATTGGGACCATGATTGGGAGTATAGTTACCTACCCACTGCATTATATGAGGCATTTGAAAAGAGTCTTTTCATTACTCATACTCGGAAAGTAGGTCTGAAGTTGCCTGAGAAGCGGGTTGAAAGTAACCCTTTTCAGCACTAGGGAGAATCGCTTTCAACTGACAGCTGGATACTGCAGAAACTCAAGTTTATTTTTTATGTCATAGGGGGCATACTTACTGGCCAGTAGCACACCTAATGGTTGATTTATGTAAAATAAAATTCACTCATTTTTTTCTTTAGCTAATTCCTATTTTTATTTTGACTTTCCTTGCATTCGTAATGAAAAGCACAGTGTTATCCTCGGGAGAAAGACTTATTTAGTCCCTCGATCTATTGGCCAAACCCCGTCTCGGGATTAAATAAGTTACTTTCACCCCTAGGATAACAATGTACTATTAAATTTATTTATTTTTAATTCTAATTTTATAATTAACTACAATACCTACCTATGGTTCGAAATACGAGTAAATAATAGACAGTTTACTATCTTTGAGTTTACCTAACAGCCATCTTGGCCACGCCACGTAGTGATTACATTATTTTTGATGTTGGCGTACAATTTTAATATCTTCTACTCCTGGGTCGCAATTCTGGCAGGCACGGATCTACGGGGGGCAGAAGGTGCCCTTGGTCCCCCCCCCCCTGAAGACTAAATTAGGTAGGTACTTTAATCAAACCTCATAAAAATCTCTGACTTTGTAAATTCTAAAAATTTCGTGGTGCAAACAAAATTGACCCCCTCAACCAAATCCTTGATCCGAGCCTGATTCCTGGACACTGTTCGAGCGCCTCGACCCGCGGTAAGTGGTCGTAGGCATGGTAATAAATTATTTTTTAATACAGTTGCTCAAAAAGTGGCGTATTGCAGGGACGTTTAGCGTTCGGGATGTGGGCTATTACATACTCGAGCTTTTTGTTTACCTTTCCCGAACTCGTGCGTTCTCTTTGCCAACTGTCAAATGGCGACACGACTTTGACACACTTTTTTGCATTGCGAAACGTACGTTTCGCATTACTAATACGACTAGCGCCATCTCTTGATCACAGTTGGAACTTAGTTGAGTTTGTTGTGTTTTTGATATTTTATTAAATTTCTTCATTTTTTTCGCAACTTTATTAAAAATAGTTGTTCAGTACACGTGCGGAACCGTCATTGCAACTAGTTCCGACTGTCAACCCTCACCTTCGGCTGCGCCTCGGCTCGGGTAGACATATGTCGGAACTCTTTGCAATGACAGGCTTTCCGCACTTATAATGAAATATACTATATATGCCACCGTTGTTGTAAAAACTTTTCTTGCTCGTGCAAGATTTAAAATGGCCGCCCTCCTGTAGCGGCGGAGGTGTCGGCGGTCGCGGGCGCCGCGGATTCGGCCGCCACATCGATCGAGGAGTGCGGGCCGGACGAGGCGTACCTTTCGTGCGGGTGGTGCGAGCCCAGCTGCACGGCGCCCGCGCCGCGCTGCCCGGCGGGCTGCACGCGCGGCTGCCTGTGCCGCCCGCCGCTGCTGCGGCACCGCAGCGGGCAGTGCGTCGAGCCCAGCCGGTGCAAGCCGCGTGAGTGCACGCTCTTTAGCACCTACACATGGTCAGGCAGTGCGTCGAGCCCAACCGGTGCATGGCGCGTGAGTGCACGCTCTTTAGCACCTACACATGGTCAGGCAGTGCGTCGAGCCCAACCGGTGCATGGCGCGTGAGTGCACGCTCTTAAGTACACAGGGTCAGGCAGTACATCGAGCCTAGCCGATGCACGCCGCGTGAGTACACGCGCTCAACTACATAGGGTCAGGCAGTACGTCGAGCACAGCCGGTGCATGCCGCGCTCTTAAAAACCTACACAGGGCCGTTATTACTAGCTGTTTCCGCGCGGTGTCACCTAAGTTAATTTCAGAGTTCCCAAAATTTCACGTGAAGACGTGAAAAATGACAGACAAACAGGCAGACAGTTTATGTTAATATTATGATTTCATTTTGTTGTGTAATTAATTCTTTAGGGTAATTACACTTCTATACCTAATATTGACGTTTAATTGTTATATCCTTTTAAATATTCCAGAGAAATGCAAAGATCCGAGAGAGGAATACATTTGCCGATATAATTGTGAGCCTCGCTGCGACGCCCGGCGGTGCCCGCTGCGGCCGCGGGGGTGCACCCTGGGCTGCCACTGCAGGCGCGGCCTCCTTCGGGACCTCGCCACGGGCCTGTGCGTCACACCTTCCAACTGCAGTACTATCGAAAAGGAGTCCATTTTTAATTTGAAACTGCTTTATAGATTTTTAAATTGAATTTTATAATTTTAACGTTGTTTTTAATTTTATTGTAAGTATAAAATAAAAAACAAAAAAAACTGTTGTTTTATTTATCAATAGAATTTAAGTGATTATGTCTATCGACCCATATAAAAATTTCCTTACCTATAAACCGTGTGGTAAATTCATGGAACTAGCTCCCTAAAGTGATTAACGCACAAAATAGACTGGACAGATATTTGAATAGTGTGTAGTATTATGTTATCTGTGGTATATAAATAAATATGTAAATGTCTGTGTTTGATTGATTTGATTTTAGATTGTCTTTAATATAAAGCATAAATAGTTAATGAACAGAAGAACATAAAGCAATAATGAACTGATAGATAGGTATAATGCACCAGCGAAAGTTGCTAGTCTATAAATTAAATAATAATAATAGCGAAAAAAAGATACTCTCCGGCGGGGAATCGAACCCCGGTCTCCCGCGTGACAGGCGGGGATACTGACCACTATACTACCGAAGATGTTGAAAGCAATGTTGAAATAACGCTATATAAACTTCAAGTCGAGAAATATTTTACTTGTTTTTAGATATGATCATTATAAGAATAATATAATTATGAAGATTGATAAAATTTTAGCATTATACAGACAGTGTAACTCATTTATATACGAGTTTAATGATAATGTGGTAAGAATGTTTTCATTTAGTGAGATCGGTGAGTGATGATAAAACGACATCTCTTTCCAATTCCAATTTGTGGTTTATGGCTCCACCGATTTGAACGACATCTCTTAATTATCTCAGGAACAAAATAAGCGTTGTCGACAAGTGACAATTCACGAATTTGACAGTCATCACTCAATTCATTCATTATTGTTCTGAGCTGGTACCATTCAACACAGAGTACTTTTTAGTTTTTAAATCTGCCATTCAATTTCATTCAGATTCAGTCAAACAATATACATATTTTGTATTTTTGGAGTTTGGACAGAATCAACTCGACTTTATGTGATATTTAGAATTAACCCAAAACAATGAGTGAGAAACTGAAAGAGTTGCGTGAAAGATCTCAGAGAAGAAAGAAGCTCTTAGCACAAACGGTAAAGTCAATTTGAAATAACCTCAAAAACTCGAATTATGTGTAAACACTAGGATAAATTATAATGAAACATTAAAAAGGAATCTGATAAGTATAAGTTTTTCATTTGTAAATATTCCCTCGGTATCACCGGTGTGAATTCTCAGTAATTTCGAGTTATACAGGACGTATAAGTTATATAATATGTAAAAACATATTTTCTGTGCCGAATTTCATCTAAAACTGTCGAGCCATTTTAACATCTTCCCAAATTCTACAGTGAGGACAGTAGGATTGATAATAATAACAATAATTTACTTCACTACACAGATCTTGACCCCATTTGTAGCTGTATAGAGCGACATGATCGCTGATGCGACCAAGCTCTTTAAATAAAGATTAAAAAAAAAAAAAAAAAAAGCTATAAGCTTGTGTTGTGGAAACCAACCAAACGTTGTTTACACTACATAATATGAAAATATATATTATAATGCCCAGACTGGAAAGTGGAACCCCATGTTCATCACACAAAGGCCACCCCCACTGGAAATCGAACCTCTTAATTAGCGGGTAGGCATGGTGACCTACTGCACCGATTAGGTCGTCGTGATGTTACCTACCTATTTTGATGTTCAGCTAGGAGTGTCGAGTGTTAGCGAGTTGAGACACGCTTTGGGAGCGTCAACAGATGTGCCAGCAAAGAGACAGGCTGTGACTGACGATGGGGCTGAAGGTGGTGAAAAATCGACTGCGAAGGAGCAACCAGATGGATTGGTTTACACCGATTCATCTACTTTCCTAAAGGTTTGTGTGTTGGTTGATTAAATTATGAAAAGAGAAATATTATAAACTAGCTGTTCTCTATGGTTTCAACTGCAGTAATTTCAGACAGGAATTCTGTGATAAAAATGTCCTTCTGACAAGATGTATGCAAACTTTCATGATGATCGGTTGAGCCATTAAAGTGTGAAACCGTAACAGACAGGCAGACTGAGCTACTTTCGTATTTATAACATTAGTATGGTATATAGTCTGATTTTACACATAAGGTCTTTTAATATGACTGTGTGCAGCATGGATCATCACAAGGATCATTGAGTCACAATTATCTTCATCATTAAAACATTTGAAATTTCACATTGTAAATGTGAATGGCATACAAAAAATTTCGAAAATTCATTCTACAACATTTAAAAAATTACCTTTCTCTCTCTTTCTCTTCTTACAAATATTATAAATGGACATAGATAAGCAATAGTGTGTTAACCCACACTGGAGAAATTGTTAGTTAATTGTGTTTTTTTTAATTATAACTCCATTTTTGTGAACATTTTTTTTATGTTCAACATTTTTCTGGTATTTAAACAATGTAATAAGGTAAACATACAGTTAAAAAACGTTCTATATCTCTCAATAAAGCGTTCTGTATCAATAACTTAATTTTGTGGGTTAACATGTTATTGCTTATCAGCGTCCAAAAGTGAATGTGAGTTTGTTTGTTTGATTGATTAAATGTTACATATTGGATCTCCAAAAATTCTGCGGGTGTAACTGCGGGGAACAGCTAGCAGACAGTAAATACTAGATATAATAAGCAATAAAGTGTCATTAAGGTCACAAGACTACATGTCAAAAAATACAGTAACCTACAAGGTCTGTATCCTGTAACACTTCATATTCCTTCTAAAGCACTGAAGGGTGCTGCTAATGGCATCCACTATATTCTTTTAGGTACTTGTAGACTCTGTGTTTCTGCAGCTTAAGAGGCAACAAAATATCAATAACAGTAAATTTTTCTTCTCGGAAACCTCAATCTAGAAAGACGTCTGTAGCTATCAAAGTTCATTCATGGAAATTGGAAACCAATGTGGACATTCCTGAAAATTGTACAGATTTAACAAAAATAATATGTAACTTGTCCTCTTCAAGCTTTAGTATAGCAAAATGTAATGTCAATCTTTTTCTAACTGTATTACAGTGTGCATATAATTTCTCAGGGCACACAATCGTCAAACCCGCACAATGACTACTGCCAACACTTTGTTGACACAGGGCAGCGTCCCCAAAATTTCATTCGCGACGTAGGCCTAGCAGACCGGTTCGAGGAGTACCCCAAGCTGCGGGAACTGATCAAGTTGAAGGACGACTTGATTGCTCAGACAGCTACGCCGCCTATGTACTTGAAGTGTGACTTGAAGGTAATTTTCTTCACTTATAATAATATGCTTAGCACTAGTTTGCAGTTTTATCACATTTGATGTTAACATGTTCACTGCAGTTTGTCTCAATATACAACGTGTTATTGAATTAACTGAACACCTGATACACCCCATTTAAAAAAATTAACAATAATATGATTAAAATATATTTTATGTCGAAAAAATTCATACTTTAAAAGTTATTCAACATTAGTTTGGAGGTGACCTATCTACGAAATTCCAAGCGCTACGCCCGCGCCTACCGGTTCGAATTTTTTCGCAAAAATGAAAAAATATAACCTATATTAAAACATAGCGCAATCGATTCGCTAGTTGATTCTGAGCAAACTACTTTCTAGTTTTCAGTTAATTCATTAACACGTCGTATACAATAATTATACATTTGTAAACACTTTTTTTATTAGTTTGGTGAACAATAGTTATCTATCTATCTATCTATACATATTCTATTATATTTAAAGGAACATACATGAATTGTGTTTTTGGTATGACCTCAGATTTTATACTTTGACAGTAACTTTGATTATGTGTTTATTTCAAAAAAGATCCACATAAGAAACGGAGTTTGTATATTGCAGCTCAATCACCTTTTGCATACACACGTTGTCAGGGGTACAGAGGAGGCCATAGTGAACTTTTTGTTACAATATAGCTCATATTACTCAAAGATAATGTAGCATTCGAATGGTGAAAGAATTTTTTAAATCTGGACAAACAAACAAAAAATCACATCTTTCCCCTTTATAATATTCATTTAGATAATGTCATGACTATCAGTTGAGCAGTTAACGCGTGGAAGCATAACAGACAAACAAACTTACATTTCGCATTTATAGTTTGTATAAGGATTGTAATTAATCTGTTGCCGCTCCTCAGACGTTCGACCTGAAGGCGATGGGCAGCAAGTTCGACGTGATCCTGGTGGAGCCGCCGCTGGGCACGGGCTGGCGCTGGGCCGACGTGCTGGCGCTGGACCTGCAGCAGCTGGCGCAGCCGCGCGCCTTCGTGTTCCTCTGGTGCGGCAGCTCCGAAGGTGACGCCTCGCCTCGCCGCTCGCGCTGTGCTCGTTTACTGTGCATTCTCTGTTCTACACGTCTACAGAGACAGACTGAAAGTGAACAACTCCAAAGTAGTCTAATTCACTCCTTGTGACGTCAGCTAATTATTATTAGCAGTGAAAGTCTCGTCCCAATCGGTCCAACCGTCTCGGAGATTCAACCGCGTGAGTTTCGGAATTCCCGCAGGAACTACAACTTTTATACAAACCTTATCCTGACAAATTGGTCTGCAGTCGTTTGAAAGTTATGCTAATTATAAACGTTAATCGAACCCGAAACCTCTTGAATAGCGGGTAGGCGTGGTGATCTACTGGGCCGATCGAGCCGTCAGCAGTATTATAAACGGTACAATAGGAATAGCCGAAAATCAATATATTATGTAGAAACATCGCACCTCCGCTCCCCCAGGCTTGGACATGGGCCGGGAGTGCCTCAAGAAGTGGGGCTTCCGGCGCTGCGAGGACATCTGCTGGATCAAGACCAACATCAAGAACCCCGGCCACTCCAAGAACCTGGAGCACAACGCGGTGTTCCAGCGGACCAAGGAGCACTGCCTCATGGGCATCAAGGTTCGTAGTTGTACACACATTATCTATTACTAATATTATAAGTATAAAGAGGTAAAGTTTGTGAGTTTGTGACGTTGTAGAGTTCTCTGGATCTACTGAACCGATTTTGGAAATGGGCATGTTGACTAATTTTTATTTTTTAGTCCGTCTTGTAGATTATTAAAAAATCTCTTCTTCGTCTCGCTCTTGGCAGAGCGGTCGTGGTCACGTCTATCTCGGTTGAGGCGTCTATCTCGGTGGCAGGGACGGACACAGCTTTCCTCACGATCCTTCGCCACCTTTCCCTGTTTGCAGACCTTCTGGCGCAGTCTGTGATGGAGATTCCTACAGCGGATTTCACCTGGTCAGTCCAGCGCATAGGTGACCTTCCACGTGATCTGGTTCCTTCGACTTTTCCTTGTACCACCAGCCGCTCTATGGAGTCGTTATCTCGCCTAGAGACATGTCCAAAATACTGAAGTATACGTGATTGTACTGTGGCAGATAGACGCTGCTTGATGCCGAGTTCCTCAAGTATGGATACGTTGGTGCGGAATTCCGTCCAAGATATCCCAAGCATCTTTCTCCAGCACCACATTTCTAGAGCATCTATCTTTTTCTTTTCCAATTCACGTAGTGTCCATGTCTCTGCCGCGTAGAGGAAAATTGGAAACACGAGTGTCTGCACGAGTTTGACCTTTGTGGCTCTCGTGATATTGCGGTTCCCCCACACTTTCCTTAACTTCTCCATCGCAGTTCTGGTTATAGCCATACGTCGCTTCACTTCATCTACGCAGCCACCATTGTTTGAAATTAAAGCTCCAAGGTATATGTAAGATTGCACCACGTCACAATTCGCAATCTGTTTCACCTCGGGTGAATTATCCTTGGCGCGATCCACGATCATCATCTTGGTCTATTAAAAAATATTGGACACGTATTTTTTTCTTTTTTTACGTAATCCAAAAATAACGGCGATATATTGAGTTGAAATTTCGCGTGACGTCACTATTCTGACAGTTTGTATGGCGGTTTTAGCGGTTAGTGACGTCACGACCCCCTCACCCTAAACTTTAATGCGCTTTATCCCTGTATATTTTAATTTATTTGAAAAAGCAAAAAATACGTGTCTATTGCTTTTTAATTTTCTAACTGACGGACTAATTAGAATTTTGATTTTCAAAAGTAGTCCACATCCCTATTCTTTTACCAATAGAATGCTAGTGTTCCTGAGTGTCATAAGGTAGGTACTTCTTATGGGAGCTACTTATTTTAAATCACCCGAAACTACCGTAGCTTAATTTTTTTATTTTTTTTATTTTTTATTTTATTTTATTAAGAAATCATACAGTGATACAAATGGATATAGATATAACACATAGAAATTTACAGAAGTAAGACCAATTACAGATTTCTTCATGAATATTTTATAAGTATTGAAACAGTAAGGAAGTAAATTGGAAAGGAATGTACATAATATGAGCTAAGAATTATTACATTGAAGGTAGTAGAAGAAAAAATAACAAAAAATTTACTCAAAGTGCAAATATGTGTGTGCAGTTGTCTTTGCATAATAAGTTGACAGTGTTGTTATTTGACGAGGTAATAATACAATAAAAGATAGTAAGGATAGATAATAAATAAACGAATTAGGAAAAGGAAAAAACCTGAACAACAAGCAATAATGTGTTAATAATAGTAAGTTATGTTGCAACCTTGACATCTTCGAGGCACTTGATTACTTCCCTTTTAAAGGATAGTTTTGAGACGGCAAAAGGATCAAAATAATATAAGTGAAAGAATTTTCAAAATCGGTTCAGTAGATCCAGAGATTACCCCCTACAACGTCACAAACTCACAAACTTTACCTCTTTATAATATTAGTATAGATTACGTCTATTCTCAGAATTGCAATTAGAAAGTTCAATTTATACTACTGCAACTTTTGAGTTAGTTCAATCAAATTTTAACCATTGAGACTTAAAAGTATTAGTAATTCCTACTAATATACGCGAAAGTTTGTATGTATAGATGTATAATGTTTGTTACTCTTTCACGCAAAAACTACTCGATGAATTTTAAATAATACAATAATATAGCCTATCAGTGGCGAAGGGTGCAATATTGAGAGAGGTAAGCCGGAAATCTACTTTAATTTCAACTTATTAAACTATTAACTGTTCCCCGCGGTTTCACCTGCGATAAGTTCAGGAGTTCCCTCGGGAATTCCGGTATAAAAAGTCCTTCCCTGTATCCCTGACAACGTTCTCAATTACGGAGAGAGATGTTGCGTCTGAAGGGAAACCGGTGGGAATCGGCTTCTATGGTACCTTCGCCACTGTAGCCTATACATCAGAATAACACACAAGTCATTTTTTATCACGGAATTCCCGCTGGGACTCCTAAATTACCGCGGGTGAAACTGTGGGGCAACAGCTAGCCAGTACAGGACTAAGTAGTTTTATTTTATACCAAGCACTAATTAGAGTTCCGTGTACCTTCCTTCAATGCATACATATATTTTACCTAACAACCCTGTACAGACAATCATCAATATGTATACATTTTGGTCAGTGTTTGAACTCTAAGTTACTCCTTGTAACATCAGTTATCTGCCAGTGAAAGTCCCTTTAAAATCGGTCCAGCCGTTTCAGAGATTAGCCGGAACAAACAGACAGACAGAGAAAAATTTAAATAATTGTTTTTTTTTTATGTAAGTGCCGTATAGGTATATACTTTCATATGCATTTAGTGAAAAGTTGTTAATTTGGAATTACAAACAGACACTTCAATTTTATTTATATGTGTAGATGTATAGATAAGTGATCTGTTTGTGCCGCGTGCCCCGCCCCGCAGGGCACGGTGCGGCGCTCCGTGGACGGGGACTTCATCCACGCAAACGTCGACATCGACCTCATCATCTCCGAGGACCAGGAGTTCGGCAGCACCGAGAAGCCGATCGAGATATTCCACATCATGGAGCACTTCTGCCTGGGCAGGAGGAGGTGAGAGTCGTTATTTATTTATTGTTTGGACATAGATAAGCAATAGTGTGTTAACCCACCCTGGAGAAATTTTGAGTAAATTGAAGTTTTTAAATTATAGCGCCATTTTGTTTCAACATTTTTATATTCAATATTTAGTTACATATTTAAACAATGTAATAAGGTAAACACATAGGTAATTAAAACACGTTCTCTAACTCTCAATAAATCGTTCCGAATCAATAACTTTGTTTTGTGGGTTAACACGTTATTGCTTATCTGCGTCCATTTATCACTGAAAATCTTTAATCGGCTTGTGTGTAAATTTGACATAAAAATGTCTAGTAGGTATATTTTGTGGCAGTTTATTTTCTGAATCCTTACTATTATAATTGCGAAAGTGAGTTTGTATTTTTGTTACGTTTTCATGCCCTAATGTCTCAGCCGATCATCACGAAATTTTGCACACACGTTGTCAAGGGTACAGAAAAGGACATAGGATTCTTTTATCCCGGAATTCCCACGGGAACTCCGAAATTATCGCGGGTGAAACCGCGGGGAACGGCTAGTGATAATAGGGATGTGGACTACTTTTGAAAGTCAAAATTCTAATTAGTCCGTCAGTTAGAAAATAAAAAAACAATAGATACGTATTTTTTGCTTTTTCTAATAAATTAAAATATACAGAGATAAAGCGCATTAAAGTTTAGGGTGAGGGGGTCGTGACGTCACTAACCGCAAAACCGCCATACAAACTGTCATAATAGTGACGTCACGCGAAATTTCAACTCAATATATCGCCGTTATTTTTTGATTACGTAAAAAAAAATACGTGTCCAATATTTTTTAATAATCTACAAGACGGACTAAAAAATAAAAATTAGTCAACACGCCCATTATAATAATTAAATACATAGATCAAATAACATCCGGTTGCCAGGATCCACTTGTTCGGGCGCGACTCGACCATCCGGCCCGGCTGGGTGACGCTCGGCCACGAGCTGACCAACTCCAACTTCAACGCCGAGCTGTACGCGGCGCACTTCGCCGACGGCCGCGAGAGCACCGGCTGCACCGAGCGCATCGAGGCGCTGCGCCCCAAGAGCCCGCCCAGCGCCAGCAAGGGCGCGCGCCCGCGCGGCCGCGGCGGGTTCCGCGCCCGGGGCCGCGCCCGCGCCGCCATGTAGGCGGTGGGCAGGGGCCGGCGCCGAGTGGGCAGGGGCGGAATGGCAGATCGACATTAAAATAGGAAAGTTGACAGTAAAAAATAGTGAATGATTGACACTGTGTGTAGAAATATAACCCTAAAAGTAAATCTCACCGCCGCACTCATAGTCGACTTTAATGATTACTTAGTTAAGTATAGACTTTTAAAACAAAACTGCCGCAATCAGAGACGTCCAGTAAATTAATGTTAATTGGCATTTAATGAGATGTAACTTAATTAGTTAAATGCCAATTAACATTAATTTATTAAACTTGTCTGATTGCGGCAGTTTTGTTTTAAAAATCTATACTTAACTAAGTAGTCATTAAAGTCGACTCTGAGTGCGGCGGTGAGACGCTTTGTACAGAGGTAACTATAAAGTCGTTTTGCACATGTTTACTCACAGAGATCGATATCGGCTATTATTTTACTTTTCTGACAAATCTGTATAATTATAATTATGAATAATAATAATACTTTGACATTATCATTACAGAAGTAAATGAGGAGGACGATAAATGAGCTGATACAATAAATTACAATTTATTTTAATTTTAATTAGAAAATAAAACTAAAAAATACCTAATTATGATTTTTCTTTTCTTACGTAATTAAAATAACGGCGATTTATTGAGTCGAAATGTCGTGACGTCACGCCTTGGTTTATGGTTATGACGTCAAGAGCCCCCACTCCTTTTGTTTTCCAATTACCCACCTATTTTTTCAAAATGACGCGGGTAGTTTGTATTGAGAGCGGTTTCCGCTGGAGACAAATATTCTACGAGTATCTAGATTTCATCTTAATCCTTTTTATAAAAGTGAAAGTGAATTTGTTTGTTACTTTCACGCCCTAACGGCTTATGAAATTTTGCATACACGTTGTCAGAGGTAGGTACAGAAAAAGATATAGTTTTTATCCCGGAATTCCCGCGAAAGTCCTCCGAAACACCTACCTACCGGCTACCGAGAACAGCTCTAGCAATTTTATTTAAAGTTTTTTTTTTAAATAAATTTATGTTCCAACTCGAAAACCACATAAGCTAAAGCGGTTCCTGAGTGACATAGGGTTAGGGTGGGTACTGTATTCTCGGAAATCCCACGGGAACTCCGAAACTAACACGAGTGAAACAATATGAATAAACTATTATTATTATTGGCGGACCGACTCGTATGTACCTAACTGGACGACCGAGCTTTGCACGGTATTTTTTTTCTGGTAAATTTTAGTTTTTACTATGGACCAATTAAACCATTTTTACGTAAACGGTACCTATATATTTTTATCATCACAGTTCAATAACGCCATCTATTGTTAGTAGCTTTAGTGTTGCTGTGTCGGTTAAAACAGTACCATTCATTTTACATTGCCCGAAAGCGGATAAAACAACGTTTTCTAAAAATTAGCTAGATCGATTAATAGCTCCCGAACTAAACTTCACGAAAATTGTTGAAGCCGTTTCTGAGATTCAAATCCTACTAATATTATAAACTTTTTTTTTCTTCTGAAAATTTAAATAATTTACTAATAAAAAACTTCAATGATGCGTTGAAATAGTTCCCTTACATTTGAGTTTGGAAAGAGTAAAGTATTTTTATTTTGTGTACATTTATTGCTTCTTTCTCTCGTGCATGCTGTGGCGACCTATAATTGAGGTAGCGCCATAATTTTTTCATTATAATATCCTATATTCGTGTAAGCTTTGTTGGTCGTCCTTTTGAATAAATCCTATACTTATACATATAATAAATGTGAGTGTGGATGTTTGTTACTCAATCACGCCTTAACGGCTCAACCGATCATCATGAAATTTTGTATACACGTTGTCAAGGGTACAGAGGACATAGGATACTTTTATCCCGGAATTCCCGCGGGAAGTCCGAAATTACCGCGGGTGAAACCGCAGGGCACAGCTTTTTGCTGTGCGTTTATTTATTTATTAATAAATAAATAAACGCGGAAGTTTGTAAGAATGTATGGATGGATGTTTGTTACTCTTTCACGCAAAAACTACTCAATGGATTTAAATGAAACTTTATAATAATATAGCTTATGCATCAGATTAACACATGGCTACTTTTTATCCCGGAATTCCCGCGGGAACTCTGAAAATAAAGCGGGTGAAACCGCGGGGCACAACTAGATATACATACTAGAATTGCTCGTTTAAAGTAATAGATTTTAGTACATGGTTAGTACCATCGTTAACATCAGGTAATTAAAATAAAACACAGACACTATATACATCAATATATTTTATTTTACATAGTTGTCTTTAAATCGACTCCAATAATCCGAAGTTCCTCAAAATATAAAAAAGACAAAACAAAAAAAATTAATATGACATATGAGATCTTTTACTTACTAAGATAAGATGAAATTTACACTTTTTAATCACTGTGGAACTAAGAATTTCTATCGGATTCAATTTTATTATTATAATAATAATAATCATTATTAAAAGAAATGTATGTCGCGCATTAAATACAAGCAATTAATTACAATATTGTTCTCATTCATCGATATCGGCGGTTGATTTACAAAAGGATGCTCATTTCGTTACTGACATTTGCAGAACTTAACGAAACACAGAAATACATGATTTCGACGCCCAATACGTTTTACAATACATCCACAGTCTCCACGGCGAAATGACGCATTTCTATTGTTCGAGTTGTAGTCACACACAAATGAGCAATAAAATATTATTCGATAATATAATATCTTATCGCTGTGTAACCAAAAGTTGAAACTGCAATGAACACCATTCTGGCCAACAAATCCATCTTTTCATAAGACGCTCTGTCTGTCAGACCAAATTACCTGTCACTTAGTGTCAAATGAGGCTACAGCAAAATGGGATTTGACGAAAAACGCTTATTTTGTCTAGTATTTTCGACCGTTTAAACTTTAAACAACCGATATATTGATCGATCGTATTGTTATTATATGAGTAGAACTTAAAAAAAAAACAAAAGTGGCGAGTAATTTACCATACAAACGACAATCGACTTAGGAGCGTCTTGCACAAGGTGGAAGTTACCGTAGCAAATTCGACTCGTTACCAAATTGACTTCTCATGTTAAAAATATACAACACCATGCCTCTTCGCCGTATTCGTTAGACCATTATTTTACTCTCATGTACAATTTTACATGCACTCATTCCATATCGCAGGACGTTGGGCGACCGTCGCATTGTTTTTAAACTTGCATCAATAGATTTTATATCGGATTTACTGCCATTTTTTGCTAAAAAAAATCAACCGTGAAAGTGATTTGAGTCGAAAATTCGTGAATAATTACAATTTTTTTGGGGCGATTATAAACTTTATTTAAATTGATTAAAAATTATTGTTCCAAGTCGCCTGAAATCCAATAAATAAGCAATGACCCCTTCTATGCTTTCGAGAAACAGACGTGGGTCTTGCATTATGGTTGTCAATTTAACACAAACTTTTTCAATGCGTCATTCCCAACTATTCCTATCACCGACCTGTCACAAATGGGCAATTCTATAACAATATCCGCACACAAATCCTATTTGCCGCCACTGGGGGCAACTAGAAGTGAACCCTCCAAGCGAGTCCATCCGGAGTTCATAAAAATCATTTCGCAGATAATAAAATCGAATATCCATATCCATATTTAGAAAAAATATTCGTCAATCGAAAATAAAATATAGACAAAACCAACGCCTGCGACTTGTTACCGAATTTCCTCTTTTTTAAAACTTTTAAATCGTCATAAGATCACATTTCTCTAAGGCAAACAACAATCATTTAAAGCTAAACCCTTGATGATGGATATGGGAAGTGCAAGCGGGAACCGATAACGAAAAATTATATCTCCGATAAAAAAAAAATTGTAAGCACAAAAAACTCTCGAAAAATTGAATAAAACGGGGATATAAATACACAATATGACAATCTTCAATGACAACATAAGAAGTACTCTGTACATATTAGATCTCATCACATAATTTGTCCATCTGTTTGTGCCACATAGGACTAAACAAATATTTCAATTTGATATTCAAAGATTATGATGGCAGATACATCATTATTTAATTCCTTAAACAGACATTTTCTTCTATTAAGCTATTTTGTTGTTCTATATAGATATTATTCAAGGGGGCTACTATCACCTCTTGAAGCAGTATTATTTTAATCTTACTTTGATTTATCGATAAAGTAACTACGTGAGGTCGAAGTAAAGTTAAAGAAAATACTGCTTCAAAAGGTAAGTCCCTTATAAAGGAAAAAAAGATTATTTGTAACTAACTGGCCGGTATTTGGTGTGGTGTCTGCACTGACGTTGAATTATTACTAAGAAGTCTGTACGTTACAGACCCAACAAATAACTTCATTTGTATTCGATACACAATATGAAGTGTCAAAATAATTACAATTGAATATTGAAAAGCAATTAATAATTAATCGAATCACTGGATGCTAAAAATATTACAATATAATAATATAATTTACACCGATCGTATTGAAAACGTAAATTAAAAACAAATCACTACAGACTAATTAATGAAACAGAAATTAACGTTAGGTTTAATATCAATTTTGACAAAAAAATAAACAAATGGTATTAAAAAGTAAAAATTTTTTTTTTATTGGAAGCATTCGTGAGACTGGGGACATCCCTAGCCTTTTATTACAGGAGGGAGCAAATATTAAAAGAAATTTTATCGTACCTACTGCCTAAAGTAAACCGAAACTAATATTAATTTTGATTAATTTCCACATTTTTTATATATATACCTAGTTGAATTCATTATTTGACGTTTCTATGACGTTCCTAACCTACCTTACTCGATAACCTAATTACGCTACGGTGCCTTCGCTGAACGATGTTAAACACTGAATTTTCCACCCCAAACTCTCAGCGGTTCCAACGGAAATATTATACCAAACACTAACTTATCAATGCAAACTTGGCCCTTATTCACTATGACCAACAACATTGCTCGACCATAACGCGCGTCCCAAAAACACAATCCCAATCGCTTTAGATGCCAAAACATGACAAAAGACGTTGTAAATGTATTTTCTGAGCTGAAACCTCTTTGAGCACGAGGAAGGGTCAATATTCGTGACGCGTTATGGTCATAGTGAATAAGGGCCCTTATCAAATACTCGCTAATCAATAACCAATCACATATCACCGTCAAGCTGTACAATTTCCAACAATCTGTAGAAATATCTCCGAGTCCAAGACCTTCGAGGATCGCTTGGTGTATCAAATGCATTATTCGAAATAAATTTAAGCCAAAAAAATTATAAATTAATCTAGTCACTAAAAAAAGGATTTCTTTAAAAAAAAACACTAAAATTAAAGTATTTTATTGCAATTTAAATATTAAGATTCTTTTAGTTGACCTCCCACAGTCGGCAAGGTGTTGGCAATACAGAACTTTACTACGATGCAATGAGATAAATAAATAAAACAAGGCACAAGAACCCGAAATCAAATTGATAAAAAAAAAACAACTAATGTTGATCTGTAGACGCCATTTTTTAAACATTCGACTATTAATCCAAAACATATTACTGTTATATCTATTAAAAAAATAAACAAAATTGAATATAGTACCAATTTGTTCTAGAAAGTTGATTGAAACAAAATCAAAATGTGTCTAGCGATAACTTTTGCATTTGCAGCCCATTTCGAAATCTACCCGCATTGTTGCCGAAACACAATTAGCGACATTCAAAACCATACTTCTGAATAATTTCTGCCGAAAAACGTCATAGAAACTTAAGTTTTCACTACGAATAATTGGTATCCGAAAGTATTCCTTATTGGACCCGTCACGTCGTGGTCGGATTTTCTCCGAAACTTGTTGATTGTTAGTAAAGATCCAAACAAATAAGAGGTTGGCGTTCGTTGCTTTAGGAGTTAACTATTTTTGTTTAAAAAAAAAAACGGGAGAAATATAAGGCTCTACCTAATTTAGAAGAAATAGGCGTAAATTTGTATACGTAGGAAGAGAAGTTCAGTTCCGTACTTAATTTAATGTATAGTTGAATTTTGTACTATTGTTAATAATAGGTTTTTTATACAAATAGCAAAGTGTTAAAAACCATTTTACAAGCAGGAACAACTCAACAACCAAATAAACAGATCTTTACAGTAATAGAATTATAATACACAATCATTAAATTTGGAGAAACCAAACAGTGTCAGATGTTCTTATTCTATATCCAATTCATAGAAAAATTACCACTTTTCATATCGATGGAAATTTATTAACTGTGGGTTTATAAGTATAGAAAATAAAGATTCGAATTCATCTATTATTATAATCGAATGATTTATAGCAAAGATGTAAACGAATAAAGTATAAGAGAAAAGCCAAAAACATCGGAGAGTATCAACATTTCCTAGATAGTTATTTTGTGTTTTATTGCAAACCCATACTAAGCTACCTATTTATCTCGGTATCGTCGATCGGGTTGCTGAGATCTTACATGAAAGATTTATCATTTATGTACATACATTACATACATACAGTCATGGACAAAATGTAAGGGCATTGACAACTGACATCGACAACTTTCGCACTTTTGATCAATTTTAAAATAAACGTCGTCGGAGACTTGTCGGAGGACGTTTGCGCATTTTTGTGCATTGCAAAATCAAATTTGTCACTTATACAATAACGATCGATGTGTATTGTGTACTCTTCCGATTTGTTTATCCTATTTTACATACATTTCAGAAATAGGATTTTACACGTACAAATTGGGTTGTTTATTTTCTAAAAAACAAAACTTAACCAAGGAGCCACAGCTGCAACTAATAGAATACGCACATAAGTCACAAACTTTATAATAAAAAGGGGGTCGTCAGTCAGTGGAGTCTCTATCTATACACATAAAATGCTCTGTACTGAATGACTGATGGATCAACGCGCAGCCTAAACCGCTGATCGTAGAGACCTGAAACTTGGAGGGTGTGTTCTTTGTATGACGTAGGCATCCGACAAGAAAAGATTTTTGAAAATTCAACCCCTAAACGGAAGAAAGGGGGTTGCAAAGTTTGTATGGAAGAATTCCGCGGGAACTTCGAAATTATCGCGGGTGAAACCGCGCGAGACAGCTAGTTAGATATATACGAAGCTAAAAAATCATCCTAATTATGTATTTTAGTGACATAATGCATTTTATTGAAATGAGACCTTTAGACAAGCACAACAATGCTAAAACAGTTCTCCGGCAAATCTTAGTCGACGCTAGCGGAATTTTCAGAATTTAATCTAGTTAGAATGTTTTTTTAAATCTATATTGCCAAATATCGTATAAAATTATTTTGTTAACTTTCTCCAAATTGGTTAAAAAAAGTGCCCACAATTTTGCCCCTGAATGTAAATTGTGCATTTTGTCATTAAACCGAATTTGTTCAGTAATAAAGTAAGTAAAGAAGTGAGTAAGTAATAAAATAATCCGATCGATGAGCTATTTAAACCGCCAATCAGCTTTGGAGATTAACTCAACCAAACATGACGCTGGTCAATTGTTTTTCTGGTGGGTATATCTGCCCTCTCCGCCGAGGCATGTGTATTTCTTCACTATCAACATTATAATTTATAAAAAATCTAAATAAATTAAGAAAACAGTACCTATCCAAAGTAAAAAAAGAACAGAAAAAAATAAACAAAACCACACATACATTATCTAATTAATATTCAATGAAAAAGCGAACGAAAGCCACGTTTGGTAAACGGGCGTTCCTGTCCTATATTGTAATTAAAAAAAAAAACACAGGCCCGCGCAGGACGCCATTTTGGATATACCATATTGCTGACAGTACAAACACATGCAAAGTTTTTTTATATTAAAACATTTAGGTACAGGTTCTGTCGAAAATGGAATTGTCAAAATGATAAACGAATTAATTCCATATTGAAATAAAATAATATTACGTATATCAACACAATTAATTTCAAACAAGTAATTATCCAACTGTACTTATCAGTCATAAGAATTACATAAATTATACACGTCATATTTTAGGGTTTAGACGTAGCACACACGTTGTGACCGAAACCTTCACAAAAAACCTCCTGCAATTTAGAAATTTCAAGATAATAGACAACTAACTACTAGTAGGTACAATTAAAAAAAAGAAAAATATTTTTTTTTCTACATCGAGGTAACGGTGTTTCAGTACCATAGACATCAGCCGTCTTCCTTTGTATAATATTTAATTATTACATCCATGTCCATACAGCACTCAAATATCACAATAGATCATTATTCTTCATCGTTTTGCTTAAAATAACTTCTATTCATATTCGTCTCGTATCTGTTGAGAGTTCCGTCAGCGGCAATAGCGCAACGCGCTTATTATGTATATCGTTTTGAGAAACAATTTATTATTTATTTAAAAAATATCTACACAATTTAGACACACACAGAGAAACACTAGTTATTTCAGCGTTAACGTCACTATAGGTGAAGGCTTAAGGGGGTTGTACAGTTTTTGCGGCGCCGCGTTAAGAGTTCGTGGGGCGTTTGCCGGTGATGGGGTTAAGCTGGCGAGGGGGGAGGTGTGTACGGATGGATAGAGGTGGTGGCCACGTCACCAGATCCCACGCTCACCCTCACAAGTACGTGGATTCACCTGAAAATGTAAGAAACCCATTTAAGCGTGTACCGAAGAGGATGCCACACACAGATTTAAATAACGACCGGATTGAAATCTTTACAATTATTAGCCATAGCCAACATTAAAACAAATCAAACTTGAATTTCGTCGCTTCAAAAAAATTCCAAGCAGACACACTTTTGGACAGTTTATAAAACCATTTCCTGAACGCGCTTACGAAAGGAAAATAAAACAATTGTTCTGCAAATGTTGTGGCAAAAATGCGACGGCGTTTAAAAAAAAAAACACAAATCTGTATGTGGCATGTGTAATGCGTTTGGTACTGTGCAAAGCGTTCACGACAACAGCCAGTGAGAGACATGAAAGTTAAAAAAATGATCGATGAGAAATATTTTTTTTTTTGTTAAAATACAACACACACATAGTACAAACACACATAGACAATATTTATTTACAGAATTTACACAAAACACACTCCACACAAGAAGACAAGGCGTAATACCATATCATAGACAAAAATAGTTTTAGTTTCACACAGTCATAAAGTCAATAAAGGGCTGTAACTTGAATGTGACAGTAAAACTGGATATGAAAACCACCAAAACTTGCCAATTTTTAAATAGTATATTTTTTAGCAAACTGCTTTATGGTATTGTGTATTTTATAAATTGTGGTTGTGTTGTCTCTGTTTCTAAATAAATGCAGTTTTCTTTCTTTCTTTTTTCTTTCATGGATGGAGCCCCTTAAGAAAATTCAAATTACTTTTTAATTATTATTGAATACTGATATCACAAAGAGGTGAAGTTACATCCCTGTGCGACAGGAAACCCATTATTTTTTTGTTGTAAGTTGTCTATAATAAGTTATTACGCAATCACATAATTATACGTGCGTACAAAATAAATAAAGAAGGATGGCAAACAATGTCGCTTCAGCTGTCGCCACAGACCACCGAACTTATTAGTGTTTCCTGTAATCTGAATTAGGATAAATTAAATTGCCTTTTGAATTGATTACTTTTTCTTCGGGTGATCGCGTGTGGCGCTAGCGAAGCGGCTTGCTGCAGATGTTACAATGCTGTCGACTTTAGAAATTGAAATGGATTTTGTCCTTTCAATGTCACAGACTTGACGGTCACGTAGCCGTACTGTCGTTTGGCGTTATGGAGTGCGCATGCGTCACTGTAATTCATACACCTTTTCATAAACCGATTGCGATGAAACAAACCATAGATATATTTAAGTTTACACTACAAGCAAGGTAACTATGTAACTCATAACTACATAAATCATGTTTATCATTGTCTTTCAAACAGACATAATATAAACAGAGACAAATATTCTGAATATTTTTGCCTGTCTATCTGTCTGTCAGCTTGTTTGGATTCTTGTAGTTATACTAGGACTCCCTATTTTATTTTTAAATATCTCCAACATTTGAATTTTGAGATTTAAACTATCTGAACATTTCTTAGAATAAGTTTCCTAATGATTTTTCCACTACAGAGGAAACATTTTTTTACTTTAAAACGAATAAATTGAAAAAAAATTAAAACGAATAAATTGGGCATTGTTAATATCATTATATAGAAAGGACGGCCGGTTAGTTAGTTTACCAACGCCATTTCATCCTACCTAATTAGACAGCATGGTAACAAAAACCCTGGGGCATGCATGATAATAAAATCTATTTACAAATTAAACATCAAGTTCTGTAGATCAGATGATAAAGTCAGTCTGAAGTTATAAAATCAGTAACATTCAAGCGAAAATGTCTTTTAATATGAGATCAACAATAAATTTCAACTCAGCTGAACTACTGTACTTGAAAAATATTCCACTTAAATTGGTGTTAATAAAACAGTAAGCTCAGTTTAACCAGAACAATAGGACAAAGAAAAAAGGATGTTTGTTTTCATAAACTGTACTAAAAAAATGTTCTAGCTAAACCATAAAGCTGGCACATTTCATTAAAACCCTTACAGGAATGAATCCAGAAGATATATTTTATTTAAAAGTTACCTATTGGTAGCAGAATATGTGAAACAGAGTACCTAATCACAAAATTTTTGGACAATTCTTCAGCAGCACCAAAAAGTACCAAAAATGATGTTGCAATACTACAGAATTATGTATCTTAAAAAAATAATAATACCATCTATTTTACATAATATTCTACTACCGATTTTTTTTTTTAATGAAATATCTCAGAAGATATAATTTTTATAACAGATGGCGTTAGTTTCACCCCTGTAAGAGTCTAAAAACATTAACACATAACCAAAAAGTTAAAAATGATTTCATAGCGATAATACATAATATTATTGTGTTAAACACATACAAGCATGACGTCACTCGGCCGGGACACAACAAACACAAAAATGGCGGTGAACTAAGAACGACGGGGTGGGCAATGGAGACGGAACAAGATTCGTCTCTTCAAGCGGTACAAATAATGTTATATTAAAAGTGAGGCAAGCGGTACGGTTGTTGATTAATTAATTAATTAATTATACTATTATAATTCACGTGCTGTCAAACGAAAAAGGGTTGTTTTTGCACACACTGACGCCGCTTACGCTCGATGATCGAATCGCTTGAGCATAAATCGAAATCCTAAATCTACTTCACTGTGGTGAAGCAATATGCTAGAGCAAAAGCTATTGTGGATCAAGAGGGGGCCCAAGCATGCCCAAACGGCCGTCGAAGGTCACTAACCAACCGAGTCAACTGCCAATGAAAGGGGTTCTCGGTCAATGAGATGAATTCAATGAAATGAATAACAAAGTTTTACTAATCGATTTTTAGAATTCTGTGTATCGATCGGCGTCTGAACCATTAAATTATATATGTAAGTGAAGATGACAAGCAACGGTCGTGCGGTCAAATTGTACTGGTAAAAATCATAGCGCTTGAGAGGTCGCATCATATCTACATAAAAGTGAAAATAACGCTTTAGCGGTCACAGAAAGTTATAACGCCTTCGCAGTCAAATTACTTAATTTAAAATGACAGTTCTTGAGAGGTCACCCGTCACAACCAACCAAGATGGCAACTATTCAGAGGTAATATACAAGACAAAATGGCAACTCTATAGCGGTCATTAATTCATTATACAAGCAAAGATGACAATATTGGACTGGTCAGTGACCAGCGGTCACGGTCAGTGACCAGCGGTCACGGTCAAGCTCTTGCCGTCCAATTTTAACGATCGTCATCGGGCGCAGCGTCAGGGGCGCGTGGTTATCGCGTATTTTTTTTAATTAGACAAACATATATACACTTTGGGGAGAACGTTGCATAATTACGTGTGCGGCGGCGGCTCGGGCGACAGCTGCCGGTAGCGGCCGACGCTGACGCGCTCGCGCAGCCCGTCCGCGCCTGCCCTCGCTGACACGCCCGCGCACGCACACACACACACACAGTACACGGTATTAATTTTGTTTTGTTTTTTTTTTTTTAATATTACACACCAATATTTTTAGGTACGATAAAATTTTGTCGCTAGGTTATTGAACTGTAGGTAGGTACCTACCACTTTTGCTACGAGACTGAGAAATGTGTGGACAAACATAAAAACGTACATACATAGAGATAGATTTATGAAATTTGGCACAATTTGGATTAACATAAGTATACGATTATTGTTCTATCCCAACAATATTACATACATACAAGAATCGAATTTACAACCTCCTGTTTTGAATTCGGTAAAAAAGCTACGTTTCGCGTACTAACTACTATGCAACCGTAGGAATTCTGAAAGCCGTTTGAGTGTCGGGCGAGTGGAGTTGTAAAAAGCGCTAGATCAAGTTAAACCGGTGCATTCAGTGATGACCACAATGTCCAAAAACCTATATGCAACATCAAGTTAGGTAACTTTGACAGATGTGAAAACAAAAAGTCAGAAGTCCAACTTTATATTAGTGATTACTGATTAGTGTTCTTTTATACCCAACTTTAGAATAGTATAAGCAGAAGAATTGCAGTTTAGTGGAGATGATGGGTAGGATAGGAGGTTAATTAGCCTAAAATTCAGCTATACGTAGCGCAAAAAGCGCTAGAATGGTATTACCAGTCGGTTTATAGTCATTTTAGAATTATTTTGGAACTATGGCGATAGACATCCAATAAAAGTAAACACAAACTGGACCAAAATGTATGAACACCGTGTTTAGCATATTTGGTACTTAAAGAGGTCTCTCACAGCAAGAGTTTAACATGTTGTATAATGAATAGAGCTGCCCTCTTAAATTTTTATTGTATTTAAAAAAAAGTGACTTATTTTAATCCGTACCATCCTACGTCTTTGGTTGACACATATTGACATTTCCTACGCGATTTTCACATGCGATAGATTGCCAAAAATATAATTAAATGATAATATCCAAGCCCAAAATATTTTTTATTGTATTTTCATGTCGAAATCAACAACAAACAAACTCACATACGCCTTTATAATCCTACTAATATTATAAATGTGAAAATGTGGATGTTCGTTACTCAATCACGCAAAAACAACTGAACGGATTTGGATGAAATTTGGCATGCACGTTGTCAGGGGTACAGAAAAGGACATAGGGTACTTTTTATTCCGGAATTCCCGCGGGAACTCCGAAATCACCGCGGGTGAAACCGCGGGGCACAGCTAGTATTACGGATAAATTGGGAACGTACAAATACCTTAGGCTTTGAATCTACATATTTTCAAATTCATTGTGAGAAAGAAACAGCATGAAATTGTAGCCATGAATGGATCCGAACACACAGCAAATAAATTAACTAGAGAGGACATGTAGGCGGGGCAGGCAAGCTACCGATACCGTTGCAAAGGAAGTTAGAGCGAGTGCTTTAACTTGCCCAAAACTTCTTACAATCCCAAGTTACCACAATATTGCCATAACTGTGAATTTTGAATACAGTGACTAAGTAAAAAACATAACCATAAAGCGTGTAATACATTTATTTAGGTTAATGAATGTTTTAGTGCGCGATGAATTTTTTTATGTTTCATTTTCATTTTTGGGTATAGTAATAAACTATATAAACTGTGTGAAGGCGATATAATGCCGTGTGAACGCTATGTGGAAGCTACATGATAGTGTACTTAATTTGTGTCTACATGTGAAGACCTATCATTAGCATTTTTGTTATGTTTACATTTTATATATACAAATTATATTTGTGCTGCTGGTCTTCCATATAAATAAATAAATAAATAAATGAATAGTTTTGTGTGCGAAAATCACCCGGCGACACTGGCTTTCATCTGTTTTCATATTAAACTAAGTTGATGTCCCTTCTATCTGTTATTTTCTGTTCTGTGGTGCCGAAGCATTACCGAACCATAAAGTGAAAAACAGATCCTACTGATATTATAAACGCAAAAGTTTGTAAGAATGTACGGATGGATGGATGGATGGATGTTTGTTACTCTTTCACGCAAAAACTACTGGATGGATTTAAATGAAACTTTACAATAATATAGCTTATACATCAGATTAACACATAGGGTACTTTTTATACCGGAATTCCCGCGGGAACTCTGAAATTAACGCGGGTGAAACCGCGGGGCACATCTAGTATTAAATAAATTATCTCTATGTATTAATATTCTCCTTTGTATTCCTACTGTTTATAGATGCTTATACTCGGTGCTTGGTTTTAAACCCGATAAAAGCCCGTAAACGCTCAGGTTTAAATCAGATTTAACTTTTAAGCCCTACTGTTATCATCAAAATTCTTTGCACGCGAGATAAATCCATATAATGTACACACTACACTGTATTTTTTAGAAGAGAAGAAGTCTATTTCAATCATTATCGGTTAAAGAGATCAATGACGTCATAAAGACGAACCTACCTACACTTGCATTCCCATGCAACATTAAAAATATATCGACTTATATGAAAATTATTATTAGGTAACCTATAAAATTATATTAAAATAATTATAATCTACGCGATAACAAATTGTGGGTTCCCTTGGTGCCTCGGGAAGAAGCTATACAATGAACTGAAGGGTCGGTGCAGACAAAGCGAAAGATGCTCGAGCACTTTCTTAGTCAATGAAATAAGGACCGTATTGCGTTTCTAGCGAGTACAAAATCCAATGTAGCTATTATTACGCTACAGACACTGATGATAGGATATTGCACTTAAATTACATACTAATATGGTTCTATTTTCAGTGACAGAAACAAGTGCTCGAGCAAATTTCGTTTGATCTATACTTGTTTTTTTCCTCCGATGCAAATATTGACTGCAAACGGGCAAAAAACCCAGTGTAATCACATTGAAATAGAATTCACTACATAATGAGTCTATATTAGATACGCATCAAGTAATTTTTAAGCTACACTCCGAGACCCGATGGGAAAATAATTGGAACCCAAACTAAAACGAGGCACCTCCAGCCAAATCACTGGCCCGAAACTCACAGTGACATACAAAACTGTATTTTAAACCGATAAAGTCCATTTTTGAGTGCCGGGGTTCGATTGCACAGATGCATCCATAAAGCTCAATTTTGTATGGCACCCAGATCGACGGCTCCCCTACGATTCGCGCACGACTGGATTCGATTCACAACATTCATTCGATGCAAAGGTCGCACGCATACGACGACCTACCCGCATTTTGACACAAAAACATTACTCCCCTCCACTTTCGAAGGGATTTCAGTTCTCTCGCAACCGGCAACCTCGACACACGTGCGCCCGCGTACGCGATGGGCTAGTTGACTAATAAAACTTTTCTTATTAGTCCGTCTTGTAGATTAATAAAAAATATTGGACATGTATTTTTTTATTTTTTTACGTTATCAAAAAATAAAAGGCGATAATTAGATATATTGAGTTGAAATTTCGCGTGACGTCACTAGCAGTTATACCGGTTAATGACGTCACGAGTCCCAACTTTAATGCGTTTATAGTTTCATTAATTTGAAAAGCAAAAAAATACACGTGCTCATTATTTTTTTATTTTCTAACTGACGGACTAGTTAGAATTTTGATTTTCAAAAGTCGTCAACATCCCAATTCCCAATAGCCTACGCCTCGGAGCGCAGCGAGTCGAGCGCCATCGACCCGGGGGGGGCAGGGGTGGGGGTCAACAGTCGTCCCTGTCCCTTTTTTTCCTGGAGTGGTCGGAGGCGAACTTGCCGCTGAACTCCCGCCAGGAGGCGCGCATGTCGCCCAGCGAGAGCCGCGGCCGCGACAGCGCCTTGTCGCCGCCGTCCGCCCGCTTTATGTAGCAGCCGTCGGCGGGCGCGGGGGGCGGCGCGGGGGGCGGCGGGGAGTAGAGGCGCTCACCCGAGTCCCAGTGCGCCTCGGGCTCCAGCTCGGGCTCGGGCTCGGGCTCGGAGCACGAGGACGCCGACGACGACGGCGGCGAGGCCCCGGAGGCGACGCCGCCCGTGAACGTCGACGACTCCGGCTGCTTCTGCACTATCAACTCCACCTACAAGAGAACATATTTTTTTATCTTATCTTAATCTTATCTTCTAATATATAAAATTCTCGTGTCACAATGTTCGTTCCCATACTCCTCCGAAACGGCTTGACCGATTCTCATGAAATTTTATATGTATATTCAGAAGGTCTGAGAATCGGCCACTATCTATTTTTCATCCCGGAATTCCCGCGGGAGCTCCGGAATTAATGCGGGGAACAGCTAATCACCGTAAACTACTGTAAGAGGTACAAAGAAGGACGTAGGGTACCTACCTACTTTTTTCCCGCAACCTCCGCGGGAACTCTGAAATTACCACGAGTGAAACCGCGGGGCGCAGCTAGTAATAAGCACGTTGTTTGTCCGCGATGGACTCGGAAACTACTGAACGGATTTTGATAAAATTTTGTAACCATTTATAATATGGTCCTACTTAAAAGATAGGATACTTTTTATCCCGGAATTCCCGCGGGAACTCCGGCACTAATGCGGGGAACAGCTAATCACCGTAAACTACTGTAAGGGGTACAAAGGACATATTTCCGCAACCTCCGCGGCTTGTTTCTACTACTTTTATTTCTACTCTCTATTGTAGGTTGCCTATGAAAAGATTGCTTCTAGCCATGTAGGTCACCTAAAACATTAAACATGTAATTTCATTCATCTATCTATACATATAAAATGCTTTGTCCTGAATGACAGATGGATCAACGCGCAGCCTAAATCGCTGATCGTAGAGACCTGAAACTTGGAGAGTGTGTTCTTTGTATGACGTAGGCATCCGATAAGAAAGGATTTTTGAAAATTCAACCCCTAAGGTATGAAAAGGGGTTGCAAAGTTTGTATGGAACAATTCCGCGGGAACTTCGCAATTATCGCGGGTGAAACCGCGCGGGCCAGCTAGTAATGCAGATACGATACGATAGCTGTCGTGGTATGGTATAGTTCGGGAGCGTTACGTTACCTTGAAGTCCGGACTGTATATTTTATGCGACTTGTCTTTGTGTGCGTTGTCCAATTGCCACTTGTTCAGCGTCAGCTTGAACGTCTCCACATTGGGACCTGGGAACAAACCACTCCACTGTTAAGGCAAAGTATACCAACTATTACCGTGTAAAGAAGCGACACTCCCAACTCCCCGCCACGACGCAGCGGCGAGCCTAGAGGCAATAGAAGAAGAAGAAGAAGAAGAAGAAAAGGCATTTATTTGGACACAGAGACAACACAATTACAATTATTTTATACAAACGTGATTTAACAAAAAAAGGTATATAGTTATATCGCTGTGGGCTGTCGCTGCTGCGTGTGTCGGATAATATACATCAGACATAGTATACTTTGTAAAAGGATATGGATAATAACCTACTTTGTACCCCGGAATTTCCGCGGGAACTCCGAAATTAACGAGGGCGAAATCGCGTGAAATTTTGCATACAGGTTGTCAGAAGTGCAGGATAGGACATCGGGTACTTTGTACCCCGGAATTTCCGTGGGAACTGCGAAATGGGGATGTTGACTACTTTTGAAAATCAAAATGCTAATTAGTCCGCCAGTTAGAAAATAAAAAAACAATAGACACGTATTTATTGCTTTTTCAAATAAATTAAAATATACAGAGATAAAGCGCATTAAAGTTTAGGGTGAGGGGGTCGTGACGTCACTAACCGCTAAAACCGCCATACAAACTGTCCGAATATTGACGTCACGCGAAATTTCAACTCAATGTATCGCCGTTATTTTTTGATTACGTAAAAAAATAAAAAATACGTGTCCAATATTTTTTAATAGTCAACATGCCCAATCGAAATCACATGAAATTTTGCATACACGTTGTCAGGGGTACAAAGAAGGACATAGGGTACTTTTTATACTGGAATTCCCGCCGGAACTCCGAAATTATCGCGGGGAACAGCTAGTAAATAATAATTAATAATACATAATAAAAAAAGCGAAGCGAAGTAGTCACGTGTTACGCACTGTCATCGGGCGACGGTATCCTGGTGGCGGCGAGCTCGGTGGCCACGAAGAACGTGTTGAACCAGAAGTGGAACAGCTTCTGCTTGCCGCGCATCACCTTCGACTTGCTGTACACGTCCACGCGCACGTCGCCGCGCAGCGGGGTGCACTGCGCCAGCCGCAGCTGCACCCAGCCGGCCGTTGCGCCCGCGCCCGCGCCCGCACCCGCGCCGCTGCTCGCGCACCCGCTGCTCGGCGTCTGGTGAAAAATACATATTGAAAAAAAAAATCGTAGATCCACGTTCGAAATCTGGGGGCACGGCAGTGCCCCCGCCAAGTCGAGCAATAAAAGCGGCACGGCCGTACTATATCCTTTTCTCGAAGCAATTCAGGCCATTTTCGACCCCCTATAACTTCGTTGTGGATAAAACTAGAAGCCTGAATTTTTAGTAAACAAGCAGGTATTATATAAAGACGGTATAATTTAAATTTCATTCGATTTGAACCAGTAGTTTAAGAATTATAACTAGTCAAAGTTTCTTAATTTTGTAGGTCACTCACTCACTCACTCACTCACTCACTCACTCACTGACCGATCATCAAAACTCTAAGGCACTTCTAGCAGACATAGAAGTTCGAAATTTAGAATACAATTATTGTTTATTGTATAAATCAAGGAAAAATTAAAATATTTTGCAATTTCGGTCCAGTTTTCTAGATACACCAACTGCATAAATAACTTTGTAATTCCATATAAATGTATGAAATTACAAAGTTATATATGCAGTTATATGTACCAACTTCACAAATAACTTTGTAATCCCATATAAATATATGAGACTAGCTGTTCCCTGCGGTTTCACCAGCATTAATTTCGAAGATCCCGCGGGAATTCAGAGATGCAAAGTAGTTAGTACCCTATATCCCTAGGTTTTCTTTACCCCTGACAACGTGCATGCAAAATTTCATGAGATTTCACCAGCGTTAATTTCGGAGATCCTTCGGGAATTCCGAGATAAAATTACCCTAATCTGAATGCTCCAACGATTTTCATGAAATTTTGTATACAGGGGATTTCGGGGGCCATAAATCGATCTAGCTAGGATTCATTTCTGGAATTCCCGCGTGAACTCTGATATCAACGCGGGTGAATTAATTATTGCATACTACACGTTGTCAAGGGTACAGGAAAGGTCATAGGGTAGTACTTTTATCTCAGAATACCCGCGGGATCTCCGAAATTAACGTGGGTTAAACCGCGGGGAACAGCTATTTAAGCCGAGCGAAGCTCGGTTGCCCAGATCTTAATAAATAATAATAATAAGTGTAGCTAGTTACCTACCTAGATATAAAGTGTAGATACATAGTTACCTAGACATAATTATGTTCAAAGGTACAATGGTCAACGGAATGAAAAAGCAAGAATGGGGCATGTGTTTATATTATAAAGTTGTACTAAAATCTTTCAAGTTTTTAAAATAGACTAAATTGCTCAAAGGAGGAAGACCATTTACAAAAAGAAATGAGATCCCATCAAAAACAAACTTGTAAAAAAGTCCAAGTCTCGCAACTCAGTTCTTCTAAAGTAAAAAGTTGTGAGATCAATGTAATACCAAGTCGGTTAATTTATTCAGTGCCTACTTAAGGGTCCTTCTGTCTAAAGTTATCATGTTATAAGCTAATCTAATAACATTTTATAGTGACCATATCAAATTTAAAAATCTTTTATGTTTTAAATAGATTGATTGGCTTGGCGATCACGTGAAAACACAATGTATCTCACAAGTAATACATATTATAATTAAATTAGATTGTTTAGAACCATAATTATGTATTACATGTGAGATATATTGTGTTTTCACGTGATCGCCAAGCCAATCAATCTATTTAAAACATAAAAGATTTTTAAATTTGATATGGTCACTATAAAATGTTATTAGATTAGCTTATAACATGATAACTTTAGACAGAAGGACCCTTAAGTAGGCACTGAATAAATTAACCGACTTGGTATTACATTGATCTCACAACTTTTTACTTTAGAAGAACTGAGTTGCGAGACTTGGACTTTTTTACAAGTTTGTTTTTGATGGGATAGTATATTTCATTATAAGTGCGGAAAGCCTGTCATTGCAAAGAGTTCCGACAAATGTCTACCCGAGCCGAGGCGCAGCCGAAGGTGAGGGTTGACAGTCGGAACTAGTTGCAATGACGGTTCCGCACGTGTACTGAACAACTATTTTTAATACAGTTACGAAAAAATTAAGCAATTTAATAAAATATCAAAAACACAACAAACTCAACTAAGTTCCAACTGTGATCAAGAGATGGCGCTAGTCGTATAATGCGAAACCTACGTTTCGCAATGCAAAAAGTGTGTCAAAGTCGTGTCGCCATTTTTGACAGTTGGCAAAGAGAACGCACGAGTTCGGGAAAGGTAAACAAAAAGCTCGAGTATGTAATAGCCCACATCCCGAACGCTAAACGTCCCTGCAATACGCCACTTTTTGAGCAACTGTATTACATACATTATACATATGTAATACATATTGAAAAAAAAAAAAATCGTAGATCTACGTTCGAAAAAATCATAGATTGTTTGTTTTTTTAGGGTTCCGTCCCCAAAGCATAAAACGGGACGCTATTACAAAGACTTCGCCGTCCGTCCGTCTGTACGTCTGTCACCAGGCTGTATATCTCATGAACAGTGATAGATAGAGACAGTTGAGATTATCAAAGGTGATGTATTTCGGTTTCCGCTATAACAACAAATACTGATAAACAGAATAAAATAAATATTTAAGGGTGCCCCCATACAATGAACATGTTTTTTTTTTTGCTCGTTTTTGCTCGGTATTGATAATGACAACAGGTAGATGCTGGAAATATTCACAGAATATTTAGTTATGTATTCACTTTAAAAATAGAAAAAAAATAATATAAAACAAATGTTTAAGATGAACTCCCATACAACAGATATAATTTTTTTGCCGTTTTTATAGGGGTACTTTGGTAAGGAACCCTTCGTGCTCCGACTCGCACTTGATCGGTTATTTTTTCATTTTGGCCTATAAATAAAATTTCTTGGGAATGTTTGTAAACCGAAACCGAAAAAAGGATTTTTATGTAATAAAAAAGAGATAAACGCACAGAAGGTCATGGAATTTTGAAAGGAATAGTGACGTCACTACGTTACTGATACACGTGTATCAGTAACGTCGCTATATTAATACATATTATAAAGAGTTAAACTTTGCGAGTTTGTGACGTTGTAGGGGGTAATCTCTGGATCTACTGAACGAATTGAGAAAATTCTTTTACCAATAGAAAGCCACGTTATTTGGGAGTGTCATAGGCTATATTGTAACCCGGAATTCCCGCGGCATCTCCGAAATTATCGCGGATGAAACCGCGGGGGGAACAGCTAGTATATTATAATTTATTGACATACATATAAACGCGCAGAATGGAAAGTGGACCCTCATGTTTATCACACAAAGTCCATCCCCATCCGGAACTGCTCGACCGTTTGACGCATTCGGAAGTTATTCGGTTGTCATTGTTATTTGTGACGATGGTCAGATGAGCGTCACTGACCACTTTGAGCGGCGGCTTCGCCTGCGTGATGGTCATGACGAGCGCGCACACGCCGCCGTTGAGCGCGGGCGGCGGGTGCATGAGCAGCTCGCGGATGTGCAGCTTGGTGGGCGCGTACTGCAGCCCCGAGCGCATCAGCGCGCCGTAGTACTCCACGTAGCGCCGTTGCGACGGTATCGTCACACCTGCTCACATCACACACAGAAAACATGTTATGCAACATTGCTGTATAACATGTTTCAGACAATGTTTCATATTTTTCAGTCATTTTTTTTTTCTTTTGTTATTTAAAAGTCCAGCAGTCGCTGCCGCAGCTAGTGAAACGTCCTCTCAGCGACGACATTGTGGATAGCATAGCGCTGAAGAACGAGAAACGACAATGGTTATATAACATTGTTATATTGCATTGTTATAAACTAATGTATATAACTATACAACGTCTTGTTTTAAGTTGCAATGTTGTATAACAATGTTACATAATATGGACGTGTCATATAACCATATATGGTACATAGTCTGTACGCACCGTTACGCTAGCCTTACACTAAAACCGATTTTGTCGACTGATTTTCATTTAACTTGCCATGTATAAATGTATGGTACATATGTATGGTAACTATGGTGGTGGAATCTTGTAACCCAATTTGGAAGCAGATATCTTGAACCGATTGAGCTGAAATTTTGTATAGCCTGTACATGTGTAGATTGGATGACAATGCATGGTTTAAATTTTTGAGCGCATTTGAATAATATTGAATTGTTTTATAAAAAGTTTTTCTTTTAATTTTTTTTTTATATATTATAAGTGAGGTACTTAATGCCCCTTTTATCTGTTATGTGAGTTGGCTTGTGTAGTGTCGCTGATGTGTTGTCAACTAAGAGCCAACCCCACACGGTGCGGTGCGGCTCAGGTACGCCGCCTGCGGTATATTACATACCAAAATGCGTTGTGGCCACACGGTGCCTTGCGGCGCGCTCGGGCGCCGCGCCGCGCTCGCATCGGAGTCGAGACGAGGCGGGTAGGGGAGTAAGGGCTCGCTGTTGTTTGTCCTGTTCTGTCACGTAGCGATGGGCATGCCTACTCTTTTTGTCGCCGCCGCCGCGGCGCCGCGCTGCCCGTGTGGTCACAAATGCGGCAAAATGGCTTGCAGCGCGGCGCCGCACCGCATCGTGTGCGTTGGCACTCACCCTTCTCGTCGTACGTCCTTTTGGTGCCGTACAACTTGAGTGCGTCGTCTGCGGTGGCCTCCTGCCCGCTGTACAGCAAGTAACAACACACCATCGTGCCTGGGGACGGGACGCGTCACAACGTTTACAAAGAAAGAAATAAAGAAAGAAATTTTATTTCGCATAAAAATCACAATATGCTTAAAAAAAGAAATAAAAAGTAATACAAGAATGATTAAAATTATTCTAATTTAAAAACTTAAAAATACCTCATGCCACAGCATATTGCTTGGCACGGAGCCGTAGCGCTGATTTTCAGCTGGCACCGGAATTATAAGGAATTGAGGATTGGCAACAGACATACATGGCTAGTTGACTAAATTTTAATTTTTAAACCGACGTCATGTAGATTAATAAAAAATATTGGTCACGTATTTTTTTAAGTTATTGGTAATCACAAAATAACGGCTATAATATGTTCGAGTTGAAATGTCGCGTGATGTTTTTTTTATTAAAATGTCGATTTTAATCCCGGATTTCCCGCGGGAACTCCGAAACTACCACGGGTGAAACCGTGGGAAACAGTTAGCGAGTAAAATCAATAAAAGTGAAAACTACGTCTCACGCGTGCTTTTTCAGTATACGCCACTATGAGAATCCCCAAGTGTATCCTAGTGTTTTTGAGCTTTATCGTATAAAACCCCGGTGGTGCGTAGGGTTGCCACTTTTTTCTTTGGAAAAATATAGTATACGTATTTTTCTGGAAAACGGTGCAAAATATAGTACTTTTGGGAAATGCAAGGAAAAAAATTTTACATATTTATTTTTAATCATTATGTATCGGGCACTTTTACAATATATAGTACTACAATAGCCTACGTTACCCAGGGATAATGTAGCTTTATAATTGGGGAAAGAATTTTTTAAATCGGTCGAGTAGTTTTTGAGTTAAATCATAACAAACAAACAAATAAACAAAAAATCAATTTTTTTTCTCTTTATAATATTCGTATAGACAATTGACTGAAATATAGTATGATACTACATTATAGAACAGGTGGTAACCCTAGTGGTGCGCGATCCAAGTGCGCGTGCGGTCCGTGTTGAGTCATCCGACGACACGCGACGCTGTACGGCCGAGGGAACAAAACGTGACGGGGAAATTAGAACGTCACGCGGTCATTGTCAATTTCCTCGTCTTCGACAAAGTTTTTCACGCGTTCATTCCAACGCATTTATTATATATGTGGGGTTATTTTTATTATAATACTAGCTGACCCCCGCAGTTTCACCCGCGGTAATTTCGGAGTTCCCGCGGGAATCCCGGAATAATAAGTGCCCCCTATGTCACTCAGGATCACTTTAAATTCCTATAAGTGAAAGAATTTTTTAAATTGGATCCAGAGATTACAACCTCACAAACTCCGGAGTTCCCGCGGGGATTCAGGGATAAAAAGTACCCTATGTCACTCAGTATCACTGTAACTTCTTATAAGAGAAAGAATTTTCAAAATTGGTTTAATAGATCCAGAGATAGCTGTTTCCCCGTGGTTTTACCTGCGGGAAATTCGGAGTTCCAGCGGGAATTCCGGAATAAAAAGTACCCTATGACACTCAGGATCACTGTAGATTCCTAATAGTGAAAGGATTTTCAAAATCGGTTCAGTAAATCCAGATCCTCCCCCCCCCCACAACGTCACAAACTCACAAACTTTTGCTCTTTGTATTACTAGTATAGACTAGCCACGCGGTTTCGCCGGCGTTAATTTCGGAGATCTTTTGAAAATTCCGGGATAAAAACTTAGTTAGGAGTTTCGATGGGACTATTTCACGTGACCACGTGACATTACGATTCGTTTCTCAGTTTTCTATGCGTTAACGATTATTTATAGATTGTCAACTTGTGGCTAAGGTAGGATATTTACCTTTACCTATATTTACCTTCTCACCACCACGTTTTATAGCCTTTATAAGTTATGGTTGCAACAACATGGCCATTACCTCCAGACCAAACGCTTTGGGCATGACTTCTCCTAGTGTTGGGAATGCCTAATAATATCTATCATTTCATCTAATAAATATACGTTACCAACAAACCTTTGCGGTTTGTTGGTAACGTAATATTGCGTTTCTGGCCCCAGGAGCGCGGCCTTCGTAGATCGTGATGTTACTGGGACGCGGTGTAAGGGTTGATAAAGTCAGAGTCAAAGAATCACATTCTATCACTAGCTTTACCCGCGATCCCTACACAATGTTCCATAAACTTCTAAAATTTGGCGACTCGTGACGCAATCTCCGGATAAAACTCGGACTATGGCTTACGTGATCTTGGCCGGTTGGAGTCGACAAAAAAAAGGGTGATAAAACTATTTTTTAAACACAAAGCCCCTTTATCCGCGCGCGACCCTTTGCTTTGCAGCTTTTTATATCCCTTCCCCGACTGCCCACAAAAAGGAGTTCGTTTGAATAGTTTTTTTTTTTTTCAAATTTATGACTTCTTTGTGAAAGTTGCTAACCGGCAACATCGGCGGTGGGAGTTCGCTCAATCGGGCGTGCGTGTCGTAAAGAAATTTCGCAATTACCGCTTTAAGGGCTTAGGGTTGTGCGGACGACAAAAGTATCCCATATGTGGGTATTGTGCAAAGCGCACATAAAGGCCGCTCCGCACGTGTAATTTGTAACCTCAACCTTTGTTGCCGTCTCGATGAATATACTTTCGGAGCGCATTATGTAATTATGGTAAGCCCATGGGAGAAATTTGTGGGGGATACAATTTAATTCATAATAGAATATATATTTTGTATATAGTATATTAAAGTGTTTTATTCTGTTTATATTCTTATGCTGTCTATTGTATTTCTTCGCTGGCTTGTATGAAATTATACTGAATACATCGGAGAATACAATGGGGAACCTCGAGCATAACTAAATCTCCAGTCCAAAAACGGAAATTTACAATAACCAAAATTTATATTATAGCTGTGCCCGGCGGTTTCATCCGCGTCAGTTTCGGAATTCCCGCAGGAACTCCAAAGTAAAGTTTTGTCAAAAAAATAACAATAAAAAAATCCGGCAAGGACTACTCTTATCACCATGGGGCATAAAAAATTGCCTACTATCAAATATACACAAAAAATTTAATAAACATCGGCCAAGGCGTCGCGGAGGAGTTCGATAAAAATTTTGACACGAGATTTTTTTATATTAGAAGATTAATAATCTGTGAGATGTGACGACTCTTTCCACGGAAGAGGAACCCATCTGGTTAAAACTATGAAAGTGATAAAATCCAACAATTAAAGTACCCCAAAGATTTAAGAGGTGGAGTTAAGTTAAATTGTTTTTTTTTCTTCTTTTTTTTTTTGCGTAAAGTAACGATGTTTTTTTCTTCAAGAAAAACACACAGACAAACATAAAAAGCCAAACCAAATCTTAGTACATATTTTAATCCGATTTGTCAGAGTCGGTTGACTAATTTTTAATTTTTAGTTCCTCATGTATATTAATACAAAATATTAGACAGGTACGTATCTTTTTCAAAATATAACGACGATACAGTTGAAATGTTGCGTTACGTCACGCCTCGCTATAGTTTATGTGACTTAATGACGTCACGTGCCCCTACTCCTAATCTTTAATGCGCTTTATCTATGTACCATATTTTTCACTAATTTAAAAAAGAAAAAATAAACGTGTCAAATGTTTTTTTTATCATCGACCGACGGAGCGAATGGAATTTTGATTTTCACACCCCGGAGACAGTATACATTGCCTACTCTATAGCCTCTTGCTAAAGAAAAAGGGATCGAATCTATGGGTATTCTATATCCCACCTGTCCTCCCTTTGCCAGCCTTGCAGTGCACCGCCGCCACGTTCCTGGGGTCCTCGCTCAGCCACTTGTGGACGTCTTCGCAGAAGGGCTTTATCAGCTCGATGTTCGGCGGTGAGTGGTCGTCGAACGCGAAATTCTCAACCTGGAAATAATTTGAGACACACCTTTACATTATACGTTCATATTTATTTTGCTGGATCGAATAAAAAAAACTACAACTAAACACTATATTTTTGCAATTTTTTTAATAAAATACTATCTTTCCTACAAAAAACTCAAGGCACGGATTACTGAGAGCTACTGAGAGTTAAGCCTTGAAGCCTGGTTTTGAAGATGCAAAAATGATATTAATTATTATATTCCCAAAAACACTATATTTTTGCACTATTATCTATTTTTTGGCAACTCTAGGCACAGATTACTGAGAGTAAAACAAGGCATTCAGCTAGTCGAAGCCTGGTTTTGAAGATGTGCCGTTTTTTTTTTCGAGCGGTGAACGTGTATCAACTATTTGAACAAAGGGGAGCGCGAGCGGTCTAATACGCGAGGCCTTGAACTTATAGCACTGCATTGCCCAGGTTCAGTGTAAGTACAGTCGGCCACTAAAGTTGCTCAACACTACCGACAGACAATATTGAATCTTACCGCGATAGTAATAAGGCTCAAATAACATCATTGTGTAAAAGAACTTCTCCACGTGTTAGATTAGGATCGCAACGGCAAACATTTGCGTTACGATATTAAAGACTACAATATGCTGTGTATATTTCTGAATATTTTAGAGCACGAAAACTTTAAGCATCAAGATTCTCGAATAGAAATCGACCATTATGAGTATTTTTAAATTAGAAATAGCTAGCCGGTCCCTGCGGTTTCACCCGCGTTCATTTGGGAGATCTCGCAGGAACTCCGAGAAATACGTTCGTAGCTGACGTCTGCTATCTATGAACTTATACACTAGCCAATTTTCACTCCATACGTCACGTTGTTTTCGAGATTTCGTGTTCAGTGCGTGAGTCAGTGACCTTTCGCTTTTATAATTATAATTACTAGCTGCTCCCCGCAGTTTCACCCGCGCACCCGTGCCTACTACCCTATATTCTTTGTCTACGTACCCTTCACAACTTGTAATATATGCAAAATTTAAAACAGTTTCACCCGCGTTGATTTCGGAGTCTCCGCGGGAATTCCGGGATAAAAAGTACCCTATGTCCTTATCTGTATTCCTGAAAACGTGTCTGCAAAATTTCATGATGATCCGTTATGCCGTTGAGGCGTGAAAGCGTTGCAAACAAACAAACATATCCACTTTCGCATTTATAATATTAGTAAGGATACCCTACTTAATAATTATTATAGTATTGCCTCCGGCTTCATCTGCGTGAAATTTGGGCTAACTCCGAGGAATATGAACGAGTTAATCCAAAATATGATAATCCGAGTGCCAAACATCCATATCTGTTGAGAAACTTTCACATTTATAATAAGGATGAAAAGAGAAACTGCATGTGTTGAGTTGGACTGACGGAAAGCGCCCAGCCCAAACCGCTAGCTCTTGATACTGAATACAATTAAGGTGTAGGTATGTATATCGTCACACTATAGCGCATTTACTAAATTTCATATCTTCAGAGATATCTATACAGTGTATAAATAAAATTGAAGTGTCCATTTGTAATTCCAAATTAACAGCTTTTCACTAAACACACATGACGGTATATAGTTACGGTACTTACATAAAAATCTCAATATTTAAAATTTTTGTCTATCTATTTGTCTGTCTATTTGTCTGTTTGTTTCGGCTAATCTCTGAAAATGCTGGACCGATTTTAACGGGACTTTCACTGCCAGATAGCTGACGTTATGAGGAGCAAATGGGATACTCAAAAAGTAGTTCCTGCGTGAATTCCGAAACTCACGCGGGCGAAACCGCGGAGCACAGCTATTACATATACATAAAACGAAATCGACGTAGGGAATTCTGTGAAGTAGGGTAAATACTAAATACATACTATACTATTTCTACTGGCCTTTATTTCACTGGCAAAATAAATGTTCGAATTTAAAATGTCCTCGCGCGCTTTCCATCAAAATTTGCACACCATTATTCAATCACGTGCTGATATTCGATTTGCATACTCATGTCATTTCGGTAACGGTGAAATATGATGTAATCATCGAGCCGATCTGGGAGCCGGGATATAAGGACTGAAACTTCTTGATGGGAAATTGTAGGTTCTTTTTGTTATTGCCATGGCTTCTTTTCCTTACTTTATACCATAATGACGACAACCGACGGTCTGAAGGTGGAGCCGGAAGATTGCCTGAGTTTCTCGCTAATGGAAATTGCGAATCGTGTTTGGGCTAGCTCGTTTGTTTCGTGGGATCGAACCCGCGACACTCCGTGTAGCAGTCATTCAACCTTACCACTACACCAACGCGGCAACGGTGCTATCTAAATATAATTATATTACTAACTAGCTGTCCCGCGCGGTTTCACCCGCGATAATTGCGAAGTTCCCGCGGAATTGTTATTATACAAACTTTGCAACCCCTTTTCATCCCCTTAGGGGTTGAATTTTCAAAAATCATTTCTTATCGGATGCCTACGTCATACAAAGAACACACCCTCCAAGTTTCAGGTTTCTACGATCAGCGGTTTGGGCTGCGCGTTCATCCATCAGTCATTCAGGACAAAGCATTTTATATGTATAGAAGAAGATAAGTACCATCTATAATTATAATAAAATTACCATATGGTATCACACCATTTACAAACAAAACACGACACGAAACTTCCCAATTGAAAAGTTACTGTAAACACGTGACTTACCTAATAAAACGAAAATGAAATAAAATTATATTTACATTTGAATCCCATCATTAAAAATGAAATATATACGAGAAACTGGGGATGTTGATATGATACCTAACAAACGGCTTATAGATGTTTCTGAAATTCGACGCAAGAAACGTCGGACACGTGTATCGATTCCGAAGTTGGAAGGTATTGTACTCACTTACTCAGTGAGCTTGGTTTCGTGATTTGATAAACAAACACAGACTTCTTCTCTAATTATGGCGTCTATTATTATAATGCTGCAAATGACACGGGTTCTCAATAGTAAAAATCTTCTTTCTACTTCTTTAATAGGCTATTTGACTATTTTTTTTTCTTCTAAATTCTATTTAGTCCGTCATTTAGACGATAGAAAAAAAATAGACACGTATAATAAATTTTGCCTTTTTAAAATACTTGGATAAAGCGCATTAAAGTTTGGGGGTTGGGGATCGTAACGTCATATGCAGGGAAAAACTGTACCTGCTTGTGACGTCACGCGACATTTTGACTCAACGTATCTCCGTTATTTTTTGCTTACGTAAAAAAAAAGAAAAAATACGTGTTTAATATTTTTTATGAATCTACAAGACGGACTAAAAATAAGAAAAAAATTCCCCAAGTTGAAACCTCCAATACCAGTTACGACTTCCACCTGACAACCAAAGAGTATAATAATATAAGCGCTTGTTCTTCAAGTTCAACGTAGAACAGAAGGCTTCATGGCATATCAAAAGACAGCGAAACGGGTCCTTCATTGTGTCGATTCACCGACCATAGATACGATAGCGAATGACAAAAAGAAAGTCTTCCTTTCTTCTTCTTTCTTCAATAGTCCCTTCGTTCATCCGATAACTTATGTCTTTCCTTACCTATCCATTCCTCTAAATTCTATGACTTTTCCTTCACTGTTCGAGCCGCACGGCTTTGGAATTCCCTACCTGTGCCTATCAGGGCTGCTCGTTCGCTGGAAATATTCAGGGAGCTATTGAAGGAACACTATCTGACTTCTAGTTAGCACATAAAATTCGTATTCTATTATAGTAGAATTATGTATTGTTTATTGATTTAGTATACAATTATTTTACGTATAAGTATCTGTATGTTGTAAGTTTACGTAGTTTCTATTATTTCTCGTATCTATATATCAGTATTTATATATTTTATTATTATTGAAATTTATTATGCAGATATTAATGCCGCACTATCTACCTTTCTTTTTACATCTCTCTCTACCAGAGGAGGCTGCCTATGAAAAAATTGCTTTCAGCAATATAGGTCGCCTCGTTGTACGTATCCATATGTTTCTGTGTTTTGTAAATTTTGTGTCTTCTACTGTGTGTGCAATAAAGTATATTTGATTTGATTTGATTTGATTTGATTTGATTTGATTTGATTTGAGTTACGAACGATATAAAATCGCTTAAAATCGATCGACTAATTTCTTTGAACTTTGTGTGACTAAATTACTTGTAATAAGTGCGAGTAGTGTCTTCGTTCACCGGAGGTACAGATAGTTTTTTTTTTTAATTGCTTTTATAATATAGTTACTAGCTGTTGCCCCACTGTCTCAACCTGCATCAATTTAAAGACTCCTTGGGGAACTCTAAAAGTCTAAGTAGTATCTATAGTGATACTGCAGTTTCCCATCAGTGAAATATTTTTTGAATCGGTCCAGAGATTAGATACGCCCCATATCCAAACTTTACCTCTTAATACTAGTGTAGATTGTTATTTCACAAAAAAACATTGATTACTTCAATAATTTGCATTTTGGGACCGCGTCCTAAAGCCGTCAACAAAATCACTACATCCTACTAATATTATAAATGTGAAAGTGTGGATGTTTGGATGTTTAGATGTTTGGATGTTTGGATGTTTGGATGTTTATGTTTGTTACTCAATCACGCAAAAACGGCTGAACGGATTTGGATGAAATTTGACAAGCACATTGTCAGGGGTACAGAGAAGGACATAGGGAACTTTATATCCCGGAATCCCCGCGGGAACTCCGAAATTACCGCGGGTGAAACCGCGGGGCACAGCTTTAAAACAAAAGTCGCTTTCTCTATCCCCAAAATCCCTATGTATGCTTAAATCTTGAAAACTACGCAACGAATTTTGATGCGGTTTTCACCAATAGATAGAGTTATTCATGAGGGAGGTTTATAACTATATTTTATCCTGGAATTCCCGCGGGAACTCCGAAATTACCGCGGGTGAAACCTCGCGAGTCAGCTAGTATTAATGTATATATATAGTAATTTTAGATGTCGATGAGATTCGCAGAAACACTCAAGCGTTTCATCGAATTGCTACCGATATAATAGTGCGATAACAAAAGCACTATCGGCTGTACAACAAAACTGGTTATCTACCGGAGGGGAGCGGGAGGGGGGGACAGTGCTCGGTGGCGACATCTAGTCTGACGCGCGGAAATCGCTTCCTTCTGGCTTCTATAAATAGAGAGGTATTATAACCATGGACGCGGAATTTCTCAGGTAGTCAATGTTGATACCAATTTGATATACCTATTTCAATAAAAATTTAATGCTGTTCTTGGTGAACCACATGAAAACAACAACAACAATTTGGCTGGTTGTTTTTGTTTTCATTCATTCATTCATTCATATCAGCCAAAAGACGTCCACTGTTGGACCATAGGCTTCCCCCAAGGCTATAGTATTATATTATCTGTGCCCAAGGATTACCATAACTGCATCCCTGCATTTTTTTCTTATTAGTTCAGATTTAGTTTTTAGGGATAGAAAATAATTCCGGAAATCTCGAAAAATTTGGGAAAATCAATCAATTAATTGTATTTAGCGTTCGCTTAAAATTATTTAAATCATTCTTATATTACCTATAAATAAAGAAAAACCACTGAGCAGCTTTAGATGGAGTATAGATAGCACCCTAAAGAGGGATAAATAGGGTCAAACCCGCAGGAGAAGCCGCGGGGAACGGTCAGTTAGTCGAGTATTAAAATAGATAAAAAACGATACATACATAATTATATGAGTCAAAACAAGTTTTGGCCTTTAATCCAGTTGGCTGGAATGGCTGATTAAACGAATGCCATCTAACCAGCAGCGTTTGAGATAGATATCAGGGGTCAGGGTGGCTAATAAAGCCCTTACTTATAAGCGACTAGCTGTCCCGCGCGGCTTCACCCGCGATAATTTCGAAGTTCCCGCAGAATTGTTCCATACAAACTTTTCACCCCCTTTTCATACCCGTAGGGGTTGAATTTTCAAAATCCTTTTTTATCGGATGCCTACGTCATACAAAGAACACACTCTCCAAGTTTCGGGTCTCAACGATCAGCGGTTTAGGCTGTGCGTTGATCCATCAGTCATTCAGGACAAAGAATTTTATATATATAGACTAGAATCTAGATAAAAGTAGTGATAACCCATAATGAAGGTAGCATTTGTAAATAGGTAAATACAAAAACATTCTATAAATATGTTTTATCGCCTCAGAAAACGATTAATGGCACATTAGATAAACTGAAAGAAGCAAAGCAAGAGGCGGCCTTATTGCTAGAGGTAAACTTTCAAGGCAATCAAAGGGTACATAACTGAAGCGTGGAAAAGTAACAAGTACCTACCGAATATGTACAGTAAGCAGTAGGTAGGTATCAATATCTAAACAGTTTGGTCAGTCTTTGAACTTTATTACTATCGCAATAAGATTCAATGACTGACCATAGTGTTAACAGAATATTTCTGCTGGTGGCTGTACAATGTACATGTGGTCGAGAAATCGCAATAATGGGCATGACGACGCGACGTGGTATAAAAATCAAAATTTTATTTAGTTAGCCAGTTAGATAGTAAAAATAATAGACACGTATTTTTTGCTTTTTCTATTTATTGACAAAATATAAGAGTGGGAGCGCGTGACGTCACAGCTAAGTACATATAAAGTGTAAGTAGGCGTGACGTCACACGGAACTTCAACTCGGTGTACTGCCGTTATTTTTTGATTAAGTATCTACGTAAAACAATTGAAAATACGTGTCCAATATTTTTTTATTAATCGCTACAGGGCAGACTAAAAATTAAAATTTTGTCATCTAGCCCATTTTAGTTATCAGATATTTACCACGCTACCGGCTTGGCTCGAGTCGTTGCAAATTTACTTTACGAGAGAAATAAAATATTTGACAATGTACCTACTGATATTTCATTTTCTCATACCATGGCCAACATGCGTCTCGCATGATATGCATACAGGTACCGAAAGAGACGGATTCGGAGCGGTCTTTAAGCGCAGAGTAAATTATTAGTACACGGAATCGAACGTGTGACCACAATTGGGTCTTTCTAGGGTCCCGTAGGTTCACGAAGTGAACCATGCACACCGCTCTCGAAACGAACTACCCGATTTTGATACGACATTTTGACCCGAAAACTCAAACTCGCACAGTTCAAAGAAATCTAGTCGCCATTGTATAAATATACGATAACCACCGCACAATCAAAATCGACCTTAGTGCTTTGAACTTTAAGTTCGATGAAGTACTAAACCGTTTCATATGAAAGTTTCATAAGGTTTGAATTCCAAAAATATTATAAAATCACATAAAAAGCACTGCCACAGACTATATACTTGTAAAAAAAAAAGGTTTTCTAACAGCACAATAAAACAGAACCCTCCGTGCGGGAATCCACTTCGCATTTCACTGACTTAATACATAATAATTTCAAGACGTGAATTTATACCATCAAACTCCATTTCACCGCTCAAGTTGGGACGGAGCCAAAGCTAAAACTGATTTGGGTGAAGTTTTTCAGATTCCTTCAGTACAAGTATTATTGTATACAACGTGTTAATGAATTAACTGAAAACCTGATACACCCCATTTAAAAAAATAAACAATAATATGATTAAAATATATTTTATGTCGAAAAAATTAATACTTTAAAAGTTATTAAACATTAGTTTGGAGGTGACCTATCTACAAAATTCCGAGCGCTACGCCAGCGCCTACCGGTTCGAATTTTGTTCTGCGGGCGGCGTACGCGCCAAATATTGTATTATAAATAATTTAGACATGGGCTAGTAAAAATGAAAAAACATAACCTATATTAAAACATAGTGCGATCGATTCGCTAGTCGATTCTGAGCAAACTACTTTCTAGTTTTCAGTTAATTCATTAACACGTTGTATATGTATAGCAATTGATAAAATTTTGTTTGACAAAGTGCTCCAATGGTCACGTAAAACATGGAGTGAATTGGACGTTTATGAAATGGTGTAAGCGCGGAAAGGTCGAACAGAAGTAGAAAGCTTTGTAGCGATGACATGATTAGGGTCAGCGCAGACGAGGCTGAGAACTCCTCCGCCGCGTCTGTCTGTCTGTTTGTTCATGATGAACTCAAAAACTACTGAACCTATACCTAACCTAAAAACTAGTTTCACCAATAGTGATTCATAATTTGTCAAGGTTTTCTGTACATTAGTGAAAACGATAATAGGGATGTTGACGACTTTTGAAAATCAAAATTCAAATTAGTCCATCAGTTAGAAAATAAAAAAACAATAGACACATATTTTTGGTTTTCCAAATAAATTAAAATATATTATATAAAGCGCATTACAGTTTAGGGTGAGGGCTCGTGACGTCACTAACCGCTATAAGCCGCCATACAAACTGCACCGGTCAGTGACGTCACGCGAAATTTCAACTCAATGTATCGCTGTTATTTTTTTATTACGTAAAAAGAAAGAATACGTGTCTAATATTTTCTATTAATCTACAAGACGGGCTAAAAAAAAATTAGTCAACATGTCCGTTATTGGAAGTGACGGAAAAAGTGCATTAAATTTTGCATACCTACTACACGTTGTCAGAGGTTAGGACACAGGGTACTCTTTGTAGGGAAATTCCCGATGGAACTCCGAAATTAACGCCGGTGAAACCGCGGGAACAGCTAGTTGAGAATACAATAGTCCATTCCAGATCACGATCAATTGAATTTCATATTCGGGGATAGAAAGAATCCTAAAGTCCCTCACGGATATTGTACAATATATTGTACCTTCCTATAGTAAAATATTTTTTAGAATTGGTAGTAGTTCTAAGAGATTACTTACCAATATTCACATATATTAGTATAGATACATAAATAAAATCTAATACTACCTCGGTAACTGACTTATAACGCTGTAGATATGAATGATGATCATTTTAAACTATTTTTGACAGTTCGACAGAGTGTAAGGCTTTTTTCCATCTATTATTAATTAAACAAATATAAGTTTAAACAGCGTTAAAGTCCGTCACCCGCTATGAAAAGTAGTATCTTCTAAGATATATAAACTTAATAGGTAAAGGCAAAGGAAACTACGTCCATAGAGCCAAGTCGGATAGTTTTATAATATCATAAACGATAATGCACTCACCCGCTTGTGGAACTTGTTGGAGTCGTATTTCCTCTCCGAGCAGAGGTTGTATATCTTGTAATGATCCCTGTGCATCTGCTCCAGGAACCTGGATACCTCGTCGATGTGGTTCCTGTAGACGCCCTCGAGCCTCTCAGCTGGGAAGCCCATAGCTATTAGTCGGTCCGTTATATCTGAACGTGCATTCGTCAAGGGCATATTTCAACAAAAAGTAACCTATACATAATATAGCGACGACCCGATTGGCGCAATGGTCACCATGCCTGCCCGCTAATCAAGAGGTTCCGGGTTCGATTCCCGGTGGGGGTAGACGTTGTGTGATGAACACAGGGTTCCATTTTCCAGTCTGGGTGTGTATATATCTATAGTATAATATATATATTGTAATAATATGTGTAGTATATACCACGTTTGCTTGGTTTCCACGACACAAGCTTATAGCTTAGTGTGGGATCAAGTAGATCTGTGTGTTGTGAAGTGGATTGTTTATATTTTTTTTTTTATTTTTTAATATACAAGTTTAATCCTAATATTATAAGTGCCGATGCAGTTGGTTTTTTACACTTTCACGCCTTAACTACTCAACCGTTAACATTTTTTTTAAAACGGTTTCGACATTTTGCTTAAACGTCAGGTCTACGGAAACGGACATAGGATACTTTTCAATCCCGAATTCCCGAAGGGAATCCGTAATTAACGCGGGAAAAGCAAGTGAAATTAGTAAACATTCGCTGTAGGTTGAAATTTGTTAATACTTTACAGTGCATTTTATGAAACTGGCATATTATAACAGGTGTAGTGTTTGTGACTATTAAGTGGATACAATACATTGTCTCATGTACAGGTACCCGAGAGAGGGTATAAAGAAATATCGTGTGGGTATATAAAGATCGTCAACATCAACCGACCGGCAGTCTCTTGTTGGGCACGGAGCGAGGCGGACGTGCGTCGCCGCTCGGATCAGGGGGTAGTAGTGAGTCAGCGACAAACCGATACCTATCGAGGTATCTCGGTGGTGTGCGTGAACACTACAACAGGAGTTCTCAAAATGGCTCGGTAGTTCAAGATAAACATTGAAAAATTTGAAAAATTATTTTTATCATAAAAACATTAAGTATGCGAAAGAATAATCAAGTCGATAACATATTTCAAAGCTCTTTTTAACTGTTACCAACCAACGTGGTTACCACCGTTGAGAGTTTCAAGAGGTCACGCGACATCCTTCGGATTACTTAACGTTATTTACATAAGAAGTGGCATGCATACATATGTAAAATGCACAATACAATCTGTGGGTTAATATTATGGGTAAGCACAACGCCTAATATTTACCAATATGTAACATATAGGTAAGATAAAGTTGACGAGCAAAAATCGTTAACCGTTGAAAGAAAAAGAAAAAAATACTAGTTTCCGCCTGAAACGATAACGAACGTACCAGCGGGCTGGGTTCCATGGCGTTACGTTTAACGTTGCGATTTGTGTGTGTTGCATGAGTCGAGAGTTGCGACGCACTTTGCGTAGTGTTTGCCAAATATGGACGCACCCTTTGAGCGGTTTTAAATTTAATATTCGAACGTCATAGATGATATTATTTGAAAATAACACAAGGTTAATATTACTTGCCTAATCTTTTGATGACTATTTTGCAACGAGTCTGTGATGGCATATATCTAATCATAATCTACTCATAAAAAAAAAAATTGCATTAATACCTATAGACAGGTTTTAGATTCGCATTTTTTTTATGTGCATAGCGTAATTTCTGGATTTATTACGTCACGATTAATCGCGTATTGAGGTGATATAGCGCGCGTATAATGTAGTACCTGGATGACCTAGAATCTAGATCGATTAATCGCCCCCGAAACCCCCTGTATACAAAATTTCATGAAAATCGTCGGAGCCGTTTCCGAGATTCGGATTATATATATATACTAGCTGTGCCCCGCGGTATCACCCGCATGAGTTTCGGAGTTCCCGCGGGGATTCCGGGATGAAAAATAAATAGTAGCCGATTCCAGACCTACTGAATATGTATATAAAATTTCATTAAAACCGGTCAAGCCGTTTCGGAGGAGTATGGTAACTAACACGAGAATTTTATGCATATATGTATAGATAGATATATATACAAGAATTTATTGTTTAAAGATAGTAGATATCATACGAGAAGTTCCCCTCCCCCACCTGGTTACACGTACCGATGACCATATTTAGTCGTACACTGAAATTAAGTCTGTATGTCAACGAAACATACAACGTTTCCTCTTAGCTCTATCGCGGTAAGAGGAAACGCCGTTGTCTATTATTCACGCTAAGTACCTACGCAACGTGCGGTCAACCGCCGAGTATGTCACCATCAGTCGCCGCCATCAGTCATCAGTCATCAGTCATCACTATCACTGGTGACACTGGACGACAAACTGGGGCCGTATTTTTGAATCGCTCGAATATCTTAAGTGAAATCAATTCACATGTTTTGTCATATTTTTGTATCGTTCGAATACGATGTTGCTGTTTTCTGAAACTCCTTTAGATTTGTTTCATTTTACGCAGTATATTTAAAAACCGGAAGCTCACTCTCATAGAGTTACATAAACCGGTACTTAATCGGATTTGAAACGAAACGTTCTTGAAGTTGTCGAACTATCGATCGTGTCAAATTATAAAAATGACAAGGCTGTATGGCTTAGTTCCTTTACCTGCTCTCCGGAGCGAAAAGGAAAAAACAACAACATAAAAATGACGTTATGATACTAAACGTCAAACTTTCGATCGATGAATTCAAATAAGAGCTGTCCGACCCACTCGTTGCAGAATTCACGTGAAATGAAATTTCAAAAATACTATTTCACGCGTTCACATGCGAATCTTGCGATTCCGTGAGTGAAAAGTAATTCGAGCGATTCAAAAATACGTCTCCTGAACGTCCGCGTCGATCGAACTGTACAGTCAGGTGCACTACCGGAAGCCAGTGGCCACCAATAGCTTCATGCTCGTCATGTCACGTAATCACGAAAAATCCTCCAATGAAACGTCAAATTTCGTTTTTCACAGCCGCGTGTCCATGACGATGAGTTGCTTAGTTTTCTGCAGCGATAACGATTTTATTGATTGTGAACTTGGCTAAAGCGGCTGTTGTTGAATCCCAAAGCTGGTCTATACTTTGGAAGTAGCTACCTTAAGAGTTAAAAGTGTAATTTATGACTGGGTTTATGTCGCATCCAAATTGTACAATTCGCCCGTTTACAATCGGCCGGGATTTAGCATAAGCCTTCATACACATTTGCACATTGAAATGCATTCTACATTCAAATAATGGAACATACGTGACTAAAACTTGCAAGTGTATTAGAGGCCTACATATGTAGATACTAAAGTTGTACAATCTAAGCTAATTTCAATGCCGACTGTACATACGCAATAGTAAAATTTTACTTCGAACAACAATGGCTGAATCGCCAACTACGTGAGTATCAATGCATGGACGAGTGAGCTTTAAATTGATCAAGTTATTATATAGTTGGAATACGACAAAAGAGGAAAAAAGGAGTAAAAAATAAAATAGAAAAGGTGTGTCTCAGCTCTGGCGCACGACTGGAGTTTATTCCTTATTATTTGTTTTCTGCTTATATTTTATAACCTTTGATTTTACTCCCCCTTACATTTCCATACCCCGGGCTTATATATGAAAATCGATTCTTAAGCCCGCACCACACTCACGCGAGAATCTTGCGAGAACGCTAGAAAACCACGAGAAACGGCGGAGAACACCGGCTCCACATTCACGTTCTCGTGGTTTTCTCGCGTCTTCGCAAGATTCTCGCGTGAGTGTGGAGCGGGCTTGAAGGAGTAAACTCCAAAAGCGCACATTATTCCTCATAGTTTCTGATGTAGGAAGGAATCTCTGTCGCAAATCAGGACCCACCTGGCGATCCCAAATTGAAAAAAAAATAAAGTCAAAATTAGGGGTTTTTAGGTGCGCAATTGATAAGCGCGGATTCGAGCGTTTTTTGATTTCATTGGAAGAGATTTCATTAGAACCGTAATGTATTAAAATTTATAATTTAACATTAAATACAAAATCAAACGCACATCACAATACATCGTTTTACCGCAAGGAGTTCTTTCTCGGATCTGAGTTTTATACGGAAACATATACGGAAACATACAACAAGACGTGGTATCTTATTTTTATTTAACATGTATACATATTTATGGCATAATAGAACTTAATAGATGTAAAGGAGTCATATTTCAGATAGTGCATGGCAACACAGTCACGTGACCACTTGTGCCTCTTATGGCACCTTCCACAATGATACTTGAATCCACTGTTGGATTTATTTTGGATTTTTTCTTCACATGGATCCAATGGGAGATTCATGTGATTTTCGAAGCTGTAACTCGGCATTTATATGTTCCATCACACGTGTAACCTATAATAATATTTTGTGCGTGGTTGTACCTACACGTTTTTCCTTGTAGGCGGTCGGCATTCGACTTCACGAGGTCGGTACTCACTAGACTTTTATAGCACAATGACCTTTGTGTAAATAAGATGGTGGAAAAATTACGTCTAAAGAGTCCTAAAAATGTAGACACCCTATGTCATGGTGTATCCGAATAACCCTCGTATATTTTTTGACCAGCACACCTGATGTGAAGTGGCGTTGTGGTCTTAGTATGGAATGGGAACTAGCTTTCAAATGTGTCCACCATCATAGCTAGCCAGTCAGGCCCTAGAAAGTGTCCTACCATGTAAATTTCTGGCCAAAACTGTGTGTTCAAAAAAGTTTCGCTACAGAAATGTATGAGCCAGACCCGTCCCAGCGACTGGCGATGACGTTGCATGGAAACAAGCCCACTCGTTAATACTCCTTCACGGTCAACCGCAAACTATAGACAAGCGGAGGCGGACACACCTCTATCGCATGGAAGTGGTAAGTAAGTGGATGCGAGCACAGAGCCGATAGAATGGTTGATTTCAATACGGAAACAGATAAAAACCAAGTGTCGCCGGGTGTTTGTCGCACACAAAGCTATTCAACGTAATTAAAATGGTTGACGGTTAAGTAGGTATACATTGACAATGTATTGAATATTGTAGATAATATATCTTGGACTAGTTGTGCCCGCGGTTTCAGAGTTCCCGCGTGAATTCCGGGATAAAAAGTACCCTGTGTTAATCTGATGTATAAGCTATATTATTGTAAAGATTCATTTAAATCCATTCAGTAGTTTTTGCGTGAAAGAGTAACAAACATCCATCCATCCATCCATACATACTTACAAACTTTCGCGTTTATAATATTAATAATATAAGTAGGAATAAGTAGAATGTCAACAGAGAAAGTTTCCAAAAAGTCTGAGCATCATCACGTCATGAGATCGGCATGATGACTAAATTTTAATTTTTAGTCAGTCTTGTAGATTAATAAAAAAATATTGGACACGTATTTTTCTTTTTTACGTAATCAAAAAATAACAGCGTGATACATGTAGTTGAAATTCCGAGCGACGTCACACCTAGGTACACTTTATACTTAGTTATGACGTCGCGACCTCCCACTCCTAAACTTCAATGCGTTTTATGTAAGTATTTTTTCAATAACTTGAAAAAGCAAAAAATATTTGTCTATTATTTTTTTTATTAATAATTTAGTTATTTGAAGGACTAAATAAATTTTGATACCTTGCCATCATGCCCATTACTCATAACGTTACATACATTGCCTCTCTTGCACAGATTTCGGAATAGTGTATAACACAGAAATGTTTTAATAATTCTGTGCATATTATAATATTATAATAATTCTGTGTATTATTTTATTAATTCAGTGTATCCTTACTAATATTATAAATGCGAAAGTGAGTTTGTTTGTTTGTTACGCTTCCACGGCTAAGCGGCTCAACCGATCACAACGAAATTTTGCACACACGTTGTCAGAGATACAGAGAGGGACACAGGCTACTTTTTATCCCGGAATTCCCACGGGAACTCTGAAATCAGCGCGGAAGAAACTACATTAAATTTTGCATACTGCCTACACGTTGTCAAGGGTAGGTAGGGTAGCTAGTACTTTTATGTCGGAATACCCGCGGGTTCTTCGAAACTAATGCGAGCGAAACCGCGGGGAAGAACAGCTAGTATTTTAATGATTATGTACGTTATTGTTTTCTCGGCGGATTCAAGTTTACGCGACTGACTACTGACTAGTTGACATAATAGTTTGGCTGGCTACCGTTTCAATAACTTTTCATTACTCATACTCGGAAAGTAGGTCTGAAGTTGCCTGAGAAGCGGGTTGAAAGTAACACTTTTCAGCCCTAGGGAGAATCGCTTTCAACTGACAGCTGGATACTGCAGAAACTCGAGTTTTTTTTTTATGTCATAGGGCATACTTACTGGCCAGTAGCACACCTAATGGTTGATTTATGTAAAATAAAATTCACTCATTTTTTTCTTTAGCTAATTCCTATTTTTATTTTGACTTTCCTTGCATTCGTAATGAAAAGCACAGTGTTATCCTCGGGAGAAAGACTTATTTAGTCCCTAGAATAACAATGTACTATTATAGGTCTGGTAATTTGATGGTCACTATCTGCTGGGCGAAATATCAATAGGTAGACCTATCTACGTAAAAATAAAAACAGCTGTTTTTGCGAAGTTTCTTCGTAAACAGTGACGGGAAAAATAAGGTAATTTTGTTTAACAGATTTCAATTTTCAACCATCATATTAAGCTGAAACTGGGTGATATATAATATCTATACTTCTATAATAATATTATAAAGAGATTTAACTTTTAGTATTTTTGTTTGTATGTACTTGTAATGAATAAACTTAAACCCAAAATCTAGCAAAAAAACTCATTCACTTTTAGAAAGCTATAGTGTTCCTGATGGACAGGACAGCACAAGATGGAGCAATTCTTATCCTGGAATTCCCTCGGGAACTCAGAAAGTAACGCGAGTGAAACCGTGGGGGTCGACTAGTCCTACTAATATTATAAATGTGAAAGTGTGGATGTTTGGATGTTTGTTACTCAATCACGCAAAAACGGCTGAACGGATTTGGATGAAATTTGGCATGCACGTTGTCAGGGGTACAGAGAAGGACATAGGGTACTTTTTATCCCGGAATTCCCGCGGGAACTTCGAAATTACCGCGGGTGAAACCGCGGGGCACAGCTAGTATATTATAAATCAACAATACTTTTGTATGACTATAAGCCGTCCGCCGCGGTTATAAAGCGCGCTCCGGTAAATATTCCCTCAGGAACTAGCATTTTCCGCAAAAGTAGTTCTATTTCTACTTTTCTAGACCTAAAGTAACTACGTTTAACGTTTAGTTGTATTAAAATCGTATATAAAAATGTCTTTAAAAAACATAACTTCAGTATTAAGTTTAATGTTAAATGTATGCATCAACGCATAGGAAGTATCTGTGTTGAATAGAATAAATTTGAGTTCCCGCGGCTTCACCCGCGTTAATTTTGGAGTTCCCGCGGGAATTCCGGGATAAAAAGTACCCTATGTCCTTTTCTGTACGCCCAAATTACACCCGCGCATCGCTCTTATTATAATACTAGCTGTTACCCGCGGTTTCGCTCTCGTTAATTTCGGAGATCCTGCGGGTATTCCTGGATAAAAGTACCCTATATCCTTTCTGTAGCCCCGACATATTATGTAGTATGCAAAATTTTAAGCCGTTTTACCCACGTTAATTTCACAGTTCCCGCGGGAATTCCAGGACAATAAGTACCCCATGTCCTTTTCTGTACCCCTGGCAACGTGTATGCAAAATATCATGATGATCGGTTGAGCCGTTATAGGATAAATGAATAAATATTATAACGCGCGCGTCAGTAAAATTGTCGTTTGGTTATATTTCGATGCCAAATATAGATTCGCAGTTTAGAATATATTTTTTTTAATGGCGCAATTAGTTCCGATTGAAGTTAGTACTGTTAAAGCATCACGCTGTGTTTGAGGAAAACTGTAAGAATATTCAATGAATTTATTCACTAAAAATATGTACTTTTATTATACAAAGTATACAAATTGACGCATTACAGGTAAAGGCCGGGCAAGAGATAACCGCCAGCCATTGTTACGGAAGCCTCTGAAATTATTGTTATTTATTATATTATGTTTTTGTGTAAATTGCCTATATTTTTGCCTGTTGTAAAGTTTTGAAAATCTATGAATGTAGATCAAAATAATATATAAATAAATAGCTGGCCACACTGCAAGCGACGGGCCTAGATGCCTAGCTAGTTGATAGTGTGGCCAGTTGTTGCGATAGTATGCAATATGGCTGTTCACTAGGAGTAGTCACTCAGCGAGTGGCTTAACTCTTAGCAATAAGCGAAGCTCTTTGTAGTGTGGCCGTAGCCTTAGGGTAACTCCTCATGTATCCACGGCGTGACGGCCGATCGCCTTATTGCGGGTATCTATGTCTAATATCAATATACTTGGGTAGAGCCTTATCGAGGCGGAAATGGGGCGGTTTTTTTCAGAACTCACTCTCATTTTGCCTAAATAAATGCATATTTGTTTCTTTGACTATAATCAGCTCCCAGGATCTGTATGTGATAGAATAGAATATTAAAAAAAATTATTTGATACCATAAACAAAAAATAAGTTCAAGCGTGAGTCTTATACTTGGTACCAAAATGGCTACCACTCAGCATTATGCCGTGGCACTGAGTTCCACGACGCTGATTTTCAGTGGCGACCGTAGAAGAGAGATGGCTTCACACTACCAATAAGACTGTCCACAATCTGCATTTCTTAGTTTCAAAAATAATTTAAAAAGTAAAAATAGACTAAGTAAAAAGTTAATAAAAAAACAACACGTTAAAAGCTAAGTAAATTATCATAATGAATGTTGCGGGGTATGCTTAAGAAGACTAAAAATATAATCAGAAATAAGTCCCTACTAATATTACAAATGTGATAAGAGGCAATCAGTCGATTCGGTCGGGCCGCAGACGTCCCCGTCGGGTATGTCCCACAATCACCAAGTCTCAGTACTGTACGGGTTCCAACACTGTGGTTTTGGCATACAGCTGTAATCCAATTACACCCAAGACGGTGAGCGTCGATGCTGACACGAAGCTTTGGGAGCGCATAGAACGATTATCCAGTCTGCAGTTGCAGACGGCACATTATATGGACAGTCGCACAGTAATAAAATTATACATACACTTGTTGGACACGCTGAATCACCTGCCCGACCTACATGTGAGCTTCATAAATTATAAGTGATCGTCATGAATATTGATTTCTAAATATATACTATCGCAGGGTGACGTCGTATGTGGAGCCTTGCGGCAGGGAATCGCATCTAATAGTTAGGTCGGTTCCATCACTTATTGTAGGTACTCATACAAAAGTTTCGCAAGGGCGGTTTTTTATGCAGTTTGCATTGAAATATATGTGCATTTCAACTTGATTCTTCGGTCAAGAGTGCCGAGAAACTTTCTAGTAAAAATTGCACCATCAATAAATTGCGATTTCACACCATAGAGCTTACATGTCCTTTAATTTAATAAATAAAATTTTAACAAAAAATTTAAATTGATTTCAAAACACACAATAAACTACCAACACTAAAAAGTTTAAAATAATTTACGTATACAGTGCTACCTAATGATCGATTTGAAGTCGGTGCCAAGCCAAATAGATTAATAGGTAGATAGATTAAGTCCGCTCCCACCACATTGCAGACACGAGCGGGCTTGGCACCGACTTAAAACGGATCAGTAGCACATACGTAGGTTATTTTAATTTTTTTAATGTAAGTAGTGCACTATTGTGCGTTTTAAAGTCGGTTTTAATTTTTAGATAAAATTTTGATTTTCGCTTTATGTGGGTTGGTTTATAATATACAAAGTAACAATTTATCTACTAAAATCGCTATTTCTACATGATCTCATCAGATCCACTTCTTTACAATGGGACCAACTTGAAAGTATATGCTATTAAACAAAAAAAGTGTTTTCCAAATCGGTCCAGCCGTCTTTGAGTAATCGCGTAACAAAGATAAAACAAAAAATACAATCGAATTGAGATCCTGCTCCTATTTTTGGAAGTCGAAGTAAAAAAAGCGTTGTATTGTTAGAGGAAAACCTCCGAATCAATTTAAAATGTATGCATCAACGCATGGGAAGTATCTATGTTGAATAGAATCAATTTGAGTTCCCGCGACTTCACTCGCGTTAATTTTGGAGTTCCTTTTCTGTACCCCTGACAACGTGTATGCAAAATTTCGTGATGATCGGTTGAGCCGTTAAGGCGTGAAAGCGTAACAGATAGACAGACAGACAAAGTTTCTTTCGCATTTATCATATTAGTAGGGAAGTAGGTATAGTAAAAACGTTTACAGAACGCACACCCGCACACCAACATGGTTAATATAAGTATATGTGTAAGCTAAATTAAAAATTACTAATAAAAAAAACTTTGAAAGTTAGGGTAAACACGAAATATAATCACTTTTACTAGAGTCTATATAAAATTGTGCTGTCTCGCTCTAAACGTACCCCGCCTTACGCAGGGTGAAACAGGAACACTATATTTGGGTATTTCAAGATTACTTAAGGGCCACCTGTACCCTAAATAGCTGCCACAGTATTTTTCTGTGTAGGTAGTTAATTTCTGTGAGTGTACCAAAAACATTATTTTTTCAAAGTACAACGGTGATCTATGTTATTATTAAAAGTGTCCTATCTTTAGTGTACTCTATGGCTAAGGCCACACTACAATGCTTCACTTATTGCTAAGAGCCGCCTGGCTACTTACTGAGTGACTAATCCTAATGAACAAACATAATATTGCTTACTATCGCAGCTGGCCACACCGCCTAGCTAGTCACCATGCGATGCCAGTGTGGCCAGTTGCGATAGTAGTTATGCTATACGTCTGTTCACTAGGATTAGTCACTCGCCGAGTAGTTTGGCTCTTGACAATAACTGAAGCTCTTTGTAGTGTGCCTTTAGCCTATAGGTTTTTTATCAGTAGTGGAAGAATATTTAAGATCTGTTTAGCATTTCCAGAAGCCACCTCCAAACTTACAAACTACCAATTTATAATATCAGTAGTACAGATAGAACAACGGGCGCGACAGTGGTGCCGGCGCACTTACTGTATAAACACTACGCGAACGGAGCCGGGGGCAAAAGCTAGTCACACAACAAACTTGACTAAACACACAGTGAAGAGAACTCGACCTAGCAACAGCGAGCGAGCTGGCACGTCACGAAATCTCGACAAAAAAAACGGCCAGCCATAGAGGAATGCTTCGTTTTTTTTTGTTTCGAGTACCTAAATGATATCAGTTAAATCTTTGCTTCATTATATTTACACTCTGTTGAATCCCTACAGTTGAACAGTTTTAAAATGCACACCATAAAAGCGTACGGCAATAACTAATAGCGTTAGAAAGAAGAAAAAAATATATACATTGCCAGTAGGTATTATAGGAAAGACGAGTGATCGAGATAGAACTTTTAATGTTTTGTCTTATTAGCAGCCATCGAACACACAAATTGCATGGCAACAAGTTGGGTATTTAAAAAAAAACAAGAAAAAAATCTGATTGATGACCGTTTGGAGCTCAGATATCTGATATGCTAATATGGCTCCCTACCTACCTACTGCATATAGTTAGCTCCAAGGCCGCACTGCATATGGCTGCGGCAGGTGGCAATTTAAATTGTCGATTGTACAGTAATTGAGTAAATGAAATAGTTATATAGCTAAATACAGCTTTATAATATTACAAAGGTGCAAAATAAATTGCATCGCACTTATTATAATACTTCTGTAGATCATCTATGTATTAAATAAATTGCCGTGCGATAGTCTCGCAAAAACTCGACAATGGCTGGCCCTATTTGAATATAGTTTTTTGTTGTGTTAGTAATTATTGTCAGGTCAAGGTTTGTGTATAGGAAATTAGGTAGTTCCTGCGGGAATTCCGAAAACCGCGCGGGCGAAACCGCAGGGCACCGCTAGTGTAATAAACGAAACTGAAGACTCGTCGGCTTTACGACGAAAAGAATATCTCCAATTAGTTAGGACGATACTTTTTATCCCGGTAAAACAAGTCCCGGGGGAACCCCTTTAGGGTCAAACCGCTATAAAAAACATATTTCCTGTAACCATTTAAAAGGAAGCGACATATCGATAGTATGAGAATACTGGAAATGTTATATTAATACTAATTTTTGATGATAATTCTGCAGCAATTTAACAAATCGACATCAAAAAGTGCCAAAACTGACCACTTTCGTACCGGTTTTCAATTAAACTTTATTTAGGTTGCAACAAGTCATTATCATTGAAAATAGGTATACATAGTTATAATATTTACCCTATTTTACACCTATAGGTAGGTACCCTATACCTTACTTATTTTATGTGTTTTTTTTTATGCGGTTGGCGCTTGGGTGACCTCAGTATACATACGCCTTAAAAAAATGTGTGTTGAAAATAAAACAAAATTGCTCTCCAGCTGAGAATGAGGTTGATTAGGCCATCAATATAAGTTATGCGGTGGCAGTTTTTACGATCACTCCCGGCCGAGTTTCGGCATTAATTTATTTCATCAAGAATTTATACACCTACCTTGATAATAATATACCTACCTACTTTTCGAGATTCGGAGTGAGACAGCTATTATATACGAATGCAACGCATCCATAGAACAGATGGAAGTAGCAAAGAATATTAATTATAGGCATGTTCCGCTGTTACTGGTAGCACTGGCCCAGAGCTCGTTGTGACGAGAAATTCGTTCCGATATAGCGGAGAGTATACACTATACTGCCGCGGCCGCAGTATCCTAGGGTAAGCAGTATGACGTCATAATCGTCGCCATTTTTAACCGACTTCCAAAAAGGAGGAGGTTCTATGTTAGATTGTATGTATGTTTATTTTATTTTTTTTACGTATGTTCACCCATTACTCGAAGACGGTTGGACCGATTTGGAAAATTCTTTTTTTGTTTGAAAGGGTATACTCCCAATTAGGTCCTATTGCCACCAAGTCGGGATCTTGGAGAAATCGAGAGAACTCTTCAAAAATTATAGGCACACCTATAGCGATTTGGGTATTTTTTATAGTAAATCGTTCATTTGCTTTTGGAAAGCCAAATTTGAAGAAGTGGAACTGATGATGAAGACCAGAGATGGTCATCGGAACTACTCAACAATAATACGTATTTCACGGGTTCCGATTGAAGCGATTTCAAAAATTGTTTTTTTGTTTGAAAGGGGATACTTCCTAATTGATTCCATTGTCACCAAGTCGAAATCTGATGATGGGATCTTGGAGTAATCGAGGGAACTCTTCAAAAATTATGGGTACACCTATAGCGATTTTTGTATATTTTTTTTTAGTAAATCGTTTATTTGCTTTCGGAAAGCATAATTTGAAGAAGTGGAACTGATGATAAAGACCACAGATGGTCATCAGTCAATAATAGGTATTTGTCAATAACAGGTATTTCACGGGTTCCGAATCGTTAACTTTAATATGGTTTCTAAACAATTTATGCCCGTCACAATGTATATGGTGAAGTGGAACTGATGGTGATGTACAAGGAGAACTCCTCAATAATTAACGTCCCTGCATCAGGAAAAGCAATATTTTGTAAAAGGTGATGAGCAGTTGACATTAGGCTATTGTAACTTAGAGAAATGACGAACTAAGTCACTTAAAAGCTAGAAATAAACAAAATTTTAAGAGAAAAATTAGAACCGACTTCCAAAAACACCAAACTAAAAAGCTAAAAATAAAAAGCTAAAAATAACAAAATACCGATTTGATCCAAAAGACAAAAACACACGTAATATTATTATTGGTTTGTGCTACCACTGATCGGTATGAAGTCGGTGACAAGCCAAATATGGAGGGGGTAGATGGGCTAAGTCGACTCCCGCCACCAGTTCTTCGTGAGCAGAACAACCCAAGCAGACACTAGCGGGCTTGTCACCGAATTCAAACCGATCAGTGGTAGCACAAACCAATAATAATATTACGTGTGTTTTTGTCTTTTGGATTAAATCAGTATTTTGTTATATTTAGCTTTTTATTTTTAGCTTTTTAGTTTGGTGTTTTTGGAAGTCGGTTCTAATTTTTTTCTTAAAATTTTGTTTATTTACTGTGATCACTGAGCGTTTTCGAGGTAAGGTGCTCTCAGTGGTTTGAACACGTGATCTACCTCGGGACCAATGATTGGTCAATGAGTGGTCGAAAGCATGCTGAATGAACGGACGACAGTATGCTGGAGTGCGTTCCGTTTTAAACAGTAACCAGTATAGCCAGTCACTCATTTTAGTATGAAAACCAGTGTCGCCGGTCGATTTTCTCACTGCACATTGCACAATGCTATTCGTCGCGCACACATACATTTATTGAATGTATTAATTAATGTATTAAACGTCATTTGGTTACGAATTTCCTCATGCTGTTTTATAAATAGACTGTGCCTTGGATTATTGTAGAAAATATGTGGGCGACCAAGCAAAAAGGATCCAGTTCTCGGCATTTAGTTTCCGAGATATAAGAAGTTTTGTAAAGTTGGATGAAAAAATTGGTTTCGCCATTTTAATTGATTTTATTAATAAATGCTCAATTATCAACAATTTCATAATATCTCAATCTATAATAATAAATACAATCTATGTTACAAGCAAGTACAGGTGTGTTTTCCTTCTTAGCTCAAACTTTGAAAACTTCAAATGTCTGATAAAAAAATGTGTGCTAGTTTTTTAATATTTTTTTAATCCTTCCTATCAATTGATTATTCTAGATACCGAATCTAGTCTTAATTCGACACTCCACAACTGGACTTTTTGCTTGGACGTCCACATATTTGGTATGCCAGCAAAGAAACTTACGAGCATTTGCTCATAATCGTCTGCACCGCCTACATTGCCTGAGGCCATTTCCACTGTTTGGGCAGTTTGCCTATCCGGTTAATATTATGTTCTCTTCTCTGTGAACGCACCTGAGAACATATACAATATACATACACCAGCAAATCAGCAACCAATTTTATCTATTTATATAAGTTTTAAAAACCAATGTATTTTAGTATTTTTATTAACTTACCGTAATAACCGTAATAAAATAAAAACATATAAATTACGCTAGTAAAAGGAGCATAAAAATCGACCCCCTAAAGATTCTGTCGAAATCGTGAACATACTCTGTACATATAACCAAAATTTATTATAGTTTGCAAATTTCTGTGGATTATAGTGAATAAAATAAATTAATTCTAGGGTAAAACAGGAACTATGGTAACTCTTTTTTTAAATTCGCCTATAAACAGTTATTTAAATTGATACCTGTCCGAGAACGAAGGTCCAAATTGATTTTGGGTATATTATATACGTAGTATTAATGCTCTAGCTTGTCTCTGACATTACGTTTGACAATTGACAATGGCGGAATTATCGTAACCCTACTATTGTAACAAAGGCTAACAACAACAAAAACCATAGCCATAATATCTCTTCTGCGATTCGGGTCGCGAGGTCGGATTACGCGGTGACTGGTGGCGTACGTCGGAAAACAAAACATTCATTGTTATAGTTTTACAATACTTAAAATTTGATTAATAATCATGACTGATTAATGGGTATTTTCAGTCGGCAAACCTAAGGTAAACTCGTGGCAATTGGAAACGTGAAATCATAAGAAAGTTTCCTTCCTACTGTAATGATACTGAAGTACCAATTGGACGGAGTTATGCAAAAATGTTCCAACTCAAGAGTTTAAATTGGTTAAGTAGACTACCAAAATTAACAAAAAAATAGGTACACTGTTAGACAATTATTACATATTTCTACAATAAAACCCTACAGTTTTTAATTATACTAGTTAAAACAAAAAAATTATCTCAATCTTGAACTATTGTGGATTGGAACATATGCAAAAACTACGTCCAATCATAATGTCGATTTCATTGGTCAATTTGATCTACGGCACCGACTTCGAAACGATCAGTAGGTAGCACATAGGTACGTAGGTTATTTTTAACTTTTTAGTGTAGTGCATTTTTGTGTGTTTTGAAGTCGGTTTTAATTTTTTGCTAATATTTTAAGTATTTGTTTTTCGCTTTTAAGTGGGTTGGATTATAAAGTAACGATTTATTTATCCAAATCGCTATAGCTATGCCTGTAATATTTGAAGAGTTCCCTCGATTTCTCCAAGATCCCATCCACAGACCAACTCGAGAGTATACCCTTGCAAACAAAAAAAGATTTTTTTAAATCGGTCCAGCTCCAGTCGTCTTCGAGTAATCGCGTGACAAACATACAAAAAAAACATACAGGCGAATTGAGAACCTCCTAATTTTTTTGGAAGTCGGTTGAAAAAAACAATTTTTGTTACGTAAACAATTTAAATACGTTAGTTAATAACAAATCCACCTTAAAAAAAATAATATATTTTCCTCGTTTCTGGTAAGTTTTTAGTGGCTTTACAAATCACAGCATACCTACCTACTATTTACGGAAGTGAAAGTAAAAGAGAACTGAAAAAACCTGAACATAATATTATAACTGCCTATACAGGTTTTATAAATAATGTTTTATTTAAACATTATACTATTAAAAAAAAAACCTAGCCTGACTACCTACCTAAAATTCACACGAATATATTAAAAAATAAGCACGTGGCAACAGAAACTACAAAAGTTTGGCCGCGAATATACTCGCAGATATTTTATACATTATATATTATAACTAGCTGTCCCCCGCGATTTCATCCGCGGTAATTTCGGAGTTCCCGCGGAGGTACTCTATGTCCTTCAGTTCCCGAGGGAATTCCGGGATAAAAACTATCCAAGTTGGACCATTTTATGAATGGTTACAAAATTTTATCAAAATGCGTTCAGTAGTTTCAGAGTCCATCGCGGACAAACAACGTGACACGTGATTTATATATATATTAGATGGTATTTAGACTAGAAAGCCCCAAATCCTGTAAAAGCCCCCATTCCAGGTCGGCAATGCACCCGCATGCCTTCTAGTGTTGCAGATGTCCATGGGCGGCGGTAATCACTTACCATCAGGTGTACCACTTGCCCGTTTGCCCCATGACATAAAAAAAGCCTAATCGTTACCAACGTCCCGATTTCCGAACTTCACATGGATAAAACCGCGGGAAACAGCTGTTTATTCAATTGTATATATCAGACTAGCTCTATTCCACCGCAGTTTCACTCGCGGCCATTCCGAAATCCCCTCGGGAACTCTATACCGGAATAAAAGAGTACCCTATTTCAAGACCTAAATTACTGAACTAAATAAAACACATTGCTGTTTCAATACTTTGCAGTAATATTGGTAATTTCGGTACAACTCTGGGAACTCTTTGTTCCTGGATAGCGCCTATGTCACTTAGGGATAGGATACTGTAGCGTCCTTGTGAAAAACTGAACTGATTACTGAAAGAAAACACTAATTAACTGAAAAAATACTTTGATGACTTAAATATTTGTCTAATATAATAATGTAGTGTTCCTAAAAAATATTAATAATCTCAACAATGTCTCACATAACTTTTGTTTTTTTTTTGTTACGTTCTATATTCAAATTTTTAAAATTAATAAAAAAATAAAATTATAAAGAAGTTCTCAACAAATTGGTTGAAATGAAATGAAATGAAATGAAAATAAGTTTATTCGTTACGACTACAATAAATGATTTAATGGTTGGTGATTTTTTTTTTAAATCGTTTCATTATTAGTTCCAAAGATGACGTCCTAATACTAATTCCAAACCTTCAAAGTTTACTACTTTATAATATAAACTTCAAAATGTTCTAATCATAGGTGAGACGATTATAAAAACGGAGCTACCGCCTGTTGCTAGGCGCGCTCTCTCGCTGCCGTGCCTCCCAACGGGTAGGCTGCCTAAGCGTGCGGACTGCGAACACATTCGCCGACCGAACTATAGGATTACAAGAATCTTCATACATACATATAAATAGTTATTACCACAATCTCGTCGATGACAATCTTGTACATCAAATACTAGCTGTTCCCCACGGTTTCACCCGCGTTAATTAGGGAGTTCCTGCGGTAATTCCGGAATTAAAAGTACCTTAAGTGATTCAGGAACACTGTAGCTTCCAATAAGTGAAAGAGTTTTTTAAATCGGCGCGATACAAACAAACTCACACACACAAACGACGTGGACGGGCGCCACAGTTACTACTAGCTAGTGCAAACGCACTTCCAAGCCATACGCGAGCGGAGTCACGGGCTATAGTTTGTTATATGACCTAGTTACCTAAACCTTATACATATAAATGAGGAAGCTTGGTCACTGAAGTGACTCACTGCCTGCATGGCACGGTAGTTTCCTTTTGCGATGGAAAAACTCAAGGATTTTTGACAAGTTTCATTTGTAAGGTATTTCTCAGGAGTCAGTTGGTAATTCAACTCTTAAGGTACCAAATAACAGTACTTTCGTATGTCACACGAATAAAACCGAGCGGTTTTAACTGGTAATAAAATATGTAATAGAAAAAACTGAATGACAACACCAGTTCGTCCTTAGTATAGTGTTAAGATAAAGCACTAAGGGGTTTTTGAAAATTCTACCCTTTAGTGGGTAAACCACAGGACACAACCCTCAAGGGTTGACTTCGTAATGTTTGCGGGATTTTTGCTACTTATCCTACCACTTTTTTTTTTTCGTTTCTATAATATCGTTGACACTCATCGAGTTCATCATCACGAAACCCGTTCTATGTAGCTCTATGGTTATTTTCGAAAGTGTATACTTACTTAAAGCAAAACGTGCATTCAACGCGCCTGCGGGTAGAATAGTAAATAGGTACCTATGTTTTGAATCTAAACTCGCCGTTTTAGAGTTGATAAATATCGTCAATGTTCTTTCTTTCTATATTATAATATGTGTGCATCACGTTATCTTTTCTGGTCGTGAACTGGCTTTGGTGACTTCATTCCGAAATACCGAGATCGGCTTCCAATAGAGCAGGGCGTGAGTGCTTTTAAATAGCCTTAAAGCTATGCACGGATTTTGGGAGAACGACTGCACAAAGTAATGTTATTTAATCGTGCACTGTACACGACACGTTACACGTATTAAAGCACCTATCTGTACACGTGATCCTGCAAGCGAGCAAGTGTAGCGTACCGAGTACAGCGGCGCGGTGTCGGCAGTGGGCACACATCTGACCGGCCTTGAGTACACCAAACGTGTCTCGTTATTACTGTGCTAACAATACAAATAGACGCCCCCTTGCGTCACTTTGAAGCTTTTTTTTTTAAATCAACATAGCACAATGCATACAGTCATTTCGGTTTGATCTGGGGGCACTACCGTGCCCCCGCCAAGATGAGCCAAGCGAAGCGGGAGCACTACCTATCTTTTCTCGAAGCGATTCGTCGCTTTTTTAAACCCTTATAACTTGGGTTTGGATTATACCAGATAAACGAAATTCTCAGGATATGTTGTCAATAGCGGACTTATCAAACATTTAAAGTCTTAAATGCATAGCTTTTATACTTTAGATTTTATTGGTATCTAAAAAAACCCTGATTGCGTCACTGACTCACTGATGATCATCAAAATTCTTAATTCATCAAAACATGATGACCCAGAAATAAGTGGTTTTTTTTTTTATATTTGAAAATACACGTCCGAAAACTATGCCTAGCTTCAAAACTAACTAAAACTATGTCTAAACTTACTTTGGGGTTCTTTTTCACTCCTTTAAGAAATGATTTCCCTAAAACCCTTTCTTAGTACTTGCCGACATTTAAAAAGGTAGTCAGTCGAGTGCAAAATTTATAGAACCAGCGGTTTGGTCTCAGATCACGCTACTTTAATAAGCTGTCTATAAAAAAAAATTACCGATACCTATACGATAGTTTCTTTTCCTTCAATTCCCACGGGAAAGGCGAAACTAAACAGCTGGAACGCAAATAAACATAATAAACAACTGACTAGAAATATTTAGTGAAATACAAAAAAAAAAAAACACGGAAAGTGAAAAAAAAAAAAAACAAATCGCGTCAACTACAAAGAAAACGATTTCTTTTTGTTATTAACGTTGCAATATAGGCCCCATTATTATTCACGATGACAACCTTTTGTTATTGTGTGAATCTGCAGTTAGCACTAAGGTTTGCGGTTTTTTTTTTTTAAGGATTGCGTATTACGCAGTCGTTAAGCATACAATACCAACCTGTGTATACGAGGGCGATGACCCGGCGACGTTTCTTTCATGCATTTTCTGTTGCCATCCGATTAGTATCGAACGATATGACAGACGGGCTAGTATAGGCGTAGATTACGACGAAGATTATATAAGAACGTCATTAGACAGTGATATTAAAATGAGCACTAAGAATTTTAATATTTTATGATTTGAGATGTATTTTATAGATTATAATAACAGATGATGATGAGAAATTTCGTTAAAAATTTATGTAGATATACCTACTTAAAAAACAGTCTGGCAACACTAATTGAAAATCGAAACAAAATTATAGTTGGAACCGGATAATTGATTTATCCATAGATATAACCATACTAGGAGCACGTACATCGAAAATATAGACGCAGATAAGCAATAACATGTTAACCCACAAAACGAAGTTATTGATTCAGAACGATTTATTGAGAGTTAGCGAACGTTTTTTAATTATGTGTTTACCTTATTACGTTGTTTAAATATATAATTAAATATTGAACATAAAAATGTTGAAACAAAATGGCGCTATAATTTTAAAACTTTAATTTACTCAAAATTTCTCCAGTGCGGGTTAACACACTATTGCTTATCTATGTCCATATAATTTTCAACTGTTTATCATTGAATTTAGGAGAAGATTGAAAATAAGCCTCTATAAGGATCAAATCAAATCAAATCAAATATGCTTTATTGCCCCAGAAGAGAAAATAAAAACTAAGACAGATAAAAAGTAATACAGAGCAAAAGGGTATCTAGTATCTACACAATATACAAAGACATTCTATATATATTAATGAAAAATATCATTGACAATATACATATTACAGACAGTAGCATACTCGCATCAAGCCGGCCGATCGGCCATCGCGACCGGAATAGGAGAGGAAACCCTTAACCTTCAATAAAAATGCAGAAGCGGTGCAGTTACAAGTTTTGCGTGAACTAGTTAGTATAATTCATTTTTACTAAGTTATTATAAACTAGCTGTTCCCTGCGGTTTCACCCGCGGGAATTTCAGGATAAAAAGTACAGTAAGTATATCCTTCCCTCTACCATTGACAACGTGTATAAAGATTTTGGGTAAATCTGTTGAAATCCTCACTAATATTATAAATGCGAAAGTGAGTTTGTTTGTTACGATTTCACGCCTTACCGGCTCAACCGATCATCATGAAATTTCGCATAAACGTTGTCAGAGATACAAAAAAGGACATAATTAAGGCACTTCTGCCCCGGAATTCATGCGGAAACTCTGAATTTAACACGGGTGAAACTGCGGGGATCAGCTAGTAGTTTTATAAAGTTTTTATAATAATTGAAAAGGTGGTTCGACGTCCGTCAAAAGCTCGAATGAGAACATTAGGCAAACATTGTAATGTGACACTGTTAGATCAATTGCTCGTCTAGACTCTAGACATAACATTTTATCCATATTTATAGGTTTAGGTACAAAACAAATGCAGACACAGCAGTATTTGTTTGTAACAGTAATATCTATACTAATATCATTAAGAGAACTGAACTGATTTTGAAAATTCTTTTACCAATAGAATGCTCGTGTTCTTGAGTATCATAGGGTACTTCTTATCGCGGGATTCCCGCGGGAACTCCGAAATTACCGCGGGTGAAACCGCGGGGGATCAGCTAGTCATCAACGATTGTTATCGAAATTTTTATTTTCACCACCATTCTCGTTTTTGTGTCACCTGCAGCTTAGACGAGCTATATTGAAACCTAACTAATTCTATACATGTATTATAAAATGCTTGGTCTTGAATGACTGATGGATCAACGCACAGCCTAAACCGCTGATCGTAGAGACCTGAAACTTGGAGGGTGTGTTCTTTTTATGACGCAGGCATACGATAAGAAAGGATTGCAAAGTTTGTATGGAACAATTCCGCGGGAACTTCGACATTATCGCGGGTGAAACCGCACGGGACAGCTAGTATATTATTATAAATTCGATTGTGAGTTTGTTTATGCTTTCACGCCTAACTTGTCATACAGATGTTGTTAGGGGTTACAGAAAAGGACGGGTTACTTTTATCGCGAAACTTCCGCCGGAACCCCGAAACTATCGCGGGTGAAACCGCGGGAAACAGCTAGTCCTTACTATTACGTATTATAAATGCAAAAGTGAGTTTGTTTGTTTGTTACGCTCTCACGGCTTGATGGCTCAACCGATCACCATGAAATTTTGTATACGTGCACGTTGTCAGGGGTACAGGGAAGGACATAGGTACTTTTTATCTCGGGATTCACTACTTCTTGTTAATCTAATATATATATAAATCACGTGTCACGTTGTTTGTCCGCGATGGACTCCGAAACTACTGAACGGATTTTGATAAAATTTTGCAACCATTTATAATATGGTCCAACTTAAAAGATATGATAGTTTTTATCCCGGAATTCCCGCGGAAACTGAAGGACATAAAGTACTTTTTTCCCGCAACCTCCGCGGGAACTCCGAAATTACCGCGGATGAAATCGCGGGGGACAGCTAGTGTTCGTATATATTCTCATGTAGTGATTATACATATATTAATCTTTTGAGGATAATAAAGATTCTTAAACCAGAATTCGCGGGGAAACTCTGTAATTACCGCGCATGAAACCGCGGGAAACAGCTAGTACTTACTGAATAAAATTAAATGTAACATCGACGCCTTTTATATATAATATTTTGCTTAGGTATTTATTCCATTAGCTATATGATTATATCGAAAGAAGAACTCGGTTACCTATTCCACTTAGTTATTGAGTAATCATTTGTAACCATTTCGTTTTCACTCCGATATTTTAATATTGGTTATTAAAGGCAATTTGATTGTAATTAAGGCGTTTCAATTAAACAACAATACGATATTTTGTAATTATTGCGGCAGGCACTTGACTATTTTTCATGAATCATGAATATTGGGAAGTACATACCCGTTTCATTTTCAATTAAAATTATTAATTTATTTGTTCACAAGAAAAGTCAGTACCAGAAAACAAAATTATATACCTAATATTGCTTTTGGGACAGTAACAATCAAAGACTTTATAAGAGAATAGACAAACAATAAAAATGTTTACTATGCAATCCACGTCAACCAATTTCTGCGGAGGGAATGATCAAAATAAAAACCAATCACATCATTGCGACGCAATCAAATACCAGTCAACACAAAGTACATTTCAAACAGCCAATCAGATCGCTCTCCGTCATGTGGTATCTATAGACAATAGTCTGCTAGCCAACGGCATTTTGTTAGCATAAGGTAATTTGACCTCTGCGTGGTTCAAGGGGAAAGCTTAGCGGCCGAGCGTATTGTCAATCTATTCTCTTTCAATATCTTTGGTAACAATTATTAAAAAAAAAACCACTCCTCTATATGGTCGACTTCCTGATTGTTTAGCATGAAAAGGCAGTAATCACTAGTCACTACATAGTACATAGGTAATTAGTATTTAAAACAAAGTGGCTTCCCGCTGTCTGTCCCTATGTATGCTTAGATCTTTAAAACTACGCAACGGATTTTCATGCGGTTTTCACCAATAGAGTGTGATTCATGAGGAAGATTTACATTTATATTTTATCCTGGAATTACCGCGGGAACTCCGAAATTACCTCGGGCGACACCTGGACGGCTAGAAGCTCATATTTAGGTAAACGAGCGCTAAAATAATAATTTATCAGGTTTCACTATATTTGGCGGAAATTAATAATAATATTATAATAATTCTAACTATTAACTAATATGTTTGTTACGCTTTCACGCTATAACGGCTCAACCGATCATCATGAAACTTGGTATGCACGTTGTCACTGTATACGAAGAAGAACATAGGGAACATACTTTTTATGCCGGAATTCCCGCGGGAACTTGGAAATGACCGCGAGTGAAACCGCGGGGAACAGCTAGTAAATTATTATTATTATGGTAATGATCATCTAGATTTTTTTAGGAATTGAAAAAAAAGGAAAATGTGAACAACATTAACGCTTATTAAGTTGCAGAAAATATAAAATTTATGTACCTATACTGGTTTAAATTAGTACTAGTTATTTTCAAAGTGTCTTTACTTTCATCACTGTGATCACACTCCATGTGAAAATAAATTGATGAAATATTATTTATATCTGCTTAACAACTAGCTGTGCCCCGCGGTTTCAGTTTCACCCACGTGAGTTTCGGAATTCCCGCGGGAGTTCCGGGATAAAAAGTAGCCTAAGTTACTCCTTATAACATTAGCTATCTGCGAGAGAAAATCCCGTCAAAATCGGTCCAGCCGTTTCAGAGATTAGCCGGAACAAATAGACAGACAGACAGAGAAAAAGTTTAAAAATTGATTTTTGGAGGAAGTAGGCACCGTTTGGCGTTTACATATATACTTTCGTATGCATTTAGTGAAAAGCTATTAATTTGAAATTACAAAGAGCACTTCAATGTATAGACCTCAGAACAATAACAGTAGCAAGCGCTCTAGTTTTGAATGACTTGACTGACTGACAGAACAGAGCACAAAGCGCTGAGTCTGGTAACTGGAAATTTTGCTCGAGGCTTCTTTTTATGATAAAGGCGAGCTACAAAAACAAAATTTTTGGAAGTAATCTACCACTAAGGGGGTGAAAGACGAGAGCTGATCAGATCCCAAATAGTAACTTATGACATTGCCAAAAATAACCAAACCAAGTGGTTTTCCAGCTAGAATTGCAGACACAAAAAAAAATTAACGGCATCGTTGTCGAAAGTGAAAACGGAATAACTATGTACGTGAAATAATACCTAAGATGTACCTAAGAAATGCTGACGACGACGCGATAAAACAGCGTGGCCGAGCGCGTGATTCGATGAAACAGTGGCGAAAGACCGACACGCTCTCGAGAGCGTCGTGCGTTGAGCGCCAAAGACGTAGCAAAAACAAGGCAAGACACCAAAGATCATATAATCACTAGCTACGTGCAGACACAACTCTGGAAAAACTTCCAAAGTCCATCGCGATCAACGTTTGAATTCGGAAACTTACTATTGCTTGCATGTACAATGTACATGCTCTTATTTGCATTCACATGTGAAACGACAGCGATACAATGAACAGATGAAAACATAAAACCAAAAAGTATGTACGCGGGTGAATGAACTTGGCGAACGCCGATATCAGAAATGCGTAGAGATCTAAGTACCTACCTACATACGTTTACTACATCTACATTTTATAAAAATGAAATGTATCTGTAAATATAACCGTTGGTATTATAAATATATACTTATGCACAGATACATAGTTACATATTATAAAACAAAGTCCTCCGCCACGTCTGTCTGTCTGTTCGCGATAAACTCAAAAACTACTGAACGGATTTTCATGTGGTTTTCACCAATAGATAGAGCGATTCATAAGGAAGGTTTAGGTATATATAATTGTCAAGGTTTTGTGTTATTTTGGTTGAAATAATATAGCTATAACCGTTGGAAGTGTTGGAAAAAGCCGGTACATTGTTACACTGTCACGCTGTGACAGAGGGTAGTTCATAAACCCACACGCCCGACCCGACCTACCCTCACGAAAGGGTGCAGAGGAGTTGTATTGCGGGATTGCGTATATTTCGGTTCCCGCGGAAAATCCGAAATTGCCGCGGGTGAAACCGCGGGGAACAGCTAGTCTCATAATATAATAATCTATACCTACATATAAAATGCTTTGTCCTGAATGACTGACTGACGGATCAACGTACAGCCTATAAACCGCTGATCATAGAGACCCGAAACTTAGAGGGTGGGTTCTTTATCTTTATATCACGCGGACGTAGGCATCCGATAAGGATTTTTCGAAATTCCACCGCTGAGGGGGTGAAAAAGGGGGGGGGGGAGGTTTGCATGGAATAATTCCAGGGGAACTCCGAAATTACCGCGGGTGAAACCGCGCGGATCAGCTAGCTAGCGTGTTATAAATCTGTAAACTTTGCCCATTTGTACATTGAACTCTGAAAGATATTTTTGAAATTGTTACTTGATCGTAACATTTGGGATTTGTTGAGTCAAAAAATAGTTACTCTTGAATGGAAATGGCAAGAACCCACCAACACCAAGGGACTATCTAAAATGAACTCTAGACACAACATGAAAGTGGGATTACTATGGATGGCTACTTTTAATACCGATTTATCTAATAGTCCCTCCTAAAAACAGCCCCTTTGTACAGGGGTAACCACAGTCAACAGTTAGCAATCTTTTTCCTGTAAGCCTTACCAGCTTTTTAGCTAAATGTACAATCAAGCACAAAAACAACAGCTGTGAGTTGTGACTATACACAAAAGTTTTGATTACAATAATTACTCCATGGTAATGAAATACCATAATATTATTGTTGAGTGTTCTGCAACTTATTTATCCCAGTCCCAGTATCACAGAAAAGTTAAGGGAAAAAATTAATCACTTCCACTGACTTCATTGGTACTCACATTTGTCACATTGACTATGGTCAAATACACACAGTTTTTTTTTTAGTTGAGATCTCTTGTAATCCGCCTGGTCCCTTGAGTTTTATCAATAGGAATTTTGATGCTGTCATAATTGTAGAAAGATTTAATTTTATTTTCTCCTAAGTGATCATTACTCTCGGCTATGAAAGTGACTGAGAAAGACTCATTTTTTATGTATTACATCATTCTGAACAAAGGTTAAGGTGGATGACTAAATATTGACCAATTAATGTTCGGTTAAATTAAAAAAAAACTCTTAAAGCAACAGCTCTAATTGATAAATATACTAGCTGTGCCCCGCGGTTTCACGCGCATGAGTTTTGGGATCAGGAACCTTTGCAGAACCATGCAGAACAACCCACCAAAGTTTCATCACAATCGGACCAATGGTTTTAAAATGCACTGAGGACAGACACAAACATTCATTTTTATTTATAAAGAAGATATAAAACTAAAATAGGTCTGTCCACAACACATCACATGGAAACTGATAACCGGATTAGGATGAAACTTGGCTCATAGGCAGGCAGCTTATATACATTATGGAAGGATTACAATTTTTTTTTATGTCATAGGGGGCTAACAGGCAAAGTGGTACACCTGATGGTAAGTGATTACCACCACTCATGAACATCTACAACACCAGAAGGCATGCAGGTGCGTTGCTGACCTGAAATGGGGACGGGAATGGGACAACACAGAACTGTCTTTGTTTAAGACATACCTCTATGTTTGTGAACATCAAACTAATAAACTAACAATTAGTTACTTTATGTCTCATTTTATCTATGGACATCAAAGTTAACCTGGGAATCTTTTATAAAACTCAGTGTTAAATCCACAATGTGACATAGAAGGATTTTTCATGCAAGTCACAATAGAAGTCAGAAAGAAGTGATTGAAGAGCTACTGCTAATGACATTTTAACTTTCACATCTATTAAATCATCTCCTATTCATTTGCTTTATAGTAATTCTTTATTAATACTTATTTTATAATCTTATTTCCCGCCCCTTCTGTATTACTATGTAGTCTATAATATTTATAGTAGATATAGCCCTCTTCTTAGGGATTATATAAAAACAATCTTTCTGAATCTGTTCCTATTCTGTCCTAACAAATACTTATACTTATTCTGTTGCCATATTGACAAAAGGATAAGAAGAACTGTAGGTAATTGTTTATTGTAGGACCATATTGTAATAGCTAAATAATAACAGAAACCATTGGTAATAACTATTTCCAGTTATAGATGGGCAATCAAGCAGGCTTACGATGCTTGGTTTTAAATTTAAACCCCACAAAAGCCTATAAATGCCCAGGTTTAAATCAGGTTTAAACCTAAGCACTAGATTGATTGCCTATCTATATGTACAGTTATTCATTGCAATATTCCCATTTGAAAAACTCACACATATTAAATTAATTGCACAGCTAAGTACTTATGTAGTCTACTATATGATAGTCAGTTATAATGGCTAAGTTCAATATTATCATAGTGTTTAGGTAAAATAGATAATGGTATAGCTATCTAGTACTCTATAATGATTATCAAACAGTTTCTATGTGCTCTGTTATAAATAATCTAACAAACATAAAGGTACTGTATAGGTTATGTGTTGTTGCTATGCAAGGTTTCAAGTTCAATTATGTATGTGAATAAGAAAACTACCTACCTTCTAGGCCAGTGTTGTTAGCCCAGATTTGGCGATTTATTCATTTCTGTAATGTTTTATGTGATAATTTTTTTATGTCTACACCTACCTGCCTAGATATCATATTTTGTGAGAAATAAAAAGTAGTTATTTTTTTTTAGGTGGCATATTAGGTATGTGTACTATGTTGAAATTCCGATAAAATACTATCTACTATGAATAGTATCGCAATTCGTAAGAATCGTTGCTTGAAAAACTTGATTAAAGTATAGAACATAACCTCAAAGCCAATAAGAAATGTATTCTTTTCATAGGTAGGTAGCTCGTCCGACAAATTTTGAGGTTATTAAATATAGGTACTCTGATTGAATTATACTACGTAGGATAGTATGTGAAAATAATTGGAACGGGTTATAATCAAGTAGGTAGTATAATTTCAGGCTAACGTTTTATAATTCAGACGAGTGAATAAGTAGGTAGATATGCAAGGGGCTCGATCCAGTTGCGTCCCTCAAGGCCGCCCCTACTAAAACTGTACTACCTACCTACAAGGCAATAAAAACTCACCCGTTATTCACACGACATCGATTTAGGTATCACATAAATACTGAAACCATAAACGCACAACAAAAAGGATACAGGCCAAGTCCAGGTTGAATCCGTCATTTTTGTAGCGCTTCCGGCTCCCGCTGACTATCTCCTTTATCTGGTTGGCCATTTTCAGTGCAGTGGGCAGGTGAAAGCGCGGTCCCTGCCGCGGCAGCAGCTCCGTCGCAGCGCCTTTAGCGCTGCCGCCCCTGCCGAGTCCCGGTCGTTTCTCTGGTGCCTTTCGCGCGCGGCGCCGACAGCTCACGCATATACCCATAGAATAACCTCCACCGCGTACGACGTGCCCCGCTCATCGGGCTGGCGGCGGGAGGCGCGAGACGTGACGGGACGCCGACGCCGCTAGCGCGCGCCGGCCGTGCGCCTGGCCCGCACCAGCTCGGGCTCGCCTAGCTACCACCAGCACTAGCACACACTTCACTCCGGCACCGCGGTCCGCGACACTGCACTGCTCTGCTGGAACACACACTTCACTACAGCATAGCTCCACAACTCGAGTATCCGAAATACGCCTTCGATCTGTCGGTTGATAGCGAAAAGATTTATCTCGCACGAATGGCGCCCATCCCTGCGTTTGCACTAGAACGCGGCCGAAGAGAAACAGTTGCACAAGATGGTTATGGATGGCCGAAAATGAATTATCGTCCGTCTCGTTCGCACGACGCTAAATTCCACTGCACGGACAGAGATAAAACACAACCCTAGATTCTAGAGGCAAACTCTCATCGCTTTGTTCGCTGGTGCAATTATTTGACGGCAGGTGGCGCTTTGGTGCAGATAGGCTTGTTGGTGGCGCGTAAATTCAAAACACGCACGTAACCTCGTAGTGATTATTTGCTCAGTGCGTAACCTAATTGGAAACTTATTTAAAGTAGTAAAGTTTAAATTACACGCGTAGAATTATCATTTCGTTATGAAATTTATCATTCAAATTTCATTCACAAAATTAATTCAAATTTTATCTGAAAATTTTCTGCACATACCTAATAATAATGTATACGAATCCTAATAATAATTACTGAAGAATGATTTTTGAATGAAAATATGAAATGGCAAAAGAATTATAATGAATATGTTGTATTGTCGTAAGTACCTATATTTGTTTTTTTTTTTAACTTTGCTGTAATTTGTATTTGCTATCCTGTAGTCATTCGTAGAAAATGATAAAAATGTTGATACTTTTTGTGTTTCACTTACATGACTTGTTTTTATTTAGTGGCGGTAAATTTAAAATCACTACTAAACTTATCAAATTGATAATATGGTAGATGTTAGGTATAGTATGTATGGAGTAGTGAATTCTAGGTATTGATTGATGATGATGATTGATGATTTTTTTTTCCTCTCAGTTTGGAAAGTTTACTTACGAATGTAGCTGAAGGGAAATAAAATCCAAGCAACCCCTTTTTCCGTTTGTACTAGTCCCTATACCATTACTACTAGTATAGATATTATGTGCCATTACCTTTTATTCCTTGCATTGGAAGCAGCAGAAAACCCAATCTCTAATTTAATAATTAAATTATTAATAGTTAATATAAATAATAATAGGTAGTTTGTTTAATTTAATTTATCTATTTTTGTTAATCTTACACAGCCAACTTTTATGGCCGGTTTATACTTCCATAAGTCGGTAAGTAAGTAAAAACCACGTGTGGATATGATTTTTTCTGACTTCATTTCATCGATGTGGTTCGGCCGGTACGGCTGGTATTTTATAAACTTAGTAGGTACTAGGTAGATAGTTAGGTACTTACAGAATAGAATGAAAATCTGCAAACTCAGCAATAAGTTTATAGTACCTACCTACATATTTTCATCTCACAAAATTAGCGATAGGATTGCAATATATTCAACTTTGTTGTAGTCGCCATAAATCTGTTGGCGACTGGCGTGATGTAGGTACGCAAATAGGGTAGGTTCCGGGGTATGAAAATCAAAATTCTATTTAGTCCATCAGTTAGATAATAAAAAAAATATCCGCATTTTTTGCTTTTACAAATTATTGAAAAAATACTAAGATAAAACGCATTAAAATTTAGGAGTGGGGGCTCTTGACGTCATAACGTGCTGTAAACCTGAATGACGTCACGCGACATTTCAACATAATGTATCTCCGTTATTTTTTCATTACCTACGTAAAAAATAAACAAATACCTGTCCAATTATTTTTTATTAATTACAAGACGGACTAAAAATTAAAATTTGGTTGACAAGCCCATTTGAATTGCGTGAAGAAACTCACACAATATGAAAATTCTTATCGTTTTTTTACAGTAGGTATACATATTTAATCTATTAGGTAATATTATAGTAGCTTTGGATATGGATATAGATAAATGAATAGGAGTGTTCGGTCTTCGGTGGGTTAGATAAGTCCACCTACCAAACGCAACGAGCAGACAGCCTGTTGCCAAGCGCGGCTTGCGACGAGTCGCTTGGTCGCTACTGTAGGTAGATAGGTGCCAATGTATAACGTACTAAGCAGTTAGATCAGGGTTGCCACCCGTACTATATTATATAGTATCGTACTATATTTCAGTCAATTGTACTATATATTATATAAAAATTATATAGTACGAAAAATACTATATTTTTATCCCTAATTCAACTGTCACGCTTTTTATATTAACTGTGACTGGTCTGGAACGCACCCGCAGCGTCCCATACGCGACAACAAAACGTCAACTGTCAGTCAAACTGGCAATAATTTATAGACGAATGCTGCCCGATACATACCGAATGATTAAAAAGTAAGATGTACTAATTACAATTTTTTTTCCTGCATTTCCCAAAAGTACTACATTTTTGCATCTTTTTTCAGCAAAATACTATATTTTTTTTCCAAAAAAGGTGGCAACCCTTAGTTAGATACACTCGGCTGGAGACTACATAAGTAAGTTAAGGTATATAAACATCATTATACGCTTTGCCTAGGTGACTAAATAGTTTGTTATCCATACAATCTAACTAAAAAAAAACTTAGTGGGGAATAACTCAAAAATATACATAAATAGGTAGTTATGTATGACGCAGAAGAATACGAATTTCTCTTTGGACACTGCATGTTTGAAAGGGCATGACTGCATACAAACTAAAGTGATATTTTGAAGTGCTCGAGGTATAGGCATCCTTTTCTTTTAACCCCGTTAAACTTTATGTCTATCTATACCAGCTATCCCCTGCGGTCTCACCTGCGGAGTGCCCGTGGGAATTTCGGGATAAAAAGTACCATATGTCACTCAGAACTACCATAGCTTCCTATGAGTGAAAGATTTTTCAAAATCGGTTTAGTAGATGCAGAGATTACCCTCTACAAAGTCACAAACTCACATACAATTCATAAACTTTAGGTACCTCTTTAAACCTCAGTATTATTTATTTATTTGCTAGTATAGACTAGTTGTGGCCCCCGCGGTTTGACCCGCGGCAATTATGGAGTTCCCGCGGGAATTCCGGTATAAAAGTACCTACCCTATGTCCTTTTCTGTAGGTACCCCTGACAACGTGCATGCCAAATTTCATCCAAATCCGTTCAGCCGTTTTTGCGTGATTTAGTAACAAACATCCACACTTTCACATTTATAATATTAGTAGGATAGGATGACCAGCATTTTTTTTTTAATATCTCGAGTTCCAGATGGAATTTCGAAAAAATCGAAACATGAGTGAGTATCTAAATTAGACCCTTAGCAATACAACAAAAAAACCACATTCAATTTGGTGCAGCAGTTTTTGCGTAGCACGAACACAAACAAACAGACAGACAGACAAAAATTCTAAAAACGGTATTTTTGGCTTCTATATCACTCATAGAGTCGCCTAAATTTATTTTTCTTATTTATTTCCCATGTACAGACATCGACCTGTTACAATTTTATTATCTTAATCTAATATATATAAATCACGTGTCACGTTGTTTGTCCGCGATGGACTCCGAAACTACTGAACGGATTTTGATAAAATTTTTACATTACATATAAACTAAAACTATATTGGATTGTATAAACTTTGAAAAAAAATAAAAATAAACATCGATACAGGTATCAGTGCACTAGACCGATATATCGATATAGGTGTCAATATCGATATTTTTAAAACTTTGCATTCCTACTTCTGATTGTTCGAATTTGAACTGTGCCTACCTATCACTTACCCTTGGCCACAGTCTCGGCGGCGGCGGTGGCTGCGGCGGTAGCGGCAAAAACAAATGGTACACAACATACGAAGTAGGCCACAGCTATCAGCGGCGCGAGCTGTGGCCAACTTCGTATGTTGTCTACCATTTGTTTTTGCCGGCGCCGCCGCCGAGACTGTGGCGCCGCCCTTAGGCGTACGCCTGTCTGCGAGTTTTGTCTGAAGAGTAGGTAGACATATCTGAATAGAATCAAATGTCACCCCGGTCGCCTATTATCTTATCAAAAGCAACCGCCTGATGGTGATGGAAATGAAATTTTATCAGCGGCAACACAGACTGTGCTTTGTAATGAATGTACATACGTACAGTTTGAAGACGGTGAAATAATTTATTTACTGTAGGTATTTAAATAAGCTGCAGGTTATTTAAATTGTCGTCTCGTTTTACAGGATGTAGTCATATACAACGTGTTAATGAATTAACTGAAAACTAGAAAGTAGTTTGCTCAGAATCAACTAGCGAATCGATCGCACTATGTTTCATTTTTATTAGCCCATGTCTAAATTATTTATAATACAATATTTGGCGCGTACGCCGCCCGTAGCAAAAAAAATCGAACCGGTAGGCGCGGGCGTAGCGCATGGAATTAGGTCACCTCCAAACTAATGTTGAATAACTTTTAAAGTAAGTATAAATTTTTTCGACATAAAATATATTTTAATCATATTATTGTGTATTTTTTTAAATGGGGTGTATCAGGTTATTAGTTAATTCATTAACACGTTGTATATTTAACGATCGTGTTCACGTTATCGTTTGCAATGATTTGAGACTAATAACTGAACCGACATCATGAAATAAACTCTCTTAAAAGTTTCTAGGTTTCCTGAGGTTTCCTGTTATTAACTTGTCTTTGCACCCCAACGGTGATAAATTGCATGAAATTATCTTGGGCCCGTAACCTGTAACCAGTTCATGACCTACTCAGTGGTGTGACATATTTATTTTGCTGCGGAAGTGGTCGATGAAAATATTTTTATTTTGGTTATGAAATTTGCAAGTAAGGTTTTTAAGCGAAATACCTCAATAAAATTATTATATGAAATTGCCAGATCAAAATCTTAAAATATGACTACACCTTTCCGTAACACCTTGTATAGTATGCCGCGGCCACATCTAATAATTGGCCATTTCATGAAATGGTCGGCCACATGATGAACTGATTACAAGTAGTGTCTAGTTACAAGTACTTTTTCACTATAGGCAGGGCGGTGAGCAGCCTGACAATCTGGGGTAGGTCAGTTTTGACTTAAGTCGCGAGCGAGCGTAACGAGCGTGCCGCGATAGCGGCCGGCGATGCGTCAAAGAACCCAAAAGACATGTTAATGATTGGCCTGTAAATGCCAATTAGATATGGCCACGATATAATATGGTTAGAATCACTATATGTCTGTGGTTAGAATAGATACAGTTTAAACTTTGGTTAAACGTTATGCAAATGCAATTTTTTGTTTATCTACAAAAAGTGACCGTTATTGGCAGTACCTACTGTTAATTACGAATGTAATGCGAAGTGATGCTGCAAATAAAGTTTTATTATTTATTACAGATTTTTATTAAATAAATTATGTAAGTTGCCCCAAGATCGAAACGTGGCGCAAGTCGCAATTAAACTCCAATGTGCCAACCAAACATGAATGTAATACTTGTATATGTTTTTTGTTAATTATCAATAGAAATCGTTAATTTGACAGTTGTGTTCGATACTATAGCGAAAAAAATCAGTAGTGAAATTGTAGAGACCACGAAAAATCGATGTTTTATCGTTAAAAATTCGTTATGTAGGTAGGTATGTCGAGACTGCAGCCTCTGGCGTACAGCCGTTAGTCACCCTACCACTGCACCAACAGCTTTGCCACCAGTACAATATTATGTAACTAAAATAAAATGGTAAATGGTAATATAGTTATATACTATAAATTTTATTTTGTTACCTTATCTATTCTTATGTATGTCTATGGTTTTACTGCGTCAGAACTTCCTAGATAACCTATATCTGACCCCGGCCACATCCCAGACTAGAGGCGTGACATCAGACACGTATCTCAACTACCTAATGTTGGTCTTAAAGACCTAAAAAGTACACATGCGACGGACGGACTGAAGTTCTGAACTGTTGATCTTACCTTTTTTATAAAAGCATATTCAAGTGTTTTGGATATAAAAATAATAAAAAAAAACATTTAAATACCTATTACTTACTTATTTTTTTTTTTACAGCTAAGTAAATGTTTAAGATTAATGTTTAAGATTTTTTTAAGTCGACAACCCTAATGATGCAGGAGCGCTCATTGTGAAAGCGTCATGGCTTTTCTATCAGTGGATGTCCGTAGGCTGGTATGATGACGTGTGGCATATTCAGGCTGGTCGTTAATTATAAAAGATAAAAAAAAAATCGATGAAACCAACCGAGGTCGAATTACGTGTTATGCAAATCAACGATGGTACAATGAAATTACACGTGGAGTTGTTGATATGGGTGCGTACCTTTTTGAATATATTATAGAGTATAGGAACGAATGCACTCGGCTTATCACTTATCAGACACTATCAGTTGTGTGATAGTACTTTATTTAGCTACCTCGGTTGGTATAAAGTAGATACATAATATTAATAAACATCAACTCGGCCCTCAAACTGGATGCCGTGTCAAGTATTAGTTTTTCTTCTTTATTTCTCTCCTTCATTATAATATAGAATGTCTTTGTTTATTGCCCAGAGAAATAAGCGACACTGACAATATCTTAAGATTAGAGATGCAACGGATAGTTGTTTGGCCGGATACCGGATATTCGGCCTGATCGCCAGCCGAATATCCGGTATCCGGCCGCCGAATATTCGGCCTACGATACCTACATTTTAGTTTGGCGGCGCGCGGCGGGCGCGTCGTGCAGATTTCAACCTGTTGCGTATTGTAGCTTCGCGCGGACCGTTTTCTAGGCAAGGAACGAGTTTTATTAGGTCAGTGTACGGAAGTGAGTCGGAACTATTTCGTATGCAGTACACGTGCGCCCACCTATTTTGCTGAGTAGATAAGTTTTTTTTTGTGTTTAATGTGTATAGTAGTGTATACGTAATTGTGAACTCGTACTTACCATTTTTCAAAGTTAAATACCAAACACTAAACAGAATCACCATTCGGTATCCAGACGGATAGTGCGCAACTATCCGGTATTCGGCCGAATAGTAAAAATAATGGCCGGATAGGCCAGATATCGGATAGCAACCGGACATCCGTTTCATCTCTTCTTAAGATGTGACCGGCTCTTGAATATCGTTTAATAATACAGACTCTGGGTTTCTTCTAAATTCTAATCGAGGTTTCAAGAATTTATTCCCACAAACTAAAAGTTCATAAAATCTAATTTAAAAAATCTTCCTAAAATGATTAGTAAAGTTAATACTTCAATCTGGATCCCGAAGACCCATCATCCGTAACACTGTTTAACCTTTACCTTACATCAAAATTTTGTCCATTGTAATTTCGACCTAGAACACCCTTCATAAAGTCGAAATTACAACGGACAAAACTTTGATGTGACGTATTTTGTACATAAGTTATTGTTTTCTTATACCATAACCTTATTTATAGATTGTAGATCGTCTGTCAAAACAATTAAAAATATTGAAAACACCCAAATACTAAATACCTACGTATCTTCACAAGCTTTTATATTTATTGTATTAGGATACCTTGGTTCTTGGTAGAAAGGTGTTAAATAACTGCATTTTTATAATATGTACTAAAAATACCTAGTATCTAGCTAATAAAGGGAGATATATTATGGTAATCACGAATTTCGTTTCGTGTGAATGAAATTAAACTTAATGTTGATAAAAAATACTTTTATATTTCACATATAATATACATAATATCTACTTCGTATAAGCTATTTACAAATATTGTACATAGTGTTTAGTGACGACAGATGTATACAACGTGTTAATGAATTAACTGAAAACTAGAAAGTAGTTTGCTCAGAATCGACTAGCGAATCGATCGCACAATGTTTTAATATCGGTTATATTTTTTCACTTTTAACAGCCCATGTCTAAATTATAACCATAAAACTCTCTGCCAGTCAGTTCAGGTAGTACAGAGAGTTCACTTGGCGGTGCATTTACGTGTTGGTGATTTTGTTAATATACAATACATTAGCTGTCCCCCACGGTTTCACCCGCGGTAATTTCGGAGTTCCCGCGGGAATTCCGGGATAAAAAGTATGTCCTATGTCCTTCTCTGTACCCCTGAAAACGTGCATGCCAAATTTCATCCAAATCCGTTCAGCCGTTTTCGCGTGATTGAGTGACAAACATCCAAACATCTAAACATCCAAACATCCGCACTTTCACATTTATAATATTAGTAGGATTTTATTAAAACGTAGTGATTATTTGGTCAGTGGGCGAGTCTGGTACTCGGCCAGCAGCTGCCCGACGAGGGCGGCGGGCGAGCCCGGCTCGGCGTCGCTGAGCGCGCGGCTCCGCCTCCCCTTGCCCGCGTCGTCGGCGAGGAAGTGCTCCACGAACAGGCGCAGCGCGTCGCGGCCGGGCGCGGGCGCGGGCGCGGGCGCGGGCGCGTCGCCCCCCGGCAGCAGCGCGCGCAGCACGCGCCGCATCAGCGCCACCAGCCGCTTGCTCAGCTCGCAGAAACGGATCACCTGCGGCGACAGATCACGTATACAATGGGCATGTTGACTAATTTTTATTTTTTAGTCCGTCTTGTAGATTATTGAAAAATATTGGACACGTATTTTTTATTTTTTTACGTTATCAAAAAATAACGGCGATGTATTGAGTAAAAATTCCGCGTGACGTCACTATTCTGACAGTTTGTATGGCGGTTTTAGCGGTTAGCGACGTCACGACCCCCTCACCCTAAACTTTAATGCGCTTTATCTCTGTGTATTTTAATTTATTTGAAAAAGCAAAAAACACGTGTCTATTGTTTTTTTATTTTTTTATTTTCTAACTGACGGACTAGTTAGAATTTTGATTTTCAAAAGTAGTCCACATCCCCATCCTTACTAGTCCTTTATACTATTACTAATCCTACTAATATTATAAACGCGAAAGTTTGTAAGAATGGATGGATGAATGGATGAGAATGTATGGATGTTAGTTACTCTTTCACACAAAAACTACTGGATGGATTTAAATGAAACTCTACAATAATATAGCTTATACATCAGATTAACACATAGGGTACTTTTATCCCGGAATTCTCGCGGGAACTCCGAAATTACCGCGGGTGAAACCGCGCGGGACAACTAGTAATATTATAAATTACTAGTTGTACTTACTAGATTTTATTTATTGTTTGTTTGATACGATTTAACTCAAAAACTACTGGACCGATTTCAAAAATTCTTTCACTATCAGAAAGCTACGTTATCCCTGAGTAACATAGGCTATATTGTAATCCGGAATTTCCGCAGGAACTCAGATTTTTTTACAATAACTTTAAAATAAGTCGTCCACGTAAAGGTTTGGGACGGAGCTCCTAATTCGACATAGATAAGCAATAGTGTGTTAACCCACACTTAAGAAATTTTGAGTAAATCGTGTTTTAAAAGTAGGAGCGCCATTTTGTGTCAACATTTTTTTATGTTCAATATTTAGTTACATATTTAAGCAATGTAATAAGGTAAACACACAATTAAAAAACGTTCCCTAACTCTCAATAAATCGTTCTGAATCAATAACTTAATTTTGTGTGTGTTTTAACATGATATTGCTTATCTGCGTCCAATTATATTATGGCTCAATCTCATTTTGCATACCACACGTTGTTAGGAGTACAGAAGAGGATATAATAGGGTTCTTTTTATACCGGAATTTCTGCGGGATCACCGAAATTAACGCGGGTGAAACTACATTAAATTTTGTATAACGCACGTTGCGTTCGCGTACGTACAAAGTGTTGACGAAAAGGTACCATCAAAGAAAATTAGAATAAAAGTTTGTTTTATATAAAAAAAAACAACAACTATAATATTATGTATAGTGTGGCTTAAACTAATAAAAATAGTTAAATCAACTAGTTACCTTCAGTACAGACAACGGTAACGCTTTTTCAATAATCAAAGTAGTGACGAACTGCGCTAGGTTGTCAGCGGCCATCTTTGATAAATTCTCAATGTCCTTAATCTTGTCCCATATTGTATACTTGATGGCGAGCTGCGGAATTAAAATTGTAAAATAAATATATAGTAAATAGAAATACAAAAAGTAAAAACCGGATGTTCAATTAAATAACTATAAAAATAAATATAGGTCTACGTGTTTTTTGTTGAGGATGAATGAAATTAATTTTTTGTTTTTTATCTTTTGGAATACAAATATATTACGTTATATGACTATGTTAAATTCTTTACTTCCGTACCGAATGTTACAAAGAAAAGGTAATTTTATCAAACGCTCATAAACATTATGGATATATTCCGTTATAACTGAAAGCACTGACACAAGAATTAGTCGTTACAAATATTTTTTCTTTCGTTTTTAAAATTTTAAAGGATTTTTGGGCTAAATACCATGTTGAGAATACATAATTGTATAAGATCACGATTTTGAAATATGAGAATATGACTACAACTTTCTGTAACAGCCTGTATAGAATTTCATCAATGTATTAAAAATGAATAAGGTGAAAAATCCGCCACAAAAATAAGTTTTCCCTCGAACATCCGCGGATACGGATATCCGGCACATGACCAGTGTGCACCCGTACCTGTAAGTTGCGATCCATCTCGCACAGCGTCTTGGCCACCCACCCGTAGTAGGGGTTGTGGCGGCGCTCCTGCAGGCAGCACGCGGCCAGCACGTGCGCCGCCTCGCGCCCGCGCGCCCCGCGCAGCCCCAGCCGCTGCAGCTTCTCCGCCGCGTCCAGGTAGTCCTGGGGAGGGGACGGGCGCACACGGAGAGCGTTTAAACATGAGATTTTTTTAGAGCAATTTTTACTTAATCTAGTATTTCGTTCTTTTGTATTTTTTTTGTGATTTCTGAGTGTCTTTTTCTATTATTTTTTTTGTCTCTTATTTTGCACCTTATAAATGGGGACCAATAAACTCCTTTTCTTTCTTTCTTTGGTGTTTACTGTAATGCTATGAAATATAAATTAAAAATGCACATTCTATCAGTAATTTTTATGCAAAATAAATGTGGCACATAATATGTCTATTGTCTGCGCTAAAACAAGTACCGGATTCTAACTAGTAAGCATTAAGATTATGTGCAATTAGTATTTTAGACAGAAAAGTAAAAGAAAGACGGGGATGAGGGTACGTGTATGCGTGTTTGTGCGTGTGTATGTGTGTGTTTGTGTATTTGTTTGGGTGTACTTGCACTTGCGTGTGTGTACGCAGGGTGCGTGCGCGTATCACCTCGGCGCCCATGAGCACGCAGAAGAGGTCCCTGCGCAGGTCCGTGTTCATGCGCTGCTCGCGCGCCAGCCGCAGCAGCCGCGCGTCCACCCCCGCACCCGCACCCGCCCCCGCACCCGCCGCCACCCCCGCCCCCTCCGCCCCCACGCCCACCCCAGCCCCCGCCCCCTGCCACGCCGACCCCACTATCCACCACTTGCCCCTCTCCTCAGCTGCAATACGTAAACAAACATTCATTATACTAAACGTGACATGAAATTATCATTATTCGCAACGGCAACGGTAACAAACAGAAATCCTAATATTATAAACTAGCTGTGCCCCGCGGTAATTTCGGAGTTCCTGCGGGAATCCCGGGATATCCCCTTTATATAGTTGTACAATTATACTGAATAATTTGTGAATTAATTAAGAGCATGAATTGTTGTAACAACTGCTGGTGAACCGAATAAAATAAAATAAAAATAAAATAAAAAGTACCCAATGTCCTTCTCTGTACCCCTGACAACATGCATGCCAAATTTCATCCAAATCCGTTCAGCCGTTTTTGCGTGATTGAGTAACAAACATTCAAACATCCACACTTTCACATTTATAATATTAGTAGGATCGCATCTGTCTCTCCGAGCCTTAAAATGTGAAAGTGTGGATGTTTGAATGTTTGTTACTCGATCACGCAAAAACGGCTGAACGGATTTGATACTGGGTACTTTTTATCCCGGAATTCCCGCGGGAACTCCGAAATTACCACGGATGAAACCGCGGGGCACAGCTTAGTATGTAATAACAAAAAGTAGAAGAAAACTGACGTTCCCGCATCAACTCCGAAATTAACGCGAGTGAAACCGCGGGGCACAGCTGGTAATCACATACATAGTGTGGTTACTAGTATAGTATTATATTATCTGTGGTGTGGTGCTGAGCTAGTTACCTTTGAGCAGATCTTCGAGCCGTATGTTGAGCGGGGTGAGCACGTTCCCGCGCCGGACCACGCCGCGCAGTGTCTTCCTCAACTCCTCCGTGTACGACGGGTCGTATTTGGGTATCTTGGTCAGATTGTTGTTTTTGACATACATCAACACTTCCAAAAGGAACTTTATACGAGACCTGGAATAAATAAGTTGATGGTATCAAAATCTATAACAATCCCCTTGTAGTGTAGTTCGGCTACACGTGACTGTGATTTGTTGTTGTGTTGATGTGATAAGGCTAAAAATAGTTAATAATTGTCTGATTTATTGATATGTAAATACCTAGTCCAAATTTATTATGTGTAGTTGAATATATAGATAAGCAATAGTGTGTTAACCCACACTAGAGAAATGTCGAACAAATCGTATTTTTTAATTATATTGCCGTTTTGTGTCCACTTTTTTATGTTTAACATTTTGTTGGTATTTAAACAATTTACGACGTTAACACATGATTAAAAAACGTTCTATAACTCTCAATAAAGCATCCAGTTAGGGTTACTTCGAAAAGGTCTAATTAATTTGTCAATAAAATTAATAATTTAAGAACTTTATGAAACATAAATTATGTGATAAAGCATATTATAGCGTAGTAGATTATTTTAATGATAGGCAAAAGTTTGAAAATGAATTGCTCTATTCAATAATAAAAAAATTATACTTGATATAGAATGTTACAGAGAGCTGTAGTCATATTTGACGATTGTGTACATGTTAACATTTGCAATGTTTTGACACAAGCAACGGAACCAGTGCGATGAAATAAACCTCCCTAAAAGAAAGATTTGTCTTTATTAAGTTGTCCATAAAAAACGATGAAATAAACCTCCCTAAAAGAAAGATTTGTCTTTATTAAGTTGTCCATAAAAAAACCTAAACGGTTAAATATGACTACACCATTCTGTCACAACCTGTATTTTTTTGTACAATCTAGTAGACAAGTAATAAAGAATTTTTGAATTTTGTTTCTTTTTTTGTTTTGTTAGCGGGCAGTGTGTGGTCACTCACCGGTCGGGCGCGCAGCCGGCGCCCTGCAGCGCTGCAGCGGCCGCCTGCGTGCGCTGGATGAAGCCCTTCAGCGCAAGCGGGTCCTCGCGGCGCAGCGTCGCGCCCGCCGTGCGCAGCGCCACCACCACGCACGACACCAGCGTCTCGGCGCCCGCGCCCGCGCCAGCGGAGAGCGGAGCGGGGGCGGAGGCGGGAGCGGAAGCGGACACGAGCCGCTCCAGTATGTCGTACATCAATGATGCGTTGTACAACTGTAAATCAAAAATAACGGGTGCATATGGTGTGTTGTGAAGGCGATTGTTATTATTAGTATTACATAATATATCGGTTTTAGCTAGTATCCATTAAATAATAATGCCTTGCAGGAGTGAAACTAGCGCCCATCCGTTAAAAAACATTATATTTAAATATGTTTCATTTAAAATTCACAGGAGAATACATATATGAAATACTAGCTGTGATTGAGTAACAAACATCCAAACATCCAATCATCCACACTTTCACATTTATAATAGTAGGATTAATCTTTGCTAGTAAATTCTGTAGCATTTATATTTAGAATATTATTCAATCAAAAAGTGCTAAGTCGTAATAGAATGGCGGGATCAGCTCAAACGCTCACTCACCTTGAAGTTATAAAGACAGGATAAGCACAGGACGATATTTTCCAACCGCTTGTCCTCCAGTTCCTGGGGCACTTTCAACATGTCGTCGAACCTCGTGCACAGCTCTTGCAAGAAATGTGCACCTAAAAACAGATGTGAAGAAATGGTTAGCATGTGATTTTTTAATGTCCCCAGGCCTACCCCCGGAACCAGAAGTCCCGACAAAGCATCGATGATCGAAATGCATATCACCGATGTAATTCAATGTAAATCACTTATGAAAAAAAGAACATAAAATGAATTGACTGTATGGAATAAGCTTCCTTTGTCTTCCCCGAAAGGGGTAAACTGTACCAAAAAAAGAGCTTTTGGCGGGATTTTAACAGTGACGGACGTCAGTTTTATTTCTTTGTTTTGCAAATTAGTTTGTTGTGATTAATATTGTATGAATGTGGTGGATTTTGCATAATAGTGATTCATTAGTGATGAACAGTATGTGGAAACAGTGAAATAAAATGAAATGGGGCGTTCATCGGGAGGATGTCGTTTACTATTCAATTTCCCACAGAGCGTCCTAATTAAGATTCAACTTTGAAGAGTTGCTGCCAAAAGTTCCGGCAAAGCATCGAAATGATGTAAATAACTTCAAAAGAAGAAAAATACTACTGAATTGGCTGTACGGACTTAGCTTTCTTTGCCTTCTCCGTTGGGGTAAATTTAACAAAAAAAAAAAAAAACCGTAGCGCGTCGCACTCACCGACTTCGGCGGCGACGTTCGCGTGCAGGCCGGCGACGAGCGCCGCGTGCTCGGCGGCGAGGCGCGCGGGCGTGGCGGAGCGCCCGGCCGCCGCCTCCAGCCACAGCCGCGCCAGCGCCGTGTTGGCGGCGTGCCGGCTGTGCGCCGCGTACACCGCCTCCAGCGACGCGCACGCCCAGTGCAGGTTCGTGCCCGACACCTTGTTCAGCACGCCTGCACAATCGCAACAGTAGTACAGTTCTCCCCTAGCGAACAACACCGCATTAGTCATTTTTACCAACTTTACATGAGACGAAAAAGCACTTTCTCTCGCTTTTTGTCATTTGACTTTTTCAAATTAAATGTACATACGCGTGTACGCTTGTGACGACTTGTGTAATGTGTATTGCTTATAACAACTACCGGATACAGCGTCCGAAGTTATATGGTCTTTTCGATGTCGCTATATTGTCTCAATGCTAACAACACCGCATTAGCAACTCCTGAAAATTTGGGAAAAATGACTAATGCGGTATTTTAGCTAATGCTACTGCTCCACCTGCGTGTTAACGCGTAAATTAGTGCGCTCATTTAGGCATTACGTAGATGTGGCCAACATTTTAACGCGTTAACTTACTAACATTACCACGTTAGACATTAACATCAACGTTAACGTTAACGCAGGTGGAGCAGCTGCGGGGTTAGCCAAGTTGACATTCTAGAATAGTTGACGCATAGAAAACATAAGTAGCGAATCGTCATGTCACTTGGTCAGCCAATTAAAACTCTAGATTTCAAGTGGTCACGTAAAGCTGGAGTTTTGATTGGCTGACCAAAGTTTTCTATTCTAGTTTTCTATGCGATAACGATTGTAGAATGTCAACTTGGCTAACCCCGCAGTAGCATAAGGGAGACGACACGACACTGAAAACGCTATGTAACTTCGGACGCTGTATCCGGTAGTTGTTATAAGCAACAATACACAAGTCATCACACGCGTACACGCGTATGTACATTTAATTTGAAAAAGTCAAATGGTTAAAAGTGTGGATGAGGTGGGAGAAAGTGCGTAGCAAATAATAACTCAAATAATTTCTATATAGATTAGAAAAACTTTGAAAATTGTTCATAATGTTTTAATTTACTAGAACAATTAATATGGTTGGTCGTTGTAGCTGATGAATATCCATAAACGTAGTTTTTAAGCGATATTGCTATATCCGATGTTGTTATAGGCGGTATGTTTACTTATCTATACTAATATTTTATAGAGGTAAAGTTTATCCCGGAATTCCCTCGGGAACTCTGGAGTTTGTGATGTTGTAGAGGGTTATTTCTGGATCTACTGAACCGTTTATTTTGGTTGATTTTTAGATATTGTAGGTGTCAAAACGTGTATAATGTAATCGCCAAACCGCATTTTTGATTGCAACCGAAAAATTATAGAAACAAAATTTACTCAATAGTCTGATCGCATAGGGATTTATAATTAATAATTATAACTTACTTTTAATTTGCCTATTTAGTTGAGCTAAATCCTGCTCTGACGTCGAGTCTTTATTTCTCAAATGCGGCGGAATGTAGGTACCTTTTTTCTCCTGCAAAATGAACACCATGTCAGTACTTATTCACTATGACCATAAACACGTCGCGTTAGGATAACGCGTCACTAAAATTATCTATCCCTTGTGCTCAAGGAAGTTTTACTTAAAAAAAAATCATTCACAACATATCTTTACTAACATGTACTAACATCCTTGTACAATCCTGTTTAGAAATGTTTAGTGTTAGAACATCTTTACTTCTACTTACTTCAATTATATTGCCTTCTTTATCCCGTTTCCTGCCGTAAATATCTTCCCACATATCAGGTCTTACTTGTTCCTTAGTTTTATCATCTATTTCACCTTCGAAATCGCCATCATCTTCAAGATCGTCGCCGTCATCAGAGAGATTTGACACTTCATCATCACTGAAAACTTTGCTCATATCGTCTTCTGATATTATCCTTTCCTTTTCATTTGATTTCTGTTTCTTGCTTTTTAGTTCTTCAGCGCTGGCTAATTTAGTTTTTAAACCTTTTGTTTTTTGAGGCTTCGATGATTGTTCTGAAAATCACATTAATTATTATTTTAGGAATTTTCGAATTTGTATCAAACTAACAGACTTGTTTTATGAATGGAAGATTCATCGATTCGACTTTAAATCGAAATACACATACCTTCTGGTTCCTCATCAGATTCATCAATTTCATTACCAGACTCATCATTTTCAGTGTTATCTTCATCGCTGTTACTCGCAATTTCATTTTTACCATTTAATTCTCCCCCTTTTTCATTAAATTCTTCATTTTCACTAACAAATTTTTGGTTTTTATCACTTAATTCTTCATCATCACCACTTACTTCTTCATCTTCACAATCTGATTCTTCACCTCCATCATTTAGTTTTTCATCACTATCCAAACCACTTAAGTCATCATTTTCTGAACCACTAAGGTCATCTTCACTGTCACTCTCAGTCCGTCTGCTTTTGCGTTTACTGGCGTTTTCAATATGTTTCTTGTTATTTATCTTGTCAGTTGTGGCGGTTATGTCTTCATCAAAGTCTAGCACATCATCAACATTGGCTAAATGCTTTTCTGCAGCCACTATTTTCTCTGAAGTTTTTTTATCACAAATTTCTAATAGGTCTGATTTTTGTCAGGTTAAGGTTCATTGATAGATAATATTTATGATAAAAACGGTACCTTTGTTATGACTTTAAAATCCCTATTAATATTATAAATGCGAAAATAACTCTGTCTGTTACGCTTCCATGCATTAACGGCTCAATACATCATCATGAAATATGGTACACACGTTGTCAGAGATACAGAGAAGGACATAGGTTACTTATTTCCCGGAATTCCCGCGGGAACTCCGAAAAAACGTGGGTAAAACCACAGGGAACAGCTATTATGAAATAAAATATTGTGATGATTTAGGTGAAAGTCGCAATAAACAGGTTTATACCTACCTATCTATGAAATTCTTAAAGCTTTGTGATCGTAAAGTATTAAATTTGGGAAACACCATAGATACAAGGTGCACAACATTAGACATTAGACAGAACATTAGACACAACTATGAAAATATTTGCAAAAGTATGCTGTGTTTCTGACGAAAGGGATTGTCCCTTTTTGGTTTTTGTTCATGCCAGCCACTTAATCTAATAATACAAATAAAAAATTCAAGTAGCCTTGAGTTTCTCATTAGAATTACTAAGGGAGATCCACAAATTTACATTGCAGATTTACATACATACATTGTCAGAAAGAAATTGAAAGACTACCTTTATCAACAAAACTGTTTCCATGGGATAGAAAATTGATTTGACAAAATCCGCATTAATACTAGTGAAGTAGCAAACAAAAGCTAGTATAGTGTAAAGGATACAGTCTAATCCATCATCAGCAAAGTAACTGAGTTTATTCTTTGATTTGTTCAACCCCATTTGCTTTTCCAACTTTTTAATAAGTTTGTCCTCTTCTTCATTTGCCTTCAGTAATATCTGCCGTCTCTGTTCTTCCATTTGCCTCTTCAATTGTTGTTCCTGTTTTATTGTTTTGTCTCGCTCTCGGCTCATGATATCTCGATATGTTTCCATCTTATGTTTTTTTTTAACCTGAAATTTTCAAAGTAGACATGGGTAACTCATGGGGGACACGTCTATATCTTTGGATATGTATCCGGAAGCAGAGTTGTTACAACTCCTTCACTTAAACCATTTATTTTTAAATGAACTTAAAAAGATTTATTTACTGAGTAGCTTGATGAATCAAAAGCACTGTTGCTTGCCGGTTGTGGTTCGAAGGCTAAAGGCACCTTTAAAGTCTTAATGCCTATGTACCTATGTTTCTAGATAATAAATTTCTCAGTCCACACATACCAAAGTTTGAACTTTAATGGTTAGACGAGCTAAGGCACTGCTGAAAATCAGTGCTAAGGTCTTCTACCTCAGGACTATGCTGAAACAGTGTCCTTTTTAGTGTCACACCACAGTACATTCTATATGTATACTGGTACGTTTTTATGATTATTTGTTATTATGACTTTTTAGTAGTTAAGATGTACCAGATGTTTTATGTGCTGTGTTGTCTTTTTTCTGAATAAATATTATCTATGTCTATATGACCTATTATAGAGAAATGTTAAAGTATTAAGTGGGCTTAGACACTAACAAATTACTTAACACTGGAATACCTCATTGGCGCAGTAGGTCACCATGCCTACCCACCAAATCAGAGGTTCCGGGTTCGATTCCCGAGGGTGGACTTTGTGTGATGAACACAGGGTTCCACTTTCCAGTCTGGGTGTGTTGATATATCTGTAGTATATGTATTTAAATGTAGTATAATGATAGTATATACCACGTTTGCTTGGTTTCCACGACACCAGCTTACTGTAGCCAGTAGCTTACTGTGGAATCAAGTAGATCTGTGTTGTGGTCTGGATTATTGTAAATATTATTATTATAACAATTTTTTACCGGAAGTTTTGTATTTTCTCCAACATCCTTTTCTACTGGTCGTTTGACAAATCTTCCAGGTGGTAATTGAGGTTGTTCAACAATGTTCTTTTTCTTCATATAGTGCTCTTGCCGGTGGATTTTCTTCTGCTGCCTCTTCTGTTTACGGATCGCTTTACGCGATGTGTCCGCAGGAGCACGTTTTCCCGTTTTAATTTTTCCCATTTTTTTTACTTTTATCAATCTTTGAATGTAAATTACTTTCGTAAAATAACCACAAAATAACTTTGTTTAGTTTGTTTTTTACGTCTACTCTACGGTTCAATTTGACAAATTGAGGTTATGTCCACTAGGGATGTGAAAAAATAATCGATTATTATAATAATCGATTTAAAATAGATTTTTTTAAGAAACAAAGCGATTATTTTTATGAATAATCGATTAATAATCGTTTTTTTTTTATAATCGTTCAATCGATTATTACTTTTTGCATCTGCAACCTCTCGATATTAAGTTTGGTTTTTTTGCCCGGACCCCGGAACGCGAACTGCCAATGAATACTATCTCCATAATATTACATTAACTTAACGCCATCTGTGCATCTATGCTGGCATTCGTTCTGTCATCTGTGTTGTTGAAACAATTATGTAGATTCATTTAATCAAACATTGACTAGATAGATTCAACGAACTGTACTATTTTACCGACTGATTCATTATTCGTTGCTGAAACTTCATTTTCAAACAACAATTTCTAAACGAAATTTAAAGATGGTTTTATAACGTTTCGGAATATTCCAGATAATTTTCAAACATTTCAGAATATTCTCGATTAGCGGCATACACGAACAAAACACTGCACTGACTTTAAAATTAATATTTAAATATTTATCGATATTTCCCATTCATTGCATTCCCAACACTAGGAAAAATCATGCCTAAAGCGTGTGGCGCTAGGGTTACCCCTATTTAGGCTAAAAACTTTCGGAGGTTAAAGGGTTAAAAATCGATTTTTTATGTACAATGTCACATCGGTCAGTGTTTTTTTTTACTTTAGAACTCCATTATTTGTAAATTGATTTTGAAATTCTAGTTTGTATTCATATTTAAAATTTTATTTGATTTTTATTTTCATAAATTGTTAAAATTAATCTCAGAGTTTTATTACTACAAGCATGCAGATTTTCATTATAAAAAATCGATTTATTCTTAAAAAACTTTTTTTTAAATCGATTTTTCCCCATTTAAATCGATTAATCCAAAATCGATTATTGTTCAAGAGAGAAAAATCGATTTAAAAAAAACGGTTGTCTACGACGACGGTCGGCACTACCTTTTAGAGTAGGTATATTCCGTAATCACTGATAGTACTATACGGTATGACGTTATTTCAGTACCTACCTCGGAAGAATATTAGATATTCTTCTGAGGTACCTACACTGAGAAGCCGTGAGAAGTGAGCTATATTGGTTACTGTTTAATGCTACTGCTCCACCTGCGTTAACGTTAACGTTGATGTTAATGTCTAACGTGGTAATGTTAGTAAGTTAACGCGTTAAAATATTGGTCACATCTAAATTAGCACACTAATTTACGCGTTAACACGCAGGTGGAGCAGTAGCATAAAAAAGAACGCACTGTAGGGGGAGCACGAATTTTTTCGCTCTCGTCTAGTCGATATCGTCGTAATGTCAAAGCGTTTTTTTGTATGGAAAATGAACGACCCTGGATAGATGGCGCTGTTCATTTTCCATACAAAAAAAGTGCTCGATATCGACTAGACGAGAGCGAAAAAATTCGTGCTCCCCCTACTGAACTCAGTGAAATATACTGTTATCCATGTCATTGCCATGTCACGATGTCAACCACTCATATCAACTGACCGACGACGCGGTTGGCCAATCATTGGCACCTTAACTCAAAAGCGCCAGCGCTGACCGTACAAAAATGGTGATGATAATGATATCGTAATTTTTATATACCACCTACTGCGATACTGCGGCAGTATACTAAAAGTTATTCAGAACGAATATCACAGGGGAACTTGGAGCACTGGCCCAGGTCAGTGCTATCAGTGCATTTTGGAACATATCCTTAGAGGCTTACCTTCAAAGACATTCTAATCATTGCTTACCTTACATAATATCAGACAGTTCCCATTTCATACCGCTGTTCTAGGTGATGGTTGAGCATACCGTGTTTAAGCTAAAAATGCACTGCTTCAATTCCACAGTTTAGTTTAAAATTAAAATGTAGCTCTAGTATCAAACAACCATTACCCATTAAAATCATATTTGGATTGAATTTAAATAATTTGATTCAAGCCAAATCCATAGAGAATATCTTACTTATATATACTATAATATTACTACTAGTATAATATTATTATCTGTGCTACTACTATAAACACATTTTGAAGAAAAAAAATGTCAGCTGTTTTGTTTTTCCGTATTGCAGCCGCACTGTTTGTCTGTCAAGCAATGTTCACACAATTGAAGAAGTAGATGAAGAGATTTTTATTACTAATCCACCTGCGTGTTAACGCGTAAATTAGTGCGCTAATTTAGGCATTACGTAGATGTGGCCAACATTTTAACGCGTTAACTTACTAATATTACCACGTTAGACATTAACATCAACGTTAACGTTAACGCAGGTGGAGCAGTAGCATAACAAACATTGTCATTGGCAAATAGATGCCATTATTAAAGAAGATAAAAAAGAAGGCACGGAACGCAACTCATAATTCGGTCTTGTAAGGAGCTTTTGGCGGGATTTTAGCAGTGACGGACGTCAGTTTTATTTCTTTGTTTGCAAATTGTTTATCGTGATTAGTATTGTGTGAATGTGGTGAATTTTGCTTATTAGTGACCCTAGTGATGAACAGTGGGTGGAAACAGTAAAATAAGATGAAATGGGGCGTTCACCGGGAGGTTGACGTTCTACTATACAACTTTCCACAGATAGTATAGGATCCCGCTATACAACGACCTTCACCGAGATGCTTATTTAATGAGACGTATTTTTTATGTTATTAAATATGCCAATAAATATATCCTATATGGGTTGCCTAACAAATTTCAGTCCAGAGTATTTTTAATTAATAATTTAAAAAAAAAAATTTTTTAAACATTGCACCGGTGTGATTATTAAATAAATTTGATACCAATCGAAAGTTTGAAGCCCTTAGAATATGCAAACGTTAGGTTGCCTATTTTTTTCCGGTCACAACCACGGGTTGCCAGGTGTAAACAGGTAAATCTATACCTACTAGCATTTTGCAACGGTCTGATTATTGAATCAAACTTAGATAAAATGAAAGATTATTTCATAAGGAACACGGTGGTATAGGGTTGCCTGCGAAAAATCAGTCCCGAATTACGGTTGTCGAATTTTAAATAATAAAATATCGCTGCGAGTGAATGTGTGTGAGAGAGAGGTCCCAGACCAACCATCCCATGCGGTAGAAAAGGACGCAGCGTAGCAGCTGTTTAAAGTCCGCCCATTTAAAGAAGGAGAGTGCGCATTCACTCGCAGCGATATTTTATTATTTAAAATTCGACAACCGTAATTCGGGACTGATTTTTCGCAGGCAACCCTATACCACCGTGTTCCTTATGAAATAATCTTTCATTTTATCTAAGTTTGATTCAATAATCAGACCGTTGCAAAATGCTAGTAGGTATAGATTTACCTGTTTACACCTGGCAACCCGTGGTTGTGACCGGAAAAAAATAGGCAACCTAACGTTTGCATATTCTAAGGGCTTCAAACTTTCGATTGGTATCAAATTTATTTAATAATCACACCGGTGCAATGTTTAAAAAATTTTTTTTTTTAAATTATTAATTAAAAATACTCTGGACTGAAATTTGTTAGGCAACCCATATAGGATATATTTATTGGCATATTTAATAACATAAAAAATACGTCTCATTAAATAAGCATCTCGGTGAAGGTCGTAGCGGGATCTTAGACCAAGAGCATCCTAGTAAGGTTCAACTGTGAAAAGTTGCTGTCAAAAGTTCCAGTAAAGCATCGAAATGCATCTCACCAATGTATTTCGATGTAAGTAAGTAACTTCAGGAGAAGGAAAATACTACTGAATTGGCTGTATGAACTAAGCTACCTTTGCCTTCCCCATTGGGGTAGAATAGGTACGTAGATGGAGAACGAATAGGTAGGTACCTCGGTATGCTCGCTTCTGTCATGTGTCAAGTGTCAAAATGTCAATTGTCAGTTCTGCTCCTGGAATTCTCATGGAGCTCGCTAAAATTATAAAAAAAATTACGAAGACGAGCACGATGCGTGAAGAATTTTAGTGAAAAATTAGTTTTCCTCTAAAATTGGCTTTAATAATTTAAAGTATCGGTATTTATATAACGGCTGTGTGTTAATTTCGTGTTCAATTTTGTAGTTTTAAAGCTGCATGATGGTTGAAGGTTCGGCTTTTACTCGAAACGATGTGTTCCAAATGGCGATTCGTGTTGCCTTCGTCTCCGCGGTCACATATTTCTCAATTAAATGGCTGGTCAACCAAATAGACCCCACGTCCAAGAGCCGTAAGAAGGCTGAGGAAAGAGCGCGCGAACAGTTACGCAAGTGAGTATCGATCGATTCGGGCTTCACCTTATCCGGGCTTCACCTTATCATCTGCCAAACTCGCTATTTGGGGGATTCACCGTGATTTATAGACCTTACCCATTATTCCATATTCCATTGATTCTTTACACCATCTGCATACAAACAGAATTAAAATCATGGTTAGTTTTACACTAAGTTACACTTAAAATTGATAGATTATTTTAAAATTTCTTTTAGGTAGGTGGGTTTCTACCTATCTAAATTTTAATCATTAGCTTGATCAATTTTACATAGTAAACCTACCTTTATAAATGTTTTTTAATGATTAGTTGCATGATGAAATTTCATGTAATATTGACATGTACAATGTTACCATTCCACGACTGGAAAACAATTTATCAAAGTTTTCTCTGATAGTACCACCTATGCAATCCTAGCTTATAGTCGACTGAAAAAGTCAAATAATCACGAGAAAAAAAGATAGTAGGTATCACATAATTTTACATAATTTTCTTAACTTTATTTTTAATTTTATTTTACTCTTATATAATTTTTTTCTTGTATTTTCAATATACACTAGATTAATTACCTACCTCACATAATAAAAAACTCAGATGCGACACCAATAAGCCCTTTTGGGCTTAAGTGTCTTGTATAATATGTTGTTAATGTACCTATTTGTTTTTTTTTGAGTAAATAAAATAATTAAAAAAAAAAATTGAGTCCCAAAATCACGAGGGAACAGCTAGTTATACGATTTTTTGTGATTAGTGAGTTTTAAGGATCACTTTTGAAAAAGATTAGGAACTTTTCACAATAATAGGCAGATTAGACACATACATACCTAATGTTTCTTTTTTATGTAAGAAAAATAATGGAGATAATATTATGTCGAGTTGAAATGTCACGTGATGTCACAAGCAGGTACAGTTTTTACCTGCATATGAACTTAGAGCCCCCATTCCTTTATGTGCCTTATTCTAAGTATATTATTTTTAACTATTTTAACTATCTTACCAACTGACTATATAGTATTTAGAAAAAAAAACAGTCAAATAGCCTATTAGCAACTTCATAACTGAAAACTGAACACACAATAACATCCATCCATCAACTAACATTCTTCTTTATAGCAGCCAGCCACATGTGTCATTCTCACTTCAACAACATAGCTCCATCACAGGATGATAGTAAAAAGCATTATTAAATTGGTGCATGCTGCCTGTCCATATTATGTGACTGTTGTATGTTTTAATACAATATAATTTTTATGATTACTTAAATTGCCCCACCCTAATGAAATAGTCACCGTATGAAACCTCCATGTGTGAAGGATGTCTTCCAGAGCGGGGCTTGGCGGGAAGCACTCTGTTGCACTGGATAAGTTGACGGACCATGAGATGATCATTGCGTCACAGCTCGTTGTTCCTGATGAGATCAATGTGAGTTTAATTTCAACCTTTAAATCCCATGTATATTATAAATGTGAAATGGGCCAATGTTTCGACAGATTTGGTTAAAATTGGTAGCATTGTACCGTACAAAGATTTTTTAGAAATTTACAATTACTGGTCAGTTTACTCAAAATTATGCCTCCAATACGCGCTACAATTAATGTAAGAAAGAGATACAACAGCGACATCCGCGATGTCGTGCCGTTATCGCTATGGAATGCGCCTTTTAGTAAAAACTAAACAGGATTGAAGCTGAGATACTTATTTGTGCCAATGAATTACAATCGCTATTTGTGGTGGCATCAACCCTAAAATGTGAGATACTCTGTGGGAGCGAAACATGCGGCAACACTGAATTACCATTTTGCAGGTGAGCTGGAAGGATATAGCGGGCCTGGACCATTTGATCCAGGAGTTGCGTGAAACAGTCATTCTGCCGATACAAAAGCGGGATCTATTCGTCGACAGCCGGCTAACGCAGCCGCCTAAAGGCGTGTTGTTGCATGGACCACCAGGTATAACATTTACACAAACGGAACTAAGTAATATAATAATAATAATAATAATAATAATAATAATAATAATAATAATAATAATAATAATAATAATAATAAGCCTTTATTCATTTCTCATTAATAAAGTTACATTTTTTTTTTTTTATGTGTGTTTTTTGTTACTGAGAATCCCTTCTCGGGTGAAGGCCTCCTCCAGTCCCCTCCAAGCTTCGCGGTCTCTTCCCTTCTGTATCCACTCAAGTCCTGCCACCTGGGTGATATCGTCAGTCCATCGTTGAATAGGCCGACCAACATTCCTAAAACTGCAGGACAAGACAGATAAGAGAAACCAAATATTTAGCGACAGCACAAAAACCTAATAAAAAACGGACAGAATTAATTAAAACCACAAATAAAAAAACTAAAACGGAACTAAGTATCTGACCTAAAATAACTTTTCAGCATCCCATCACAGCACATGCATAATTTTGGTATGCATTATAAATAAAATAACTTGGAAACAGCTTTTCATACGTGCATTTCGGAGTTTCTGCAGGAATTTCTTTAAAAGTTATGTAATAGCGAGGTCTCCTGATACAGGTACTTTTCTACTTAAAAGGAGACCTCAACCTTGTACTATTTAGATGTAAGAAAGAAACAAATAAATATTTATTATTATTAAAAGTATTCTAGGTCCTTTTTTGTAACCTTGACAATGTGTATGCAAAATTTCGTGATGATCAGTTGAGTACTTAAGACCTGAAAGCTCTATCGCTACATTACTGTAAAAATTTTTTGATGTCCTGCCTGTGTTGTTTTTTCTGAATAAATATTTTCTGTGTCTCATTCGATAGTTGTTTAATTTGCTTTTCTATCTTGTACAGGTTGTGGAAAAACTCTCATAGCCAAGGCAACAGCCAAAGAGGCCAACATGAGCTTCATCAATCTGGATGTGTCGCTGCTCACCGACAAGTGGTACGGCGAGACACAGAAACTGGCAGCGGCCGTCTTCAGTCTGGCCGTCAAATTGCAACCATGCATTGTGTTCATAGGTGATAACTCTAGTCATCTTTACAGAATTTACATGCTGGCCTAGTAGTTAACAAACTTGAATGCTATGTCAGGTGTAGCGAGTTCAATCCCCACGCCAGGTTTATCTGATAAACGTCGCTCTGGGTCTATCCTGGTATGTATTTAACAAAGAAATAATAGCATTGGGTGATATTTTCCAAGCCATCAATAATATGCTGATTTTGAATGTATTTGTTACTAGCATTCACACGCTTCATGTAGATTTTTTCAATAATTTTTCTATACCTTGGGTGCAGTACTTATTTCTGGATGAAAGAAAGCCTATGTCCTTTTCTGTACACCTGACAACGTGTATGTGAATGATGTTCGATTAAGTAGTTAGGGCGTGAAAGGGTAACAAACGCAGCTTTTCCCCGCAGTTTCACCCGCGGTCATTTCGGAGGTCCCGCGAGAATTCCGGGTTACAATATAGTCTATGTTACTCAGGGATAATGTAGCATTCTAATGTTGAAAGAATTTTTGAAATAGGTCCAGGAGGTTTTGTTTTAAATCGTAACAAACAAACAAAAAATCAAATCTTTCTCCTTTATAATGCCATATTAGTTTAGATATTAATTATTAAGTAAGGGTTTCATGTTATTATTGTAGTTTGTTGTGTCGCACAGACGAGATCGAGTCGTTCCTGCGCACGCGCACGCAGCACGACCACGAGGCGACCGCGATGATGAAGACGCAGTTCATGTCGCTGTGGGACGGCCTCATCACCGACCCCGGCTGCACCGTCATCATCATGGGCGCCACCAACCGGCCGCAGGACCTGGACAAGGCGATCCAGCGCCGCATGCCGGCCACCTTCCATGTGCCCATGCCTAGCGAGGCGCAGCGCGAACACATCCTGCGCCTCATCCTGCGCTCCGAGCCGGTCGCCGCGGACGTGAGTACGGGGAGTGCGGGTGGGGCTGGGGGCCTGCGGGTGGGGCCTGGGGGCCTGCGGGGTGCGGCCCGGGGCCTGAGGGTGCGGCCCGGGGCCTGCGGGGTGCGGCCCGGGGCCTGAGGGTGCGGCCCGGGGCCTGAGGGTGCGGCCCGGGGCCTGCGGGGTGCGGCCCGGGGCCTGAGGGTGCGGCCCGGGGCCTGCGGGGTGCGGCCCGGGGCCTGAGGGTGCGGCCCGGGGCCTGAGGGTGCGGCCCGGGGCCTGCGGGGTGCGGCCCGGGGCCTGCGGGTGGGGCTGGGGGCCTGCGGGGTGGGGGCTGGGGGCCTGCGGGGTGCGGCCCGGGGCCTGCGGGGTGCGACTCGGTGCCTGCGGGGTGCGGCCCGGGGCCTGCGGGGTGCGGCCCGGGGCCTGCGGGGTGCGGCCCGGGGCCTGCGGGGTGCGGCCCGGGGCCTGCGGGGTGCGGCCCGGGGCCTGCGGGGTGCGGCCCGGGGCCTGCGGGGTGCGGCCCG